>OY992781.1:2500000-3750000 GCA_963921375.1 Tiliacea citrago | reverse complement strand
TGAGAAAAATATTGACAGACTGGCTTAAATCTAAGTCCTATGATGCAACTGAGCAACTATTAGGATCATAAATAAACTGTCACGCTAGCATCCTCTCATAATAGACTAGTTGCACATCTTAATCACTCTCACACTCACACACACTCACAAACACTCTCACCCTCACTTCCACTCTACATCATTACATACATACTTTTTAGTGAATTTTTCTTTTGTAATTTTTTATTTACTATAAGACTTTCTTAAAGACGTGAAAGTCTGGAACAAATAGCAGCTTTAAAGATAAACCGGTACTAAATGATCTTAAATTTATTTTTCTATTTTGCGAAAAAGCCGTGCATTTTTTTTGTTTAAGCTCCTGTGTAAAATTTTGTATTTTCATTTAGTAACGGTTTGTTTTTAAAGGTGCGAAATCAAACTCAAACTCAAAGCATTTATTTCAAATAAACCATTTACAGGCACTTTTGAGTTGTCAAAGAGTCGGTGAGTTAGTCAGAAAGTGGAAGCTATTTGCCCATTTCAAATGTCTTCCTTGTATGTTGTGTGGGGCGTTGATAGCTGCGCCGCAGTATTTTGCTTTTGCAGCTATCTTCGTGTCTTCTGTTAAGTTATACCTAAATTGTTAAATAAACTTAAACATTAAACTTAGAGCGCCAAATATTATACTCAGCATTGAAGTAAAAAATAAGCTAAATGTATTTTGTATCATTAATGTGGAAACGGATTATCATTTTAATAAAAAAAGTCTAATTGAAAATTTGGAATCATTATCTTAATCATAGAAATACTATGATCTTAATAGAGTTATTACCTAGGTAATCGAAAGTCTGATTTGGTCTATAATTCCGCGACAAAATAGTCCCAATATTATGATACTAGCTGCGCCCTTTGGTTTCACACGCGTAAGTCTCGATCTCGTGGGAATATCGGGATAAAAAGCAGCCTATGTCTTAATCCAGGGTGTCAGCTACCTCCATACAAAATTTTATCGAAATTGGTCTAGCCGTTTGAGCGTGAAGAAGTAACAAACGTAGACACACACACAAACTTTCGCCTTTTTAATATTAGTGCGATAGTGTGATGTGATTTAATGAAATCATGATGTTAAAGAATTGCAAAGTACCTTTCATTGTAACTTCGTCTTAATACTTTTCTCTCTTTGCCTTATCGGTCACACTTAGAACAGAAATAAGAAAAAACCCGTCAGGACGGTCGTTTCGTGAAAGTATTAAAAATATCTGGGAATGGCCACGTAAAATGTTTTTATGCTTGTGATTATACCAAAGCAGAAGATCTACTCTAATGGACAAAAACAAATGGGCAGTGAAATTCGGGTTATCCTTGTTTCATCGAAAAGAAATTGACAAATTATCACTACCCAAACAATTTTCCGCATATTTTCATTTGCCAAATTATTACTTAACAAAAAATCTCTTCACAATTGATTGTAATGCAAACCTAATGTTTGGCAAGTGTGCATTTAAATAAGAACTTGTATACCAACTAGTACTTTTACCAATTTTAATGTAGTCATATATTTCAGTATCGTCAGTTTTCAATTCACCATTTCTATTCAGTCAATTGCAACTTACTAAAGTATTTTTTTGCTATATATTCTAGTCGTTTCTGGCACTCGCCGGCCGCTGCCGCGGCACCGTAGGTGGTCACAGTTTTAACCTAAACTAACCTTACTAGTACTAGTACCAAACTAGTTAGATTAGGTTAAATAGTAAAAAAAATCCGGGTAGCTTACTAAAACTAATGAATACATTATAACAATTATTTTACTAAATGTTTATTGTCTAAAGATTTTTTGGTGTAATAAATTATTTGATTAAAGACCAAATACCTTAATGACATTATCCTCGGTAATATTCTGCCGAGTAAAAACTTGACCAAATGAAAATGTGTTGTGCATTGGTATAAAAAAAGGTTGCTAAAATTTGTTTGGGTAGTGAAATTTTGTCAAAACGTTTTCGGCAAAACGGCAGGATCCCGTGACATTCATTCGATAGCCAACAAAATCATATTTAGTTTCTGATGTCTATGTAGTTTGTGATAAACTGTATTGAATATCGGTCTAGTCTAGTCGGTCTAGTCGGTCTAGTCTCCAGTAAATCCCCATTTTCTGAAAATGGTTTTCCTCAAATTAAACTTATTAACAGTTTCATGACGGTTTATAAGAAAAATCTCATCAAACGAAATTAATAATTTCTGTCCCTTATTGATCCAGAACCAGTAACCCCATCCACATGTCAGCGCAAGTCACTGACAAACGAACATGTTTGGCCTAGTTAAATTACTTTACGGCCAAGCAACCGCACTTATAATTAAGTTAGCGGTAATTAGCTCCCTTTGATGTGACCCAGTCATTCATATTAATATTAGAAAGGGGATCAGCTTGATTGGGATAAAAGGGCCAATAATTTATTATTATATTATATTATTATTTTCGTTTTATCTTAGGTACACAATGTAGATCAAAGAAAATAATTGCTAATTAATAAATATTCATTAGCTTAGAGTGCGTGGTCAATTTTTTTAAATCTATTAACCGCTCTGGTGCCCTTGTTGATATGTAGGTACGAAGAGACATTATTATACCTAACAATAAAAACATTAGGAGCACAACCTTTTGAGATATTATTAAGTATTTAAAAGAGTTGATAATGGGTTTATGCTCGTAGGAGCAAAGAAATCTGTCCTACCAAAGAGCCTTTTAAATTGTACGATATAAAAGGCTCTTGTCACATTTATATTTTTTCAAAACATTACGTATCCATGAAAATTAACATTTTCCCCGTGGTTTTCCTTTTAAAATACTTATACGATGTGAGGAATGAATACTAATGTAATATCATTAGGGGACGTTTCAGGAATACCAAATGTTTTCGTTCAGTCCGCCGGGAACGAGTCGGTATTTTACTAGAGAAAATCTACCTACACTGCTTTTCTTCAGAAACATCGAATTTCTTTATTTAATTAACTAATATTATTAGAAGCCTTTTCGGGATTTGGCAAGGAGGTTGTATCATTTGGTAATCTCATTCGAAAAGTTAAATGAACTTTGTAGAATTGTTTCATTAGGTTTAAAGTTTAATCAGGTCGGGCCGAATTAGATGTGTCATTGGATTTTATTATGGAAGTCAATAGTAAATATAATGTACATATAATTATTATGAAACTGTTTTGCATAATTTTTAACAAATGTCATCAGCAACATCTGCTGCCAAGAGTAAGAGATGGGTCTCGCACAGACTCTTCCCAGGAATGGTCATAGGAGATAAATATACTATCAATATAGGTAGACCAAGCCTTACCCAGTGTACCCAGGATTTTGTAATATCTTGATTGAAAAGAGTATCCTAGGAGTTTTTTGCCTGTTCTTCTCCATAGAGATCTACGTTTTGGAATGGGCAAATAGATTCAAATTTCTGACTAACTGACCTACCTACCTACTCTTTATAGTTCAAAAGTGCCTGTAATTGATTTAATTGAAATAAATGCTTTGAGTTTGAGTTTATTATCTAGCCGGCAAAAAGACACCCACGGCTATAGAAGCAATGCCAAATTTAACGCTGATTGCATGGTCAAATAATACTGCCTCTACTAAGATGTTTAACAAGGCTCCAAAAATATCCAGTTGTTATAAAATAACAAGGATTTAAACGCCCATCTCTTACCAGCAACAATGGCAAAACGACTCAATTTCCCTAGTAACTTAATAATAAAAAAGTAAATACATTTTTAAGATTACAGCCTACAATAAGCCGAGAGATGATCTACCCACTGATATTATTCATAACGTTTTGGTCCTTCTTCACAAAACGACGAACAAAAGGATCAAAGAAAAGAATGTATTTTGAGTTTTAATAATAACCAACGATAAAGTAATGGTGGCTTCATGGAGATATTGTGAACAAAAGACATCGTTCACCGGTGGATAAGTTCTTTTTTACTTTGATTGACCGTTTTTGTCGTGATGATGGCTGTGTATAAATGTAACGGGTAGGTACCCACTTATTTTTTTGTGGGTATTTTTGTAGTAAAATTACACCCACTAATAATATGTATAACAGCGTGGGTTACCATTATAATTTACGTCATGGATCTTCATCATAACTACTCGTATCACCTCATAAAAAGTATGGGAAAATATTTTTATAAAAATAGCCATATATCAGTAAATGCGACGGCAACCTTAAACTCGTTGCAATGCAATTGTAACGATTTGAGAAACGTGCACGAAGCTGGGTCGCTAACTTGTATGTGACATGAATATTTCAGATACGACTACATTCACGACGTCCGCTTCCTCATACCGTAATGTAAAGGCGAATGGATCAGGTCAAAATGATAATGATAGCGCATCACACTGACGCAAAATCCTACATCGTGTACAGAGATTACCGCAGAGTTTCCCGTGCGACTAGTTTATACAGTATACAACATGCCGCTATATTGGCGACATTAATTTAACACACGGGTAGGGCTAGTGGCCAGTAATCACAAAAAAAAATATAATAAGATAAAATAATGCATACATTGAAAAATTGAAATTTTCAAACAAACTAAATAATAAAGCTCTCTCTTTCCTTCAATTCATCTATTCTTTGCACGTTATTCGTTTTAATTTCATTGATGCGATGTTATGATCCGTGACCCCGGCAAATGACCTCTGCGCTACAGTTCTTCAAGTACAGGTTGCTCCTAAATGATATTATAGAAAATTGTTAATAAATCAATAAATAATAACGTTTAATGAAATTCAAATATCTTCTTATAAAGAAAACGCGAAACCGTATATGTGTATTAAATTATTGTCGCTATTAAAGCGGCACGCTGTATTATGTCAATTATTAAAGAAAGGCGTTCCCGTTAACCCGCAAAAATTCAACATGTAAAAAATAAATATTACCATAAATATAAAAAATAAAATATTTAAAATACATAGTCATTAATACAAATTATTATATAAAAAATATTTTATTTTTATTAAGATTTATAAAAAAAAACATTTTTTTTAATGGTAATAGTTTTTTTTCATGTATGGATGCTATACTATTGCGGGTTAACAGGAACGCCTTTACTTAAATTAACATACTGTATACAACGTCCCGACATCAATCGTCAGGCAGTTGCCCACCAGACACAACACCCGTCCGGTCGGAGGATCCTCCCTTTTCTATTAGACGATGAGTGAACTTTACACCCTGTTGATCATACCTCTATAGGTTCAGAATGCTGGCGGGGATGCCGCGTTTTTGTAGTGCTACAGGATGTTTGCTGAGGCAAGGATTGATAACTTTCATGCCATCATTCAAAAGTGGTGTGCTTCGATCTTCCGCAGAAGGCGTGCCAATTCCCACAGGATCCTGATCACGTTGTGTGATAGGTGGGATTGTCTCATGCTGCGTCACTGGGTCAGACTTCATATGTCTTCGGTTACCTACTTCATACTACGTGGGTAGTGTGAAGTTCGGCTCCAGACTTCACCTAGCCTAAGATTCATTATTTGGATCATAATAGTAGTTTTAAGTTTTCTTTACTAAAACTACTCTATGGATTAAGTGTAGGCTGATATGCATTCACTTTGGTTTAAGGTAAACAGTTCTGTAAAATGCGATTTATACTAGGTGCGAGATTTTAATTTTCCAATTTGCTTCTTCAGGTTTCAATCTGCTATCTTGAATTTAGCTGGCTTTAGTAGCTAGCTGTGAAAAGGAAGCCAATTGACAGAGATACTGGTTAATGTGGTTTATTAAAAATGCATTTTCATCGTTGAGTGAGTGAGATATTGACGGTAACTCGGATCGTGTCGTTCTTCCAAAAATATTTTAAAAAAGCAGTTTTCCATTTAAACGGGCTGTAATGAACGACAGAAAATGGGAGAAATTTACTTTTTTACTAAAAATAGCACAAGGGTGGAAAGTAGGTTATAGCGAGGGTTTTTAATGACACGAGTTTGCAATAACCTACACACCCGTGTATCACACGACGTTTTTCAATACACTTGTGGGAAATAGTAAAAACAATAAAAACTAATCAAAGAATTAATTAAAATTTTCACAAAATGGCGCGTTTTTGCAACTGGACATATTTTTTTTACAACGGAAACAGCCTATACAGCCTATTCGATTTTTGACAAATGTTGATGTGAAAATAATTAAATTAAAACTGGTAATTAAATATATTGAAGAACCATTTAAAAGACTTTTGAGAATTCAATGCTAAGACGTACGGACTCATTTATTTTTCCTCGTATAAAATCTATCCCATTTTATTCTATGTATGCAAACTCCTTGCTACTAAACTTTTTAAATTGATTTCAAACAACTTTATGGACGGCATTTACTTATGTACAGTATTTACCTGACCTACTATTTGTTTGTTTTCAGGTTATATTGATTTTTGGCATAACTGGCGCCATGAGACGACAGGAGTTAGCAAATATGGACATGAGTGACATAGAATTCCATGGCGAAATGCTTCTAGTTAAAGTACCAAACACAAAAAATAAAATACCAATATATGGCAAATTTTGTGAAATTGTGACGAAATACATAGGTCTACGTGTTACAATGCAAAGCAGCAGCCGTTTTTTTTCAAAATTACCAACACGGAAAATGTATCCGTCTGAATGTTGGCGTAAATAAAATAGGGTCCATACCTAAAGATATTGCTACATTCCTTAAACTGCCAAACCCTGAGACATATACTGGCCATAGCTGCCGCAGAACTTCTGCGACTTTGCTGGCAAATGCAGGAGCAGATATAACAACTTTAAAGCGTCACGGAGGATGGCGCTCTACCACGGTAGCAGAGGCGTACATAGAAGATTCGGTGGAAAATAAAAATAAAATTGCCAATCAAATCGCAGATTCTATAAAAATAAATCAAACAGAGGCACGTCCGTCGACGTCTCGAGAAGGGCAGTCATTCGAGACAAGTCCATCAAAATCTTGGGAAGAGCTGCCGCCCCCCGCGCCGCCCTCACAGCAACTAAAATTCAGTGGCACTACATGTTTCGAGAAAAAGACCACTGAAAAAACTACTGAGTCTATACGATTTAAGCGATCTTCATCCCGTGCACAACAACAAACACTGAATTTTACTAATTGCTCGAATTTTACTCTTAATTTTCAGAATTAATTATTTGGTATTTTTTTATTTGAAATAAACATATTTAATTCTTTGATTTGTTTTTTATTATTTCCCACAAGTGTATTGAAAAACGTCGTGTGATACACGGGTGTGTAGGTTATTGCAAACTCGTGTCATTAAAAACCCTCGCCTTCGGCTCGGGCTTGTTGATGACAGCTCGTTTGCAATAACCTACTTTCCACCCTTGTATCACAATGTACTATTTCAGCTCATCAAAACAATTTCAAAGTCAACAGGACTGTGGATAAAAGCAAGATGGCCGGCTACAAAACATGACACAGGCATCACGTGTCATCATCACACATCGTTTTCGTTTTATTTTTACGTAATCTAAGTATCACATAACCATCTAAAGAGCACATAAAGGTTCGCCACGTAACACGTTCACGTTCCAAGAGCGTACGCTTGAGGAGCCATAAAAATAACCTTTTAAGATATAATGCTGTCCTTTATAATATAATATCAAAGTGTCACCTGACCTATAGGTACGTAATGAATAATATATAAATACTTATTAATGTTATGTAGGTACATAATGCTTGTATACGGTCAATAGGATGGAGAGGATTCGGGCTAGCATGGAAGTTATAAACCGCTATGTAAAAGAAAAATCTTTTTTCAACATTCCTTTAATTTTGTCAACTTTTAGTGTGATTGTATATGTAGATGGCTTTTAATGTCTTGGCAAACAGGATGCCGACTGCTGTGGCGTTGCGAGTTGCTAAAGTTTCATCTTTTATCCATACCCATCAGACTGAGATACAGCAATTCTGATAGGGTAAAAATATTTGCCACAATTTTCCGGACGAACTGTTAGACGGGTAGTTCGGCTACTTTTAAAAACTACAGCTATTGTGATTTTTCACAGTTTAAAGTTAATTAATTTGTCTAGTGGTCGCAAGCCCTACTGCTGAACATCAGATCGTTTTTTTTTTGGGTGGAAAATTAAAAAATAACTTGTCCCGCTCTGGGCGGAGCGGGAGGGCGTGTCAGACTTCTACTGACTAAAATCCACCCATGTTCCTTCAGTTGCCTGTGTGTCTGTATTCCTTTTCCGACAAACCCGCAACCCCGGCAGGCATTGGCACTAACGGACCCCGTCAGTTTGTTTTGACATCTCTTTGAGGCGCGCGTGGTACACAACGCGCTTTCGACTAGGGCCTGGTCCTAATCGGATGGCGAGCTACCCATTGCTCTTCGTCCGCAAGCCCGCGCCTACGGTGGCCGGAAATCGGCCTGCGATTCCCGACGCCAAGGGTGACTAGGGGCGTGAGGGCGCGAAATTTGCCTCTGCCTACGCGTTCCACCTCCTCCTTCGGCCCCCCATGCACTCTCGCTCCAAAACACAGCCTGGACCAGGGTCGGATGCGATATATCGCCGCCGCCGATCGCCTCCGCGAGGACACGGCGATGCTACGCCCAGAGCATAAGGTCTTGGATTATCGGAGACTCCCGGGTCGGGCAAAGTGTTTTTTTTGGTTTTTTCATCTGAAAATTCTTAGTAGCAGCCTGGAGTCTGGATTTCCGTCCCTTGTAACCGGGCATAGCAGAGAGAGCAGAGTGGCAGAGATTTATCTATAGTTCCATAGGTGAACTATAGATACATCTCTACCTGAACCTTCAGGGAATACAGGCGTGATGCTGACTCTTCTAATAAAGAAGTCGTTCCAGCATTTGAAATTTCAACCTCCCTAGCGGCGCGCGGCGTCAGCGTGGTATGCTACGCTGACGACACGCTGGTCCTGGCGCAGCGGAGGTCGCATCAGGTGGCGGTCGAACTGGCGACACGTGGGGTTGCGATAATCGTCGACAGGATCCGGCAATTGGGACTCGAAGTAGCCTTGCACAGGTCCGAGGCCATGTGTTTTTATGGTCCTCGGAACGCGCCACTGTCGGGTTCCCAGATAACGGCGGGAGGGGTTCACAACGGTATCGGGCCGACGATGAAGTACCTGGGACTCGTCGTCGTCAGCCGGTGGACCTTCGTCGAGCACTTCCGACGTTTGGCTCCCAGACTGGAGAGGGCCGGGACTGCTTTGAAGCGGCTTCTACCCAAGCTAGGGGTCCAAACACCTCCTGTCGTGCAGTCCATGGCCCTTTACAGGGACCAGCGTAGGCGCGTTCTCTGAGGCTACGACCAACCCTGCGGTTGAACGCGTCCCAAAGGGTCATGACCATCAGGCTGGTACGGAGTTACCGCACGGTCTCCCGTGAAGCGGCGAGCCTCCTTGCCTGACTGCCGCCATGGGATCTGCATGCAAAAGTCCTCGCGTCACATTTTGGACTGGCACGACGAGGTGAAACTCCGCTGCCGCGAGAAATCACGGGTCAAAAAAAAAAAAAAAATTGCGTTTGTATTGACCTGTCGCTATTAATTTTTATTTTCCAACTTTATTGTTCTAACTTTCACATATAAATGGACGCCAAAGAAACTCGGCAAATCAATTGTCCCAGCTCAGAAACTAATTTTCATCGGATCTGTATATTAATCAACAAGACGTCAAACGAATTACTTCAGAAGCGGGTCAATTAAAAAAGTTTTGAGTAATGGTGAGCCTAAGAACTGTACTTAATGGCAATAAGTATCGGATTTCATGAATTTTGAGCGCTATTGTTTCTGTTTAAATTCAATTTCCAAATAAGTAAATTATTATCCCTGACGAAAGTTATAAGAAATGGTGAAGTTTGTCATTTTGGAACTTTGGCGGTTAGTAAATCATTGCTTAGCGTTGCACAATGCGACTCTTTTAATACAAATTGAGTGTTTCTTTGATTTTTTTTTTCCTGCCACGCTCCACTACTATGTTTTGCAATGATGGTGTAGAGGCATCAACATCGCCTCATGCGAACTACGCGTCACACTGACGTCTCGCAAATCCTGCATCGCGAAAGCAGAGTTTACCGCACAAATAGCACATATACAACGTCCCAACATCAACCGTTGGGCAGTTGCCTACCAGACACAACACCCGTCTGTTCGAAGGATCCTCCCTTTTCTATGGTGGACGAGTGAACTTTACACCCTATTCCTCATGCCACCAAAATGGCAAAAAGCTTTCCTTTTAAATAATAGCTTGCGAATAACCCCGACATTTCACGCTGTAAGTCAAAAATTAAAAATGGATAAGTAATACGATTACTTATCCATTTTTAATTTTTGACTTTGTTCATTTTTATAGAATTTGAAATAATTATTTCCTACCTTTTAAATCTTTGCGCTGCACTCTCAGAAATTGGTCCTTCCATCTAACTTATATCGCTACTTTATATGTTAATCATATTATCTAAAAGTATATAGACTGCTAAAATCCCTTTCTTTTAGCTTCGTCGGTCGGGTAATAACGTTGCGAAGGCACAAAGAAATATTTATTCATAGCAGACAAACGAGACAGTAACAAAAGTAAACACGACTTACTGTTAACCGACACCACATTCAGTATGCAAAACATATTTCTTCTGTAACATCTCTTTTAATATAAACTCTACATACAATATTAAAGTCAAGGACTATCGCAGAGAGCTCTCTACGAAGCATTACTTTTATTTACTTGTTTACTCTATGTATTGTGTATTTAGTCGATGTAGAGCAAGTGCTCCACGTCGAGATAATTTGTTTTATGTTGTTTCTAAATAAGAGAAAAGAGAACCCATGTCGATAACGTGACTGTTCTATTAAATTCATTGATTTTATTACTAGCTACTGCCTGCGGCTTCATTCGCGTGAAATTTCTTATTCCCCCGCCCTACTGCATCGCATTGCATCGCCCGCCCACGCTGTTACTTCGTTTTCGCTTAGCATTCTTTCTGTTTTTTTTTTTGCACGGCTGCTAAGGCCTGTAGCTTGATGTTAAATACCCTATAGCCTTCGCCAAGAATTGGGATATCAAATGCAAAAATATTTTTTCAAATCCGACTGGTAGTTCCAGAGATTACCCCGACATACAAACTTACAAACAAACAAATGTTACCTCTTTATAATATTACTAGCTGCGTCCCGCGGTTTCACCCGCGTAAGTCTTGATCCCGTGGAAATATCGGGATAAAAAGTAGCCTATGTCTTAATCCAGGGTGTCAGCTACCTCCATACAAAATTTTATCAAAATTGGTCCCACCGTTAGAGCGTGAAAAAGTAACAAACATACACACACACACACTCACAAACTTTCGCCTTTATAATATTGGTGTGATTAGTTTATTAGTATAGACTAGTAGGTAAACATTTAAATTAACTAGCCCTTCAGAAAAACAGCTGGTGATGCTACGCTATTAGTAGTTCGTGTGTGTGCAAGAGTTTATCCCAAGTAGCATCCACTACCTATTACTAACCTACCTTTTTCTACCGCCAAGCTGCATTGGATGATATTATCAGTGAAGTCATCAGTTAACTGTACTTTACCTATATTAAACGGGCACAAATCCAGACTCTGGGCTAAATAAAGATTTTCCAAACGATAAAACCCAACATCACTTTGTCTGACCTGAAGATCGAATTCAGGACCCCACGCTCAGCAACACTTTAACGACCACTGAATCAACAAGCCAGTCATAACAGAGTCAGCATTATAACATTCCATTACGTTTTTTGGGTGTTTTGTAGGTGTCGTAAAAGGCGACTAACTTACTAGAGAATGGGCAGCAGCATTCTCTATGCATTTTAACTCCATACTGCGATCGCCATCCCGCCTGCCAAGCGTGGCGATTATGAAATCGGTGACGCAAAGCTGAAGCCATAAGTTTTCCCTTACCAAAAATCGCTCGAGGCACCTAAAGAAGTTTTCATTTCAAAAAGAGTGACGAAAAAAACATTGTTCCGTGAAAAAAAAAAAAACATTATTTATGACTGCGAACGCCTTTCCATCCACATATCAAACCTGAAACAAAAAAGTTAACTTTGACACTTCACATTTGCAGGTAATTTTTCGTCTAAAATTGACCAGCTTTGTGAGTTTCTGGTAGACCTCACTAGACCGAAGTTGTAGTCTATTCCACTCGCCATTCATATTACAATATTATCAAAAGAATCTAACCAAAGCCAAGTAAAACGCTGCACATTCGTGTCCTCCTCGCTCATTCACGTAACCACACCCTTATTCCTATGGACTTGCAATTTTAGTTCAGGTAAGTTCTCGGTTTCAGTACCGCTAGCGAGTACTTGTAAGTTAGCACTAAACAACTTGAGACTTTATCGGATCAAGTAGTTGTGCTAACAATTTTGGTCTTCCTCGCTGGTATCCGTAAAAAGATTAGACTGTAAGTTAGGTTGGTAGCACGCTAAAGAAAAATGTTCTTCTATAGTTATTATACAATTTGGACTAATTACTTGGTTATCATTAATCGTGGAAGAAGTATTTTAATGTAGTTACCAAAAGTTGGTAAAGTGGCCTCATCGTAAGAACTTAAATGAAGTGAATGGTCATTCCACATGATGCTAGGGATGGATACAATTTACAGCTCAGTTCAAGTTCACTCTACCTAAGTTTAGAATAGTTGGGCAGGTTACGCTTCAGCTTCAACTTCCCGTCATTCACGGCTAATAACAGTTGACATTAGTGACAATTACCTGACTACTCGTGTGTGTGAGACATATATTTTTAAATATATAAACATAGCAGAATAGACCGGCTGGACTCGGACGTGGTTGTGATGGTGAGCATGTGAGTGAATTGTGATAACACATAATAATCAGCCCCTGAAGTTAAGTTACCACAGTGAGGGAAACTGGATGTATCTAAAGCAAACTGTTATGGTAGCCCAATGGTTTAGCTGGCTTTGAAATCAGCACTAGTTCCTTGGAGGTATTTACCCTGCACTGGGATAGTTACAGGCTGAATTATATAATACGAGCTGACCCGACAGACGTTGTCCTGTCCAACGGACAATGGACAATCGGCTCGAATCATGTAGCGTATCGGATCTGTAGAAACACACAGTTGAAAAGTAATTTGATAGTTATTCAATTTATCAACACATTAATTAGCTACAATTTCAGTTCCCTTTTCAATTTCATTCTGTGATATCTTTTAAAGTATTCATTTAAATGATATGATGTTCAGGCATATTTTAATTTTATTCAAATGCTCAATTTAAATAACATATTTTATTGGATAAGGATTAATATAATACCGGTTAAAATAGCTTCGGAAAAACAATGAAATTTTTATTAAATTATGAAAAACTAGCTGCGCCCCGCGGGTTCACCCGCGTAAGTCTCGATCCCGTAGGAATATCGGAATAAAAAGTAGCCTATGTCTTAATCCAGGGTGTCAGCTACCTCCATACAAAATTTTATCAAAATTGGTCTCACCGTTTGAGCGTGAAGAAGTAACAAACATACACACACACACACACTCACAAACTTTCGCCTTTATAATATTAGTGTGATATATAGTGTGATAAAAATGGTTACTGTGGGTCATCCTTAGAAGATGGACATAATATGCTATCGCGGACTTTTTTGTTGAACTTTTTAAGATATACAATCCTGTAGAATATACATTTTATGTATCACGTACGGTTTACGCGGCTCGGCGGCTCACGCCAGTAAAGCTCCCAGTTGTCATGATTTTTTCCAACATTTTCAACAATAATCGTCATATTTCAACCAATTTACACAAAACCTCAATGAATTATACATTTAAACCTTCCTCATGAATTACTCCGTCTATTGGTGAAAACTGTTTGAAAATCCGTTTCGTAGTTTTTGAGTTCATTGTGTTCAGATAGACAGACGCGGCGGGGGATTTTGTTTTGTAATATGTAAGGATTATTGAAGGTCCATAATAACGTATTATATTCAGTTGACTGCTCTCACTACTATACAAATTTTGACAAATTTCCATAATTTTAGCCACTTACAATTGGCTTTAATGTGAATGATGTTTTCCATTTTAAAATCTCTTATAAATTATAAGTGCAAAGATTTTGCTGTCAGGCCGAAGGCGTAACATTTTTTATTATGTTGTCAGGGTACACAACATTGGGCACGCCACAATTTTGGCGATAAGTCCCCTCTTTGAGGAGTGGCTAGAGAGGCGCCACGGCGTCCTCACCTTCCGCCTGACGCAGGTCCTCACCGGACACGGTTGTTTCGGGAGGTTCCTGTTCAGGATAAAGCGGGAGGAAACGCCCGGGTGTCACCACTGTGTGGATCGCCCGGAGGACACGGTGGAGCATACGGTGGAGGTCTGCCTGGCTTGGTCGGAGCACCGCCGTGTCCTAACGGAGGCGATTGGCGGCGGCGATCTCTCGCGTCCGGCCCTGGTTCAGGCCATGGTTCGGAGCGAGAGTGCATGGGAGGCCGTTACCTCCTTCTGCGAAGCAGTAATGCTCGCGAAGGAGGAGGCGGAGCGCGTGAGGGAGAGGCAGGGTTCGCGCCCTCACGCCCCTAGTCGCCGCAGGAGACGCCCTGGGCGTCGGGAGTCGCAAGCCGATTTCCGGCCACCGTAGGCGCGGGCTTGCGGACGGTGAGCGATGAGTAGCTCGCCGTCCGATAAGGACCAGGCCCGGGTCGACGGCGCGTCGTGTTCCACGCGCGCCTCAAAGAGACGTCAGCACGAATTGTCGGGGTCCACTAGGGCCAATGCCTGTCAGGGTTGCGAGTTCGTCCGAAAGGGATATCGTGGCCCTGGCACACAGGCAAATGAAGGAACACGGGTGGGTTTTAGTCAGTAAAAGTCTGACACGCCCACCCGCTCCGCCCAGAGCGGGAGAAGTTATTTGATAATTTCCCACCCAAAAAAAAAAAAAAAGGGTACACAACATAACTATGGTACATGTATGTTTGTAGCACGTAGTATTTCAGTAATATATTTTTATTACTTTTATTGCCTCACGCACGGAGCCTTTTATTTGTTGAGAGGTCAAGATTTTTGTTTTATGTTGTACTCCACACTTAATATCCAGCCAGGTACGTAGCAAAGTCGTTTGGGCCGTCATAAAGTGATTTAACACACATTAATGAACACTTGCCAACCTATTTTCGGATATAATGTTGTTCTCCGTTGTACTTCTTACTAAAACCTGACTTTATGTAGAAGAAAAATAACAGAGCAATTTTAGTCCTTATGGTCTACTATCAGCACCATTAATTCTGCCCCGTAAGCCAGAAAGCTTGATAAAATTGATTTCTCGTTGCCTTAATGACGATGAGATAGGAAATGATTGAAATATTTAGTAATAAGGACAATCATTAAAGCGCTCTTCCTCTCTCCTACTTACTCGTATTTAAAATTTTACTGTGCCGGTCAGGGTACATAATTGTTTTTATTTATTATTATTTACCACCCGTATGTGTACATTATGGATTGAAATATAGATTAATTAAATTGACATAAATATTTTTGTTTTAGTTCACTATATAAGATAATATATATTTATTACTGATAAGTTTAAAAATACCAATTATTATGTTTTAATGGGTTTTTCGAGATACCGCTGTAACGTTTAAGATTTTTATGTAATAAGTTTACAGATACTGCTTTTTAGCTTACGAGCATTGCTTGGTCTTTTTATCCGAGTAAAGTTAGCAATTCTGCGAAAAATACTAGTTTCAAGTTATATAAAATATCAACAATGAAAACTAGATACACTCCGACTACCTGCTAGAGCAACGTAACTCTGGACCCTCTACATCATTCAAAAGATAACAAATCGACTCTAGAATCTGACATGGGCATGATAAAAGGTATCCTAGAAATTTATACTAAAGTGGTCCTTTAAGGCGCTGACAAGAGGCAAATGATAAACGTAGGCTTGACTTAAACCAAAAAATTGGCAAATCTATATTGTTTGTGGTAGCAGAAAAAATATATGTTATTCTTGAACACATTTCTCAGAACTTGGTTGTTACCAAAACACGTTTAGAAAAAAAAATCTCGATAAACGGTAAACTCTTTGCTTTGAATTTCAATCCAAAATATCTGTATTAAATATCAACGTACAGTTGGTATTTACGAGTAATTAATAACAAGAACGTATTATTTGTATGCAGAACTTGGTTGTTTTTTATTTTCGGTTACTCAACTCATTTTTGAGTAAATAGATAATTGCTTCATATTTTGCAATAAATTACAAACGTTGTGTCATCGGGCTTCTCTTTCTTTTGTATGCAGTCAGAGCAGTGACAGCGTTTTACCTGTTGTCAGTGTCTTAATATTGTATAACGTGAAACATATTGTATGTACATATTCTATACTAATATTGTGAGTGCAAAAGTAACTCTATCTGTCCGTCTGTAAATAATTACCTGTGCAAGCCTTAACGGTGGAACCGATTTCTATGAAATTTGGCACACAGATAGACCATGACCTAAGTTAGTACATACGATTCTTTTTACCCCGATAGTACCTTCCCGTGGGATAATCCCCGACCTCCACGCGGGCGAAGCCGCGGTAAAAGTTAGTATTATATAAATCTTGGATGTATTGACAGGGAAGAAGGGTCACGAAGGTCGGAGCTATTTATGTAATAATTTATGTTGGCTGGCCGGTTTATTCTAAAGGATCTATCGAAAGGTCAGACAACAGTTTGCTGTACGGAAATTCAGACAAAATATTATGAAGGATCCTGTTATCGCAACTGATCGTGTCTGGTGTTGGTGCTTGTATTGTTGCAGTGCTGGACAAAGGATCTGGAGATGGAAGCTGTACTTGCTGCGAATGGTCTGTGGATGGCTGACCATCTTTACATACCATGACCCTTCCGTGCCTCGGAAAGCACGTTAACCCGTTGTTCCGGCTGTCATTCGTGGATCTTTGACAGTTACGGGTCGTCAGAAGCCCGAAAGTGTGACAACCAGTCTTACCAAGGGTTATCGTATTACCCAGTAACTGGGTTGTAGAGGGCAGGCAGGCAGTCGCTCCTGCTGGTATTAAGCTGCATCCGGTTAGACTGGAAGCCGACCCCAACATAGTTGGGAAAAGGTTAGGTGGATGATGTGATGCAGGGGGAGAGGAAGACCAAAGAAAATATGGATGGATTGTCTGAGGGATTATATATAAAACAAAAAATACTGATTGCATGAGTGACGGCTGCCTGAGAGATTAGAAGACAATCCATCCATATGTTATCCACAACATAGGATAAGGGCAGAAAGATGATGCTGGACAAAGGTCCGCCCCATATCCAGCCACGCCTGGAGAGATGGCCAGAATATTAAGAGTCATGTTTGTTGTCTTTAGCAATAAAATCAGGGGAGCCGACTTATAAAAAATATCGAGGGTGCTCCTACTCATGCCCATAGAGGGGGGAAGTTCTTTTTTTTTTGGTCTAATTCCTTGGCTTACTGACTTCTTGTTAGTATTGAAAATCATATCTAAATCAGTCCAATAGAATGAATGATAACTAGAGATCGGATATTCGGATGCATATTCACCTAAAGTTTAAGAGTTGACTAGTATGGAGTGCGCTTCGGTACGGGAAAAAGTGTCAGTTTCCAGGACTGACAAGTTTTTAAGAACTACTCTTTTAGTTTTTTTAGTGTTTTTTAAATGTGTTATATTTTCCACAAAACTCTTGCCTAGTTCTAAATAGATAAGAAATATTTGTTATAATTAGGAATACAAAATTGTACCTACACACTGTTATTAATGAAACTCCGCAATCCCGGAATAAAAATATATATTAAGAAGCCGTTTCCATACTTTGTATCCTTTGCCGGGAAAAAACGTACTTTAAGTAAATATGCATCCGAATATCCGATCTGTAATGATAAGCGAACAGACAGGCATTACGGTAAGGAAGATGTTACTACATTATTTATTAATATAAGTTAGGAAAGATAAGTATGTAAACAATACTAGTCTGATAAAGAACGCATTATAAAAGTATTTTTTTCACACTGCGTTTTATTGTTGTACACTGTTTTTAAGTGCATCGCCGACCAACACACAAACACACACTAATAACATCATGTATTGGGGGGGTCTGGATTTATGCTTTCGCGGTTGCACAACGACATGCTTTGCTTTGCTTGGTAGTATAGATGCAGGCCTACCCTGCCGCCTCCTTCAGAGGTAGTAGGGTGGCGAGGTCTTGAGGGAGAGCGCTACAGTCGTGTAGATCCTCAAGGCAAGTCTGGTGGATGCACCTTCCCGAGGTTGCCACCCCGTTTCTTGGTCTAATTCCATAAGAAATAGACGTAACAAAAACCACCAGGCGGCTTCACATCCCCTCCCCATTTCCCCGCAACCCCATTTTCTCCCGTCTTCTTCCATCCTGCCCCAAATCGCACAGTCCCTCCCCACTCCATCCTACCCACACTCCCTTACTCCCTCTCCTCCACCTTTTCCAATTTCCACTCCGAACTGCAACCCCTTTGTGATTGGGTGGTTGCGGGCTCGACTGTCACTAAAATCAGCTGATGGCGAGTAGGAGTAAGTAGTCACCTGTGCTAGGACCTGCGCAGTTGAGCGCCGTGAGCGGGGATGAAGGAGTCCTGGGGGGTTGAGCCGAGCGGCTCTGGTTGTAATGTGCCCGTAAGGCAACACGCCCCCTTTGGTCCTAATTTCAAGCGAAACGGTGGCCCTACCCAATAGCCAGGGGTAGGGAAATGGTCATAGTGTCCCGTCAGAGGGCCACAAGCGAGGTGCGTGAGGTCCGCTGAGGTCGTTCTCGGACGGCTGAAGTGGTAGGTAAAGGTCATGCTGACGGTGTAAGTGAGGGTTGATCAGTTCGTGGGGAGTGGCCTTTCGACTCCCTATGCCAACCCGCTCGAGCACCCGATGTCGCACTGTAAACCAGCCTTGCGCCCCTATATCTCTCTGGTAGTCCTAACGTTCGAGCTTTTTTTATAGTAAGACGTTCCCAGGTGCGGGCTCCATGGAGGGTGGGAGCCAGAGAGATGAAATTTTTAAAATTACTTTAACATGGAAAATTTAATGCCAGTTAAAAACCAAAACACCGGAGTGGAGGCGAAAGCCAATGAGACTCCCAAGGGTGGTGCTTGCACTTCCCTCGCCCCTGGTGGCCATGCGGCTAACGCTGCGGGTACCAGCGCGGGCGTAGGTCTGGCTGTGGCGAGAACCACAGCTAAGACCAAAGCCAAAAAGTCCCTGTATAAACAAAGGACGTCGACGCTGACTGGGACCAGTATCGACCCTTCTAAAACCAAAGTGAAGACGGCGACGATTAATACCACTGCCGGTCCGAACCTCTCCACGCCGACCCCGGCGCCGGGTAAAACTAGCGCCGGGTTCCTACCCATACACCCTCCCACTCCTGTGGCTCCTTTAGCCGCCTCCCACCGGATGGCCGTAACGGGTCAAACGGAGACAGCCAGCTGCACCGAGGATGCGTTCTCACGCGCCTGGCAAGTTGTGCAGAAAAGCAAGGGCAAGGGTAAAGGCATTCAACAAGCCCGTCGCCCACCGGCTGCTGCAGTACACAAACGCAAGTGCAAAGGGTAAACGCACTCAAAAAGCCCTTTGCCCTAGCTCTGACCCTTCAGGTCCACCAGCTGCCTTAGATAAGGGCAAAAAGAGGGACAGAGTGACGAGGAAGGAGCGACGCCAGGCACGCAAGTGGTCAGGTAAGGACTCCGGGAACAAACAGGCCACTGCCGCCAGTCCGATCAAATCGACAGGAGGCCAGCTTAACTTCTCTGCCGGAAAGCGGTTACAGGCAGAGGCCGGCACAAGCCGATCTGCGCCCAGTCAACTGCCAACCGGTGCTTCGGGGAGTCCGGCTGTGGGGACCGACACGACACAACGACCCGATTGGAAGGATCAGGCCGCGGCCAAGCGAACTCTCAACGAGACTTTGACACCTCGGGGAGAGCATAAGCGGCCGCGCCTTGATCAATCCAAACGGGTCGACCAACGAAGCTACGCCAAAGCTGCCAGCGCTACCCTCGACGTCGCCATCACCTGCGACCGAACGGGTATCCTCAGCAAGGATGTATCGGACCAGGTACTCGCTGCTATCCAGAAGCAGATCATCCTCGAGGCCTGCTCCCCCAAACAAGACACTCCAGGGCCGACCTTCAACGCGAAGCCGCTGTTCGCCGGGGGTGTCCTCAAACTGTGGTGCGGCAACGACCACACCTTAGCCTGGCTAAGGAAAGCTGTCTCTGACTTAGCTCTCCCAACTGGCACCTCGCTAGTCGTCGTGAGCCAGTCGGAGATCCAGAAGCGTGCACGGTGTGGCATCGTGATCCCGGACGAGCAGGGGGTCTACGGAGAGCCGTCCAATATTGGTCGCGCTCTCAGCTACCAGAACCCTTGGGTTGACTTCAAGAGGTGGGTACTGCTGCACGCCGACAAACAACCTGAGGCGTGGTTCGTGGTGGTCGGTGTCCCTGTGGATCAGATTCCGACCCTGATGGAAGCCGGACGCTGCCTCTCAATTGGACTAGGGGCAGTGTACGTGAGGTTTCAGGGTCGGAACGGCAGGTTCACGGACGTTCCTCAGGGTTGGGACCCTGCCACGAGAACCGTCAGCGAGGCACTGATACAGGTGCCGCAGGCACCAGAAGGGGAGTCCACCTCCCCCTTGATGCAACCCGGTAGCATCCGTGGCTGAACCTGCTGCAGCAGAGTCGGCCGCCCCTGCAGCCGCCACCGTGGGTGCCGTCCTCTCATCGGGCGAGGAGCTGGACGACATCATCCTATCCCCGGCTTCGGGCGTAGGAGGGGACGGCTTCGACGAGGGCGACCTGTTTGCCGGGCTCAAACTTGTGGGGGACGAAGAGGGTTCGACCAGTGATGGCCCTTCGTCGATTTGTAGAGTTGTCCAAGCGAACCTCCACCACAGTCAGACCGCGACGGCTCAGCTCCGCAAGTGGCTGGAGGTTCAACACACGGCCATTGCCTTGATCCAGGAGCCGTACATTAGGGCGGGCCGCATACAAGGACTCTCCAATCTTGGCGGTAAGCTCCTAGTCACCAATGACCACGATCACCCCAGATCGTGCATCTATGTCACCTATGCTGTAACCTCAAAACACAGCTCTTAATGGATTTCTGTTGCAGAGATATCTCTGCAGCAAAGCTGAGAATACAGCGTGACGACGCTAGGGAGATGGTGATCGTTTTCGCCTCAGCCTATATGCCTGAGGCGGAGGCGCCGCCTCCCCATGACCTCGCCCGCCTCGTGAACCACTGCGAGGGATGCGGGCTTGAATTAGTCATCGGGGCGGACGCTAATGCTCACCACCAACTGTGGGGTATGGACACGCAAAATGAGAGGGGTAAGGCCTTGGTTGATTACTTATTCTCGACTAACCTATCCCTACTAAACACTGGCTCCGAACCAACATTCGTAACCAGGCGAAGTCGCACAATCATTGATCTCACTCTGGCATCAGAGGGCGCGGCGGAAATTAACACCGGGTGGCAGGTCTCCAACGAGGCCTCCTGCTCTGATCAAAGGTGGATCCGCTTCGACATACAGGTCTGTGTGCCATCAACACCACCAAGGCGGAATCCGCGTAACACGGATCGAGCAACCTTCACACGCAACCTTGATTGCAAGCTTGCAACTCTAAGTGATCCGACTACTTTTGCGGACTCGACACTGATTGAAGTACATGTAAGCCATCTTACTAACTCAATCATAAACAGCTACCATTCTGCCTGCCCAGAGACCACACCGCGTAGCACGCCGGGTAAACAGTCCTGGTGGGGCGCTGAACTGGAGCGAAAACGCGGTAAGGTAAGACAAGCTCTGAATAGAGCCATGAACACATGTGCGGATGAGGACTGGGATAACTATTATGCAGCCAAATCCAGCTACAAAAAATGCATTCGATTCAGGAGCACCACGGGATGGCGAAAATTTTGTGGCAGCATTGAATCTTGTCAGCAAGCTAACAGGGTAAGGAAAGTACTGGCGCAACAAAATACATCTGGGCCCGCTACCATCCGCAAACCTGATAACACACTCACGTCTTCGCCTGAAGAAACAAGACGCGTCCTAGTTGAGACTCACTTCCCCGGATGCGTCTTCGCGCAGGTAATCGACTGGCAAGACGTAATACAAACACCGTCAGACAATGATTGGCTCTATGCTCGCAGGGTGATCACGTTGGAGAAACTCCAATGGGCCATCCGAAGCTTCCATCCTTTTAAGGCAGCTGGTCCTGATGGAGTGTTTCCGGCCTTACTACAGTGGGGGGGAGCCTCAGTCGCAGTAAGACTGGTGCCTCTAATGAGAGCGTGCCTGGCCTTTAGATACGTTCCTAAAGGGTGGAGGGAAGTGAAAGAAATATTCATCCCAAAGCCAGGTAAGGGTGACTACACAAACGCCAAATCACACCGACCAATTAGCCTGACCTCTTTTTTTTTTTAAAGACTATAGAAAGGCTATGTGATAGGGAACTAAGGGATGGCGCTCTGAAAACCATACCGCTACACGGTAACCAACATGCATACAGCTCAGGTAAGTCAACTGAATCTGCTCTTCATCTAGTGGTTGGCCAGATAGAGGAGGCGATCAATCAGAAAGGCACCTGCCTGGGCACTTTCATAGACATCGAAGGAGCCTTCGATAAAACTAATTTCTCTAGCATCAGCAGCGCTCTCTCCAGACATGGAGTAGAACAGGTACTGATGGACTGGATTACAAACATGTTGAGCAAGCGGGTGGTTCGCCTTGAAGGTGAGCAGCAACTGGCCATGATAGCCAGAGGCTGTCCCCAGGGAGGGGTGTTGTCCCCTCTTCTATGGAATCTGGTGATTAACGACCTCATCACCAAACTCAACGCCAACCGCTTTTACACAATAGGCTATGCAGACGACCTCGCCATCCTTGTTTCGGGGAAGGTGACGGGAACAATCTGTAACCTCACTCAGCAGGCACTACGTATTGTAGAAAGATGGTGCAGGGAATTTGACCTATCGGTGAACCCCACTAAAACGGAAGTAGTCATGTTCACCCAAAAACGAACATTAGGCCCTTTCCGCCTACCAAAATTGTTCGATACAGAACTTCAGTTGGCCAATGAGGTCAAGTACCTTGGGGTCATTCTAGACAGTAAGTTAAACTGGAGTAGTCACTTGGACAACAAGCTAAACAGGGCCTGTATTAGCTTCTGGCAGTGCAGGAGAATGATAGGTAAGAAGTGGGGCCTATCCCCCAAAATTATACTATGGCTGTACACCGCAGTGATCCGCCCCATGATCACCTACGGGGCTGTGGTCTGGTGGCCCCGTACCAAGCTGGTTACGGCCTTTAATAAACTACAACGCATGCAAAGACTAGCCTGCATGGCGACCACGGGCTGCATGAGGACTACTCCGACTGCAGCAATCCAAGCCATGCTAGGTCTACCCCCGCTCCACCTGTTCATACAGCAGGAAGCGACGATGGCGGCGGTACGTCTAAATGCAATAAATCTCTGGGGTAAGAGGGATACACAACACACCGCTCTGCTTGAGGGACTATATAATGAGTTCCCTATTACGAAAGCTATTAATGACCGGGTACCCAAACAATTTATCTTTGATAAGAAATACAAAATCCAACTTCACGAGGATCGTCAATGCGAGGGTTTACGCCCCGCAGAGCTGCGCATCTTCACGGATGGATCCAAAACAGGTAGTGGCACAGGTGCTGGAATCTTCTCGGATGACTTCAATATACACATAGCCACACCATTGGGAGTCCATAACACAGTGTTCCAGGCCGAATGCATGGGCATTTCTCTTGCCGCTTCAGCGATCATGGCCAGGAAAGTTAAGGACCACTCGATACGCATACTCTCAGACAGCATGGCTGTTTTGCAAGCGCTAAATAGTCATACAGTTGACTCTGGGCTGATATACGAGTGCCACCAGCGCCTCAACCAGGTGGGTTGCCTCAATAATATAACCATTCAATGGATCAAAGGACACAGCGGTTCGCTAGGTAACGATGCAGCCGACGAACTCGCAAGAAGGGGGTCTAGCATGGCGCCAGTGGGACCCGAACCCATCGCGCCACTCCCCTTCGGTTATCTACGCACTCTGGTAAGGAAACGAACCAGGGACCAACATCACAAACTATGGTTGGACCAAAGTGAATGCAGGCAGGCGAAGGAGGCACTCCCTACTATCGACGGCCGCCTCACGAAACGGGTTCTACAACTAACTAAACAACAGCTGCGTACAGTTACAGCCGCTATAACTGGCCATGGGTCATTTAATAAACACCTCTTTGTCATAGGAGTCACAGACAGTCCGCTGTGCAGGGCCTGCATGGAGGACGACGAGACAGCGGCTCATGTGCTGTTAAACTGCCCTGTGATCGCTACATACAGGGCAAAGTACTTCGGTAACCCAGGTATCCTACGTGAGATTGTCAGTAACACCAAGGCGTTGCTGGCCTTCCTTGAGGAGCTGGGGTGGATCGAATAATCGATTTTCCCACCCGTACGCAAAATACGCGCATTGACGTGGAGTTGCGGACACCAGCCCGTATTACCTAACATCATGTATTGATTTGTCAATACAATGTTATTAGTGTTTGACGGGAAGTAGTTTGCGTTGGCGAATCCGAAAACTGAACGGCGAGCGAATAGCGAGCTCGAAAATTTGTGCACCTCGGATAGGTTCAGTTTTCTTTTGACTATTCATACAGGAGTTACTTTGATGCCTTATGCAGAAACGCAGTAACAGTGAGCGAAAGTGAGCTCAAAAATTTTACACCCCCCGCTTCAAAAGGTTATACAACTTTAATTTTAGTCTATTATGCGAAACCTAAATATTGTTTGTTCAGAATAAGGAACTGAACCGATTTCAATCATTTTTACACCGTGTTACCTATATTTTGTCCCAAAAATATTTAAGTGTGATGGAAAATGTTATCACCATTTTATTACTTACAATAAAATCGCCCGCCGTACGGTTAGGTACCTACTGCCAAATTATTATCAATGAGCGCAAGACGACCCTGGAGGCGCGGGGGCGCCGTTAGCATGTTTTTGTACGGACAACCCGGTAACATAACAACCTTATAATTTTGTGATTTTTCATGATACAGTTTTGAAATTTTGTACATAGATTCTTTACATAAAAATACTAGACACGTGTTTCGGGTTTCGCATATACTAAAACTAATATTGTATAGCACAACCAACGTAATAACGTTGTTAGATGTCTTGCCGCGCGGCGGGTGTTGTTAGAGATACCAGTCTAAGCCGATTGATTGATCAGTTTTGATGTTAATGCTCATGGGTGCTCCGCACTTACTATTTATTTCTCGTGGTTGCTGGAGCCCCCGAGCAACCACGGAGTCACCCCTGAATAAAATATTGAGTAATTAAAGTCAGTCACACAAACAAACGGAATTGTATTTACCAGTAAAATAATATAGCAGCTGAAAGTATTTATATCATCTTTGAAACTAACAATACAGTAAGTGCCAACACATGAAGCTAATTCAGCACAAACATGACGCTAGAGATGTCGCAGTCAGAGTTCGTCTAGAGAGATTTTCTAGAAATTACTAGTTTTTGGGCTGTAGTAGCACTCTATGGTGTTATTACGTCCATTTTAATATAATGATCCATGAGTTTTTTTATTATTGTAAACTATATGACTTAACACAAAAAAAATATTAATTCGTTTAGGATGTCAGGATTTCTTTGGTTGTTGGGCGGATCAAAAGCTGTCGGACGCAGGGCGTCACATATTGAAAGAAAGAAAGAAGAAGGAAAATAAAATTTGTTTTTTATTTAACAAAATAACTGGCTATAATTTATTTAGTATTTTGGGGAAATTAAATATTTATCTTCATCATCATCACCTGCCGGTTAGACTGGAAGCCGACCCCAACATAGTTGGGAAAAGGCTACCAACTATGTTGGGGTCGGCTTCCAGTCTAACCGGATGCAGCTGAATACCAGTATTTTACATGGAACGTTTGTATAAATCTGACCTTCACAATCCAGTTACTGCGTAATACGATACCCCTTGGTAAGACTGACTGGCAGTCTTTCGGGCTTTTGCCGACCCATTACGACTGTCAAAGACCAACGAATGACAGGCAGGACCAACGCGTAACGACCTGAAAATTAATTATTCATATTTCCTTGAGTAAAATAGGTATGTGGATTATTTTTTTACAAACGACGACGATACATGCTATCTTTTTACACATGAAATATATAAAAAAAAACTATTTTAACTGGTTGCAGCATAGCTTTGACTACGATATTCAGCAGTTAAAATATATACCCCATACCGCTATTTTTCAATTCAGTGCACAGAGATTTACATCCAAACTTTATTGCAAAACTCTACATCTTTTAAAAAGACAAATATTGCAACATACCGCAGCAGAGTTATGTCTTCCATATATCTGTCTGCTTTCAATCTACTTTATGTACCTACTTCATGTAATTCAGTACGTCTAGGTAGGCACGGGCGATTTTATAACGCGACGATTTTTAAACGCGCACCGAATTTTTAATTTTCTGTGTTGAGCCGACCATTGAAAATCCAACAAGGTGCATTCCAGCGCGTCAAAAAATACACAATTAGATTTTCAGCACCCCGATTGCAAAACACACTATCCATTGCTTAGTATTATTAACGTTGTCGAGCAGACGTAATTTTCAATGTATGTTTTCGAATTATAATATAATATATAATTTTATTGAACATGTTTTTAATATTTTTATTAATTAATTAGTTATAAGTTGTTATAAGTTGTTATTTACGTATATATTATTTTCATACCCTATTGAAATATAAAAGGACCCCATATATAATATAATTTATTTAATATAAACGTTTACATATTTCAGTGTAGGTACATTTAGCCAACATTAGTATAAATATCCTATACAATTATAGTGCCAAATAATAAATAAAAGCTAAAATATTTTTAATTACAGTTGCAAGTAATGATGGTTTGGAATTAGAATGTTAGGTAGCGACTCGCCCGATCTAGGTTTATTCAAACCTGTGTTTCAGGCAAGTCATAATTATGACAATATATTCATCAATTTATTTTCATAATGAAATGCATTGAAATGGTGAGTATGTGACGCAGTTACCCTGCAGGTCTCGGCGCTAAGCAGTGCGTTTAAAATCCAGTGCGCGATTAAAAATTGCTCGTGAGTACAACGTCTAAGAAGCGTTCACTGAAACTGATTGTGTATCTTTACGTCCCGAATCAAAGTTGTGTTTATGTTGTGTACTTGGCTTAATATCGTGATGCCAGTAGTTCTGTTAGTATTTTAGTGCTAACAGTAAATCTTGTTTTTGTACAGGATTAATAAGCTTTGGCCAAACTGAGGCGAATCCCACACCGGATGCGGGACGCGTCTGTGCGCGTCAATTGTTTTTAGGGTTCCGTACCTCAAAAGGAAAAAACGGAACCCTTATAGGATCACTCGTGTGTCTGTCTATCCGTCTGTCACATCCAATTTGCTCCGAGCTACTGGACCGATAAAATTGTAATTTTGAATATCGGCGTCACTTTTGGGGGGAAATTAGAAAAATTGAGACAAGTTTTACAAACTGTACCGTGTGACATATCAAATGAAAGGGCTTGTTGTAAGGATTTAAGAAAATTATATATTTTTTATAATTTTAATATAAACACTTTTAAAGGTGTTTCAGAAAATTGAGCATTCTCCCCTTATCTCCGAAACTACTGAGCCTAAAACTTTGAAAAATTACAAAAGATAATTCTTTACTTATAGAATACAGAAAAACCTATAAGAAGTTTATGGTCTTACAAAAACATGGTAAATCTCTCAATATTTTGCGTATAAACTTAAATTTGCAGTTGGAATGTATAAGGAGATGTTTTTCAACTACAATTTTAGCTTTGTTCTTGGGATAAATTCATCCCAAGAACGGATCATTACGGAACTCTACATTGTGCGTGGTCCGACACGCACTTCGCCGGTTTTTAATGATTAAGATGTCACGCGACTATTCGCACTAGCTTGACCACTGGTGGAGGTGTTGAACACTGGTGTGACCTCCATATGAGTTAGTTTACAAAATCGTCGCGAGTGAATTTCATCCCGCAACCCGCGCGGGATTCGCCTAAGTTTGGCGAGAGGTTTGATGATTTTCTGGTGTCTCGTACATATTTAGAAAAATGAGATACTTATGGTAATACACTGGAGCTAGTTCATAAGTTTCTAATCTTCTTTCTTCAATACAGATATTTTGGAAATAATAAATTACTATTATTGCGACCATGAAAACCCAAAACATTTGATTTTAATAAATCATCAAGTACGATGCGAGTGATGTAATATTGTCATTGGCGTGGACTCGTGGACTAGTCCTAGTTTGAAAACCAGCGTCAGGCACTAGTTCTCTGGCATTTTTGCTGAACTGGATGGGTATATTTGGCGCAGCCGCAAGGCACACTTTCCTGCTAATTTCTTTAATTTTTCACATTTTTTTGTTTGTTTTGTTTGTTTTCTTTTTTATTTCTTTTGTTTTTACTTGTATGAAACGGAATACATTGCGCACTCGTGGCGAAAACGTTGCGCACTCGTGCCGAGCTCGTTAAACAATCGCCTCGCTGGAAACACCTGGCCCTAATATGTTGTGGTGTGTGCCTTTTAGTCTGTGTTAAATAAATGTATTTTCTTTCTTTCTCTTTAGGCAGAAGCGCCTTGTGAAAAATTTCAGTGGGAGTTAAAAAATAGAACAGAAAAATTATTTTGCTCAAGTAGGTACATTTATCTATACTAATAAATAAAATTGAAGTGTTACTTTGTAATGTCAAAATAACAGCTTATTACTAAAGAAAGCAATATATACGGTACATATAAAAAATCATTTTTTAATATTTTTGAATGTCTTTCTGTTTGTTCCGGTTAATCTCCGAAACGGCTGGACCGAATTTGACGGGACTTTCAAAGGCAGATAGCTGATGTTATAAAAAGTAATGTAAGCTACTTTTATTTTAACAAAAGCCACGCGGGCAGCAGCTAGTTTGTAAATAAAATCCAACAACTCGGGTGGAGCGGATAAGTTGCGGTTGTGGCCCCCACACGGATTGAACACATCGCGCGGAACGCCGCAGCTCCAGCACGAGAACCGTAGAGAAGCGTTTTGTAGACATTAGAACATTTTCGGTAGACAAGTGATGTCTATTATAAATAGAGTAGAAATAGAAAGCCTCATGCTAAACCTGCAGTTGTGTTTACTTTCTCTTACAAATCTTTTGTTTCACGTGTCACGCTATCTATGGCGAAATGTCTCTTTTGCACTAATTAAATTCAGAACTGAACGTTGTAAACAACTTCTTTCCATAGGAGCGTATCGCTGTGCTCTCTACTCATTGAAATGCTATTGTAAAGAATGTAACAGTTACTAAATTGACGTTGTTTTTCGTCTATTAATTAAAAAAAAAACTACTTACTACTAATATAATTAAAAAAACATACATATAATACTAAAACTTATTTCATAATTATTTTGAGGATGGGAGATCCATGCTCCAGCGCAGCGCTTTTTAGGACGAGCCGCCTCTGGTCCTAGGTAGATGTGACCTACAAAATCTTGATGTAGAAAAAGGCAAAAACACTGTAAAAATCCAATAAACTTATGAGAATGTTATTACTCAGTGTACTCGTAAGACTTTCTAAATGATATGAGTTTATCCAGATTATGATTGATATAATTAATTGCTAATTTGACCATGTTAGACTTAGGTATGTACCCGACTATAATATTATTAATTGATTTAACTTTAATTTCCGTTTTGTTTTGTTGACATTATTTTGTTTGTATTTTTTTTGTGTTAATATTTTAATTTATGTAAAAATTTGCACGCCGCGCGCCGTAAGGTAGACTGTAGCCGATCTCATTAATTTTTGTACAACATCTTATACCTGTACCTACATTCGTAGCAAATAAAGTCTCGTGCGACTAGCGCGAGACGCGGGCGCGACAGGCAGAGCGACACTATCCATAAAGTTTTCATTATAGAAATTGTGCTACTAGTGTCGCGTCGTGCCTGTCTGTGGGAGCCTTTAAGTTCTGATTCTGATAAATACAGCTTACATCATACAAAAATGGTCCTTAGATACAAAACGGCACGGTTGGCGCAGTGGTTAAGCGATTGACTATTGCGCTGCGTGTCGCGGGTTCGATTCCCGCACGGAACAAATATTTGTATGACTTATAAGTAGTTGTTTCGAGTTTGGCTGTGCTTTGTGTAGGTGAGTTTAAATGTTTGTAAACGCACCTACGATACAGGAGAAATTCCTAGTGTGGGGCAACGTTAATAAAAAACAAAAAAAAAAAACCTGATTTACAAATCACCAACTTTCACTAACGTCTAAACATCACAGCATCTGCTATTACTTAGCACAGTGGGCTTTTACACCTTACCTTAATAAGTACAGTCACGAGCACTAATATGTATACACAAAGCAAACTTTTAAAAGTGATTTTCTCCTACTGTGTTGATTGGAATTTTTCGTTGTTACAAACATAGTGTTTTGCAATTAAGAAATCATTTTCATTATCAAAAAGTAATCAATATCCTTTTTATTAGAATAGATCTGATGCTTTACAACTATTAAAAATTAATAAGAACCTAGATATAGCAAAATCAAAATATTTGATTTCACATAAACATACATCAGAAGCTAGGTGCACGGTTCCAATTAGTCGTTTCCTATGGAGAAGAGCCGGCAAGAAACTCCACGGTTACTCTTTTAAAAAAAGTGGGCTTTAACAATGTTTTCAAGTTACAGTGTTAATAGATATGGGAGGACAGTGTAGACCCGTTAATAAGTACCAAGTACTCAACAAAATAGAAAGTGGTTTACAAAGCTACAGTCTATTAAGCCTACAACGTTCTCACATTAAGGGGGATGCGCTAAGGTAGCTCGCGTTTTTTGCAGTTTGCAGGTCAATATGATTCGCGGCCATAACAAATATGGCTTTACAGAATTATAATCATTAAAATCAGCATTACAACTCTCTAAGTTCATAAAATCCTACTGAATGATTATTTCAGAATTAGTCATTCAATAGGATTTTTCGAAGAGAGTTAGTTGTATTGCCGATTCTAATTCTGTAAAGCCATATTTGTTATGGCTGCGAATCATATTTAGATCAACATACAACCTCTTAATGACCTGCAAATTGCAAAAAACGTAATAAAATTTGAATTTCGCGGGCTACCTTAGCGCATCCCCCTTAACAATACAACACAAAAAAATGATTAAAAATATTATTAAAATAATTAAAGTTAGAACCTTGTTTAAATTAAAATTGTAGGTATATAATGTCAAATAAAAAAAAGATTATGTCAAGGAAGTTGTGAAAAAAAAAATTAAAATAAACACCGTAATTTGGGTGCAGTTAATAGACATTTACATATTTTTGGCGTTAATGAGGTACCAGGGAAGCCACATGTGCAGAACGAATTAATGCCAAACTTCCTTGTCTTCAACGTAGTCATAGCATTTAAGACTTTACCGCACGCAATATGATAAAGAATTTAATTTGAAAACTGATAAACATTTTGAGGCCGTGACTGTACATAGTTCGGCATACAACATTGTATGAAGCAATTAGTGTGAAAGCATTGGGCTCATTAGACCGATCGGTCTGATGGTCCGAAAATCGTAAAATGTCGGGTCCGAAGTGTTTCACTTATGCTCTTCGGCATTACGGTACGTAGGTAAGTAGCTCACCATGTATTTCTGCGAGGTTAAGGGCACTTATTTGGTGTTATTGATAATGATTGACCTTTTCAGAGTTTTATAAACTTATGGTATAGAAATAAGAAAAAATATGAACGACAAATTATGTCAAAAAAATATAATTTTATCGGAAATTACTGATATAAATGATATTTATTTTGTAAATTGGTAAATTGTAAGTTGCCGACTTTCGGTATCTCAGTTCACTCGTGCAAAGCGATGGCGAAGTAGATCGGACGGTTAAGCACAGAATTAACACTGGTTGGATGAAATAGCGGCAAATCACGGGAACAATCTGCGACTCCCGCATTCCTCTTAAACTTAAGGGGAAGATATATAAAACAATGGTTAGACCTGCTGTCTTGTATGGATCAGAATGTTGGGCCACAAAAGAGATGAATGAAAGGCAATTGCATGTAGCTGAGATAAGAATGCTAAGAGGAATGTGTGGTGTGACACGAATGGATAGAATAAGAAATGAGTACATAAGAGGAAGTCTGAAAGTGGTACCGGTGACTGAAAATTTGGGCGGAAATCGGTTATCATGGTATGGGCATGTGATGCGGAGGAATGAGGAAAATGTCGTGAGGACAGTTTTGAGTATGCATGTCGATGGCTATAAGAGTAGGGGAAGACCAAAGAAACGATGGATGGACTGTGTGAAAGATGATATGGATAGAAAGGGAGTGATTACCGAGATGCCTTTTAATGCGTTTAAAGTTAAAGTTAAATCCAATCTTTGTTCAAAGGCATACTATTCTATCAATGACTACTTAAACGATAAGAATAGTTGGTCGCTGTGATTAACTCAAGACAATGTTCGTGTTCTTTCTCCAGAATTAGTGTACCTACTGACAGGTTATATGAGTTCATATAATTGTTTATTTTTATTTGACTGTCTAAGTCAATTTATTTTTATTTATTAGTGACATAATATACTCATGAAAGTGTTTTTTTATGAGTTGTATTGCAATAAGTGGTTAGCTAGCGACCTAGACAATTGATTATATTATTCTTGCCTGAGCAACCGGCAGCAAGTTCGTCATGCTCCCTTAGATGTCACTGTTTGCGGTAGCGTCGGGGGTCGGGTTGCCTCCTTCCCTCAAATATGGCGAGGGGGGTGATGGCTTATCTTTGCGTTATGCTCGTGAACGGGTGCTGCTTGTGGTGACTGGTCGTCTTGCTGACCATGGTTTTATTATTGTTATTAATGATTAACTGTTTTTTATTTTACTACGATGGTGCTAGTTTATCATTTTTGACTTCGAGTTACAGCTATAGCTTTGTGTGGGCGGGCACGCCCATTATGCCTGGAGGCTTTTATTTAGGTACGTTCTGTTTACGTTATTTCTGCTTGAGTATAGTTTTCGACGATTTTTATGGTTTTTTTTGGTATAGTGGCGTGTGCTAGCTAACATAAGGCAAATAATTTAATTTAATGTTGTGTTGCGTAATGCAAATTCTTTTACATTTTATTGTATAGATTCAAATTTTGTATCTGAACAGACAGCTGTGCTGCTGGGGAGTTTGTTGCGCCACTTCTTCTTCCCAGCTAAAGCACTAGGAAGTGGTGAAGGGTGGGCGTTTTTGGGGGACTGTCTTATGTAATTTTGACGTTCGAAAAGTGCTGATTCTCAGCCTAGTTTTAATAAATGACTTTTGATTTTGATTTTGATGACGATTAATACCCCAAATCAATTCTGATAAGGGCAGGAGAATAATGATGATGGTAAAAAATAACACATTTACAAGTATTTTTTTTTATTAAAACTATGTAAGGTCAGTGTTTCCTAGCCAACTGTCTACTCTAAGAACAAACACCGAAACATACTCAAAGGTCAAAGTCTCTTTTCTACTTTCTATTCTATTCTATTTTTTTAAAGTCTATACAATTACATCGTAATGATCAACAAACATTGTCAGTAACTGATGAACGTTTCAGTATTATGAGCTTTAAACATTACCTACATTGTTTAAAGCACACTTCAAAAGTTTATTTTGATTAAAAACCCCATCTCATAAGTCTCCCGAAATTATGGGCCCCAATCATCCCTTCTCGCCCCGAAGTACCTACTCATATTAGGGTTGGTATCCAATGTCATTTGACATCCGCATTTCCTAGACCCTACCATGCAAGTGCCACCCAGAAATTAAACTAGTCTTTGAAAGTGTACAAGTAAGCAGCGACTTAGTTCATTACTTAAGTACGGCTGAGCAATTTATCCTCTCTCGGAGCAATATAACTTAATAGAGGCGAGGCTCTAAGTACACGATAAGTTAAGTGGTCCGGTACAACACTGACCTTTGTGCTCAGACCCTAGATCAAAGAAAAAAAGAGATGTAAAAAAGAGACAGGTGCGGTACTTGGGAATATTATAAATTAAAATAATTCGTAGGATTTTCTGGTCTTTATATCATGGGATTTTTAATTATTAAATATTTTTGGGTTGTTTTTCTGGGATACAATTATTAAGAGCCTATACTACCTCAAATGGCTTAGCATGATCCTCCGTTGTGTCGAAAATACGGCAGCATTAATTTTGAAATAAATAAGGTAAAGTTGAGGATTAATGTTAAGTACTACCTATGTTTGACGAAAACACGATTCCATAAAATTTTCTTGTTAGAAAAAAAAATCCAAAGTTACCTCCAAACCGTACAATAAACCGCTGGTATTCAAAAAATAATTCAAATTAGATAATTAAACTTTGCATATTAACTGAACTAACTATAAAGCAGGTCTTGAGTTATCTTTTTTTTTTAATTATCATTATTTTAACAGTAAAAAGAAATAAATTAAAATATCGGTGCCTTGTAGTCTTCTCCCTGCCACCCTGTCTCGCTTGCTAGCGTAACCGCGGCCATAGTGAGCGAGCGAGATAAAGAGTGAGGTGGCGCTGAGATAGTATAGACCCTTAAGTAATTCCGATAATATCATCTGATGGATTCTCGGTTTTTGCATAATATTTATGACGATAAGTATTCTGCAGTTAAGAGCAGCGGTGGCCCGGTTGTAGCGTCCGTGACTGACGAGTTATAGGTCGTAGGTTCAAACCCTGCGCTTTACTTTGTGTAAATTATTTCATCATCACTGCTCCCAAAACGCTGAAGGAAAACATCGTGAGGATACCAGTATGTCTTAGAACCAAAAAATCGAAGACATGTGACATCTACCAACCCGCACTGGGCCCGCGTGGTGGATTACGGCTCACTCCCTCTGACAGAGAGGAGGCCTATGTGCCCCAACAGTGGGAACATTATAGGCTAATTATGTAGGTAAGTACCTATTCTGATAATGTTTTCCTAGTTAATGGCGTTAGAATGCCTGGCGAAAAATTTCTGCAGATCATTTACTTTTGTATAAAATGGGAAACATATTATAGTAATGAGAGTGTACTACGAGCCGAGATATCTTCCCCTTCAGGGGATTAGAATAAATGCATATTATAGTGATCCTTTTCCAGAAATATTCATGTTACACATAATAATAACGGGTTTAAAAACACCATTAACAAAGCCGAGAGTCACTTGTTCTTGCCTTTATTATGTTTTTGTTGTACTGGTATATACCTGACAACCTTCTGGTTACCGAGATGTTGAAGGTCAAAACTCCCTTTTTTATATGTTTGTTTTACGAGTACAATCAAATTTATAAATGTTATAACTCAACTTTAAATACTCCCACGTTTCCCAGCAAATATTTTTGCTCAAAGTTACTTAGTTTGATGTACAGAATGCGTAGATGACAGCTTACATCAAGACCCTTCACGAAGCCGTCATCTACGCATACTCTGTAATTATTTTTTTTAATTTTGAGGCCAAAGTATCTTCCTCGTTTCCATTATACGAAAGAGGAAAGTCAAAATTTCTTCTCATTGTCGGTATAACATTTTCACAAATAAAATTCTTCGCAATGAAATGTTTGAAGTGAAAGTAGCCCCGCCCCATCTGCTCCTGAATGGTTTCAGTGTTCCCGACTCCCCCCAGACAATTGTGAATTTCTCATAAAAACCTTTAATAGAGTCAAAAAGAGGTATTTTTCTTTAGGGGTTTTATAGCGAATGTAAATGGACATTGGAGGCCTCGCAGGCGTTGCCGGTGCGTTGCGTCGTCGCACCGCTATGATTTCAACGTACCGAGTGCCACACGGACAATGAGGTGTCGCAATGCAACGCCGCTTACACGAAGTCGCAGGGTCTTGGTGTTGAGTGAGTCAGTTTTCTTTACTACAAGCAACACTACGCTTCGCTGAGATGCCGCTCCGACGCTCGGCATCGCACCGTCACATCCTCCCCGTTTCGTTTCTCTGGTCTCCCTGTCCGGTGAGCGTCCGTTGCGTCGCTGCACGTCATCGCAACGCACCGTGTGGCATGTCACTGTGATTTGCATGTAGGATGGCGCAGCGTCACCGCTCTGGCATCGCAACGCACCGGAAATGCATCGTGTTGCTTTTCTCCTATAGGTAATTTCTAATGTAGTGATCCTTTACTAGAAAGACCGAATAGTTTCAGACGTAAGTGCAGCATAGATTCTACTTATATAGGGCGTAGATGAAATACATACAAACAAAGCTTGGGATTAAGCTGCTCGCTCTGCTAAGCTTTGTGATAAAACAGGAAAACTTGACATTTAATTATTATGCAAAATCATGATATATAATTTCTTATACATATTGACGGAATTATCCGGAAAAGAACCGGAGTTACCGACATAGGTTGCAGAGTAAGCAAACTGAAGTGGCAGTGGGCCGGCCATGTTTGTCGAAGGATCGATGGCCGATGGAGCAGACGAGTCCTGGAGTGGAGACCGCGTATCGGCAAGCGTAGTTTGGGACGCCCCCCAGCTAGATGGACCGACGATCTTAAGAAGGTGGCTGGGTCAGACTGGATGCGGAAGGCGGAGGATAGGGTGTTGTGGCGCAGCCTGGGAGAGGCCTATGTCCAGCAGTGGACTGCGATAGGCTGAGTTGATTGATTGATTGACATATTGACGATGCTGAATATTATACAACGTGGAGACGACAATATAACAATAAATTCAACTACGTATATCTAATGACGTTCGCAGTCTGCACACGAAAATTCAATCAAATATATCCAATAGTTTAGTCGCTATAGCTAGTCAAAGATTGGCAAAACCCATAGTCGGCACACCACTGCTATTTAGTTTATTTGAAAAAATCACTTTTTTAATTTCGATGCTAGAATTTATTTGATCGTTCCAAAATACTCTTATGCATTAGTATTGCCAGTGTTTTCATTTATTGTCGTATTGTTGTCTCCACATTGTATACAAAATTACATGAATATTTACTTTAAAAGTACTATATTTATTACTTTATTTATTGTGAATGTGCACTATGTGAGTCTTTTTTTTTTCTTTCTCAGTTATTTTAATGATGGTCTGACATTTTGAGCACTTTAAGCGGCCTACCCAGTTAATGTCCTTTCCTTGGTATTATTCGTCGAGCCGTTGAGCTCCTGTAGTCTTGAGTTGAGCTGCACGATTACTGACAAATGCTTGCACTGATTGGACAGGTCCACTCAAATTTGTGTGATTATTTCCGCAAAAGACCATTTCAGACACGGACCTACATGGTCCTCACATGATCCGACTAAGAATTAGTCTGGACTTTAAAAGACTCCCCTGAGTTTGTTTCGCCATTTCTTCTCAGATAGGAAATGTCGACTTCATCTAGATTATTTTTAATATGACGTGTAAAAGTGGTTCTGATATCCTATTCACAGAATAAACTATTTCATTTAATTTAATTTTACTTAATCTTTTTTAAAACATTAAAATTACATTAGTAGATACCTACATAAAAAACAGGATTCCTTTCGTCTGAGAAGACTATAAAAGTCTTCTCAGATTTACAAGGATAATCCTGAAAAGGCAGGAAAACAGCAGTAAAACGGGGCAGCGAGCGTTTTCTTAGCTTTTCTTAGTTTTATTGGTCGACTGTTGTAATTACAATGTTGTTCCCGGAAGCTTTTAACTTGTTATTACTTACTTGTACGTACTTATGTAGTTTTCTTCTAAGAAATCACTCTTAGCTAACTACATGCTTTTTTTTTGGGTGGGATTTAGTCAAATAACTTCTCCCGCTCTGGGCGGAGCGGGGTGTCAGACTTTTACTGACTAAAACCCACCCGTGTTACTTCAGTTCCTGTGTGCTAGGGTCACGATATCCCTTTCGGACAAACTCGCAACCCTGGATTCTCAATTAGCTGGAAACAAATGCAAAATTCGCATAATTATTATTATTGCACGTGTCATTTCTGTGTCTGTTGAGTAAAGACTTCCCCTTTTTCAGTCACATAAAATATGAACGAACGGGAAAAGCAGGGACGTAGGGATGGTTTGATACTGCGATTATTATCAATCAAGGTAGGTAATTTTGACAATTTTCTTGCACCAACCGTTGTCAAAGTGACCTCTAACGAAGTCAATGGACAGTCAGTCCACGGTAATTCATTATTAAGTAAATTAACAGCCTACGTAAATTTTCCGTGATAAAGCCATTTAATATAACTGTCAAAAAATTACAGTTGTGATTTGAATATACGGGAACTGTTAGTCGGTAATCAATTTACTTAGCGATTCATTTCTCTGACTTAACACCAGTGAACGTTGACTCTTGAGTAGGTATTGACAGACTGAGTCTTGAGTGTTGTTATTCTAATTTGAACTACCTGGATAGTTTTACTGTGGTGCATATTCATCGTATGCCTGATTCTGTTTGGTTGGCTCATGAATATCGCCTCCGGTGGAATCCGAAGCTAGTTTGGAATACCTACCCAAAATTTACACTTCAGTGAAATTGAATATGACGTAGTAGTAGATTAGTTGACTTTCCTTGCGAAATTTTCCTCATAAAACTAACATCATTATGAGAAAAATGTCGTGAAAGTTTTCAATGTGGATGATGATGATATTATAAATAACTCTTTTATTAACTCCAGAAACCTCCCCAAAGATAGAACCTTCATTCAAAACGGTTGCAGCCCTGTTTATTTAGCGATTATTTATCTGCGAGCGTGGTTAGAACAGTTCACTCGCTTCCAAGTCAGTCACAAGTTGAACGAATGGAAACGAGAGGCATTCGTTCGCCGCGCGCTGGGCACTCCAGCGCCGCTACACTCCCTGATAGGCATCATGAGAAGACGTATGTTCTTCTGAATCCGCTTCGCTCCAACGCACCGCCTGTAAGGACTGACACACTGTCGCCTTCACTAAACAATCAATCATCGGTTCATCTTGGCGAAATCGGCCAATTAAACGTACCTCGTTTGTGCGCCGCATGTTGGCAAATTAACTATAGCCTAAATGTATATAAAATGTTGGCAAATTAACTTTAGCCGAAATTTTTTTTATTTCTGAAAAATATTTACATAATATATACGCTAACAGACTTAACATAATAATATGTACATGTATATAAAAAAGGAGGGGGACAGAATCATAGGGCATCAAAAAATTCGTCCGCATAGCTGTCAACAGGAAAAGTGCCCAAAAGGCTGGCAGCATTGCCACGTTGTATGGCGATGCTGATTCTTTGCCCGAAAAATAGACCAGCCCTCTGGTCACGTGAAGAGACGACCAACCGCTTGGCGATATCTTAAAAAACCAAGTGGGCGCTTGGACCCCATGGCCCTAGTGTTTCAACCCCAAACGGCTCGAACATATAAGTCCCAATAAGATTGGTATATTTTCGCCGTTTGAGGTTTTCTGCTCCTGCAGCAGCCGCCCCAGCACAGCTCGCCGTGCTAGGAAGATGGGATGGCGCAAGGGTGTCGACACATGTTGCATCCCACACCAAAGGCCGACCTAACTTCCAAGGCATTATGGTCATTCCGTCTGGTCTCTTCCCATCGTCGCGTGCCAAGCCATTGGGTTCTAAAACAGCTGGCACCCCGACGGTGACAAGAGCACGACGGATGATGTCATTAATGCTGGCGTGCCATGCTACCCGGCCTGCGCTCTTACTGCAAGATAGGCCATGATGTCCAAGGCAGTCGACAGCTTCTCCGCACTGGCAGCGATGCGGAGCCCCGCAAGGAGCGCCCAGACGCAGAAAAGTAGCGACACGGAAGGTGGTGTCACCCAAAATAGTGCCTATGTTGGGTGACGGTAGTGCTGGAAGCCAGAGGCCCGACTCCCACTCACCCACAGCCAGCAGGCGGGCACGCTCAGCAGTATTGGTGGACGTATTTATAAGATTATACCGTACCAACCTGCAGAGCAGCACAGTCCACTGTCTCTGGGAAGATGGGTTTGCGGGCCGATCTGTATCCGGGCAAGCCGCTTTCCAGACGTCCACGGCATCGGTCAAGCACGGCACTTCAGAGTCAACCAGGGCTTAAATACGGCAGCTTAAATTTTCCGGGTCAACTTTTCAGTGCTGTGGACAGAGGACAGGAACGCCGGTAAGCTAATACTGGTAATTTTGCGGACGCCGAGGCCACCAAAACGGATGAGTAGTGTGGCTTGAAGCCACGCTCGGTCGTCCAAGGCCACATTTGAAATGGATGTAAGTGTGCTGCAAATAATTTGGTCAATTTTGTCCAACAGATGTGGTTGCTTCCATAAAGGGGAAGAACGTAGAAAATATATAAAATTTGGGCCAAAACAACAGTATCTAATCAGGGTGAATGCCGAATGTAAATTAATTTTGGAGAGTCTGTCGGAAATTTCGTTGAAGTTTTTGATTTATTCGCTGATGAAAGGAGAAAAGCTGTCTTCTAAAATTGGGGAACCAAGGAGGTGCAGTGAGCTTTTTTCTAAAATTTTGATTTGTGGGGCTATTGCATTAAATTTCTTTAGGGTCAATTGTCTGTCGGTAATGTCAGAAAGGTAAATTTCACATTTTGAGGGGTTTAGTTCCAAGCCAATATATTTAAAATGTTGTTTGAGGAGTTGTAGGTCTTTCAAAACGGTGTCTCCATCACCTCCTAGCGTTCTATCATCTAAATACCACGCGTTAAATTTTGAATTTAGTTTCTGGGTAATTGGATGAATAGCCAAACTGAAAATGACTGGCCCGAGAGGGTCACCTTGTTGGCATCCAACTGCTGATTCCAAAACATTGTCCTTGTATAATAATTTTGAAGGGTACCTATAGCATTGCCACATAAAACCAATAAATTTCGGGTAGTTCCTTTTTGACTTCAGCCAACAAAGTGTCCCTGTATACAGAGTTAAAAGCGTTTTTCACGTCAACCTTGAGGATGACCTCACCTTTGTTTGAGTTTAAAAAGGTAGAAAGGGCATGTACGGCAGCCTCACAGCCCCCTTTCGACCCAAAACCAAGCTGCAGGGGCTGAAACTTAGCTGTAAGGGATTCGCTATACAGCTTACAGCATATTTTGGCTGCCGTCCGCCTGTAGGTGCACCCAACGGCGATGGGACGAATACCGCCGTCCCTCTTGCGCAGTGCACATAAGTTGGCCCCGTACAAGACATAAACGACGGCCTCGTTCACACCGCCGGTGAGCATGAGGTTCATCAGGGCTGCAAGCTCCTTCACGAACGAAGAAGCGACTCACCAGCTTCCCCGGTGCCTGAACTCAGTAGATCATTTAGATGTTGTGGAGTCAGGCCGTCAAGGCCGCCGGCGGAATCACTTCGGAAGGAGCTTACAGCTGCAATCAACTGGGGGGCCGGAAGGGTGAATTTAGGTCTGGACGGTCGGGGGGGTCGGGAAAGGTGAGACCATCCGCAGGCGCTGGGCTCTAAAGCTGTTAGCGTTTCTGGAGAGTAAGGCGCCACCACATCGCTGCTGAACAGTATCCTGGCTGCTCCCCTGATGTCACCTTCACTTATTTTCGATTCCACATGTGAACATAAGCCTTTTTTGTGACAGGTTGTTAAATGCAGGTAATTTTGAATCTAAAATTAGGGTCGAATTCTTACAATTATCTTTAATTTGGTTTGTTAAGGTTTTTTTAGCCGCCGAATTTTTTTGGACATGCAGAATCCTATATGGGAAAGTGAGTAATTGCTCCCAGGCACTTTGTGAGTTCTCCTGGGTCGCAAGACGGAGTTATCCTACCAAACTCAGTGCCACAGACCGTCTCGCGCCCCGGGGAACTCTCTTTTAAACTGGAGTAAAATTTTTGAATTTTGCCAAGGTTTTCCATAAGCTTTGAACAGGCGGTGTTGATGTTGGAGATGTGGCTGGGGGGCACAAAGGTGCACTATGAGATTTGTGGATCTTGCCATAATGTATCCTCGGCTCCCGTTCGCCTTTAAAAAAGCGTGCCTGTGAGCAATGAGGACATCTCACCAGCTGGACATCAAGTGATATAGCAGGTTGACTAGCACAGTTTCCGGCGTCGCTACAGCCGGCAATGATCATATAAAGTAAAACTCTTAAAACTTATAGTTAAACTTACCTAAAAAACAATATAAATAAACTATATACACATTATACACACGCACACGCACTAGAAACAAAGACACAAAAATTATCTAAACTAAAAATACAATTTTTCACTATTTACAAAATGTCACTTATAAAACTGTCATTAGATGACGACTGCGGCGCAGTCGCGCTCGGGGCCTTGGGCGCCGTGCATGAAGGGCGCAGGCTTCGTAACCGTTGCCTTGGCTGCTGGCGTCGCGTCTTCGTCGTTCTATTTGGAGTATGAATATTGAAGAAATTTTTCCTATTGATTATTTGTTTTGTTTCAATTTTGATAGATATACAGAATTATTTCAGAGAGAGATGGAAAGAAGAGAAAATTCAATTCTTTTGTAGGAAAATTGAGATACTGTATTTTATAAGGATCTGTTGAACCAAAGTCTTAATTTTCAAACAATTAATACACTTCACTTTTAGTTCAATTTTCACTTTTCTGGCTAAAGTTGTCGTCCAGAAAACGTGTTAATATTTTTATCACGCAGTAATAAATAACTCTAGAATATGTTGTGTTCAAAATTTATTGTTGACACATCCGGAAAACAAAACAAGAAGACAAGGGAAAGTATAAAAACGAGATAAAACATGTCAAAAGGAATACAGTCAATATCAAAAGAAGAAATTATTAAAGAAGTAGAAAAACTAAGACACAAAACTCTTTTCTTCCTAACACTCCTCCTGAATTTCATTCTTCCAGACCCATTCCTTTCGCACACCATTCATACTTTCCTCTCAACAAAGCTTTAGTCAGACTGTCAGCCACCATTCGAGTCGTCTCCACATACTCTATCCTAACATGCCCATTCTCAATGGCTTCTCTAATAAAGTGGTGGCGTACGTCAATATGCTTTGTACGTTGATGGTGCACAGGATTCTGTGCAATAGCAATTGCAGATTGACTGTCGCTGTAGATCTTGACAGTCACTTCTGGTAGACCACTGATCTCTGCAATAAATCTTTTAAGAAATATTGCTTCTCTTGTAGCTTCAGATATTGACACATATTCTGCCTCTGCAGTTGAAAGAGCTACTGTTCTCTGTTTCTTGCTCTCCCAGCACACTGCTCCTCCTTTCAATAGGAAAACTACTCCGGTGTATGACCTCCTATCATAGCATGTAGCATGGCTTGCATCTGCATAGCACTGTAAATCATTACTATTATTATTCTTCTTGTGCTTTAGGCCAAAGCTTTTAGTACCCTTTAAATATCTGAGTACCCGTTTTGCGGCCGTCCAGTGCTCGTCACTGTAGCAACTATTAAATTGACTCAGATAGTTTACTGCATGTGCTATGTCTGGCCTCGTGCAAACAGACAAGTACATCAGAGAACCAATTAAATTTTGATATGGAATGCTCGGATCCGATTTATATTCTGGTCCTGGCTTCTCCAGTCTTTGACCAGTAACTGATGGCGTTGTAACGATCTTGCAATCATCCATCCCGAACATCTTCAAAACTTTTATTGACATACTTCTCTTGGTCAACTTTGATTTCTGTCTCGTTCTGCGTTATTTGCATCCCCAAGATTAGTTCTGCCTTACCAAGATCCTTCATATCAAATTTAGACATGAGGTCTTTTTTCACTTTGCGCAACTCCTGTGCGTCATTCCAGAATATAAGCATGTCATCCACATATACCGCTAGAATAATGACCTTCTTGTCTTTGGATCTTGTATACACGCATGGTTCATTCTTGGATCGTTTGAAGCCAAGATGTAACAACTCATTATTTAACTTGCTGTTCCAAGCTCTAGGGGCTTGCTTTAATCCATAAAGCGATCGATTAAGAAGACACACATAATCTTCTTTTCCTTTCTCCTCAAATCCTTCAGGTTGCTTCCTAAAGACAGTCTCAGATAAGTCTCCGTTCAAAAACGCTGTTTTCACGTCCATCTGATCAACATTAAAGCCTTCATGAGCAGCCATCTAAAAGCTAAAAGGACTCTAAGTGAACTATGTCTAACAACTGGGGAAAAAGTCTCATCATAATCCACCCCATATCTCTGGCTAAAGCCTCTTGCAACCAGTTGAGCTTTACATCTCTTCTTACTTCCCGCCTCTTCTTTGATTCGAAAAAGCCATTTCGAATCAATGACGTTGCATTTGGCTGGTGGTTTGACTAAGGTCTAAGTCTTATTTTTCTTAATAGCATCCAGCTCCTCCTGAATCGCTGATTTCCATGCTTTACTGTCAGTTCTTGACAATGTTTCTCGAACCGTAGTTGGATTCTGATCTGATTCAGCAGCTTGATACAGGATGTAATCCGGGAACTGCTTGGGTCTTCTATCTCTCAGTGGGTACCTCCGTCCACTTTGGTGAGATTCCTCGTCGACATTTGTAATCGATTCGCAGTCTTCGAATACATCCACATCGTTCACAATGGTCTCCGGATCTCCATGATCCTCAGGTTCAGTTGGTTGATTCTCTCTCTGACTATCGCCATCTTCACCTTGATCTACCCTAGGGTCAATGTCTGCTTCAGCTTCACCTTCTGGTGCTTGCAGAATATCAGATCCTTCGTTATGTCCTATCACAGTTTCTTTTTCAGCTTCAGAAATTTGGATTATTTCTTCTGGATGTTCTTCTAAATTCGATTGCTCATGGTGTTTTCGATTTTCGAAAAACACCACGTCTCTTGCCTTAAATACTTGGCCGGTAGTGAAGTCTAAAAGTCGATATGCTTTTGCGTTATCAGAGAAACCTGTGTGAATCAGTTCCCTGCTTTTCGGATCCCACTTACCTCTCTTCTGTTGAGGAATGTGCATAAAAGCTTTGCATCCGAAAGTCTTCACTGTACTCAGGTCGCACTTCTTACCTGACCATTTCTCTTCTGGCATAACATTTTTCACCGCAATCGTTGGTGATCTGTTCTTCAAGAACACTGCATGATGAACAGCCTCTGCACAAAAGCGTTTTGCCAAATTAGCATCTTGAAGCATGCTTCTTGCTTTCTCGCAGATAGTTCTATTTGCGCGTTCAGCGATGCCGTTCTGCTCTGGCGTATATTCCACCGTTAGTTGACGCTGAATTCCAAACTGCTTCAAATAGTTATCCATCCGTTTGTTGACGAACTCGGTGCCGTTATCGGTGCGTAAGATCTTCAGCTTCTTACCACTTTGTTTTTCGGCATACTCCTTAAACTCTACAAATTTTTCGAAAACCTCACTCTTTTGTTTCAAAAAATAAATAAAAGTAAAATCGTCAATAAACGTCAAAAAATACCTGAATTTGCTAACGGAAGGCACCTCCATAGGTCCGCACACATCCGAGTGCATAAGCTCTAGCACTTCCTTAGCTCGAGTAGCATTCAACTTTTTAAATGGTTTCTTGGTTTGCTTCCCCATAATACATGGTATACACTCAAGTTGAGCTGAAGTGTTAGGAAAACTTACCCCTGTCGCCATCTTATCTCTTAGTAGTTTGAGATTGTTGATACCCAAATGCCCCATCCTCCGATGCCATAGCATAATTGAGTCCCCTTCTGTAGTAGCTAGCGCAGAACCCTGTGAACAGCATTTAATTTTGTATATGCCTCGTTCTTCCACACCTTTCACTACAACCTTACCTCGAATCTCACAACCATCACTCTTAAAGATGTCGCATCCTTTTTCTGTAAATACCACCACGTGACACTTTTTCACGATCGCATTCACACTTAATAAATTAGATGATAACTTAGGTACATACGTAACATTGTTGATAGTCAAACCAATTGACTCACATACCACCGTTCCTCTACTTTTACCCAATACCTCATTACCGTCAGCAGTTCAAAGGCTTTGAAGTGTCCTTCAAGTCCTTAAACCACGATTTAAAATTCGTCATGTGTGTTGATGCTCCAGAGTCTATGATCCAGCACCTCGACGAAACATCTGGTTCTGGTCGTGCGCCCAACGCATAGGCTTGTAGTGCTTCCTTCCTTTGTTGTTTCGGATTATCTGGACATTCGAGTGCTTTGTGTGGTCCTTCACAAATGAAGCACTTGACCTTCACTTTCGGTTTCTTTTTGGGTGTAGCCTTGCTCTTGTGATTCTTAGTCAGCAATGCTGATGGCTGTCTTACACTTGAGCTAGCCGATAAGGTATCTTCCATCTGAAAGAGCTTCGTCTTCACATAGTCGGTAGTAAGCTTAATATTACTATTCTCTATGGCTAATCTCATTGGTTGAAATTCCAGGGTTAGTCCTTGTAACAAAAGTGCAGCCAACAGTTCATCGTCGACTTCCTTTCCAAGGTCATGCAACTCCTGTGACGTGGCCATAACTGACGTCACATATTCTCTAACCGTTGAAAATTGCTCCAGTCTCATGCTTACCAACTTTGTTAATAAGCGGCACCGGTTGTTAAGACCCTTGTCTTCAAACGCATTTCTCAGAGCGTCCCATGCTTCCCTAGCCGTTTTCGCTTTGCGCACATGAACTAAGCAATGGGGCCTGAGCATTAAGCAAATCTTTGCTCGAGCTCGTTGATCCCTTCTCATACCTTGTACATCCGTGGCTTCAGGTGTAACACTCGTGTACTCCCAAAGATTGTCGTGTATTAGATATAGCTCCATCAAGAATTTCCAAGTTGCATAGTTGCTATTACCGTCGAGTTTTTCGATAGATGTCATGCCACTACTACTTGAAATTCCAGTTTCATGTATCTGGGAACTCCCGTTACCATTTCCGCTGTCCGACATTTCTGCGATTTTTTATAATCATTTACATGCTGGATCCCATAACCTGTTAATATATTTTTATCACGCTAGTAATAAATAACTCTAGAATATGTTGTGTTCAAAATTTATTGTTGACACATCCGGAAAAAAACAAGAAGACAAGCGAAAGTATAAAAACGAGATAAAACATGTCAAAAGGAATACAGTCAATATCAAAAGAAGAAATTATTGAAGAGGTAGAAAAACTAAGACACAAAACTCTTTTCTTCCTAACAAAACGATAGGACAGTCAATTGTAAGCGATATTGTGACTTTAACACCACTTTCAGTGTCAGACATTCGGTAATGCTATTTTTCATTAATTTTATTCACGGAGCCAATGTTTACGTGACGGCAGCGCCATTAGCGCCGAGTACGGATAAAATAAAAAAATCTTTCACTTTAGCCTAGATGTATACAAAATGTTGGCAAATTAACTATAGCCCTTTGTACCCCTTTTTACGAAACTTACGAGGACGGAGGAGTATGAAAGGCACAGTTAAAGTTTATATGGAGGAGGAGTGCAGAAAGCTAATCACATCACACTAATATTATAAAGGCGAAAGTTTGTGAGTGTGTGTGTGTGTATGTTTGTTACTTCTTCACGCTCAAACGGTGGGACCAATTTTGATTAAAAAAAAATATAGAGGTAGCTGACACCCTGGAATAAGGCATAGGCTAAGGCTAAGGCATAGGTTTCACCCGCGTAAGTCTCGATCCCGTGGGAATATCGGGATAAAAAGTAGCCTATGTCTTAATCCAGGGTGTCAGCTACCTCCATACAAAATTTTATCAAAATTGGTCCAGCCGTTTGAGCGTGAAAAAATAACAAACATACACACACACACACACACTCACAAACTTTCGCCTTTATAATATTAGTGTGAAGTGATGCATTCGAAATAAATTAAATTAATAAAAAATCATTACACACACTACCATGCGTTTGACGCACACACATAGTACAAGAGCCTTATGACTTACTCAAGATAGATAGGTGACAGAAGTGACAGCTTGACCATGGAATCAGTAAGTACTATAATATATATTGTAAGAAGTAGTCGAATTTCGACCAGTGGGCGACCACTAGAGTTTATATAAAACCGCAAAATTTATATATAACGCTTCGCAATAACGCATGTTTATATATGTCTGCCACCTAATCATCGCCGGGCCTGCTGAAGAAGATCTTCGAAGACAGGGTGACTGCTTTTTCTGGTGAGTGAAATATTAATTGGGTGAATACGCATTTATTATAATCCCCCCACATCAAAATGAAGCATAAGCGCATTACCAAGCCCCATAGATATTATGTTAGTAATTGTCAATGCTTATGATAATAATACAGAGAAATATTCATAGCGCGGGGCACAGAAAACAGACGTATTAGACCACTATAAGGGTCTCAGACCGGGGCTTATCGATCGATGAAACACATGTATTTCGTATGGTACAAGTTGCTGGTTGATTTTGTGTTATGTTATACGATTCTTGAAAAATTAAGTAAATAATATAACAGCCTGCAATTCCCGAAGGGTTAGGCAGATGTGTACTTATAGCACTATACAGCGTGTTACGGAAAGGGTATATCCATACAAACAGGGTGAAGAGTGCATCTGGTTCAGAATCTCTGTACAAAATTTCAGCTCAAAAAAAAAACGTTGAGAATGTTTGATATTTTTTTTTATTTCTTTAGTTTATTAAATTTAAATCATAACAAACGTGTCACCGCACTACGAGCGACATTATCCATTATCTGTGTCTGTGCGCCTAGTACACACACACACCTGCCACAGCTCTGCGACACGACGCCGCACCGACACGCGGCGGCGCGGGCGGCACGATTGGCGGCAGTATCAAACGAATAGATTAAAACGTGGACCAATCAGCTGAATGGGTCTAGTGATATGTAGAATTCAATTGGAAACATTTGATTTTTATTAGTAAATGTTTCTTAACTTTATAATTATGTAGATAATAACAAAAAAATATTGTCATGTAATTTGTTATCACCAAAAGAATTGCCTTTTATATGTATATACCCTTTCCGTAACACGCTGCAGAGATTCTTAACATGCAAGGTTTTCACATGCAACCTTTTCGAATATTTATAAGATAATAGCATAAGATCATGAGGTAAACGCTGTTACGAATTAAGAAAGGAAGAAAAATAATAGAGAATTACTTTAACAATCAGACAGAGATGTCATGATAAACACAAACGACTTCCAAAAAAATACTAAAAAGTTTAAAATAACTTTAATTATGAAAGTTGGTGTTTTTGGCTAAGTATTTTCTGGAAATTAAAGTTATTTTTCACTCTACTGTATTTTTTGCGAGTTGGTTGTTTTTTTTGGAAAAAAGTTTTTATTTTTCACTTTTTAGTTGTGCTACCTACCCCGCACCAATTCGCATACCACTATTTGCTATGTAAATAACAATGACAGGAAGTTTTATAATATCATCAACTTACACTGAGTGGATTAAATAAGTATTTTTGAAGCTAACTTAAAACTACCCAAGTAAAGTTAATAAAAAAATGATGGGACCGCACAAAAAAATCATTGCTTATACATATTTATAGACGAATTGAGAACCTCCTCCTTTTATGAAGTCGGTTAATATCATTTACAGCCAGAGTGCATCTCATGACTATTCCAATAAGCAAACACGGCTAAGATATATTTTTTTTATTACGGAGTTCCGGTTTCCCCTTTCGCGGCTTCATCATCAGATCAGTTTCATGGTACTATTATACGAGAGTCCGGAAACTTGTTTTTAAAAAAGAAAATCAATTAAGCTGGAAACAGAGTTTATTTATAATTATGAACTTAGAATGGAATTAAATTGAATATAGTAATAATATGAATTAGGACTTCCGACCCGTACCCAGATTCAGACCGAACTGACGTCCAAACCTAATGAATAATGCTTCTATGTCAATAAATGCTGACTAGGCAAGCCATCAGCTAGCCATCATCAGGTCAGCCATTCTACTAGCATTGGCAAGGTATAACAGCCCCCCCCATAAGACTGAAATTCGGGGATAAAAGCCGAAATTCAGGAAGTTATACAATTTCCCGTAATCTAGGCAATGGAATTGAAGAGTTTTCAGGTACAGTATCTATATTATCGCTATTGCCATCGTCATCAGTATGGGTCGTCGGTTTAACACAAGAGATATAGAACTTAGATCTATGCTTAGAAATAGTCTTATATAATTTAAATGCCATAAAAGACATAACTATTATTAAAATACACACGGTCAATATAGAATAATGTGTCCCGTATTTTACTAGAATAGGTTCTTCATTGATAATTTTGTTTAACTCTGAAAATATCTCATCATTTTGTTTATTTACAGTGAGATCATCCAAATTTATGTTTTGAAGTAAAATAGGGGATATGTTATTATTTAATTTCTTAGTCTTAGTGTCTATTTTACAACATGAGTCATTTATAATGCTAAAGTCTAAACTAGGAATAGGAATGTCTATATTGATTTCATCTTTTGATGATATAAGTCTCGCACTTTTTGTGTATACTGTACACTGATTTGGGATTCGTAATATACCGGTTCCAGACACTATGATTTCACGTAGTTCCGAGTTATCGCAATCCATTGACACTTTACTTGAGCGAGATTGCACGAAAATCCACTGATTATTCATAAGTGATTTCCAAATGTCCAATTCGCCGACAATCGTTTTGGTTTCACATTGTGTGGGGATAGCACTAATTGTTTTCGTTAATAGTTCGCTTTCACACGTAGGATTGCCGCTTGTCAATAATACCGTAGGTATCTCACACAGAAAGAACTCAGAGCTTATTGTTTTACATTTATCTAGGCTATCTAGATTACAAAAGTTTAGCTTATCTTTAGAAATAGCAATATACGAACTAGAAGGTAAAATTAAACTAAAAGTATTTGGATTATCTAAACCATGAGGGGTCGGTAATGCCAAATTATGATACAAGTTAAATTCGTCATTAGTAACTAAAGGAATTTGTAAAACGAATACAAGTTTATTCTTATAGTAGTAACACGTAACTTCCGATATGCTTAATATTAAGTGAATATTATCTAGACTTAGTGTTATAGGAATTCCAGTATCTCTAGGTAGGTACCGGTCGTTATCAGCAAGTTCATGGTATAATTGCGCCGGACTGATTATGTTTGGATGCAGGATGTTTTGACTGCTCAACATAATAGCATTCGTTAAGTCTTCAAGCTGAAACGACAATGCTAGCAGAGAGCTTTCGAGGCTAGCAACTATGGAATGGACTTTTGTTTCAGATATTAGAATTTTAGAAGTTTCCGTGATGTTATTTAATTGTAGTATGAGTAGACTTAAAGTGCCTCTAAGTGAATTTTCGTTATCTTTTAATTTATTAATCGTTTGTTTGTAAGATTCCAAAGTAGAAGTAGTAATTAAAATGTTTTCTTTCATTAGTTCCGCGAGCTTTTTCTCGTGGTTTTGAATAGATTCGATTGCGGAATCGTATTTTAATGCATCGTCTTCGTCTAGTGTGCCGAAAACATGTCTGAAAACAGTGCCTATTCCGCTGAACCATGCTGAACGTTTACTACGTTTTGACATTAAGTGTGAGATAGAATCAAACTCGCGTTTAATATCGTTGTATCGAACTGTGAGTGGGGATAGTATGTTTTCACATTGAAGGTTGCTCGATTTCTGACATGTTTTCCTAACTACGTCTAAGATATCATTGAGGTTAGTAAGATGTGGGTTTATAAGGGAAATGTCTACATGACTAATAATATTTAATTTTCCTTTAATTGCTTTAAGTTTTCCTAGTCTATCGAAGTAAATGCCGGAACTAGAAGGAAGTGGTTTGATAAATTCCTGATGCGCATTGACCGAAGCGCTGAAATAGAATGAATAGAATCAGTTAGATTACGCTAAATACCTATTATAATTACCAGCTAAAAATACTTACATGCTAATAATTAATTATTTCTAATCTTTCTTATCTTAATCTATCTCTAACAGTAATATAGGATCCTTAGTAACTGCGGGTTTCATTTGATCGAAATGGTGAGTCACGTGACGTCTGTTGATAAGGAGCGTAGCTGTATTATTATTGTGAACTTTAATTATTTTGTATGGACCTTTCCAGATAGGCGATAGTGCCTTTCTGAGCCTCAGGTGGGCTTTAAGATAGACGTAATCACCAGCCTTATACTGTGGTGGTGATTTAGTGTGAGAATTGTAATAGGATTTAGAAGATTCTTTGGATTTTAGTATGTTTTCTAGGGCTTTTCCTCTGGTGTCTCATTTAAACTTATGTTGTAACATTTTAATATAATCTGAATAAGTTGTACTAGGTTCATTTTCATAGATAGAACTAGGAATAAAAGGTTTGTGACCGAATATTAACTCGTAAGGAGTAAATTTTGTAGTTGAATGTTCTGTTGTGTTATAGGTTAACATAGCTGTATACACATAGGTAGGCCAATTATCTTGGTTTTCATTTACGAATGATTTTAAATATTCTTTTAGCGTTGAATGACTGCGTTCTAAGGCTCCTTGAGTCTGAGGGTGGTAAGGTGATGACCATAATTGTTTGATTTTAAGAAATTGGCAAGTAGTTTTAAAAAGGTCGGACGTAAAGTTAGTACCCTGATCAGTTAGTATAGATTTAGGAATTCCAAATAGGGATATAAAATGGATAAGACAATCACTAGATTCTTCAGCGGTTGTACTACGTATAGGATAAGCGATAGAATACTTAGTTAGATCATCTTGTAAAGTGAGGATATACTTTAGTTTGGCGGAGCCGGATTCGGGTAAGGGTCCTACTATATCTAATGCCACTCTCTGAAACGGAGCTGTGGATGTAGTAGTGATCTCCATTGGAGCTTTATTTAATTTTCTCAGAGCTTTATTTTCCTGACATAATTTACATTTCTTGACATAGTCTTCTATATCACTTCGCATGCCTTTCCAATAGAATTGTTCTCGGATTCTGTTGTACATTCGTGTCGATCCTAAGTGTCCAGCTGTAGGAATGTCATGATTCTCACGCATGATTTTAGGTCTTTCGCTCAGAGTAGGGTATATTGTTTTATTTAGGTAAACATGGATTTGAATTTTTGTATTGTTAAAGATGTGAGTTAGGATATTGTAAATTTTTGTGTAAGAGTGATGGTCAAATGGGTTTTTGAAGTCTGAGATAGCAATATCTGTTGTTTGTTCGGAATTCAGGATTTCGTTTCTTACTTGTTTCAGAGTGTCATAGATAGCGGGATAAGATGATTCGTCGAAGTGGTGAACTTTTGTGAAGATGAAGTAAACAGTTTTGTTGTCATATTTAGTTTTTAGAAAATGGTATAATTCTTTTTCAGAGTTAAGGATTTCGTCTTGGTTGCCGGAATTTAGAAGGATTTCGGAGATGTAGGGATTTGACTCATCTAAATCTATAGATGTAGGAATTAATATTATTTTACAGGTTGATTTTAGGAGATTTTCGTTGTGTTCTTTTAGAACTGTGTTGGAGATATTTTCTTTATTTGGAATTGATTTTAGAAATTTAGAATAATTATCGTCATTTGGGTTTAGTTGCTCGTTTGGCGAAGGGATTTGTAATGAGTCAAAGTCAAGGTTGAGGTCGGCACTGTCAGGGCTGATGTCAAGGTAGGGTAAGTTCGGTCCGAGATCTATGAGATCTAGATCTGGATCTATCAGATCTGGAGATAGCGTTGGTTCAGCTTGTGGTATAGGATTTTGTAATATATTAGAGTCTGCATCTGTTTCTTGATTTAATAGGTCTTTATTCTCGAAGGAGAACGGAATAGGAGAGGGTAGAATTATAAGAGGGTCCTCCAAGAGGTCATCGAATTCAGTGTCAAGATCTCCCTCAAGATCTAATAGTAGAGGGTCAGGGGTTGGTGAACGTTTACCATGAATAGGGTTAACTGGAAATCGAGACAAGGCGTCAGCGTTAGTATTGATTTTGCCTTTTTTGTATACAATATCATAGTCAAATTCCTCTAATTTGAGGCGCCAGCGTACTAACCTAGAACCAGGGTCCTTACAGTTAAATAACCATTGTAAGGGTTTGTGATCTGTGACTATAGTAAATTGATTTCCGTAAAGATAGGGGCGAAAAGCTTTAGTTCCAAAGATAATGGCTAAGCATTCTTTTTCGGTAACACTATAGTTACATTCAGCTTTATTGAGCGTCCGAGACGCGTAAGCAATTGGACGGTCCTTTCCTATTGGACCTTGCGATAATATAGCAGAAACAGCGTAGTTGGAAGCGTCGCAGGTAAGAATGAAGGGTTTGGTAAAATCAGGATATGCTAGCACTGGTGACGTTACTAATTTAGTTTGTAAATTTTCGAATGCAAGCTGTTGCTCATTTTTCCAATTGAATGGTGTATCTTTTTTCAGAAGGGATGTTAATGGCTTTGCGAGTTTGGAAAAGTCTGGTATGAAACGTCTGTAGTAAGATACGAGTCCAAGAAAAGATTTCACATCTTTTGGGCATTTTGGTAAAGGGAATTCGGTGATACATTTGATTTTTCTAGGGTTTGGTTGTACACCGTCTTTGTTGATGAGGTGACCAAGATAAGCGACTTCCTTGCATAGAAACTCGCATTTATCTGGTTGGAGCTTTAAGTTATAATTCCTGAGCCTATTGAAAACAGCGGATAGGTTTTGAATGTGACTTGGTAAGTCAGGGGAATAGACTACAATGTCATCTAAATAAACAAAGCAACGCGAACCTTGAAGTCCACATAAACATGTGTTCATTAGTTTTTGGAAGGTCGAAGGGGCATTTTTTAGTCCAAATGGCATTCTAGTAAATTGAAAATGGCCTTGAGGTATGGAAAAGGCGGTTTTAGGAGCGTCTTGTTCGGATATTGGAATTTGATGGAAGCCTGAGGCTAAATCTAAAGTTGTGAAATATTGGCTTTTCCCTAATTGATCTAGAATTTCTGTTATTTGTGGAATAGGGTATGTTTCTCCAATAGTAACATCGTTGAGTTTTCTGTAGTCAATGACGACTCTCCATTTTCGTTGTCCTGAAGCATCCAGCTTTTTGGGCACAACCCAAATGGGCGAGGACCATGGTGAATTTGAAGGTGTTATTATGTTTTGTTCTAGCATTTTGTTAATTTGATTTTCTACTTCTTTTTTATGGCATTCAGGGAATCTATAAGATTTAGTTTGGATAGGGATATCTGTACTTGTTCTGATATTATGTTCAGCAATTGTAGTATATGTGAGCTGATCGTCTGGAAGATGGAAGATATCGGAAAAGTCTGTGCAGACTTGTAATAGGGCATTAGATTCTTCTTCGTTCAAGTGAGAAATCCTAACATGTTTGAGAACTTTATTTGTTCTTGTGGAGGCATTAGTAAGAGACAATGATTCATGAGGATTCAAACAAGCTTGAGTGTCTAAAGGTTCTAGTGTTAGATTAAGGTTAGATCGAAGTATGATGGACTCTTCAGAGGTGTTGATAACCGTAATGTTAATACGGTTATTTTCTTTCACTTTAACGATGCAATTGGCAACTAACAAGGAATCAGAGATGTGTTGGTCTATTATCATACCTTCTCTTATATTTGGATTACTTATTGTGCATTCAATTACAGTTTCTGTGCGAGGTGGAATGTTATATAATGGTTCAGCAAATTTTAATTTTATGTAGTCTTCATCTATCTGTAAGGTTTCATGACAATAGTCGATTTGACAACCTAGGTCTTTCAGGAGGTCGTTGCCTATGATGCCATCGAAACTTAGGCTAATGTTTTTGACAACGTGAAATTCATAGACATAAGGTTTGTTATTTTTTTTTAATATTTGCATTTTGAAGCTGCCTAGAGTTGAAGTTGCTTCATTTCCAGCATCGATTCCTTTGATGGTTATTTTATCATCACTTAAGTTTGGGACTTTGGACATGGAATTTAGTTTCAGCAGGCTTATGCAGGAACCTGTGTCAATCAGGAAGGATAAAGGCCTATCAGCGACCGGCGTGTGGATTATTACGTGTGGTAAGTATCTTTTCTCTCTATTTTTAAACATTTTATAAATTTTTGCATCTATTTTTTGTTTCAGGTCTGGTGAGAGTGGCGAGTTGTCCGAAGATGAAATGTAGGGATTTGCAACGAGAATAGAATCGGTGGACCTTGCATTTAGATTTGGTAATTTACAGGGTTTAGTAAGTAATTTGGCAGAAACAGCGGATTCGGTGGATTTAATACGTGATTCAGTGGATTTAGTAATTGGTTTCATAGAAACAGTGGATTTAGTACGTGATACAGGGGATTCAGTGGATTCACTCATTGGTTTCATAGGAACAGTGGATTTAGTACGTGATTCAGGGGATTTAGTAATAGGTTTTATAGAAACAGTGGATTTAGTACATGATACAGAGGATTCAGTGGATTTAGTAATTGGTCTCATAGAGACATTGGATTTAGTACGTGATTCAGGGGATTCAGTGGATTTAGTAATTTGTCTCATAGAAACAGTGGATTTAGTACGCGATTCAGGGGATACAGTGGGAATAGAGGCATCGGCTTTGATATAGTAGGACGAATTTCCCGCGCGACACCGGCCGGGAAATTTTACTCGTTTAAATCGTTTTGGTCGACTTCGTCGGTCCCTTCTTCCTTATCCTGATTTATGATAAAAACTTTGCGGGCTTGTGTAGGGTTAGGTTGACGACTATTTGAAGTAGAAGCCGCAGATTGGTTCCTACTATTGTTGTATTGTCTTTTGCGACAATTTTCAATAGTGTGGCCTATGTTTTTGCAGTAGCGACACACCATGTCGTTGGTATTTACTGCTTTTGAATGATCGAATTGGTGATTTCGTGGAGCTGGAAAACGTGGCGATGGAAAGTCACGGCGAGAATTCATATTTTTAGATTTATCGTTACTGGAGTAAGTATTGGATGCAGATCTTTTATAAATATTAGAGATGATTTTTTCTTCTTCTACTGCGAAGTTTATAGCGGAATTTAATGAGTCTGGGTTTCGGCATCTAACGACTTGTGATACCCGTGGCAAGAGTCCTATTATAAAAGTATGAAGCGCAAGATCTTGCATCGCAGCTACGCGTCCTGCTAGTTCAGTTTTCTTTTTCGTCGGAATGGAAATATTTATTTCCGTAAGTAGTTTCGCTAAGCATGTTTCTATTTTTAACGCAAACTGGTTGACTGTTTCAGCAGAGCTCTGCTTACAGTCCTGAAGTTCAGTGAGTAGGTGAGCGTAATGCTTCCTTTCTCCAAATTGTTGTTTTAAGAACTCGATGAACTGTTCAAAGGATTCGAACTCTTTGACACTGCATGTAGTTTCAGCTTTATCTATTAGTTGACTTAGAATAAATTTGAATAAAATAGGTTTTTGCGTTTTTGTAGCGGTATTAAAAGCGCTCTGGCAATTAGCAATGAAGGGATTTAGTTTTTCCCTGGAGCCATCGAATGGCTTAATGAATTTAAATAGAATACCGAGTTCTATTTTTTCTTCCATTTCGTATTTTGTACTCTTAGAGCTACTGGAACTTTCCTCCTTTGCAGTCATTATTCAATATTACAAAATAATATATTATAAACTAATGAATTATAAGAAATCGTATCCACGTTATGCTACCTTGTACAGGTGACTCAGTGTGATAGACGCGTAATCGAAACGCGTAGTCTAAACAAAATATACAGTAGTCGCACAGTAAAGTCTTTATCGGTTACAAAGTATTATGAATAGTGTACAATAGAGTAGTGTATGTAGAGATGAAATAAATGTAGCTAGAAATAGTGACTCTGAGTTAATTCTGGTATTCGCACTAGGATATAGTAGTAACCGAAGTATTTTCAAGATCACTCACAGGAACGCCGTCATTATGAGGATATTCGGGATCATTTTGACCGTTTCTCCAGCGGTAAACAGCAGAACAGCAGTTGTAGTAGACCTCTGTACCAACAGAGGGTGAAGTCCGGTCTCGGTTGCAAGGTGCAACACACAAGACAGGGTGTCGATCAGGCACTTTGATTATTGCACTTATTCGACACAGAATTGATTTAGTAAGCCACTTAACTTTCAGCACTTTAAAACACTTGTTTCACTGGCACTTTCAGGTTTAGTATTTTTTTTTCAGAGACGTATTCGGGTAGGGGATTTTCGTATCCCACCGCTGCCACCAAATATTATACGAGAGTCCGGAAACTTGTTTTTAAAAAAGAAAATCAATTAAGCTGGAAACAGAGTTTATTTATAATTATGAACTTAGAATGGAATTAAATTGAATATAGTAATAATATGAATTAGGACTTCCGACCCGTACCCAGATTCAGACCGAACTGACGTCCAAACCTAATGAATAATGCTTCTATGTCAATAAATGCTGACTAGGCAAGCCATCAGCTAGCCATCATCAGGTCAGCCATTCTACTAGCATTGGCAAGGTATAACAGTACCATTTTGATCAGAACCATGTATTTAAATTTGCTTCCTCATAGTCGCTTAACTATCTTAATCGAGATATCTTATCGCCACCCGTGAAATACTTATCATTGTGAAGTTCCGGTGGCCATCTGTCATCTTCATCATCAGTACCACTTCACGAAATGGTGCTTTCCAAGAGCAAATGCATGAGTTACTATAAAAAATACCCAAATCGCTATAGGTGTACCTATAAAATTTGAGGAATCCCCTCGATTTTCATGGGATCCCCTCATCAGATTCTGACTTGTTTACAATAGGACCCCTCCGAGACTATCTATACCCTTTCAAACAAAAAAAGAATTATAATACATAAAAAACCTTCATTTTGCTAAGTTATGTTATCCTGTAATAGGCTCGAGCCTATTACCATCAACCGGGCGTAAATCCAGACTCCGGGGTGCTACTGAGAAAGTTGCAAGGCACCGATATTTTAGTTTATTTCTTTTTACGTTGAAAATAATGGTAATTAAAAAAAAATCATAAGACCTGCTGTATAGTTAGTTCAGTTAATATGCAAAGTTTCATTATCTAATTTGAAGTATTTTTGAATACCAGCGGTTTATTGTACGGTTTGGAGGTAACTTTGGATTTTTTTTCTAACATGACAATTTTATGGAATCGTGTTTTCGTCAAACATAAGTAGTACTTAACATTAATCCTCAACTTTACCATATATTTATTTCAAGATTAATGCAGTATTTTCGCCATAACGGAGGATGATCATGCTAAGCCATTTGAGGTAGTATAGGCTCTAAATAATTTTATCCTAGCAAAACAACAGAAAAAATATTTAATAAATAAAAATCCCATGATATAAAGACCAGAAAATCCTAGGAACTAACTTTACAAACTACCTTTGTAACGAACTAACTTTGTAACTTAAGAAAATTTTATGGAATCGTGTTTTCGTCAAACATGACGAAGTACTTAACATTAATCCTCAACTTTAGATACCTTATTTATTTCAAAATTAATGCTGCCGTATTTTCGACACAACGGAGGATCATGCTAAGCCATTTGAGGTAGTATAGGCTCTTAAAGTTAAGTGTCGTTTGAAAATTCGAGGGATAACCTAGTAAAAAAGCAATCATTCCTAATCCAGACCCATCCCAACACCTAATATTATAGTATTTATGTAAATATTTTCCAACATCTTTGGACCACTAGCAAAGCCCAATAAGCCTTTTATAATGAGGCCCGAGGGGACCGCATGACTCCCGACAAACAACGCTTATTGCCATAAGAATAAACACTACATTTGTTACGATGCTTCTGCGACCACCAGACTTTCAATTTGAACCTCATTTTCAACGTTTAATGTTATTGTTTTTATGTTTTAGAGTGATTGTACTGTACTTTTGGTGGGATCGGTTGGTATTTAAAGAAGGTTTTGTCAGTGAATTACTTGTTAATATTTAATTGTTGTAAAGGGTTTGTGGTTCACTAAAGTTTCACCAAAACTCCATTGACAAATTTTTATTTTACAACCAACGTTTCGTATACGCGTCAGTCTATCTAGTTATTCTAATACTTATACAATATAAGGTGCTAACAAATTAAGTACCAATATTTTAAGAGGTGTTACATTACATCAAAACAATTAACTTTAAATAGAAATTAAGAAAACTTTTTATATGATATTTTTGTTTTAATTTACGGCACAAAATAAATAAATTAAAATTTCGCCCAAACATAATCATCCTGTGCTTTTAACTGACAAGACACACTTTCTGTCAAGTGAACATCATCGTCAAGAGGTTTCATAAGATAATCAAAGAGGACTTAGTCACGGATTGTTGACTATCTATTAACAGGGTGTTTTTACGCAGTAACGTTGTTTCCCTAATTATCTCCAAAAAGTAACATAAACTTTTCAATGTTTCATACTTAAGTCTACTCCTAGAGACGAGTACTATCAGCTCTAAAAGTATTGGTGCCTAATTTGTTAGCACCTTATATAACAGAATGGACAAAAAAGTCCTATTTGTTAGAATGCTCAATATAACTTATTGGATTCGCAAAAATAATAGAGGTTTTACCTACCTACATATAAACAGCTATAAATTAAACAACAAAAAACTTAACATGCATATTTATCTATGGTTATTTAAGTTACTGGGAAGGACCCAACAAGTGAGTAAATAAGATAAACAAAAGTAAGTCATGAACCTTTGGCAATGAGAATGGACTTGAGTGCTTGTTCCTTATCACAGTGTTACATGTATTATATTATGTTAAATATACTTGCATAATCTTGTTCAGAATTATTTTGTCACAAATTCCAAAATGGAATCCACAAAAGTTTATGTTTGACTTTGAGGAAGCGTCACGAAAAGCGGTATTGAAAGTTCAGATACTCATTTACAAAAAAAATTGAATTTAATTTAAAAACAAGTACAAATGGCCAAAAAAAAATTTAGCTCTGTGGTGCATTACCGCTTCTCCCAAATGCTTATGTTCATGAGGGATGGGAATACATTAAGGACAAGGTTGCAAAAATAGAAGAAAAATAAAAAAAATACCACTCTCATAAATTATTTTCAAAGATACTCGCTCAGGAACGATCAATTCATAAACACGTGGTGCGTCTATGGTGAGTTTCATCGGAGTACCAACAACGTAGAAGCATGGCATATGTCACTTAAGTAAGCATGCAAAACCCGAAAACACGTAAGCGTTATGCAATTTTTGAAAGCAATAAACGAGGATGCAGAAGATGCCATTATGAACATTGCGGAAAATAAATATAACCGAAAAGAAAGTAGCATTATCAACGATGCAGTGATCATGGATGCTCAAATGTAGTTAGTAACCGGTAAAATATCAATTGCCACTATCCTATAAACACTGCGATAAGGACCAAGCACTCAAGTCCATGCTCATTGCCAAAGGTTCATGACTTACTTTTGTTTATCTTATTTACCTACTCACTTCCGTACGCAAAATACACGCATATTGACGTGGAGTTGCGGAAACCAGCCCGTTTTACCTATTACCTACTCACTTGTAGGGTCCTTCCCAGTAAATTAAAATATTCATGTTAGGAATTTTGTTGTTTAATTTATAGCTGTTTATATGTAAGTAGGTAGAACTACATGGACAAACCTCTATTATTTTTTGCGAATCCAATAAGTTATATTGAGCATTCTAACAAATAGGTATTTTTTTGTCAATTCTGTTATATTGTATAACTAGATGGACTGACCCTCGTTATTTCGAAAACAAATTATTCCGCAAATGTTTTATTTTATAAACACTCGTTTTACAAACATTTATTTGGCAAACAATTCTTGTAACAAATGCATCAGATGATATTTAATCATTTATACATTTCTCATTTAGATTCAATATGATAAATCACGTTTTTAGTAAATATCATTTCATTCATTCATTTATTTTTTTATTTCTCCTATTTCTGTCTGCTGGGTTTAAAAAAACCTAACCAAACCTAACTCCCAGTGACGTCGACCGTCTAGGGTTAGCGTTTCCGTCAGCAGGTCGATGGAGCCATTTCCTATTTCTGTCTGCAGGGCTTAAAGGAACCTAACCAACCGAACCTCGGGGTGCCCTGACGTCGACCGTCTAGGGTTAATTAGGGGAAATGTCTTTATTCCAAACGTTGTTTATGAAATAAAATGAAAAAAATAATGATTGTTTGTCAAATAATACGTAATAAAAGTTTATCGGATAATTATTTTCCTTAGTGAAATATTTGGTAAACTTGTTGTTGTAGAATGATGAAATGACAAATAATGTTTAGCCAATCGTTGCTAGTCAAATAAAAAATAATGTTTGGTGACCTGACTGGTCACCGGTTTGTGTGCATAGTTATTGCATCCCTAAAATAAAATCATACAATGGCATACGTAACTGCAATCTGCCTAGCCTTTTCCCAACTATGTCGGGGTCAGCTTCCAGTCTAACTGGATGTAACTGAATACCAGTATTTTACATGGAGCGACTGACATTATTACCTGACCTATCCTATTTACATTATTATTCTGACATAATGCTATCGAGAATTTCAGTAAGTGGATCTTTAGAACTAAAATAATAAGTAGGTAATATACACTACTGACAGCGATGATTTCCACTCTAGAAATTATTACACACCTGACTTTTTTGAAGAACATCACCAAAAGGGAAACTACATAATTATGTCCTCCTGAGGCGTAAACGGCGCGGCGCGGCGTTTCTACTCACATCTGCCTTGTTAAACGAGGACTTTTGTTATTTTTTTAATAAATAAGTTTTCGGTGAGAATCTCAGCTGTTTTCAACAAATATTTTAGTTTAGGTACACTACACTACACTTTAATTTCACCAAGAATTTCGCACACTAATAACATGGCGCCTACCTACTGTAGCTCAATATATTTATACTCAATCTGTGAGGTCTCCGACCTCACCCCATTCACTAAAATTTCTCGGATTGAAATCTAAAACACGCTTCAAAAGCGATATTAATGTTCGTTTCACCTTTTCATTGGAACGTTTAATGTCCTTTGACGGCGCGGCATTTGTTAGAAGTGAGAGCGAGAGGAGAGGCTTTTGAAAGTACGATCAAATAAGCGTTGCGAGTTGAAGAGGTTTTTCAGAAGGATTTAGTCTAGTTATAGGGTTGGTTAATGGTATTTTATGCGATTTTTGTAACGTTTAAGGTACATACAGTAAGCCTCAATAAGATGTAGTAAGTTACATCGACAGGAGTTCATTAGATTGTCTACGATAAATGTATAATTATTACTGTATCAACGTGTAGCGGCATCAACATCGCCACATGCGAACTACGCGTCACACTGACGTCACGCTAATCCTGCATCGCGCAAGCAGAGTTTACCGCGTAACTAGCATATATACAACGTCCCGACATCAACCGACGGGCAGTTGCCCACCAGACACAACACCCGTCTGGTCGGAGGATCCTCCCTTTTCTATGGTGGATGAGTGAACTTTACACCTTGTTCCTCATACCACCAAAAACGTGTAGGTAGCTACAATTAAGGACTCTTATACCTTGGACCGAAACTCAAAATCCCGAATCAAATTATCCCGAATGAACGCTATCCCGAATCCCTCTATCCGGAATGAACGCTCTCCCGAAGCACGCTATTCCAAATGAACGCTATCCCGAATCACTCTATCCCGATTCACGCTATTTCAAATTAACGCTATCCCGAATAACGTGGGTCCGAAATAACGTTATCTCCAACAAACGCCATCCCTAAAACGATATGTGTTGAATGAAAGGCAAATATGTGAAATATAAAATCTAGTGTTGATTTGTCACCGGAATTTGCAGGCATTCGAAATACTGTCTGAAAAAAACACTACGATACCGTAAAAAATCGACTGTCAAACGTCCCGAAAGTCAGTTTTTTTTTTGCTTTAGGTATGGGTATAGCATAGGCATGTAAGTTGATATTATAATGATGTCTGTTAAATAATAAAATAAACAATTATGCTAAAAACAAAAAAAAAACTGTTACGAAATAAACATAACATAACATCACGCCTGTAATCCCCGAAGGATTAGGCAGAGGTGTACGTAATAGTACACCCACATTTCGCCAGTTATGTTTAAGTCCCATGTAATAGGGGGCGAGCCTATTGCCATCAACCGGGCACAAATCCAGACTCCGGGCTGCTTCTGAGAAATTCCTATTGGAAAATCCCAATATCACTTTGCCCGACCGAACCGAATCAAACCCGGGACCTCATTCTCAGCAGTTGTGCTTGCGACCACTAGACGAACGAGGCTGTCACGAAATAAACCCTTGATAATATAAGTTTACTGACCTATATCAAATCAAAAGTCATTTTTCAAACTAGGCTGAGAATCAGCACTTTACGAACGTCAAAATTACATAAGACAGTCCCCCAAAACGCCCATCCTTCACCACTTCCTAGTGCTTTAACTGGGAAGGAGAAGTGGCGCAACAAACTCCCCAGCAGTTATAAAAGCGGCAGCAGCAGTACGCAGTAGTGACATGGGCCCATGTAAGTGGCCTACGCAGTATAGGGAACCGTAGGCCGATGGTGGCAACAATTTAACACAAACCTTATGGTTTTGTTTGTATACATATAATCACTCAAGTTTAATTTATCTACACTCATCTCGTACAGTTCATAATTATTCTTAAATCAAAATGGTACCATAATGAATACCAGACGATATCCACGTGAAATTAAAAAGTTTTTCTGAAAACACACTTTCCCCAACAAAATATTTTTTTGTCTACTAAAGTATAGTTTAATGTTTTTAGTATTTCCTGTGGTGGAGGTGGCTGTGGCCCGCCGTATAATATTTCTCCGTTTCACCGCTCCGCAGCCTCGCTCTGCCCCGGTGGACAGGCAGCCTTATTTGGATTTACGACAATATTTTTGATAATATAACCTTATGTGCATAACCTGATGGATCGACCCGTGCGGCTGTTGTTACTTAAGCCACGAGCTCCGTTCCGAGTTACTCCTCTGAGTACACACGAGCGGCACGCGTCAACGGCAGAGGCAACTGCAGCCGTCGACAACATGCCGCTGGTGTAATTGAGTACAGTGTCCAAATACGACCGGCATGTTGTCGACACCTGCTGCCTCTCCCGTTGACGCGTGCCGCTCATGTATACTCAGAGGAGTAACTCGGAACGGAGCTCGTGGCTTAAGTAACAACAGCCGCACGGGTCGATCCATCAGGTTAAGCTACGCTTGCCAGGGTTGGTCCATGGATGGGTGACCATCTTTACATACCGTGACTCCTCCTTGCCTCGGAAATCATGTTAAGCCGTTGGTCCCGGCTGTCATTCGTATATTTTGACAGTTTTTAGGGGTCGTCAGAAGCCCGAAAGTCTGACAACCAGTCCTATCAAGAGGTATCGTTTTACCCAGTTATTGGATTGTGTAGGTCAGATAGGAAGTCACTTCATGTTAAATACTGGTACTCAGCTGCATCCGGGTAGACTGGAAGCCGACCCCAACATAGTTGCGAAAAAGGCTAGGCAGTTTTTTTTTTATTGGGTGTGCAGAAGCTGCGTTCATACAGAACAACCTATTTCCGTTCTAAAACCAGGGTATTCTTACAATCCGCCTCCACACCTCTATTTCACAAACGTGCTCTAATCACCACGCCAGCTCATCCACCATATTTTTAAGGCCCACGACAAAGTAAATAAAAACCACAAAATTAAATAAAAGTTCCAAAAAAGTTAAAAAGTATCCATTCCACATAATTATCGCCTTGTTCTTATAAAACTTCTTAATGGGCTATTAACTGTACTTCAAAGAAACAGCCCTTAATTTGACTCTGTTTATGTTTATTTAGTTTTATGAATTTTCTTGTTTATTATTAAATCTGTGTTTTATGTTAGCAACTGTTGATGATCTTATTTAAGGTGCCTGTGCTAAAAAGGAGATTTTTTAACTAATTATTTCGTGTCTTTTTATGAGCAGGTTACATTCTGACGTAAAAAACTTTAAATAAGAAAATAGTCTCCGTCTTCTGGATGCTTCTACAATATAAATTCACGCCTTCTTTCCATGGGAGTGGGGCAGGCAGAAACTACAGAACGCCACCAGCTGCTACGCTCCTTACATATTCCTTTTGTTTTGTTTACGTTCATACATCTGGATGCTTCTTTGCAAGTAAAAAACCGTCTGTTGTCTAACACAGATAAGTGCTGTCTAACACTGATAAAGAAAAGTGGCGATGTAAAGTACCTACCCCATAACTACCCTCTAACTTTGTTTTACTCTGTTTGAATGATAGGTTATCTCAAAAAGCTGTATAAATGTAGGAATGTTTAGAATAAAAAGAACCGACATCCTTCTCTAGGCGGGTACACACGGCTATACATCAAGCTATACATTTCCAGTATACGCTGACTTCTCATTGTACGGAAATCCTATACACAATGTGAGATCAGCTACGTAGTGACTTTTTTGTTTAGTTTTTAGGGTTCCGTAACCAAAGGGTAAAACGGGGACCCTATTACTGAGGCTCCGCTGTCTGTCTGTCTGTCATCTGTCTGATAGTTAGACAGTTGAAATTTTCACAGATGATGTATTTCTGTTGCCGCTATAACAACAAATACTAAAAAATAGAATAAAATAAATATTTAAGGGGGCTCCCATACAACAAACGTGATTTTTTTGCTCGTTTTTGCTCGATATTGATAACGGCAACAGTTAGACACTTTAAATATTCACAGAATATTTAGTTTTATATTCACTTTAAAAATAAATAATTAAATTAAAATAAAACAAATATTTAAGGGGGGCTTCCATACAACAAACGTGATTTTTTGCCATTTTTATAGATAATGGTACGGAATCCTTCGTGCGCGAGTCCGACTCGCACTTGGCCGGTTTTTTTTCAAAATAGGTCCGATATTTTAGCCGTGAAAACATACCAAAAATTTGTTTATACATGCATTTTTTACAGAATATTCAAATGTAAAGATTTCTTAAATAGCTAGTACTTATGGTATTAGAAGTAGGTAAATGGGACGTTCAGATAACTTCTCGTTAAACTAAATGAGAGTAATTTCTACCTCTCTTCTCGAGAATTACATATTTACATGAAACTATTTGAAGTCGGGTCTGTCTTAGGACTTATCTTTTTAGTTAGAGTGACTCGAGTTCAAGAATCCACTTAACGTGACTACGACGCTATATTTTTACATACTTATATGGGTATTTCAAAACAAGAATACATTATTGAAATTAGTTTATATTTTAATGATTAAAATAGACTATTCAAATAAAAATATAATATCCTAACCTAAATAAAACTATTAACAAACTAAAATATGGCATCGAAAAATTCCTCCGCATCGCTATCGACTGGTAGTGTACCCAAGAGACTAGCGGCATTGCCACGTTGTATGGCAATGCCTCTCCTCTGGTCAAGGTAAAAGCCAGCCCTTGTCACGGAAAGTCTCAACCAGCCGTTTGGAGATTTCGTTGAACAAACCAATAACTATTTGGTTTTTAATAAGGGTGATGCCGTGTCAGTAACAGATGTATAATATGTTGATCAAATTATGATTCGTGACCGTAACAATTATGTATTTATCATCTTAGAATCATCACTACAACTCTTTAAGTTAGAATTGGCCTTAAATGGCACGATTTCATGAAATAGTCATTCAATAGAGTATTTTAAACTTAGAGAATTGTATATACAGATAATTTTAGTGATTATTATTTTGTGTTACGACCATGAGTCATATTCAGATCAACGCAGGGCTTTCTTGCCCATTCTTCTCCATGTGTACCTACTTCGCTTTGGAATGGGAAAAACCTAGCCTGAGAAAATATCTATCAATTAAGAAATAATGTATGTAGGTAAATCAGATTTCTAAGTTACCAATTTAACGTAGCCTTTGATTTCAAAGAGTTCCTATTTCAACATAGCAACTAGTTCAAGGCTACTGATATAAATAAACCTTCTTTAGAACTCATACTATAAATGAAAATCTCTTTAATCAAAATAATTACTTAAGTATCTCAAAATTAGATCAAATTGCTTGTGAAAATTTCCACCTTACCTACCTCCTGTTTGCCACGAATTTATTATTTTGAAATAATCTAACAAAAAGTAATTGCCACCTTTACCGAAAATCAATTATTTTGATTTTCGACAGGACATCAAAGGACATAGAAATTTGTATTGAAATAAGGCTCTGACAAAGAAAATAAAAACGACCCTAAAACTTTGAAATTCAACTCTATTTTAACCAGGTAAAGATCAAAATTCGGTTTTGGATTTGGGAATAATTTTTGAAGTGGTAAATGAGGGCCCGGAAATTAAAACCGGTAAATTAAGAGGAGACAAGAAGATGACGGCATCACAATCCACAGGTCTGTCATGGAATAAATTTGAAGTCAGAAAGGGGAAATTAACAATTATTTTAGAAGATCGTCTCTTAGGTTAGCAAAATCGTTGAAGATTTTAGTTTGTTTTTTTTACACTTTGGCTGAGCTAAGGATGTGAATGAACCAGTAAGTACGTTCTTCATTTTATGGGTTTCGTTATAGATCCATCACAAGACAGTGTGGCGGTTCATTACCTTGACTTCTTAAGACTGCACCAGAGACAAGATGCTTAATGTAGGCTAAATGTAGATGCATATTCTCACTCAACTCAGAACTAGCCAGGGTTTTGCTTAAAAATACAATAACATTCCTTCATCTTCCTGATAATTTTGCACAAAAAATAAAGAGAAACCTCTTACCCTCACCCAAATAATATCTCAACAGAAAAAAAATCAAAACACCTTATGAATTTAAATAATAGCCACTTTCGATTTGCATGATATAAGCTCATGTTTCATTCAGCGGCATACCGAATGATATCACCTGTCATGGCTGACGCCCCTCCAAAACACTTGATGAGGGAGGAGTGCAAGTGTCAGATTGTTGTGTGTATTTTCCGTTTGGGTCGTAACATTGGGTTCAATAATATTATGTTGTTTTGAGAGAAGACTTTTTAGGGTTCCTTATGTCGGAATGAAAAAATGGAATCCTTATTGGATCTCTAGTGTGTCTGTCCGTCTGTCACAGACAATTTGCTCCGAATCCAATGGACCGATTATGTTGATTTGGTACACTTACGTATCAATTTCTATGACCCACATAAGGACGTGTTATGTCGCTACAATGCGTGGCTGACTGTCCATAGTGCGGTGAATGTATTAACGTATATATTCGGTAGTAACCTACATCATCGTTTCTCTAATGTATTGTTGTGCTTGGTAAGTAGGTAAAAACATTCTGAAAACCCAACAAAAGGGATTATAAGAATTCAACCTACTAAAAAACACAAATATTCCTGAAGTTTTCGATAGCGTGCTAACATAAAAAGTCTTCCATTACCCCAGAGGATTAACTCCAATAACCTCACAAACTTCATACATATCAAAGCTTTGTGTACTTTCCCTTTTAGAACTAGTTTTCCTCGTATATTTGGGTATTACTTCAAACGAGGCCAATTCGAATAGCACGTGATTCATATTTTTATGTGCAACTATTAAATCGACTATATTGTAGTAGTTGTACCTTTGCCTTTTTCACGTGTTATATACTCATATCACAAATGAGAATCCAGAATGACACAGCACTATTTTTCCAATGGGGGTCATGCAGGACGCGAATTTTCTAAGCTGTAGACGACTGAATTTATAATTTACCCATAAACTTCAGTAAAATATTGTGTTATGTACAATATTAGCAAATTACAGCACCTCTTAAAAGTTATTACTGGTACCAATCAATCAATCTGCCTAGCTTTTTCTCAACTATGTCGGGGTCGGTTTCCAGTCTAACCAGATGCAACTGAATACCAGTATTTTACATGGAGCGACTGCCTATCTGACTTCTACAAGCCAACGACTAGGTAATACTTATGTACTTATGTATATGTTATATGTTTATTTATTATTTATTAACACGAGTTTTTGTTTTATACTTTTTATATATGTTAGTTTGTAAGGTATATGTTTATGGGCCATTGTATCCTGAAATAAATGTTTAATTATTATTTCCTTTATTAATTTAAATACATACAAATTATATTTTTAAATATCAGAATATAAAAAATATATAAAAACATTTAAAAATATAAAAAATAGTTGTCCACCGGTATCGGGAGCAGGGTCCAAGCTACCGGTGGCTAGGGCTGCAGAGATAGGAACCTCCTCACGATGCGAGCCGTATCGAGGAGTACTGCCTTCTGAATCAGGCCCTTGATCCAACCACCTAACGAGAGCCTCGAAAGATGTTGCTCGAGACTTTCGGCCATCAGGCCATTGGCCGATACGACAATCGGCACAATGATAGCCGAGCTCACATTCCACATGTCAACAACCTCGTGTGCTAAGTCAAGATATTTTATTTGTTTCTCTTTCTCAGCTTTCACGAGGTTCTCGTCATGCGGAATGGTAACATCGATAATCATTGCGCGGTGCGCTAATCGATCTATCACTACTATGTCGGGCTTATTCGCGACAATAGTCCTGTCAGTAATGATAGACCGATCCCAGTACAACGTGACATGGTCATTTTCGAGAACTGGGTCGGGCACATACTTGTAATACGGTACCTCAGAATCCACAAGTTTATATTTCAAAGCAAGTTGCTGGTGAATAATCCTGGCTACTTGGTTATGCCTGTGCAAGTACTCGCCATTAGCAAGACGAGAACAGCCAGAGATAATATGTCTGATGGACTCACCCGGACGGTGGCATGCCCGACACACGTCAACCGTCCCGTCCTTCATAATATGTCTCCGGTAGTTATTCGTCAAGATAACTTCGTCCATAATTGCACAGACAAAACCTTCGGTTTCCCCGAAAAGGTCACCAAAACGTAGCCAGGATACGGACGCTAAGAAATCTATACCGGGTTCATGAAGAGCCCGATAGAAGCGTCCGTGAAGCTCCTTGCTTTGCCATACCTCCTTGCGATCATCGGTAGTAAGTATTACAGGTTTGCGCCAGTTCTCTTTAGCCATGGAGAGCGGGGTGAGTCCCTTGTCCACTGCGACCACATCACGGTGCATACCCAGTTCGGCTTGTAAAAAATATTCCCTGAGACTGCACACCTCGCGGTTATGGAGGGTCTTTGCATTTAAAAAGCCTCGACCCCCGCACTTCCGCGGGATGTACAGTCTCATCACCGATGATCGTGGGTGATGCATCCGATTTGCGGTCAGCAGTGTACGGACCCTCCTATCCAGGGCGTCTAGTTCGGTCTGAGTCCATTTAAGTATGCCAAAAGAGTACATCAAAACCGGCATGACCCAACCGTTGAAGGCGCGCACCTTGTTTCCGCCTGAAAGAAGACTAATAAATACCTTCTTCAGGCGACCAAAGAAGCGCTCCTTCAACGATTGCTTCATGTCAGCAACGTTGATCCCTAACGCTTCTGACATACCCAAATACTTATAGCTTTCGGATGAAGAAAGGGATCTAAGGTGTATGGAATCCGAGAGTTGGGTTCCTTCGGATTCCATAATCTCTCCTCGTTTTACATGCATGACTGCACATTTGTCCACACCAAATTCCATCCTGATGGCGCTACTGAATGTTTCAGTTACCTTCAGTAGCTCGATCAGTCGCAATTTGTTGGGGGCAAAGAGTTTCAAGTCATCCATGTAGAAGAGGTGAGATATGACCTGACCTCCTCTCCTCAACCGATAGCCTAGACCTGAATCCTCCAACAGTGTACTTAGAGGATTCAGGGTTAAGCAGAACCAAAGTGGACTTAAACTGTCGCCCTGAAATATTCCCCGTTTAATCCATACAGGCTCATCATTCCCCTGGATCTGCCGACATCCTGGATAGCGAAGGACCGTTCTCCATTGCCCCATACATGACATCAGGAAGTTGCGCAGAGTTGCATCTATCTTGTACAACTCCAGCACCCTCATGAGCCATGTATGTGGCACCGAGTCGTAGGCCTTCTTATAGTCTATCCAGCATGTCGACAGATCCTTGCGGGATCGACGAACCTGTTGGCTTATGGTCATGTCGATGAGGAGTAGCTCCTTAGTACCGCGGGACCCATTCCTACATCCATTTTGAGAGGCAGACATAATGGAGTTATTGTCAATGTGCGTATTAATTTTCACTCTCAAAATGGATGTAAGAAGTTTATAGACCGTTGACAAACATGTGATCGGTCTATAATTCTTGGGTTCCGTGGGACTACCTGACTTATGGAGCAGGTGGGTAACGCCTGTTGTTAGAAACTGTGGTAGCGACCCAGACTCTAAGGATGACTGGAACTGAGATGCCAGGCAAGTGTGTGAACTAATTAAACATTTCAACCAGAAGTTGTGCAGTCCGTCCGGTCCCGGTGATTTCCAATTTGGTAACAGACGGACTGCTCTGGCTACGTCTAATGGGGTGATTATGACTGCTTCCATTTCTGGTATAGTTTCACACACTCGCTCAACTTCCCGCATCCAGTCAGCCTCTGCGTGACAGACGGGCTCCGACCAGATGCTGCGCCAGAATGCACTCGTGGCTGCATCATCCGGGCGGCACACGTCTGTCACATTTTGTTCAGGTCGCTCCCAAGCTCTATATACCCACCTTTCATTGCTCTGGAACATGCGATTCTGCGTGTATCGATCCACCCGCCGCTTATACCGCCGAATACGGCTCGCCCATGCACAAACTTTCTGCTTCAGGAAGTCGATGCGCTCTGTGACACGGGACATGTATTCTCGAGGGCTGATTCCAGTCCCCGAGAAAGCCCGTCTTACAAAGCGCATCACTCGTGGTCGTGTATTGCCCTCCCTGAAGCAGTATAGTTTGCCGATGAGTACCCTGGCCCCATCAATACGGCGCTCGATCCTGCACTGCCAGGCTGGTACGGCTGGTTTTGGTCGAGTAGCTCCGTCACAGTTTGGAAATTTGACGTTAGCTAAACGACATGCCGCAACAGCCGCGCAATACAGAATCGAGTGTGTATCAATGAGATCCTCGCTGCTTTGGAAGAAATTCTTAAGCTGCGAGTCCAAGGCACACACCAGCGCCCTATTTTTCTTGTGCATAGGTAGGCGTGGTAATCGGGGTCTAAGTTCGGTCGGAGTGGACCTATACTCGCCAAATGCATCCTCCAGTGCGCTCCTCAATCGGGCGTTGCATTGGCTACTTACTGTGGCAACCCTATCATCCTCTTCTTCAACATCATGATTGGACCGCGGCGGGATTCCATCAATAATTGACATTCGTACCGCGGTTTGTGCCGGAGTCGAGACGATATGGTTGCTAAGTACCTCTGAGCGCAGCCTATCAAGTGCAACATCGTCCAACCTATGATCGCGTTGGATGACCCGCACCTGATCCGATAGTCGTTGGGCCGAGATGTTGATGGTTGGTTCTAGTTCCTGAAACAGAGACAGCATCCTAGCACGGTACGCAGTGAGGTTAGTTCCTCCCTCTGTAGACCCGTAATATGCGCGCATGACGTTCTCGTTCATAGATTGAGTCCATCTCATGCGCTGCACACAACCACCGGCAGCGGGGACCCGGCTCGGGGCCGGATGGCCCCTAAGTCCCAAGCTCCTCGGTGGCCGGCCTCTCCCCTGCCGACGTACAGGTGTTGGCGACGTCGGCGGGGAAAAATACTCGTCGCTCGAGCTCGACGCAACTACCACGGCCAGTGTCGTCACAGCGCTTACAGTGAGGCTGGATACCGGCGGCGGCGAGGCGGAGCTGAGCGAAGAGTCCGGAGGTGGTGGGCGTGCTCGTCTCGTAGCTGATCTCGTCAACATCTTTTCTTTATTTTAAAATCGGTGGATTTTATCGGAGGTGACATGACAGATGTCACCTTCGATTCGGCAGTTTTTGATAAAATTCTTGGTTTTTATTATGATTCATTTTGATTTTTTTTATTTAGGCTTGATTATTTGGGTTTCAGGCTTATTGTATACTAATAGAATTAAATAAACTGCGTCTAAAATGAATATATAACTGAAGATAAAGAAAACGTATTCCGTGACGTGTTGGTGTTGCCAGCTTGTTATTTATTATTATTAGTTATTTAATTATTATTATTATTATCATATTTCAGGTTACTGACGACCCATAACGACTGTCAAAGATCCACGAATGAGAGCCGGGATCAACGGCTTAACGTGATTTCTGAGGCATGCAGGAGTCTCGGTATGTAAAGATGGCCACCCATCCACGGACCAACTCCGGCAAGCATAGCTTAACGTGATAGATGACGACTAGATAGATAGGTGACGATGGTGACTGTTATTACTTAGCCACGAGCTTCTCCGAAATTATTACTGTTATATGGAGCTAAAATAACCAAAATCGTTAAGCATACCTTTATCTTTGTTCATACATGCTTTGTTTGCATTCAATGTCAAACACATTTATTCTATTGTTTGGATTCCACTGCAGACAATATAAAAATGTTAATTGAAATGGATATATTATGTAGTTGTGACCTGCAGGAACAATAATTCATACTCTGGTGGTTCAAATCAGCAGCGTTTTCTATGCATTTTAACACCATACTGCGATCGCCAACCCGCCTGCCAAGCGAGTTACTTGCCCGTGGTCCCCCAGTCTAGTTCCCCTTGGGGTACCACGAGTAAATATTTTTGCCCGTGGAACCCTCTTCTTTATTAAATATATAGTTACTGCCCATGGTACCCCATCTCAAACGGTTTGGATTATGTTACGTTAAGTTTAAATGGGTCCAGGGACGTTGGACTCGGGTAGGTCCGCCGCCCCCTATCACACGTGACTCAAGGTGGCGGCGCGTAGTGTTCCACGCATGCCCCTTTCAGACGTCGCGGGGGTCCAACACCTCACCCCCCCAGACTTGAGGTGGCCCGCAGAGGCGGGCTGGCACGGCATCACGGGGATCACGGCAGTAATAACAGATTCCAAGATCCCCGGTGCAAGTGTGGGAAGGGAACACTGGGATGGTTTTTAGTCAGTAAGAGTCTGACGGACCCCTCCGCCCACACCAGGGTGGAGGACATCCATGAGGATTTTCCACCCCGGCAACAAAAAAAGGTTGGGTTAAGTTCGAACTGTGACCAAAAGTTGGCCGCAGTTACTTGCCTATTTAGTAAGAATTATATTTCTGAACTTTCCAAATTCAGCATTTTGGGATTCAACATTTTGCGAATTCTACATTTTGCAAATTCAATATTGTAGTCCAGTAGTTTCTTTATCATGGTCATCCGTCACTTAATGCACTAAGAAAAGTGATTATATTTGCATTTTATTTATCTGGCGATTAGCGGGGGACCGTGGGCCAAATAATTTGCCCATGGTACCCCTTTGTCCCCCTTGGGGGTTTCACGGGCAAAATATTTGTTCGTGGTACCCAAAGGGAGACTAGACTAGGGGACCACGGGCAAGTACCGGCCAAGCGTGATGATTATGGCAACCCCTCCCTCCTTTTAGGGGGAGGCCTATGTCCAGCAGTGAACGTCGTTCGGCTGAAATGATGATTGATTGAGGTTCAAGTCGCCAGTAACATGACCACATGAGATGTGGTTGTTGTTGGATTCCCACTGGGCCCGCTTGCTGGATTATGGCCCACTCCCTCTCGCAGAGAAGTTCTGTATCCCAGCAGTGGGAAAGTTATAAGCTGATTATGGTATGTCCATCAGTGGACTGCAATTTTCGATTATTTGATCTTAATTATGATTTACCTTTCGCTGAGGCCATGAAGGCACAAATGAAGACAGGAAGGGATAAAAGAAGAATAACAAAATTAATTTTCTCAACTTGTTTAATTAGATAGTCAACATATTTCCTTCTATCATCGACGACATAGTTCATTATATTACAATAATGCAGTAAATCAATCACAATGTCATAATTAGTTATTATTGCAAATAACTAGAAATATCAATTTAATTGGTTATCAGAAGCAAAAAAATCTTTACAGAAAATTGATTGTTAATTAAACAGTTATTTATTGACTTTAGTTAAAACGGTGAAATACTAATTACAATAATTAAAGACACAGTTCGCAGTTAAAATTCTAGTAAAATATAAACTCAGATAACTGCTTGGATAAGCAACAAGTTTCCATGTTCCTTTTGCTGTCTATTTAGGCAGTTTGGAAATTCTGAGCGAAACTAAACTAAAACTATTGAATTTAATAACAAGCCCATTTTAAAACTGTTCAGGAACTTTGAAAATTCATCTTTTGGGTAACAAACCTCTTGGTATTTTTTTGATATTTTGAAACAAAACATTCTATCTTTATGTGCCTAGATATAAACATGGAGAGGGATAAACAGACAAATATAGTTATAGGTCTCACCCTACCTCTGTTCCCTTGCCTCACCTAATTTTCACATTCAATATTATTGATTGGCGCACAAGTTACGCCTCAGGAACAGCTACCTGTCATTCACACACATACCCTTTGGGATATAGGTAATGAGCTGACAACCTGTTACTCTGTTTACCTATAGGGTAGGGTAGCTTTGTTCAATTCCAGACATGGTGACTGCCGAGGGCAGAACTGTGTAGGTAGATAAGTTGGGATCGCTTGAAGAAGGTAAGAAAACAAACAATATCACGCCTGTTTCCCCGAAGGGTTAGGCAGAGGTTTACGTCTAGTGCACCCACATTTCGCCAGTTATGTTTAAGTCCAATGTAACAAGTACCAGTCTTTTTTTGTAGCTTTAAAAAACCAACATTTAGGGCCTTCAATGAAGACACACTGTTTAGGTTAGGATAAGGACATTTCCGAAGCCAGAAGCACGTTAAATTGTCAATTACAGTTCCTTAGTCATAAATTACCTAGTAATTACTCGGAGATCAAACGACAGTCATGATGTGCTATATACACATTCATACCTGCAACTATTTAGCTTGAAACTAAAAACTAAGGGAGGAGCCTGAAACATCCAACAGATTAAATTTCGAGCTAATTACGGGCAAATGTTTGGTGTTGACCAAACTTTGGTAAAACAAAGTGACTACCAAATTACAAAATTGTACGTAGGTATATTGAAATCACAACTGACAGTTTTTGACAGTTGTATGAAATGGCTATAACACGGAAAATTGTTGTAGGGTGTCAATTTGCATAAACACAAAAAGAATGCATTTATTTCAATTTAACCACTTCCAAGCACTTGAATTTTCAAGGAGTCGCTCAGTCAGAAAAATTATGTTAGCTGCGCATTCCAAAGCATAGTAGGTTTCTATGGAGAAAAACGGGCAAGAAACTCCACGGAGACTCTTTTAAATCTTAAGAATTAATTTACTTGCCTGTACCTAACTATGATAAATATGAGGTAACAGGTGCTATCGGATCAAGGCCTAGCCTTACAAACAGGACTCAGTGCGGCTTACGGTCGATAGGCTATATTGTTGAGATCTACGAAGCCTTGTTGATACAGGTATTAACAAGAGTTGTCCCCCCTCCCCTTCTTTTGCTTCGCCTATGTTGATACATCTGGTATAGTAAAGCATTGACAAATGCCATAGAACTCATTGTGTCATAGATAATTTTGCAAATCTTTTGCCCAGCTCTTAGACTCGCTTTGACGAAAAACTTTTACCAAGTAGGTACATTAATTATCATCATTACATACACTCTAACCCCCTTATTACAAAACAAGGTTCATCTTCAGACCCAGGTTTAAAACATGGAGCCATTATTGATTTTCGAACTTTATTCCGTCTATGGCAAGTTCCTAATACAAAACTGACAACTTAGTACCGAACTAAGTTTTCAGTTTTGTATAAAGAACGGTATTTCAATCACTGTTAGGTTCTTATTACAAAAACTGGCTCAATGGTTTAAGCCATGTCAAAATACTCGTATAAATGTTGTTTTCTAATAAGGGGGTAAAAGTCTAAAGAGTATGTCAAAACGCCCAACTAAGATGTTTAGAAAATAATTATTTACTGTTCACTTTATTATAATGAAACGTTATAAAGCGATTAATAAGTACACTCGGTAATTTGACGGAGACTTTAGACGGATCCGACTAATTTCAATCTATCAAACGAGATCCTTGACGATCGGTTAGTTTTAAAATGGGTGTAAACACACGATTGTTTTATAATTATTAAAAAGATTCCATTTTATGATGATTCAGGTAGTGAAACTTTCGCTTTTCGCTGTATAAAATAAATGAACTAGCGAGAGTGCACGTGTATAATATTGTACGAGGTCACACGCTGTAAATTTTAGTGATAAAGTAATATTTTTAAAGATTTTGTTCCAAAATCATCCGAGTTCGTTCTAGTAGGTTGACTCAGTCTCTGAGTTATTTCTGTATTAGGTATTCCATTTCCCATCACATTATAGTGGTAACCAAAAATCACAATACAACCGTTTCCCCATAAAGGCAGTTTACCAGAACTGACCTAGATTTTAACCTAAAGCTACCAAAAACTCCGTACTATCCTGAAAGTTGGCTGTCTCAGCTAGTCTATGTTGCAGTGCCCAGGTGCAAGGGAATCTTTATCAACGTGTCACAACGCGTTCCGAAGATGAATCGCGGCTGGAAACCGCTCGGAAATAGGGTTGTCGCGCCAAGAATTATAAATTGCCATTTAAAAAAGAGTTTTGTATAATTTTGAGTTAGAAATAAAATATAGTGTGCTGTCGTAGCAGTAAGAGGAAAACGGTTATTTGAAACAGTTGTTGATTGATGTACAACATATTATTTAAACTACTTGACTCGCAAAGAGTATGAGATAGAATTATTGTGTCAGCGGTTAACATGTAAAACAGTAAAGTAAGAGCTCCTGATATTTTTTTTAAAGAGATAATATTATTATGGAAGTGTCACTTTAAGTTTACATTACTCTACAGTACGTCACGGATTTTTGGAACGATCTTAAGATCCAATTCTTATTTTATCCCCAAATCTAGATTTTTAGAAAATCTATGAGATCTATCGACAAAATGTTCACAAACACGTGATTGTTTTTTGTGTCGAAAAAAGGTGTAAAGAAGAGAACAATAATGTTCCACACTTGGCAGCCCTACTAGAGAATGACCAAGATTTAAAAAGTCGACTTTTTCTGTCATGGCCGACGGGTGGAAAGTTATGTCTCCAGTAACACTGTCCACTTTTGTTCCTGCTTTATACTTTTCAGCAAAATGGAATGTTTTGATATATTGTGTAGTTATGTCGCGGTAACTTGTTACAAAGACGCCTTCTGTAGTAAAAGTAGAGATTGAAAGTATCAACTGAAATATTTTGTGTGGTCCCAGATAGTGAATTTCATCTGAAATTAGCATAATTTTACTACATACGAAGATTGGACAAAACGGCCAAAGAGAGGTAGACGTCATAAAAGGTCAGATGATGACATCTTACAGGGTGCTGGAACAACTTGGGGCAGAGTGGCCAGAGAGAGACAAGAATGTGAAGGTTGGAGGAGGCCTTTGCCGCGTGGCAAACGAACATACAAAACATACGAAGGCCAAATACGAAACTAACGAATACACTTTGTTTGTCCAACTAAAAGGCTAAAATAATAAAACGTTCTAAGACTGATAGGTTCTTAAAAAATAAAAGAATGCTACAATATTTTGGTAAAATTAGCAATTTGGCCAAAATGTAAGCAAAGCACGAACCACTAAATGGATACCAAGTAACTTGTTGCCAAGCCTTCAGGGATTTCTAGACCTTACTCTAAACTAAACTAATAATTTAATTCCAGACCATCACGATTATTAATTTTGCATGTAAAGCGTAACACAAGGTTTATTATAAACTAATTATAAATAAGTCCTAAAATTGATAAGGTTAATTTAATTAGATAATTCAATAGCTGCTTACGATAACCAATCAAATTATACGTAATATTATAATTAAAAGCTTTACAATATACTCTATTTACAATATTTACAGAATATTAATATTAATTTTATATTAAAATGGAATGTTCGGTAAAATGGCCACTTGGTTGTGTAAATTGCGATATTTTATAGTTAAAACCCGGTTTATCCAGTCATTTTATAGATCAACCAGTTTTTTAATGCCCGGATTGTTTACAGAATGACTGAGATACAGGTTTGAGATGTATGTGCACATTAAGATTTAAAATTAATTAGGATTTATGATAATTATTTACAAACTTTGGCTTAATATTATTACTTACTCCGAATGGCATGGCCTGTTCAAAGTAATATTTCAAATGTTTCAAACAATTAACATAATAATATTCAAAAAAATAATTAAATAGTCTAGTTTTGACGTTACATTGAAGTATATTTCACAAGTAGGACATAAATTGGCAATCAATATTGACGAAACGTTGGGTGTTGGAAGCCATCAAAATGGCAGAACATTGATTGGCATTTTCAACGTACCGGTCAGACTGGATAATATTATAATTGACGAATAAAAAAAATGTTGTTCCTTATTGGTTTTATTAGTTGAATGGAAATAAACATGTTACTTAGAAAAATCAACATTATTGCTGAACAGATTTATGATAATTAATAAAATATGTTATAAGATTAGGAAGACGTGATAATAGTTAAGTAATGGTAACACTGTTTTATGTGTACGTTTTCATATTTATTTAAGAAGGTTTAAAAGTCTATCTTCAGAATTGTGTTCAAATGGAATAATTTTATTGATATTGACTACAGGTAAGTGTTAAAAATTGATTGAATGTATATTTAAAACAAATGTAGCACGCAGTTATATAGAAAAATTTTATTGATTTATTATTAAAAACGCTATTCATTAGGATTTTCGTGAGTTATACTTTTATCATTGACCAGTTGATCTAACAAACATTTTGGTCAAAGTAACCTGATTTATTCGATATTTTATTTATATCTGGCTAATGATAAAAGTATTTAAATACGTATTACAAATATTATTACATACAATTTGTATTAGCGTAAATGACACGTCTTTACTATATGTACAGTCGTGATGTACACATACTTAGATAAATATGCTTACTTATTTACAAAAAATACATTCACTAATTGTCTTTCATCGTGGCTCGAATATTTACAATTTAAAAGTGAGAATCAGAATTTAAAAACGCTCCAGTTAGGAATGTGCTCTGAACGTCTGACAAAATTGTTGTCATTCGGCGTGCTTTGGAAATGAATGGAAAATATTTGCAGTGACCGTAATTCGGTAATCGAAACAGGCCTTTGGATAAGTCTCAGTATAACAGACTAAAACAGATAATCAATCATTACTTAGGCAATGGTTTTCAATAAATTACCCAATTAATCACGGAACAGACTGTGCGTAAAATAACTCTAGAATTATTTGAAAAATTCTGACTTTCACCTCTCTTAACCAGTAATGTTATATCTAATACAACATTAAATATTAGTTCACGTTAAAGCGTTTCATTGAGCGCTAATTGCAAACAAAGTATCTAATATACGTTTATTTTTTATAGCTTGAAGTTATTACGAACTAAATCTTTGGCTTAGATTCTTACATTTTTTGATGCAGATTTTTAATGTGTGAGTAAATATAGGAAATGCATCGCATTTTAAATCGAGCGATGAAGCGGCATTTTAGGTTCCCTGTTAAAATGACAGTAAGAGGGTGCATAAAATTCTGTTTCACTAAACGAATCTGTTAGAGCGCTTTCTCACCGGGAGTATTCGCCTGTAATGTAACCACCCAAGATTCAATTTTGAGCATTACGTTACAATACTGCCTCACTTGACTGCTCAGTTCTCCTCACTGATATAATGCTCGAATCTGAACTGTTACATTACAGGCGAATGCTCCCGATGAGGGAGCGCCTTTAGGTCACTATCCTCGCGTATTTTGACTTGTCAGAATCGCACTTTATCAACAAAGCAGCGTTTTACTTAATGCTAATATTGTGCAACCAACAATAACAGTATAATAGATATTTTTATACATAATTTTAATTTGGAGTTTTTTGGAAAATAATGAATTCCGAAAATGTTTGCCATAACAAACAATAATTTATGATTACATCATCAACTTATGATAAAATATTGCAAAACTTCAACAAATTATAATAAATCTTAACAATAGGTATTGCATAAACTTCAAACAACTGGAAAAAATGTTTATAATAAAAATAACCAACTATGTCATAATCAAAGAAATTCTTACCAGTTCAAAAATGCAGTTTGCTTCAAAGATTCTTGCATTATAACATCCACGATAACTACTTCGAAAACATACCAAAATGAAGTTATTGCTGAAACTTTAACTTGAATGCGTGCACGGTAGGAATAATATAATATATTACCCTGCTAATGAGATTTCTATAGTAAACGCGTTTTAGCATGACAATTGCAGTCATTCTGCAAACAATAAAAACTTAGCTTTATACGAGTATTCTGGTAAATTAATGACTTTTGAATTTGTTTAAAAAGTAGTTTCAAAATGTAAATAGTTTTATTGAAGTTAATAAATTATTAAATCATGTCCAAAGATTCACTGCATGACTAGCTGTATGGTTTTGATTATTTAAAATCATTATTATGGTTGGCAAAATTCTTTGAAAGACACATATTTGTAAAAAAAACATGTTATTTAAATTAATAACACTTGTACTTTTGCATTGATAAAAGCAAAATGAGCATCTGCTACTTACTATAAATAAAATATCCGATTGACAGTATTATTGCCATTTAGTACAATTTTTCTTAGGATAAATCCTAGGAATCTAATTTTTACTAACCGCAGCAGTTCTTGCATTGAAACGATACATTTCAACGCTTTGATTGAGCGCCATAAGTTCTGATAGCTTTGCACTTCATACTACCCTTCAAAACCTAGGACACATCCTAATTAAAAAAATGCAGCGTGTATTACAAATATGTGGTCATATTTGAGCGTGTGGTACAGACTGAACAACTTTCTCCATGGGACCAACATCGTTATCGTGAAAAAAAAATCAGCTGCCCGATACGAAATTTCTACATCTACTCTATCCAATCGTATGGGATCCTTAATATTACCACATATTTTTGATACACGCTGTATAATACAGACGATAAACTTAAACATTCAAGCATCCAACATTTGAATAGTTTTCACTTAAAAAGTTAACATTAACCAGAAAAACACACGAACAGGAAGTCCTTTGATATGCATCTTGGAAACTATTAATAAACAAACATACATATTACTAAGAATCACAGTAAGGACTAGCTTTTACAAGAATATAAATTACTAGAGGTATGGATGTACCAAAGATTGCTTAGAGAAATTCAATATGCATGTATTTGCCTGATCTGTACCTACAGCTACAGTAAGGCTAATTCATGCTAACGATGTTCTTTAAACGTACTTCTATATAATTATATACTATATAAATAAACGATAAGGATATTTTCGGTGAGTTTGCTACCAACATTTAAGTTTAAAAAAACTAAAACATCGCTTTGATCTGTGCCAATGTTCAAAGAAAAATGTACAGAAAATTTCGAAGTGACGCTGAGATCGATGTCTTGAAGCGAGTCTTTCCGCCAAATACTAGTTTTAATGACAAACTTCAATTGCATGAGCTTGGCAGGCAATATAGGCACAAGATAGAAAAAGTACAGAAAATCCACATTTTTTCAACGTTTTAAAATTTGGTGTAGGTACCTAATCACACGACCGTAGACGTAACAAAATTCGCGGTTCGCGGAGACTTCGGATGTATAAATTCATTCTTCTTTTCTAAAACGATTTGGAAATCGTCAGGATCCATATCCTTAGACAAAAAAATGATGTCAATGTTTTATACTGAGTATCTGCATAACACCGTGCATGAAAGTATCATACATAATAAAGATCTGGACGATAAGTTCCGTCTATATCTTAATCACATAAATTGTTGTTCTTTTGTCGCTAACGCTTCGAGAGAGCACCAAGTTTACGGGCCTCAGTCACGAAACAGACTAGAATAACTGCAGTCCGAGATTGCACGTGATTTAGGAATGTCTTTATTTTCTTTGACATATACATCATCGGTATGAAATAGACCTTCTGACCATTATTTTGTTATAAATGGGTATTTAACTGTTACTCTATTAAATAAGAGTAAAGTAAAGAGTAAAGTAGTCTTAGAAATTTGAAAATGGAAAATGGAAACCATGATGGTAATGTGCTGAAAAGGTTAGGGTTTCAAGATTAATCCCATTAAAATGTTGTGGTAAATCCACTTTCTACGAAAACCATTTTCAGGTGTTTTCGAATTTTTTTTTATAGGATTATCGCGACATAGCTGTAACCTCTAAATGGTCAACAAAGTATGTTAGCATTTGGTATTGAAGAGAAAAAATGTCAGTAGTATCTACGTAGGATTTTATAAAGGATAGTCAAAATTCATAAACAATCTCTAGTGCATCCACACTTTACCTAATGAAAACATAAGTACAGTCTTTATTTAGACAGTGACCTCTTCAGTAAAGCGACTCTTATCATCTAAGTTAATAACTATCGCATGAGTCCTCGCGTGTCCTGATCTCACACCTTTCACAGTCTCAGTACTACTAGGACTTGACTTTAATTCACTGCTTTTTTCACTCTTATTATTGTAACCATTACGACTTACTTCTGGTGGCCGGATGTCACTACAGTTTGCTTCCCCGGAGATTTTGAACACTCCATTTTGTTTATCTTCCTTTGGTTCCTCGTTTAAGTCTGTGCGTTTTTTGGGAGAATCAGTCGTGACGTCTGTCTGGCTTTGCTCTGCGTTGCTGTTTTCTGTGCTTTTGGTTGGACTGAAGGTCTTGTGTTTATAAGCTGGAGGAGCTTCGAATGGTAAGTCCCTACCGCTGCTTGACGACTCTTCAGCTGGTGTGACGGTACACATCAGTCTGTCTGCTACAGCACTGAACACTGTGTTCAGTTTTAAAGGCGCGGAGTGATCGGATGGAGGAGGTTTTCTATCGTATACTGCTGCAGCGTCCTGCATGGCTCCTATTCTTCGAGATATAACTGCTCCAGGACCACATCGCTCGCGGAGCTTTTCTAACTGGTTACAAATTTTTCTGAACTCCTCCTTTTGGAGAGAAAAAAAATATGATAAATATTAGATATCTATTTATATCTACAAAGCTACCAACCATTCCTAATGTTTAGCCCTACATAACATTGTAATAACATGTAAAAGAAAGAAAGAAAGAACAAATATTTATTGGGACAGAAGATCACAAATTAAACAGAGGTCCGTTTTTAAATAAATCAAACACTTGTTTTACAGCCTAGATTCCGACTTCAATGCCAGGCATTTTCAGCCTACCTAAAATAATTAAACTATCGTCGACTTTGTCGTCTTTATCGTCTTACCTGTCTGGCAGATTCTAAAAATAGAAAACCAATTTAATCCTACAGAATATTTCAGATGAGCAATCAAGTAATTGGATGCTGGACGTAAAGGACGCTACTCACCGCAACTATTCGCCTCACAAAATTGCTTTGCAAATATTTGTCACGCTCGAACATTCATTCGTAAAACAAACATTCGTTAGCGAGCACAGCGATTTGAAAATGTTTTTTATTTTTTGGATTCAGGTACACAACAAACTTTTCGTTTCGTGAAAGAATGTTCGTTGCGCAACAAAACCTCCCGTCCGTTGTGCAACGAATGCCTGCAAAGCAAATTCTCAAAGTGAATGTACGCGGTGAGTACGATCTTTAAATGGTATCTAATCACAATAATATCATTCCGAATATCATCAGAGATATTATCTACCGAAGTAGTAACTATCCAGCAACAATATGCACATAAAACCCTAATAAGTATTCCTAATTTGAAAACTATAATAATGAAATAATCTACCAAGTGTATACATTGCCTGCTCACCTACCTAAGAAACGTGATTCATCAATCAAAAAATAGCGTAATGCGCACCTCAAGTTCCCTCTCAGTCATATTGTCGCAGAACCTCGCGCTGCGATTGGTCGTCATAGTGTAGGTAGACTCTGCCGGTCTCGATCTGAATTTGCCTGTCTTCTCTCGCTCGTCTTTCCCGTGTCCCTTGTAAACCATGTAGGCCTGGTAACAGAAATGCTGTAGTTAGCAAATTGGTACGGACTTCATCCAAGTATTATTAGTAAAATCATAGTTTTTAGAGTTCTCAAAGTAACCAGTTCATTTAAAGGCTTCTACATACTGGCGCCACTTGTAGCGCGACGCGACACCGGTAGAACAAATTCCTTGAATTTTTTATAGAAATTGTTCAACCGGTGTCGCGTCGCGCGTCATGTCGCGCCAGTATGTAGAAGCCTTAAGTGTAGTCTACGGTGACTATGTTATAATTTTTCTAAATTCTGGGACTATTGTATGCGATAAAAACGCATGTGGATTATATCTAGTACTCTATACATATAATAAAATAGTAACGAAGTCAAAGCTGAACCATTGAATATTAATTGCTACGAGATGTGGGAACGAGTCTGATGCCGAAAATATAGTTTATATAATTTTTATCCGTTTGTCTGGATGTACATGTTCCAGATTAGAGCAAAAATGGCTAAACGGATTCAGATGAAATTTGCCACACAGATATGTAGTTTATAACCTGGATTAACACACATTTAGTTTTAATCCCCGTAGTTCGTTTCCGTAGGATATGTTTCGACAAACACGCGGGCGAAGACACGGGAAAAAGCTAGTAAAGTAAATATAAAACAGACAAGAATTGCAAATCCAATTTTCTTAGATGTAGAAACAACCTAGATATCAGTCATGATTAATTCCTGAAACAGTGACGAAAAAGACAAGAACCTCTGTCAACACACGCGATGTTCGTTAATGAAAAATCGTATTTTCCTTTTAAATTCCAATATGTTTGAGTTTGATTTCTTTGATGTTGAATACGTGGTAGATCGTCAGAGACACGTAAAGATAGGATTTCCGGATACGGAAACTCTGAGACGCATTTTGCCTCAACGTTTTGGGAAATACAGATGAAAAAAGATTTCTCGATAATCGCTTTCGGGACGGATTTTCCAGCTTTTGTTTTGTATGTCATTCGACAACTTATATATTTTCAAAAAATCTATACAAATAAATAAAATTGAAGTAACAACAGTAAATGAAATAGCTTTTTACTAAATGTCTAAGAACGTGTATGCATTGCTTATAACAAAAAAAAACAATTATTTTAAATTTTTGTCTGTCTGTGTTTGTTCTGGCTAATCTCTGAAACGGCTATACCGATATTGACGGGACTTTCACTGGTAGATAGCTGATATCTAATGTCTTAACACCCACTTATTTACACTCACACGCCTACACTTACAAACATACACAACATTCTTCATTTCCCCATTTCCATTCTTCATTTTTTGTTATGCTCATTTATTTATTTATTTATTTATTGACACACCAACGACTTATTCACTACATCATTACATTAAGTATATTCTATATCAACAGCTTTGCGGTGAATTTGTCACTTATAGGTGTGCACAGCACTTGTATTGTATCAATAATAAAAATTAAAATGGAAATATATGATCATAAGAATGATAAAAATATAATAAAAATTTACACAGTTTACATTGAATTTACACACACATATACACATACACATACACACACATACACGTACATATTTACATTTTTTTTTTTCTCATTATTATTATTATTATAATTTAAGTGCGTATTAGTAAATAATAATGTACATAATTTGTATATTTCTTTGAAGTTTTAGTTGTTTTGCTTTTCTTTGAGGTTTATTATAATTTTTATGTTCTGAATATTATAAAATCCATCAAACTCTTTCAAACAGAAGATCATAATTATGTATCAGTCAAATTAGATATCAGAGAATATAATTTGTAATTTTCCCCAATTTCATGATTATCAAAAACAATACAATATGTACATTTTTAACTTTATATTTTAGTTTTATAATTTTTATGTTTTTATAAAATCCATCATACTCTTTCAGACAGATAATAATTATATATCAGTCAAATTAGATATCAGACAATATAATTTGCAATTTTCCCCAATTTCATGATTATCAAAAACAATACAATATGTACATTTTTAACTTTATATTTTAGTTTTATAGTTCTGCTTATACTTAATTTTTCAGACTTTTATTATCCCTACAGTATCTTGACTATAACTGTTTTGTAAATGAACATGTCCTATTTATGAGAGCCGGTGATCTGTAACTCAGGACCCTCCTTTTTTTTTTTTTTTGGGTGGGAAATTATCAAATAACTTCTCCCGCTCTGGGCGGAGCGGGAGGGCGTGTCAGACTTTTACTGACTAAAACCCACCCGTGATCCTTCCATTGCCTATGTGCCAGGGCCACGATATCCCTTTCGGACAAACCCGCAACCCCGGCAGGCATTGGTCCTATCGGACCCCGTCAATTGGTGCTGACATCTCTTTGAGGCGCGCGTGGAACACAACGCGCCGTCGACCCGGGCCTGGTCCTTATCGGACGGCGAGCTACCCATCGCTCACCGTCCGCAGGCCCGCACCTACGGTGGCCGGAAATCGGCTTGCGACTCCCGACGCCCGGGGCGTCTCCTGCGGCGACTAAGGGCGCGAGGGCGCGAACCTTGTCTCACCCTCACGCGTTCCGCCTCCTCCTTCGCTAGCATAACTGCTTCGCAGAAGGAGGTGACGGCCTCCCATGCACTCTCGCTCCGAACCATGGCCTGAACCAGGGCCGGACGCGAGAGATCGCCGCCGCCGATCGCCTCCGTGAGGACACGGCGGTGCTCCGCCCAAGCTGGGCAGACCTCCACCGTATGCTCCACCGTGTCCTCCGAGCGTTTCCTCCCGCTTTATCCTGAACAGGAACCTCCCGAAACAACCGTGTCCGGTGAGGACGCCGTGGCGCCTCTCTAGCCACTCCTCAAAGAGGGGACTTATCGCCACAATTGTGGCGTGCCCAACTCAGGACCCTCCTACCTCAGACACCTTTCTCTATTTAAAATTGTACATTTTATTAACCAGTGCCTGAATATGATGTTGAGATAAATAAGATAAGAAGAAGAAGAAGTAACTAAGGCTACTTTTATTTTAGAAAAAGTCACGCGGGCGAAACCGCTGGAAGCAACTAGTTCAAGAATAAATGGAATGTGTATAATAGCTAGAAAGATAGTTTAAAATTAAATAATTATTTTAAGTACATTATTATAAGCACTGAACTAATTTAAGAAAAAACAATTAAATAAAGGAAACTATCATTTAAAACCTCTTAGTTTGAAGTCAATGAAAGCCCAAATAAAATTGCCTCTTCGTAGCGTTTCGACTCAAGGGACCAAAACTAAAGAAAACACAATTATAAACGCGATAACATTTTCTTCTTAGCCCAGCCACAAGATAAAACAGCATCATATAATAACGCATAACGAGCGGAATGTAGAAGCTCTTGCCAGCTACTTTGGGATCGCGGCCAAATTAACAGTCATAACTGCTGCGACGGCTTACTTACTACTTAGGTGGTCAGCTGCTTATGCAGTAAAGTTGGATAATATAACGGGTATATATACTCGTATAAGACGCATAACATCATTGCGATAATTTTTTTGTACTTTTCCATACCTTCTGGCTACGAAGATGAAGGTCACAATGTTATTTAGTTTAGGTTGAATGCGTAGATGACGGCTTATTGATCTATGGCTATTTTTTTACACGACTGCCCAAAAAGGAGTGTAATGTGTGTAGCGTTCATGTGTATACTATACACGGTGAATTTTAATAAACTGTACTTTTTTTTTGCTATTTCGCAGTTGGCCCGATAATGAAAGATGTTTATAATCATGAGTGGCGCGACGCGCAACTAGTAGCACGATTTCTATGCCGCTGCCTGTCGCGCCTGCGATATCGCGTGAGTCTGTAAGAGCCTTTAACCTTTCAGGAGGTAAAAGTACTCATGATTATAAACCACTTTCATTATCGGGCCAACTGCGAAATAGCAAAAAAAAGTACAGTTAATTAAAATTCACCGTGTATAGTATACACATGAGCGCTACACACATTACACTCCTTTTTGGGCAGTCTCAATAGCAAAAAAGTATATATCTGTTTCATACATTTCAACGGGTAAATATTGAATTTTTGTATGAAACAGCCCATATTTTTTTTCGATATTTCAGTGTTTGTCTCATAGTGAAAGTTGCTCATAATCATGAGTACTTTCACCTCCTATAAGGTTAAACAGTGAATTAAAAATCACCGTGTAACCCTATGTCATTTTCTGTGTGCCACCATAACTTCTAAATGCATAAACAGATTTAGATGTATGAGGTATCGTTAGAATCCTTACATCACCCCGAGTGACATATCAGGGGAGACGCGTTTTTTTTTTTTTTTTTACATCCGGTATTTATGATGATTAGCCTTATTAGAAAGGATGGTCACAACGCTGTCATTATCAGTGACAAACTTGATCTACCCACTACTGAGTAGGAAATAACAGGCCTCTCTTTTGTGCCATGCTTCCCTGACATGAATTACCTACTGATCATCCTGGGTCGACCTTGATCCCCGGTCTTTGAATACTGCTCGCGTTTTTCTCTCTTTCACAGAGTGTCTGTCTCTGAGTGACTACCTGAGTAAATCTTGCCAATACAGGTACAATCAATGGAACGAGTTTTTTCATCTTTAAAGATGAAAACCTTTAATCAAAAAACAAATTATTAAAAAAAACAAAAAACCCGACTGCAAAAAGATGAACTAAAAAGATGGAAACAAGATGAAAAGAAAATGTGTATCCTTTAAGTACCAAAATACATAAATGCAGTCGGAGGCATCTAGGATTTAAGAACGCCTTAAAATTTGCCTCCGACTGCATTTATTTATTTTTGGTACTTAAAGGATACACATTTTCTTTTCATCTTGTTTCCATCTTTTCAGTTCATCTTTTTGCAGTCGGGTTTTTTGTTTTTTTTAATAATTTGTTTTATTTTAAGCTTTTTAGTGTTATTATTGAACAAATTGTTGACGTAAGTATTGTTAAGTTAATAAGCTAAACGTTATCGATTAGCTTATTAAGTAGGGGTAACAAGATAGGATAGGATAGGTTTTAGAAAAGACTATCTTTTGCCCGCGACTTCGTACGCGTTGAAGTCGTTAGATATACTAAAATAAAATAGCAGCCACAGTTTTATAGAATACAGCCTTGTTGTTTTAGTGGTCGGAAGTGCTACTGTTGAGTATGAGGTACTGGGTTCAGAGGTCGGTCAGGCAGTGTTATTGGGTTTTCCATCTGAAATTTCCCAGTAACAGTCCGAAGTCTGGGTTTGTGCCCGGTTAGTGGCAATAGGCTAAATGTGCCGTACTAAGTACACCTCTGCCCAACCCTTCGGGGATTACAGGCTGTTATGTTATTTTTATAAAAAAACCCTGTATGCTACGTTTGTAGTTTTGATCTCAGCAGCCAAAATATACTCAGAACTGGTGACGCCGGAGCAAGTGACGTACAGTTGTCCGTGTTAGAAGCAATCTTAGTCTTGAGGTCGACTCCATAGTCTTCAGTAGCAATTCCCCATTGCTTGCAAAGTTTTTAGTGAATTAATAAATGCCTGCGTTCCTGCATATACTACCTAATGTCACAACACTAATACATTGATTGATGCATTCTTACAGATTTTTCCTGAAGAACGGCTATCACTAAAATAATTTAGAAGGTTTAGACTTTTACGGGTATATTTTTATGACTTGTATTGACTTGAATACTTTGTTCCTTTCTTTCATAAAATTCTTAATGTTAAGACACCGATTTAATACCTATTTTTATTTTTTTATTTATGGCTCGTACAGACTGGTGCGACATCGCGGGCGTGACCTGACACTAGTAGCACTATTTCTTTTTCGGTGCCTGTCAGGCCCGCGATATCGCGTGAGTCTGTAAGAGCCTTTAACAGACTAACGTCCATTAAATATTTGCATGCCATCAGTATACGGTGGAATATGTCTTTGCACTGAATTTTATACATCTTTTGTACCCAACATATTTATGAAAATAAACGATTTTGATGGGAAACACTTTATGCTATTTCTGAGTTTTGTCGGCCAGGCGGCCAGTCTATTAATTATAAAAAACCGGCCAAGTGCGTGTCGGACCACGCACAATGAAGGGTTCTGTAGGTTGGATGAATTTATTCCATCAATATCTCTCGCACGAATGGCCGTATTTTTTTATTGCGTTGACTTGAAGCATGATTTTTTAAGAGCTATAAGGGACCGTAGACCTTCACATTTTATATTGATTTTAACTTGATACCTCCTCGCATTTCTGAGAAAAAGGGTATTGACAGACAGACAGACCGACAGACGGATGGACGGATATACAACGAAGTGATCCTATGCGGTTTCGGTTTTCTTTTCATTGGCGCCTTCTTGCGTTTTGATTTTGACTCCATTATCGTCGTCGGCGCCCGAAAACCATGAAAACGACACCCATGACGAAAAATTTGCAAATTTTCGTTGGTGCCATCTTGAATTTTGATTTTGACCCAAGTTTTGTTATTAGAGACCTCGAAAACATGAAAACGTCACGACACCCATGACGAAAAACATCACAAAATCACGACAACTGTCTTTTCGTGCAAGTAAGTTCGCGCAAGTGTCTTTAGCAGAAATGTCATTCACGCAAGTGTACCAGATCCGATATATCAAACCACAGTTGGTCTAACTCTATCATAAGAATCAGGATCAAAATATTAAGGACAGTCTCCTAAGACCGATTTCGCGTTATTATGTAGCTACAACGGTTAAGATTTACTTCCCAATCTTAAAAATCCACCGTATATATGTCATGATGATTGACTGCTTATCCCCATAAAGATATAGCGTGATGATAATCATTTAACCGATTGGCTCGTCTTTTTACAATTTTCTGTAAACTATAGAGGAATACAAACATAATACAATATTGCTTATCCCCCATATTAAATAGCGTGATAATATAATAATATAGCCACCGGGTGACCAGACTTAGAGGGAATATATATGCAAAATTTGAACAGAATGTATCCGAATACATTTTGCGTGATGCTAGAACATACATTCAGAAAAACAGACAAAAATTCTAGAAGCTATATTTTCGGCATTAGAACAATCTCACACCAATTATTTTTTTCAAAAATATTCAGTGTACAATTTTAACTTCGCTTCGATTTTGTTATTAAAGAAAATGTACTTTTTCGTAGTTTGTGTCAAAATAGTAGGTTAAAAGTGTTATAAAATATATATATTTGGAATTGGCTATTTACTAGCTTTTATTTGATACTCATATTAATATAATCACAAAATATTTTTTTTTATTCCACCTCTCGTTTTTGATTTGCAGATGCCAAATTAAAATTGAATAGCCTATGTCACTCCCACAATTATAAAGAATCTAAGGATACCTCATATGTTAAAATCCATCAAGCCGTTTAGCCTACAGAGCTTGCCAAAGAAATAGACATACATACATACACTCGAAAAACATAACCCTCCTTCTGGAGCAGTCGGGTAAAAATAGATTATGTAGTAAAATGTCAACCTAGACGTCAAAAAGTGATTCAGGATTGACTACTAATTTTATTCGGGATGAAAACAAGTTTGGCCCTCAAAACTTTAACTGAAATTGACGTTTCGAAACGTTTGCTAATAAGTATTTTGTACCCGAGGTTTAGTTATTAGGGCGTAAAACCAGGCAAGGTAGAATCAAATGAGCATATATGGTCCAATGATCTTGGATTATTCGGGTGTGGTGTTAAGGTACCAGCTATGAGTCTAGGTAAAATTAAAGCTGCCTAGCGAAATGAGGCGTGTAAGTGTGGCGTTTTAAAAAAAGGCATATTACAGACGACGAGCTTTCGTTGATACCTAATTATTATTTTTATAAAATTCTGATATAACATAAAGCCTGTATACGATTTGGAGTATAAGCTTTTTTTTTTTTTGGGTGGGAAATGATCAAATACCTTCTCCCGCTCTCGGCGGAGCGGGAGGGGTGGCAGACTTTTACTGACTAAAACCCACCCGTGTTCCTTCAAATGCCTGTGTGCCAGGGCCCCGATATCCCTTTCGGACAAACTCGTAACCCTGGCAGGCATTGGCCCTTTCAGACCCCGTCAATTGGTGCTGACATCTCGAGTATAAGCTGCCTAAATTGTTAATCTCAACACTTTAATCAAATGTGTTATGTAACTTTTGAAAAAAATTGCCGAGCTACAGATGCAACTTATTGATAATTAAAAAAAAAAAATAAGTGTTAGTTAAGCTAATTATTAGCTACAGAGGTTACACTTTATTTCAAAATAGATGTAGTTTTCACTCAAAAGTTCAGAAGAATTCTATAAAAACCTACTTATGTATACGGAAAAAGTACCTTCTCACTGCCGATGCCTTTCCAACGAGATTCTGATGAAGCAACTTGTACGCTTAACAGTTTACCTGCCAATTGAAATTCTGTAGCGAAACTAATTTCGTTGTGAACTCCTGAGCAATCGGTTTAAAACTTCGGCCTCTTTCATGATTCAATATAAACTTTTATAGGTTTTTTTTTCCATTAGCTACCAACCCGTACGTGGGTACTTAGCTAGGGAGAAAGTTGGAAGTGTTAAGAGTTTAGAACTACTTTCAAGTATAAAGAGATACACTTGTTGGAGAAAATTAATTTTGAATTTTTCTCTTTATTAAGTAGAAGCGTTGGGCGAGTTTGTGCTGCAATACGCTGCAGATTATTTGTTGGCGAAGTTATCTTATTTCGTACTTCGTGTCTATCAATCAATCAACTCAGCCTATAGCAGTCCACTGCTGGACATAGGCCTCTCCCAGGCTGCGCCACAACACCCTGTCCTCCGCTTTCCGCATCCAGCCACCTTTTTAAGGTCGTCGGTCCATCTACACACTACGCTTGCCGATACGCGGACTCCACTCCAGGACTCGTCTGCTTCACCGGTCATCGGTCCTTCGACAAACATGGCCAGCCCACTGCCACTTCAGCTTGCTTACTCTGCAGGCTACGTCGGTAACTCCGGTTCTCTTCCGGATAACTTCATTCCTGATCTTATCCTTCAAAGAAACTCCGCGCATAGCCCGCTCCATAGGTCGCTGAGTGACCTTGAATTTGTGGACCAGCCTGACTGTTAGTGTCCACGTTTCGGCACCGTATGTCATGACGGGCAGGACTTCGTGTGTTATTGACTGAACTACTTTACAAAGCTAGATGATTGGTGACTTGATGAACAAAAACAGATGAGCTTTTGCTATATTATCCACACCCAGTAGTGCACAAGTCACTTTCTTAATACGAGCACCCTGGATTTGGCACCGCATAATTTAAATCAGTATAATTTAGTTTGGATTTCAGATAATAATTTTAGATTAGGTTTTGTTAATTAAAATTACCTCTAAAACATAGGTCTGTGCTTCAAAATGGCTTAGATAAGTTCTGCATTCGAAGTTTGATATAAGAAGCCCTTGAACTTGACATTCGGTTTTGTAAAACGGGTTTTGTTAGGCCGTCAATTAGCCGTCATTTTTCAAAGAGATCTTTCGTTGTTCTATTTATGTGTTGAAATAAAAGTTATTTTACCAATCACTAAATACGTTACGATAAATGTATTTGGTGATTTCTGGTACAAGGCTTAGTTTAATTTAATGACTAGTTTTAGCTGTACTCCGGCTTTTAGACGTAATAATATAAATACAAAATATCAACGAGTCATTGTAGCAGGTAACTAAAAAATTAAATAAAAATCTATCCTTTCAGAATTTCAGTGTGACCTATTTTCCAATTGGAGCACTCGTAAATGTGAAAAGCAATAATTGTTCCCGTGTTGATTGTAATACTTGTCAAATCGAATGGTGAGTTTACAAGCTATATTGTAAAACTATCTGTGTCGAGGCTATAAGACGATTCAATATTTTTTAAACCCGTGGAGGAACTTTAAGTTTCTTTTAGCAGTGTCCTCTTCTCTGCTAGTAACTGCTAAGAGTGAGGCAACACGGGTGTTGCGTCATCGCACAGCTATGATTTCAACGCACCGGTGCCACATGGGCAATGTGGTGTCGCAACGCAACGCCGCTTACTACGACGTCGCAGCGTCTCGGCGGTGGGTTTTCAGTTTGCTTTAGTACAAGCAACACTGCTCCACATCCCCGCTTCGTTTCTCTGGTCTGCCTGTTCGGTGAGCGTCCGTTGCGTCGATGCACGTCATCGCAACGCACCGTGTGCCATGTCACTGTGATTTTTTATGTCCGATGACGCACCGTCATCGCTCAGGTATCGCTTCCAGTGGGTTCGCTTTTAATCAGTTCTTATGGAAATGTTTACTGTGCGTAAGGTCCTGAGTTCGATTCCAAGGTCGGGCAAAGTGTTAGTGGGTTTTTCCATCAAGATTTCTCAGTAGCAGCCCGGTTTGAATTTTGTGCCCGGTTGATGGCAATAAGCTCGCCCCATATTGCATGGGACTTAAACGGAACTGGCAAAACGTGGTTGTACAGGTACACCTCTGCCTAATCCTTCGGGGACTACTGGCGTGATGTTATGTTTTTTTTTGTTCATAGTTATTGTCCGTTATTTCTGTACTCTGATAGCCGCTTATTATACCAAAGCAAATAGTGTCATTCAAAAATCTGTTTTAATACATCTTGTAAATAGATCAAAGTTGGGTTATACATACAACATGCATTTTAATGCTTAGCCATTATGATGGGTTTACCTACCTCATCGTGTTTCTATTCTTACTTGATATGGACGTATCTTATATATCTAAGTAAAATATCTCACTAAGTTAGGAAAACTATTGAGAACGTAATACCGCGAGTCTTAGGTACAGCATCTGTACATACCTACCCAACAATATTAAGAATATAAGAACTACCTACCCAACAATATTAAGAATATAAGTACTACCTACCCAACAATATTAAGAATCTGATACCTACTATAGGTAAGTTCAAGTCAGGTGTTAATAAAGTAACACAGTATAATAATAACAAACTCTGTTTACTTTTTAACCGACTTCCAAAAAGGAGGAGGTTCTGAATTCGGCGGTATGTTTTTTTTTTTTTGTATGTTTGTTACCAGATTACTCCGGTAATTAAAGACCGATTTAAATTTTTTTTTTTTTTTTGAAAGGGTATACTCCCGAGGTGGTCCCATTGCCACTAAATCAGAATCAGATGAGGGGATCCCATGGCAATCGAGGGATACCCTCAAATTTTATAGGCAAACCTATAGCGATTTGGGTATTTTTTATAGTAACTCGTGCATTTGCTCTCGAAAAGCACCATTGCAGGTGGAGACCACATATGGATACAATATAATAATGAGTACCCCTAGCTAACGGGTTGCGATTAAGCAATTTATGCTCGTCACTATGCATATGGTGAGTGGCAGTTCTCCTGGTTCTTACCAGGAGAACTCCTCAACAATCAACGTCCCAGCATCGGGAAAAGCAATATTTTGTAAAAGGTGATGAGCAGTTAACATTAGGCTATTGTAACCTAATTCAAAACTGACCCACTAAAAAGTGAAAAATAAACAACTTTTTGCAAAAAAAAAAGAACCGACTTAAAAAAGAACGAATTAAAGTTATTTTTCACTTTGTAGTGTCATTTTTGGTAGTCGGTTCTTTTTTTTTGTAAAAAGTTTTTTTTTTAAACTTTTACAGGTACATCATTTCTCTTTGACATTGATCGCTTCTAAACCATCCAGCGTACCGACCTCTTAGCAGAATAAGAAACCGTCGACCAGTTTCAGTATCTCAGCTACCAATAAGGGTAGCTGCAAACTAGAAATTCGGAGGCGAATTGGCATGTTTGAACAAACTAAGGAGAGACAAAAATAACACCAATCGGACAAAGAACCACCTGGTCCGCACACTCGTCTGCTCCATCTTTCTCTATGGGGTAGAGACTTGGACGATCAAAGCTACCGAAAGGTAAAGAATTGATGCCTTTGATACGTGGTGCTGGAAGCCGACTGCTAAAATATCTCGATCCTTGAACAACTCAAACTAGAGAAGGCACAAAAATTCTCGTCAACCTGCCTGCAACGTGTTGTGAGGTGTTGACAATTTAAAACGGAGTCACGATTCTCAGCATTGAGAGAGCGATTGAGAAGAGAGGTATATAATACCTATGTACATATAATTGAACATCAATTTCAGTGCGCGTAACACGAATCTCTACGTGTGTAAAAAATTAAATACGCCAGGTTAGCTACCATTTTTGAGGTATAACCAACGTCTATTGAGACATGTACGAGTATCAGAAAGTCAATTATATTAGAATAATTATGGCTGTATACCTATGTCAAACCTAAAGCATTTATTTCAATTAAACTAATTACAGGCACTTTTAAATTGTCAAGAAGTATGTCAGTCAGATAGATGAAGCTAGTTGCCCATTCCAAAGCATAGTAGGGTCAGATTGAGAAGAACGTGCAAGAAACTCCATGGACACTCTTTTAAATCAAAACATTGTTAAAAAATATTGGCAGTTCTTAAAGTTGGTGCACTTTTCAACAATACTTAGGTTTAGTGCAAGTCTTTAGATCGGTTACACAACATTTTAGAGATCAATACAAAAACCAACTAGCTATTTCTTATCTCTCTCAATAAACAACAAAAACCGAGGGAAATCAATTGAATTAACCCGCAAAGTTCAACTCGCTCGTTACGGGCGCCGCTAATAAATTCTATCACTTAACTTTTGGTATACCACATACAAATAATAACACGTTTTGGTAAATTGAATTAAGTTTAAATGTTTGTTTTTCAACCTCAAACATTTTAATAAAATTAGGCTCGAGGGTATTTCGAGATTTTCATGCTTGAGATTTTCTATTGTTAGAGCGAAATTCAAAATTTCTCACGTTTTTTGCAATTTGCTGGTCAGTGTCAGGTTGTAAGGGATTAGCGACCGTAACAAATAAGGCTTACCAGAATTATAATAATTAGAATTAACAAAATAACTCCTTAACTTAAAATTGGCCTCAAATGTCATGATTTCATGAAATAGTCATTCAATAGGATTATAATTATGAACTTCGAGAGTTGTATTGGTGATTTTTATGATTATAATTCTATAAATAAATATTTGATACGGCCGCGAATCATAATTATTTAGAAGAACATACAACCTGATACTGACCTGCAAAATCCAAGAAGCTTAAGAAAATTTTAATTTCGCGGGCAACCCTGACGCTCTAATAAAATAAATTCGAAAGTGAGTTTGTTACGCTTTCACGATGGATGAAATTTGGCACATGAGTAGGCCATGACCTGGAGACGGACATGAGCTACTTTTCATCCTTGTTCGTAGACGAAATCGCGGGCAACAGCTACTAAATAAAAAAGTAACCGTCAGTTTCTTGCCGACTCTTCTCCATAGAAAACGACCAGTTGGAACCGTGCACCTAGCTTCTGACGTTTCAAAAGTGCAAAGGTTTATGTGAAATAAAATGTTTTGATTTTGATATCCAATCATTTAAATAATTTATCGAGTATAGATGAATGAATAGACGATGATTTTAATTAAAATCAACAAGGGCACTGAAGTGCTGCCTATTAGGGAATAGTTGGAACATGTATCTGTTGTAATAATTACTAAAGTAATTATTCGCCATTCATTTGTACGGTTTGTACTAAAACTCCTGCGTGCTTTCGAATAGATTGAATGGATGGTTTTGCGTTGGTGTATTTAGTTTCTTTTATTATTATATTTGAAATTGATTTCATTAGTATCTTACCCAAGTTATACTAATACAATATTTATAATTACTTGTCCTGACTGACTGACTGATTCATCAATGCAGAGCCGAAAATACTGGGACTAGGAACGAGAAATTTTGCACACAGGTTTTCTTTTTATAATGTATTGGAAGAATCAACAGGATTCAACATTTATGGGGGTGAAAAGGGGGGATTTTATTTGTTTGAAAAATCTTATTCCTTGAGTTAATAAACTTAATACTTGGCATGAATACTTATCTAAGTAAATTATGAAGTTGGTATTTCTACTACTACTAAAGGGGGATTAGGGACTGTCAAAGTTCGTATGGCAGAATTTTAACGCGGGGTCTGATTAACTCGAAACTCAGTATTTATACGTATGCCCGAAAATAATAAAAAAAATCTGTATCATGGTTTTTTTTAAATGTACCCCTAACCCGGTGAAAAGGGGTTATTAAGTTTTAGGGGAGGGTTTTACTGCATGGCTTCGTTAACTCAAAAAAATGAAGTTCGTCATTATTAGACATTGCATACCTACTGACATTATATAACTATAGTTTTAACTTGTATAGTTTCAACAAGGTTTTTACTTTTAGTATTTTAATAACATTTTATATCGATTTTTTAAAAAATATTTTGTGAATTTGAGAACGTTGTAGGCTAGAGATAGACTGTAGATTTGTAGACAATTTTCTATTTTGTCAAGTACTTGGTACTTGTTGACGGGTCTACACTGTCCTCCCATATCTATTAACACAGTAATTTAAAAACATTGTAAAAGCCTATTATTTTTAAAAGAGTAACCGTGGAGTTTCTTTCCGGCTCTTTTCGATAGGAAATGACCAATTGGGACCGTGCACCTAGCTTCTGACGTTTCATAAGTGCCTATGTAGGTTTATGTGAAATATTTTTTTTTAATTTGATTATTTTTCAAGGCCTAGGTATTTACCCCTCAAAGGGGTTTAGGGGGTGCTAAAGTTTATATGGAAGAATCTTAACGTGCGGTTCGATTAATTCGAAACACGGTATTAATACTATCGTCAGAAAAGAAAAATTAATTAGTATTTGGGTTTTTGAAAATTTACAACTAACAGGGCAAAAGGGGTTATTATGTTTTAGGGGAGGGATTTACTGCATGGCTTGGTTACGACAAAAATTGTCATAACTAATCTTTAATTGATTGATTTGATTTAAAATCTCAAATACCTACTGCTAATTAATAGGGGTATAGGGTGTTCCACTTCGTAGGGTAAACCACGAAATCCACGCGGAGAAAGTCGCGGGCGAAGTCTATTTGCTGAACACTAAAAGGGTTGCTTTTTTCAGAATAAATCTTTCCTCACGAAGTAATGACCATAATTTGGTCACATGTAATGTTATTTGCTTGAGTGCTTCTTACCATTTGTGCCTGTGAAAAACTTAGGTAGTTAGGTATGTATGTAGGCCCCACTTTAGGATGAGTGGTGTAAGCAATCACACTAATATTATAAAGGCGAAAGTTTGTGAGTGTGTGTGTGTATGTTTGTTACTTCTTCACGCTCAAACGACTGTACCAATTTTGATAAAATTTGTATGGAGGTAGCTGACACCCTGCATTAGGATATATGACTCTAATTACGATCTACCCTGTGATTATACAATGTTTTCTAAGTTAAATGGTGTGATTAATAATACTGGTATGAACAATATTTTTTGCAATGTAAAATATGATATTGACAAGACCTTTCATAATTGTTTTTCCAATTCTAATAATATAAACAATGTCTCTCATAAAATAGTTATTCCAGAAACTGTGAACAATCAAAATTTTTTTCTTGTATAACCATATTCATGTTATTCATCAAAACACAAACGGTTTAATAAGTAAATCGGACTTATTAAGCTTACATTTAAATGATCTTGCTAGCCTTGGTAAACATGTGGATGTACTTTGTATTACAGAACACAATATGACAGAAGAGGACCATTGCAATCTTTGTATTCCAAATTATACTCTCGCTACCTTCTATGCAAGAAAGTCCCGGAGAGGTGGCTCATGTATCTTAGTAAATAATAATCATCCGTATACAATTCTCGACTTAAAAGAATATTGCAGTTCTTGTATCTTAGAATCTTGTGCAATTGATTTGATCGAACATCAAATAATTATAGTCTGTATTTATAGATCTCCTAAGAATAATATCGACTCTTTAACTTAATTTTTTTATAACTTTGATGGAATCTTAAGTAAAGTATGTCTCAATTCCAAAAAAAAGGTGCTGATTTGCGGAGACTTTAACATCGATATTTTAAAAAACACGAAAATGTCAATTCAATTTCAAAATCTCTTACATAGTTTTAATATGAAATTAGGTGTGCGTGAACCAACCCGGCTAGATAGCGGTACATGCATCGACAATATTATACACAATGTAAGAGGAAGTGTATGTGAGGTAATGGAGCTAGCCGTCTCTGACCATACAGCTCAAATTATAAAATGTCCCGTCAAAAAGACCTGCACGATCACACACTGGTTCTCTTATAAACGCGATTTTTGCCAGGAAAATATCAAAAAATTTAAAGAGGCTCTCCAAAGTCTTAGTTTTGATAGTATTTATAGCTGCAAAGATCCAAACAATGCATTTAAAGAATTTCATAACCTATTCAAATTATTTTACGATCTGTGTTTCCCTGTAAAGAAAATGAAAAATGTTACTACTAAACCACAGAAATGGATCACAAAAGGCATTAAACTGTGCTCGAAACGTAAACGTGAGATGCTATGGCACTTCAGGCGGCATCCGAATGTAGTCAATAAACAAAGATATAATTCCTATTCCAAGCGTTTAAAAACAATTATCAAATTGACCCAAAAATCGCAAAATAGCCATTTTATCAATAACGCTGCAAATAAAATTAAAGCAACCTGGAGGGTTATAAACTCATCAAAAAATAACATTCCAAGGAACTGTCCTTATAAACTCCTCATTGACAATAAATACGTAACAAATCCACCTGACATTGTAGAACTATTTAATAATCATTTTATTGACCAAATACAGCCAACAAACAATTCTGACCATAAAATAACAGTAACAAATACAAACATTAATTCATTATTCTTATCACCCACAGCACCAATTGACATTTATAACATAATTACGACTCTGAAAAACACGAATAGCTCTGGCTTTGACAACATTGAGACTAAGATAATAAAAAGCGTAGCTGTTGAAATTTCACCGGTTTTTAGCTGTATTACTAACCTTTGTATAGAACATGGTGTTTTTCCCGTAGACTTAAAATTGACCGTAATAAAACCACTACATAAAAAGGATGATCCTCAAAATATACAAAACTACAGACCCATTGCTCTTCTTTCTATATTTTCCAAAATAATTGAAAAGGTTATTTATAACAGTATATACATGTTTCTTGAAAAAAATGGCATTTTAACTAAAGAGCAATATGGTTTTAGAAAGTGTAAAAACATAAACATGGCTATTTATGAATTGATTAATGAAATAGTTACTAACATGGACCAAAAAATACCTGTAACAGCCTTATTTATGGATATGACTAAGGCTTTCGATTTCGTTGACCATGGAATCCTTTTAAATAAGCTATATAAATATGGCATTAGGGGCAAAGCTTTAAACTTACTAAAGTCATATCTTACTGGCAGAAAACAGCTAACTAGTATTTCAGCAGTCGATGTTCAAACTAAAACTGAAATTAATTACCAATCGAGAGAGAGACAAATTTACTATGGTGTGCCTCAGGGAAGTGTGCTTGGCCCTTTATTATTTTTATGCTATATAAATGACCTTCCAAAAACCATACCACATCCTATGACCCTATTTGCTGATGACTGCACTATAGTATTTTCTGGTAAAAATAGTGACTCATATGAAAATGACATAAACAGTAGCTTAAGTCTAATAATTCAATGGCTAAATAATAATAACTTACAGATTAATTTTAATAAAACTCAAATAATGACATTTAAACAAAGAACTAATCCTAAAATTCTTGACATTAATTATGACCAAAATAAGATTATTAAAACGGAACGAACCAAATTTCTAGGTATTTGGCTAGACGAAAACATGACATGGAAAACACACATAGAGATAATGATAAAGAAAATTCATCAATTTTGCTATGCTTTACACAATTTGAATAAGGTTGCAAATCGTAATACTGTCCTTACTGCATATCATGCATATGTCTCCACAACTCTTCGTTACGGCATAATATTTTGGGGCAACTCTACCGACAGAGATATGGCATTTAAAGCCCAAAAACAATGTCTTCGAGCCATATGTTTGTTAAAAACCACCGAAAGTTGCAAACCATTTTTCGTTAGTTTAAAAATACTTACGCTTCCATCCCTCTATATTTATGAAATTTCTATATTTGTTAAGGAGAATCTGTCTAAATTTGATAAACTTAATACTAGACGTCACCAAAGCACACTAAAATCAAAAAAACACAATACTGCACTTTTCTCAAAGAGTTGTCTTGGCATGGGTCCAAAGATTTACAATAAACTACCAAAAACTTTAAAGAGCATGACCAACATAAACCATTTTAAATCGCAACTTAAGAAATTCTTGATTGAAAAGGCTTACTACTCTATCAATGAGTTTTTCGATGATAGAAGCATAAAATAAAAAATGTCCGATCCACATGTTATTCTATCTTGTTTACGATGTTACTTGTTTGAAACCGTTTTATTTAGTTTGTAGTTTTCTTTTTGTTTTTTTTAATCCTTTACACCTAATTTGTACGCCTTGCAAGGCAAAACATAGTGATACAACACAAATTTTATACCATGTACCATATTACCTATGTTCGACAAATAAATTACTTTGACTTTGACTTTGACTTTGAAAAATTGATCCAAATCTGTTCGACCGTTTTAGCGTGAAAGCGTAACAAACAAACAAACAGACTCACTTTCGCATTTGGAATAATTTCGCATAAGGAAAGTGTATGTAAAAGTTTCTATGTTGAATGTTTAGATGTTTGTTTGTCAATCACGCAAAAACGGCAGAACGGATTTGAATAAAATTTGGCACACAAAAAGTTTATAACCTAGACAAACACAAATTTGTTGTACCTACAACCAGGTTCAAGAAAATAGGTGGGTCGTTCAGATGTAAATGTGTACGCTTTTATAATAAACAACCAAGCCACATTCAAGATCTAAGCCTTAATAAATTCAAATCATTCATTAAACGTAAGTTGTGCCAGAAAGCCTTTTATACCGTTAAAGCTTATATTGAGGACAAAAGGCTTGGTATTGAGCTGCTCTAATTTTTACATACTGAATGTTATTTCTTTTATAACTTTTATGTTTTTATGTACACTTTGACATTTAATGATTATTTTAAACACAAGGATATGAATATTTACTTTGTGGAGTATAATATTATTATTATTGTGAACGTGAGGACTATGTGGGTCATATTTTTTTAATAATTTTTCCTCTTCCTCAGTTAGGTTAAATGATAATCTGGCAGTTAGAGTACTTTAAGCGGCCTACCCAAATGTCATTTCTTTGGTATTGTTCGACAAGTCGTTGAGCTCTAACATTATAACTGATGTTTCGGCAGTTTCCAGTGTCGCAGTCGATTGCTCTATAGATTGCTAAATAGCTAGCACTATCACTTTAGCCCTAGAGAAGTTAAATAAACTAAGATGACGACGATGGTTGGTCGACTCCTCACGTAACCAGAGGGCTGGCCTATTTTTTGGCCAAAGAATCAGCATTGCCATACAACGTGGCAATGCTGCCAGCCTTTTGGGCACTTTGGGCACTTTTTACTTACTTGTACATATTATTATTTTTATTTTTAGTCTGTTTAGTTTTTAAATTATATAAATACTTTCAAACAGGTTAATAAAAATTTATTAGGAAAAAAAAACTAAGATGACTAATAAATAATTTTCACATCCATAACGATATTACAAATTCGAAAGTAACGCTGTCTGTCTGTATGTTACCTTTTCACGCAAACCACTGAACGGATTTCGATAAAATTTGGCAGAGATAGATGGCATTCTGGGGAGGCTACTTTTTATGATAGTTTATAAGGAGAACTCAGCATTTCTTAAGTTAGGGATATGAAAACTTAAAATGCTTTTGATAAGAAATAAAAAAATAGTGTTTCAGCGTTTTTGTAAAATCATCCCCCAAGAGGGTAATATATTGGATGATTTTAAAATTCACATGATTATTGAAATTTTTGTGTACCTCTTTTTAAGAGATTTAAGGAATTGGAAATATAGTCAGTCCGTATCTTGAGGTAATATTTGTTTTAGTATTCATTTAATTAAAATCGGTCCACCCGCTTAAAAGTCATTACAATTTAAAGTTATAGCTAATAGGTAGATATTACGTGGTCAATAGCACCGCTAGAGTATTTCAAATGAATGGTGATAATATTAAAATTAATTGTTATTATTTTTAAGTTAGACATTTAGAATCATAAAAACCTGTTTAATAAAAAAACAGACAAGTGCGAGTTGAACCCGCGTGGTGAGGGTTCCGTACAATGAATATGTTATCCATCGTGTTTTTTATCCCAAGATAGTTTATCTCAAGAACCACCTTATCATTGTAGTTAAAAAACATGTTCTCTTAACTTAAACTTAACTTGAACGTATTCAAGTTAAGTTTGTACGCAAAATATTGACAGATTTAACATGTTATTTTAACACCGTAGACTTCTTATAGGTTTTTCTATAATCTAAAAGTAAATAATTATTTTCTGTATTTGTTTTAAAATTTTAGGCTCAGTAGTTTCGGGTATAATAAATTTAAAATAAATTTTATATAATTTTTTTTTAAATAAATTTAAAACGATATATTTTAAAATTATAAAAAAAAAATATTTGAGACCCTCACAACAAGTTCCTTCATTTGATATATCGCACGGTACAGTTTGCAAAACGTTTTTTTTAATTTTGTTATTTGCCCCCAAAAGCCCTTATATTCAAAATTCAATTATTTTTTACACGTTACCAAATTTCAACTTAATCGGTCCAGTAGGTTCGGAGTAAATCAGCTGTGACGGACGGACAGACAGACAGACACGAGTGATCCTATAAGGGTTCCTTTTATTCCGTACCCTAAAAAGAAGATTATTTGCATTTATTAGCTGTATGTCTGTCTATTACCCGTTCACGCTTTAACGGCTGAATTGATTTTAATGATAGGTATTCGGATAGGCCATGACCTGGGTACATAGGATACTCTTTATCCCAGTAGCACTTTCCCCTGGGATAATTTCCGACTTCCATGCGGGCGAAGCCGTGGGCAGAAGCTATTAACATTATATACTTTACTAACATTATATACATTTAGATAACTATTATACATGCGAAAGTGTTTGTTTGTTTTTTTGTTACGCTGTCGTCTTACCTGCTCAACCGATCGTCATGACATTTTGCATAATTATACGTAGTCATGGATACAGAAGAGGCCATGGGGTACCTTTTATCCAGAAAAAAAGTATTCTTTCCGAGCAAAGCCGCCGGTAAAAGCTAGTCACTTTATATAATATGTAAAATCTATAAATACAACATAAAAACACACATAAGGCAGACCCCGGCACACACAGGAATGTTCAAAAGTACCAAAAAAGTGTAGGAAGCACAAATAGGTAAGCATAAGGTACCATTTACATAGTGTCGTGACAATTTTTATCGTTAGACGACTGTATTTTCTCATTGTTCCCATTGTGTTGTGACCACAGTAATCAAGTGTGCCGTGTGAATAACTCCATTTAAAATACGAAGTGTAATTGAAAAACCTGAAAAGGGATCACCAAGCTCATTATGAACCACTTTTACTGTGGGTCCAAAACTGGAAGAAAAAAAACAAAACATTCCTACATTTGTCAATCCCATGAATAAAAAAAAACTGTTTCCTACTTTTGTCGAGTAAAGGCCCGCCCACCGGAGCACGCCTGTAGTGTAATGCAAGGTTCAATAAGATTCGCATTCATGTTACAAATTATATCACGGGTGCTCACGGGGGTATCGGGGTGTTGTTACAAGTGAATGGTCCCGGTGAATGTAATGTTACAAATTATATCATTTCAAATTGTTATTTTGTTAATTGTTGTGTTGTATTGTTATTTTGTATTGTTTTATCCAATTCATTATGATTCATTAAGATTGTTTTTAGCGATAAGACCGCCCATTGTGTCACCCTATGCAAAATTTCAACATTTATATCTGTAATTTTTATGGTGTAGATCAGTGTAGATAATAAAGAGTATTCTATTCTATTCTGCTTCGAATATCTTTCTACTGCCACTTCTTTATACTGCCAAGGCTTTGTAGGCATTACGAACGAAGTATCGAAGCATAATGAATTAGATAACACATGGAAATTACTATCAAAGTTTAAAAAAGACATAATAATAATCACAGTATCCAATTTCGTAATATTTTGTTATTTTTGTCTGATGTCTTTTTTTTTTTTTTTTGTTTATTTTTATTGTTCATTGGTTGTGTGTTGTGTGTCTTTGTTTCCTTCCTGTGTATGATTTTCGTGTTATATGTATTGGTTTGATTTATTTTAATGTTTTTACCTTGTCAAACTTACTGTACCTAGATTATAAGTAAATGATGTGGTCTCCTATAATTGGAAGAGCACACTTGTGTTTGTCCCTGTTATGTATATACTTGCATGTAATTGTGTAGCCTCTGTTGGAGATCCAATAAATAAATAAATTGCAGGTTGCGCACTGTAATGCTCGGTTCTCCTCACTCACTGATGTAATGCTCAAATCTGAACTGTTACATTACAAGTGAATTCTACCGATGAGGGATCGCTTTTACGCGAACAATAGATGTATAGCAGTGATTCTTTTTTCCCCGTAATGAAAGTTGTACATAATGACGCGTACAATGACTCCTTTCAGGATTTTAGTTATTTCAATTACAACTCTTAAAAAAGTCTCATCACTCAAAATCAAAATTCATTTAATCTTTGTTTAAAACGAGCATTTTTTTAACGTCAAAATTACATGAGACAGTCCCCGAAAACGCCCGCCCTCCACTTCGTAGTGCTTTAGAAAAAAAGAAAACAAGAAAGAAAAAATATTTATTCTGCACAAACAAGACACAGTTCACAAAAATAAAATAAAAAATTTCAAAAACACACACTCTAATACAAGATTTTTTTTTTTTTTTTTTAAAAAAAACGTCCCGCACTAGGAATTTCTCCTGTATCGTGGGTGCGTAAGAAAAGCTGTGTGTCGCTGGGACAAAATGGCGGAACAAAGTCCCCAGCACTGAAGAGTACGACTATCTATCGTCACGACACTAGGAACCATGTAGTAGTCTGAAAGGTCAAGTGCAGAACCAACACAGAGGTACATACATACAGTCTGACCGTAACCTTACCGTGCCTACCTTGCTCCCAAAGATGAAGCAGAGAAGCAGCGTCACCGTCAGCTGCGTGTGGCAGAAGAAGATGATGTACAGGAGGTCAGGGTTCGCTGGGGACTGGAGGAATAACCTGAAAAGGAGGAACGGTGTTAAAAGATTCATATAGGTACAGTCATGAGCATAAATTAATATAAACTTTACACACGCAGGATTTAAAAGTGATTTTCTCCAAAAGTATTTATAGATGTTTTATGGTGTTACGAACATAATATTAGTTTTTTTTTGTTTGAATGTATATGCTTTCGATGTGGTGCCATTGCCACCATTGACGGCACGGTTGGCGCAGTGGTTAAGCGATTGACTGCTGCGCTGCGTGTGGCGGGTTCGATTCCCGCACGGAACTTATATTTGTATGACCTATAAGTAGTTGTTCCGGGTCTGGCTGTTTGTGTATATGAGTTTAAATGTTTGTAAACGCACCCACGATACTCGTACAGGAAAAATTCCTAGTGTGGGGCAACGTTTAAAAAAAAAATAGCAGAAACTGAGGAAATCGAGGGCAATCCTCAATTTTTTTAGGCACATCTCTGTCGATTTGGGTGTTTTTTATAGTAACTCATGCATTTTCTCTCGAAAAGCACCATTTGGTGAAGTGGAACTGATGATGACGACCACAGATGCCTACCGGAACAACATAATAATAAATATTTAACGAGTTGCGATTCGATTAGGTACTTTAATATGGTTGCTAAGCAATTTATGCTCGTCACAATGCACATGGTGAGTGGCAGTTCTCCTGGTTCTTACCAGGAGAACTCCTCAACAATTAACGTCCCAGCATCGAGAAAAGCAATAATTTGTAAACGGTTATGAGCAGTTGACATACGGCTATTTTCACTTAGATAAATTAAAAACTGACCCACTAAAAGGCTAAAAACAAAAAACATTTACAAAAAAAAAACCGACTCCTAAAAAAAAATTACAAAGTGAAAAATAACTTTAATTTCGGAAGTCGGTGACAAAAAACTGAAAAACAGATCCAAAGACACCGACTTCTGAAATTAAAATTATTTTTGACAATTTGCGCTTGTGACTGCACAGAAGATACCTAAGTAATTTTTATTACGGCTAACGGTTTATAGAAGGCATATACAAAAACAAAATAAATTAGCTAGCGAAACTATAGCCACGTGTTAGATATCGATGTCGAAAACAACTGAAACAAAAAAAAACATAATTTGAACTTTGTTCAAAAACTTTAACTAAATGACTTCGTGGGACATGAAAACCAAAAATTTAAATATGTTGTTAAGTACCTTTTGAGAAGTTAAACCTGTTATTATTTATTAATTTTTCTTCATGCATGAATGATAAACCAGTGCAATAAGTAGTTAAAGATTGAATCTTTACGATGTTCCTTGTGGTCGAAGGATAATGCCAATAATCGTTCGGCGCGTGGCGGGTGGTCGGACGCGCGAGGTCGATTAGCTGTTTTTATAAGGAGTTGTAATTTATCGTGGCTTAACTTAGATTTTTTTGATATGAAACATCTATAGGCGCACGTAAAACCGATTGCTGGCGGGGCGACGCATGCCACGTGGCGATCGGCCACTATACAGTTATACAGTCTATATTTATTAGAGTGTAAATGTGCGTGCAGTGCGATGTTTCACATCTGCCAGTCCTCCCGTGACGGCTCAATTTTTTTTAAACCATAACACAACAGTTATTTATATGCCTTAATATATGTCTATGCCTAAAAAAAAAATGGGTTATGAGCAGTAAGATAAGGATAATAGGGAATATGCACGTGATTCAAAACTTATCCATTATTTTAATACACATTGTGTAGGAGCCAAGAAAAAAAAAATTTTTTTTTTTTTAATTAAGTGCATTACTTATTTCGCAATTATTTAATTTGTGTTGCTTTCTTTGGTGGAACGGAACGCAAACTCAAAACGCGTCCTCTTCGAAAATGCCAGAAGTGACGAAAAATACTATGTGAATTAAATCAATCCTTTGCTAAATGCTTGAAATCTCACTAATATAAATAAGTAAGTGCGATTTCTGCTTGAATAAAGCATAAACAATAATTTTATGTATTTGATTTGGGGCTAAGAACAGATGTTAATAAAGCAGTTTCGTGGATAATGACATCACGTCATGATCGCGACAGAAACGGACGTTTGAACTAGGGATGTTATGGAGCTCCGTAACCGTAACCGAAACTATCAGATATCTGAAATAAAAATATATCCGTAACCGTAACCGTATCCGTTTTACAAGTTTCGGATAGTTTCGTATAAGGGCGGAGTCTAAATAAAACGACCTGTTTCGACAGGTTTTTGTTTCACTGCTCGCGCGCCACGTGAATCTTGCAGTTTGTTTGTTATTTCTAGTCATAACTTATCCTCTTTCATAACTAGTTAGTTTTTATTTAAGAGTTGATACTTAATATAAGAACCGTATCCGTAACCAAAACTATCCGAAACTAACGGATAATCCGAAATAATTACATATCCGTAACCGTATCCGAAACCGAAATGTCATATCCATAACATCTCTGGTTTGAACTGTAGTAGAAAATTGTTGGGAGTTTCATAATTTTTTTGAGCTATATAGAACTTACAACAAATTTATATAGAACTACTGATTGATATCAGTAGTTTTATATAACTTTCAATACTTTTCTTGGGTTTATAATTTATTACTGTCTATTATTATTTCATCATCATCATTATTTCAGCCAAAAGACGTCCACTGCTGGACATAGGCCTCCCCCTAAGGGAGGGTGTTTGCCATAATCGCCACGCTTGGCAGGCGGGTTGGCGATCGCGGTATGGTGTTAAATGCATAGAGAACGCTGCTGCCCAGTCTTTAGTAAGTTTCTTAGTCGCCTTTTACGGCACCCACGGGAAGAAATGGGGTGGTGTCATTCTTTACGTCCGGCACCACACGGAGATTATTGATTTAGATGAAGAAAATTTATCTTCTCATACCTTCTAGACTTGGTAATTATTCCAAAATACAATAAAGAACTGTTTCTCACTCAACTCAACTAAGAAACCAAATTAATTTTCTTTGTTGAAAAAGGCAAAACCGATTCATCGTTTAATACTTACTTGTCAATAAATAAAACGATTTTATTACGAAACCGATTTTCGTCAAAATGCTGGTATCCTAACTTATAAATGCGAAAGTGAGTTTGTTTGTTTGTTTGTTCGCTTTCACGTCTTAACTACTGATTACTCAACCGATCATCACGAAATTTTGCATAAACGCAGAGGTACAGAAAAGGACAAAGGGCTCCTTTCATCCGATATCCGATAGAATCTGAAGGCGAGCAAAGCCGTGAGCAAAAGCTAGTTTCTAATATATGAAGGAGACCAAGTAGCATCACATAGTAACATAAAACGACTACCTACATAAGATTCTTAGAACAATACAGTATCACAATACAAAATGACTGACTGAAAAACATGGCAAAACCTACATCCTTGAAGATAAGTAGTTTAACAAACTTCACCCATTCCCGGATTGCTCGGAAAAATTCCAAACTAGACTGATATTTAAAACTATGCACTAGAACTTGGCAAGAAATGGCTTCTCAACACACAATCATTGTTTCACTCGGCTCTGGTGCAATATCAAAAACTTTACAAATTTCTCTTCCAAGTTGATTTACTAGTGTTCTACTTTCTCGACTAATCCCTATTAATATTATAAATGCGAAAGTAACTGTCTGTCTGTGTATTACCTTTTCACGCCATATTAACGGCTGAAAGGATTTTGATGAAAGGACATGGCCGGAATTTGTATAGACCTGTGCCCTAACAAAAAATATTCATGTACATTGACATACAGTACGTCATATTAAAGCTTAAGCGTATGTTATTACAATAGTGTAAGTTTTATGATCAGAGAAGAAGTGAGAGATACGAGTACTCTAAATAGGATACAAAGAAACGTGCCTAAACATTTTCAATAGCAATGATCAACAATTCCGAGTTTTGTGGACGTAACAATATAAGGAATACTAATTGGTATAAAGGCCGTTTATTATGTATTATGAATTGATTCTTAGGGCAGGATCCGGCCATGTGTTTCGGCACACACGTAGAAAATGACCTGGGTTAGGACATATTAAGATACTTTTTATCCCGGTAGTACCTTAATTCTCGTGAAATATTTCAGATCTACACGAGCGAAGCCGCGAGTAAAAGCCAGTGTTATAATATCAGTTCTTTTTGTTACAGCTGCAGTTTTTATCGACAAAGTTACTTGTGATTGAATCTTATCAAGCTATTTTTCTTTTACGGCTTACGAGCAAGAATGACAAGGATCTATCGCTTGCTCTTGTAGAATTTTTGTTTTATTTTTATTGCAAGAGTTTTATCGTGGAAAAGCGAGGATTTTTTGTAGATTGAGTGACTAATTGATTCGAAAAGTTTTCTTGTTTTACTTCTTCTATATCGCTTTTAGCGATAAGACCGCCCATGCCGTCACCCTATGTATAATTTCAACACTTTTTCACGTGTAAGTAAGATATTTAATAGGTAATAGATGAACTAGAACTTGAGAAGGACCTGTGCTAGAGGAGCTTGTAGCTGAGTAATAACAGTCGCTCGGGTTTATGGTCCTGGTGGTCGGGGTTGGTCCATAGATGGGAGACCATCTTTAGGTACCTAGACCCCCTCCGTGCCTCGGAAAGCACGTTAAGCCGTTGGTCCCGGCTGTCATTTGTAGATCTTTGACAGTTGTAACGGGTTGTCAGAAGCCCGAAAGTCTGACAACCAGTCTTGCCAAGGGTTATCGTGTTACCCAGTAACTGGGTTGTAGAGGTCAGATAGGCAGTCGCTCCATGTCGAAATACTGGTATTCAGCTGCATCCGGGTAGACTGGAAGCCGACCTCAACATAGTTGGGAAAAGGCTAGGCAGGTGTTAAATGAGATGAACTAGACCTTGTTTTGAAAATAATCCTAAGTTGGGAAATACCTAACTGTTGTAACAATAGCTAAAAGGGAAAACACAAAAATATCTCAACGAATAATTATTTCTATTAAAATATAGCCGAAACTCTAAAAATCCTTTACAGGAACAATCTGTTCGTATTGTTACTAAAAATAGATCGGGTTTACTCCGACCTAGAAAATTCTTGAAATAGAAAATTAATCAACACCGAAAGTTCTTGGCAGTGTCCACTTCAAGTGACCAATGAGAAATTCAACCAAATTGAATAGAATTATGGCCCCAGCCTATTATGTACCCCAAGTCCTTTAAGAACTTAACTACCCAATTGTTCCCATAAACTCTAAACCCTGAAAAGAGTCAGTTACCCAAGAAATCTAGTCCAGTCTAATGCTAAATCTTTTTCACATTTAAAGGAACATAAATTTCCACCGTAACAGAATTGGACTTTTCTGAACGCAGTTAGACGGTTCATAAATGTTCCAATAAAATTGTGTTGAAGTAAAACCCTTGTGAGATGCAAATTGTTCCTAACGACCGTCAATTTAAGGAATATTGTTGAACGATCAAGTGATTGAGGAGTGAATTTTGATAATAATTTTGGTTTAAGAGTATTTATTATGAATGACAAAGACATTTTAAAACTTCTGATTGCTTTTTCAGTACAGTGCTACGAGGATCCTTTGGCACTTGACTGACATTATTGGAGGGTGGTGTTGGTAAATATTTGTGAAATTAATCTAACATAATATTACGCCTGTACCCGAAGGGTTAAGCTGAAGTCAAAGTCAAATTATTTATTTCTAATAGGCACACAAGAGGCACTTTTGAACGTCAATATTTACAAAAAAATTGAATTGTTTCTAGTTTCCCCAGAGGTGTACCTATAGTACACCAACATTTCGCCAGTTATGTTTAAGGCCCATGTAATAGAGAGTGAGCCTATTGCCATCAACCGGACACAATTCCAGAGTCTGGACTGCTACTAAGAAATTCCTGATGGGAAAATCCAATATCCAATCTGGGAATCGAACCCAGGACTTCACGAGTAACACTTAGACCATTAGACCAACGAGGCATGACACGCTATCTTTATTTTTTATAGGTAGATGGATGGCTCTCCGAGGAACAACTAGAGATTGTATCAAGTATAATAAATGTCAACGTATTATAATTATGGTAGTATTAGCGGATTTGACAGCAGAGAGGGCGGCGACATCCGGTCGCTGCGATGACGTTGTCAGTGGAAGGGGTGACACACCATGAGCCGTGTGCTCACTCGCCTCGGTCACTTTTGCTGCGGAGCTCGGATGCGATGGACGCGTACTAGTGATCATATTGAAATATTTTCTTGTAACGGTTTTCTAATTTAAATAAATAACAGTAGTCCGTTTTGTATTTTCTTTTTCAAAAACTCATTGAGCTTCTGATCCCTAAGAGTAGATTAATTTAATTATAAAAATCATGCTTCTATTTTGTTTTTACATTTGGAATCATTGTCGATTGAAAGTCTTAATTATGTAGTTTTGGCATTTGAAAAATTAGTATTCATGGCTTCATATTCTAATGAGAAAAATAGCGGTTCTCTTATGCATAGTAAGTAAATATAATAGTTGACATTAAAGCAGCTAATTATAGCATCAGGTGAAAATTAGAATTCTATAAATAAATCGTAATTTCTCCGTAATTTCGAAATAACGTGATGGTGGACCCGGACGATGCCGCAGGTAACGACTTGTAATTAAATTAAAAGTTAGGGACGACACCCCCGCATCCGTCGCCAGAATCGAGTAAGATTCGTTAAAATTTGATTTATAACACGTTTATTTCAAATGGAATGAATTGGTTTTAATAGAAAATGTCCGTGAAGGATTTCAATAGAATTGGTTACTAGAGAGATTGTTGAAAAGTAAATAAGAAAAGAAAGAAAAAAAGGAAAGAAAATACGTTTATTTGCGGTAAACATGACGCAAAAAAGAACATAAACACAAAAATAAGAAAAGGTTGAGGGAAAGATGTGTCACATCCACGCAAAACGGCTATCACTCAGCATTATGCTACGACCCTATACAAGACAGAGCCGCAGCGCTGGTTTTCAGCGCCAGCCGGCGCTGACGTTTTGACGTCGTCCGGTGCAGCAAACAATTAATAGGACGCAGTACCGGTACGGTATACATAAAGAAAAATAATGATAAACTAAACAGGAATATAAAAATATACATACATGCTGTGAGAATAAATCATCTTCCATAAACATTTTACGCATTTTTAAATGAGGGATGATTATGATAAAAAGTATTATTGTTTACACTGTGTTATATACAGGGTGAAATTTTGTAATGCCACCTGGAGGGAAAGTACTCTTAATACTGCAGATAGAAAGTTTTACGCAAAGGAAACATTCCTTTATTTTTGAATAGAAAGCAAACTGCATTTTGAATGCAATTTTAGAAAATTCTCTTCTCCCACACCCTGGAATCGAACCGGCTAAAATCTGAAAAAATTATACCCTGTACTTTTATTGCATCGATCGTTAGGGTCAATTATAAGGATGAAATCTCTCTAACAAACATGAGAAATTAAATGAAAGGAAAACCAGGAAATCTTAAATTAATTTAATTATTTACAAAAAATGGTAAACTAACTAATTAGTTGCTCGAAATGGGCTCCATTCTCTTGGATACACAAATTTATTCTTTTAACGAATTCATTTCTAGTAACCTTTAATAAAGTGTTGTGGTGAATACTATAAATCGTATTCTGAACTTCAACTCTCAACTCGTTGTCATTCGCATAAGATTTCATGTAAATTTGATTTTTTACATATCCCCACAAAAAAAAATCTAATGCGGTGAGATCCGGGAATAGAACCGGCTAAAATCTGAAAAAATTATACCCTGTACTTTTATTGCATCGATCGTTAGGGTCAATTATAAGGATGAAATCTCTGAAAAGGTTATTCAAACACAGGTGCGAGTTTAAAAGCCGTAGGCGAGGTTTTTAATAGCACCCGCGTGTGCTCACACCCTGTTACAAGGGTCTTGAACATAACTGGCGAAATGTGGGTGTAATATAGGTACACCTCTGTCTAATTCTTCTGGGAACTCATTCGTGTTATGTATGTTATGTAACCCGAGTGATATAAAAACATTTATATTTTAACGATAAGTTTGTAAAGAACTTTTTATTTTGAAAAATTATATTTATACAGCCAGGGAAATTAATTGTTAAGCAAATTAACACCCTATGTCAATTTGGCGTGCTATTTCATACAGCAATCAAAGAATGACAGCTGTGATTTGAATTTATGGACAATTTATAAGTTGGTACACCTCTGCCTAACCCTTCGGGGATTACAGGCGTGATGATATGTGTGAGTGTGTGTGTGTTATAAGTTGGTAGTCAATTCGCTTATTAATAAATTTTCCCGACTTAACAAAAAAACTTAACTAATTATTACGTCAAAGACAACAACATAATAATTGTTTATTTGCATATTGCATCATATTGTTCCGTGTGGTGCCGGACGTAAGGAATAGCACCATCCTATTTCTTCCCGTGGGTGTCGTAAAAGGCGACTAAGGGACTTACTAGAGACTGGGCAGCAGCGTTCTCTATGCATTTTAACACCATACTGCGATCGCCAACCCGCCTGCCAAGAGTGGCGAATTTGGCATACTCCTCACTTTGGTTGAGGCCTATGTCCAACAGTGGACGTCTTTCGGCTGAAATGATGATGATGCTATTGCATCAAAGTACTAACTTTCAAGGTCACACTAGTGACCTTTGTGAAACAAGCCACGAGCTAGACAGCCACAATAGTTTAATGAGTTCCAGGCTCTAAACTTTCAGTCGTTAGCTCCCTAACCATCGCAAACTATGTTGTTTCTAAATTTTGAGCTAAATAATGGGTAAATTAAGCTCCTTTTTAAATGCTTAAAATACCTACGTAATCGCTTGCTGAATAAAATGAAAGAACCGGCCAAGTGCGTATCGGACCACGCACAATGAAGGGTTCCGTAGTTGGGATGATTTTATCCCAAAAACAAACAACATTTTAGTTGAAAAACATCTTCTTCCATACATGGAAATGTTACGTCACGGTCCATTCTCCAACTGCAAATGTAAGTTAGTCGACTATTACTCGTTAGCTTGTAAATCGTACTTAGCAGTGATAGTTTTCCTTTTAATTTCGTTACATACACTACTACCATGAATTTTTTAACACATCCAAAAACAACCATTTAGCTTGACTCTAACAAAATTAAAATCTGAATATAACGCAAACGGATACCTGAATCAAAAAATAGTCTTGACAAACTCTAATTATTTTTGAACGGCCTATCCAACGATTTACCACATCATGGGATAGACGAGAAATATCATCCCTACTTTACGTGTAAGGGAAGTATCCTAACAATTTTTTTTTTCAACATTTTATTTAACCACTTTGTCAGCGTGATTAATATGGTATACCCATGCCAAATTACAGCTTTGTAGTACTAAGATTCTCTGAGCTAAGCCGCCACAAACAGACATGGGGACATGGCGAAACTATAAGGGATCCTTGTTGACTATGGAACCCTAAAAAACGTCAAAAACACGTTATACTCAAATTCATAACGAGACGATTCAATAAGTGCAAGTATACAGCGTGTATCCGAAATGTTTGGTCATATTTAAGGGATTTTCAAACTGAACAACTTTCGACATGGGACAGCTGTTTATTTTTTTGCGATAACAAAATGTTGGTCCCATGGAGAAAGTTGTTCAGTTTGGTGGTCTATACTACACCCTTAAATATGACCACACATGTCTAATAAACACTGTTTATAAATATTATGAAACATAATTATGTATAGGTAGTGTATACGTATATAAGTATTACATTCAAAGCACAAAGATTTTAAGAAAAGATAAAATATAATGTACAGACGCCAGCAGGTCAAGCTACCCGAAACTGTAAAATTTTCCCAATCAACCTTGAACCTTATGCTTTAACGATAAAGTTGAAAATCTTTTAAAGAAATTTCACAGATTGTAGTAGCTTGATGTGCTGGCGTCTGTACTTCAGGCTTCCTAGCTTTTATTAAACGTAACTTAGCAAACAAAACAATAAACATATTTTTTTGTTTTTTAAGAACTGGACCTTAAATCCTTTTCTTTATTTCCTCTAGTCCTTCTACCACAAAAAAATAAATAAATCAGTCAGCAGAAAAAGATAGACTTACATGGATATATTGAGGAAGACGGAGAGGAGGAATTCGTTGTAAATGGCCATGGAGATGAACCGGCTCTCGTTGAACTCTGAAGGCGCCTTCCGCACCATGATACAGAGTCTGATGCCCCACATCAGGAATATCACCTCCACTATTGGAAAAAACATGAAGGTTTAATCAAAAGTTTATAAAGGCAGTCATTAACACGAATCGACGTAGAGGTATTGATTCGTAAACACTCACAGTTCAAATGACTGAATTGGCGAATTCATAAGTCACACGGCTCGAATCACATATTACTAGTATCACAAAATACCTATTACAACAAACAGTTAAGCTATTTTATTTGCTCCTAAAAAAGTAACATTAGTGTCTTTATGTATCTAAAGTTCACTGTGATCCTCACATTTGAAACGACCGGCCAATAGTAATCGTAATTCGAGAGAGACTCATTTTATTTTTAACCGACTTCTAAAAAGGAGGAGGTTCTAGGTTCGTCCCATATAAATTTTATAAATTTTGCATGGGTAGTTTTTAACTTAGTTACAATAACACGTACTTTTCCCACTTAGTATAAGTGGATTGTTATAATAACTTCCTGTAACTGTTCAATAAATAAATACATATATATATATGTAAATACATAGGAGGTAGTGGTATTCGAATTTGTAGGGGTAGGTCCCACAAATAAAATGTGAAAAATAAAAACTTACAAAAATTAAAAAAACTTATTTCCTAAAAATACTACAAAGTGAAAAATTTCTTTAATTTCGGAAGACGGTGGCAAAAACCGAAAATACAGATCCAAAGACACCGACTTTAAAGTTATTTTTCACTTTGTAGTGTTATTTTTGGTAGTCGGTTGTTATTTTTTTGTAAAAAGTTTTTTTTATGCAAATCGCTCGTGTTATGAGTCGTCATAGACTTTTGTATAGCTGCTCGAAAATGTAATACGAAAGACACCGACTTCCGAAATTAAAGTATTTATTTACTTTGTTGTGTATTTTTTTGAAGTCTGTTGTTTTTTTTTTTGTAAAAAGTTTTTATAAATTCAACAATTGCAGATTCACACCTCGACACCGTTAGAAGTGATGTTTAGAGAACAACACTATGGTAAACAGAAATCCTTTGAACTATGTAAACTCGATCATTGCCCACTATTATTCCTCACCCACTAAACTCTCTCTGTCATGTTAAACCGCTGAATCGGTCCTCCCTCTACCCAAATTGTCGGCACAATCCCCAGAGAATTCTAAGAGGAAATTATATTTTACCCACTACAAAGTGCATTTAAGCTTAGTTGGAGTTGATTAAATTAGTAAGTAGTAGGAAGCTTAACAAGCGACTTACTTACGGTTTGTAGTTTTACTTACGGTTTCTGAAAGGTTGATCAAGTTTGTGATCAGAACTCGGCAGTTAGGTAAATATTATATTGCTTTTCATCGTAATATTTTTTGTGTTGTTAGCTGGTAGGTTACAACACAAATAAACACAAAAACAACACAAATAAAATTACTTGACTTGACTAACTTACTTAATTGAAAAATAAGCTTTCACTTACCGGATACGGTACCAATAATTGGCAATACTACCTAGCTTTGGCGATTACATTTTGATATGAATATGTGAAAATGACACCCGAGATCGATCTTTTGTTACTGTGTATTGCGTCTAAACTGTTTCAAGGAATAGCTGAGCTGTGTTGTTAATGAAAACCAGAACAAACATAAAAAGCCTCCGAGTGGAATCCATGTAAAAGCAGTGCAAATTCCAGTTATATTTCCTGTTTAACATATTGTAGATCGCGACTTTATTCATAAATTAATTTTAAGAGTTTTGCAGTGCCTTTTTCAGAAAACCCACAAAATATTATCGAAATGATTCTTCTTCTTAGCGTGTCGATGGCAATCTAAATGGACTCGGCCCAGAATTCAGCTCCGTCTTTGGCTCTATCACTAGCGTCCATCAGTTCCTGTAACGTGCAGACGATAGGACACTCTGGACATGATACTAAATTTAGTGTCCCATCGTTTATGGGACAGCACCACATTTACACACCAAGGCGGAGTCGTCTATGAATCTCCACCTGAACAGGTTTTCCTTGCTTCGGCCAATCTGGGTCCGGAGTCTGTTTAAAGACTTCCAGGCTAGCCAAGGCACCTCATGGCCAGGTGGGAGATCTTTAGCAGGTGGGATCATTATCATCGAAATGATTAATAACAAGTCTTGTACGAGTACCCGATGGTATTTCTCATGGGAAAAAATCAGGAATTTCCATACAATCTTTACACAAATTACGATTTTTTTCCCCTTTAGAAGATGAAACAACAAAAAAAAAACTTTATTGTTCACTTTTGTTAGATAAAGAATACTTGTGCAGAATTTCATGTTTCTAGATCCCGAGGTTGTACGTTATTTTTCAGTGAATTTATTTTAAAAGAAAATAAGTAGGAGATTACTTACATGTAGTAAAAGAATGGTCCCACCAATCAGTATTACAAAGGTACGCCTTCAGGTCATCCTTCGTCCTACCAACGATGACAGCGGGTGGAGCAACCAGCGTCCGTATGGCCAGTAACACACACGCCACGCCGACAATCACGCCGATCCGACGCAGAAGGTACATGTCTGATATCTTCACTGCTTTTGCTGACCGTACTTGGAATATAACTGATATCCTGTAGAAGAGAAAAAGAGCTTAATCTATAACTAATATTACAAATGTGAAAGCAACTCTGTATGTCTGTCTGTTAACTTATCACACCTTAACGGCAGAACGAATTTCGATTTTTGATACAAAAGTTGACCATGGCCTGGGTTAGAACAATGGGATACTTTTATCCCAGTAGTACTTTCCCACAATTTGTTTGTCATCAGCGCAGTAGGTATTTCTGACTTGGTTTGTCATTAAGTGCTGAGAAAAATGCTTGAAAATTATCAATCAACAGCGACTAGGTACGGAAGAATCCACCAGTTGTTTAGAAGTATTAGTCCAAACGTTAAATCCTTAGGCAGGCCTTGATTTTATTAACTGAAGCGATGCTTGCGTTTCCAATCAATTATTTAAAGGTCTTATAGAAAAAGTTCTCCAAACACGAAGCTCCCTCTCTGCTCATCTTAATCGGATTAGTAATCCAGCCTATGAAAACCTACCAGGCAGAAAGACTCCTAATCCCATTTAGAAAGTAACACATTTAATAAATGCACGATCAGTTTTCTTAAACAAAACCGATTCTGTAATGCAAACGTTAGACAAAAGTGGATTATCATAAATTGGGCCTGTAAACAGATTCCCTTTATTTACGCATTTCTGAAGAGGGCCCTAAATTTAAAAGACAACTTGATTCTTATCCCGACAAGAGGACAATTTCATTTCGTCGGTATCTAATTAAAATAAACTTGATCATAATGTAAAAGTTCAAGCCCAATTATATACTTGAAATGAGACTCGGATTGAAGATTTAAAAAAAGTTGTTGATGTAATATTAAGGAGGCTTATAATGTTCCAGTGGGTAATAAATTGCTTCTGAGAAAAATGTTCGTCGTCTGGTTTGAAATAAGGAAATAAGCGATCCCGAAAGTTTGTTCAGGACATCAAGACCCATTTGATATCAACCTATACATTTTTACTGACTCATTGGTATATTGGTCACAAGCGCTACTGCTGACAATGACATCCTGAGTTCGATGCCCAGATCAGGCCAAGTGTTATTAGGTTTTTCCATAAGGAATTTTTCAGAAGCAGGCGAGCCTGGACCCGTGCTCGGTTGATAGCAATAGGCGAGCCCCCAATCACATGGGACTTAAAAATAACTGGCGAAATGTGGGTACTATAGGTACACCTTTGCGTGATGTTACGTTATGTTATTTATTTTTCAACAAATTATAAACGCAGTAATTCAAGTAGTTTACTGCAGTTATGATACGTAGATATGAAATTCCTGATTCACACACTTCCTCACAAGTTCTTCCATGTCTACCAAACTACTCACTTTAAATAAGTCTTGTACACAAATTAACACAATAACATGAATGAGCACAAGGTACCCAAATTTAATGAAAACCGATTTAAATTTAAATTAAACAAATTGACAACTTCATTCGCTTCACACTGATGGGATAACAAAATTAAATTTTGAACTCAATTTGAAATTTCAACGTTGAGGTAGGTATGCTTTGTATGACCCTAGGCGGGGTTTAAAGGTTCTATTTCAAGGGCCAGTCCTAATTCCGGGCTTAATAACGGTCTGTTGGATTTTTGTGATACCTGTACTAATAATTAGCTCTGTGCAAAGTTTTGACCTTGGAATGGGCTTAACTAGCTTAATGGGCTTGGGGAATATTTTGGGATTATATTAAGACATAGATATGATGTCTTTGTTGTTGAAAGAAATCAAGAACCGAAAGAAATAGATTGTGTGCCAAATGTTTGCAATACTTGATTGCAAACTTTGTGACCCTTTTAAAAGTTTACTGTGTGTGTGTGGTGGATGTTACACCAAAATTAGCACTTGGTTATTTTGTTTTTCACGACCGTGGTTATCTTTGGCTCTTTTCTAAGCAAATCTTACGGCGTAAGCATAATCAGCCTAAAACGTTCCCACAGCTGGGACACGGGCCTCCACTATGTGAGAGGGAGTGGGCCGGAGTTTGGGCAAATATGATTAAAGTATGGACCATCCAAATCACTTACCTCCAAGTTTTCAACATAAGAGCTCCATATGTGAGACAGAACCCGACCTCCCGCAACCAAACCCTGGCAGTGCACGTCAGGACCGTGGGCCTTCCGTACATGACTAGAGTGGTGCAGTAGATGAGGAGAGCTCCCAAGACTATGACCCTGAGAAGAGCTGGACTTGCTGCCCTTACAACCTGGGAACAAGAGACGAGAATGTAACCATATTTTTTTTACGAACGCCCCTGGACTACCTTGTTTTTTTTTGTGTGGGAAATTATGAAATAACTTCTCCCGCTCTGGGCGGAGCCGGAGAAGTTATGTGTCAGACTTTTACTGATTAAAACCCACCCGCGTGTTCCTTCAGCTGCCTAATGTTCTTTGAGAAGAGGCGACGCACCGTAAAAAAAATTGTATCTGACAATTCGTACAATATTAAATAGCCGAAAACTAGATAATATGCTACAAGTGGAACAAAATCAGAACTCATCAAATTAGGTTCAGAATCAGCACTTTTTGAACGTCAAAATTACATAACAAGACAGTACCCCGAGACGTTACTGATGTACAGTCAACTGCACGTCAGTAGTAGCCCGCGAAGTCTGCTACGAAAACCTTTCAGCTTTGTCAATTTAAAATTTTTGCCATAAAAGTGCGCTTGAGACTACCATGATATCAACTTCAAGGTACGTTTTTTTTCTTTCAGTCAACTATATCTTAGTATTTAAAAATTTTCAAGTACATTAATATGAGAATATCCTGTATATTTTCAACTTTCTACATAGACCACGAAATGTCACGAAATCTCAGTAGGTACTTCCGGAAATGCTAAAATTTATACAAAATTACGGAACTCTGAACAATTTCTTCCGATAATTTGGTTTGGAAAGTATCTGTAGTACTACTGAGTACCTCAATTTCTTTTGACACCACATAATTTGATCGATAGTACGTTATGATGGATGGATAGTTCGGGAAATAAAAAAGTAACGAAACAGAAAAACGATGTAGCCACTTGTTTTTTTTTTTTTCGACCTTGGTGGCAATATTTTTAGACTCTACAGTCTACATTATCATCTACCTAGCCTTTTCCCAACTATGTTGGTGTTGGCTTTCAGACTAACCGGATGCAGCTGAATACCAGTATTTTACATGGAGCGACCACCCATCTGACCTCTACAACTCAGTTACTGGATAACACGATACTCCTTGGTAAAACTGGTTGTCAGACTTGCGGGCTTCTGACGACCCGTAACAACTGTCAAAGATCTACCAATGACAGCCGGGACCAACGGCTTAACGTGCTTTCCGACGCACGGAGGGGTCTTGGTATGTAAAGAGGTCACCCATGCACGGACTAACCGCGGCAAGCGTTGCTTAACCTGATCGATCGACGCACGGTTCGATCGATCAAGTTAAGCTACGCTTGGCGCTGTTATTACTTAGCCACAAACCCCCACTCTACAGTCTATAGTTCCACTAAAACCAATGTTTAAGCCTAACGAGAGGTTACTGACTATGGTCACTTGGCACAATTTTATTATCTGGTCTTTTCCAAAAACTCACGATTAATAATGAATCTGAATTACTTCATGTTCTCAAGCCACATTTCACCCAGATATCTTTAAAAATTTAAATACCTACCACATAATTTTAAGTCACTCTAAAACCGCAACCGACTCAAAATATGCAAGGTGTAAGCTGACATGAGTGGTTCAACTAGTATCTGCATAGGAATTCGCCAAGATTTTGGATAGCCCAGCGAAATACGACACGGAGACAATGTAAGTAGTTACATGCCATCATAATTTTTGCCAAGTTTCGTTGTTTTGGCGTTAGAAAAGACCACTGTGGTTATAAAAGTCGTTGAAATGTACAAAATGGGCGCGCGATTTGCAACATTTAGTGCAGTGGTTCCGAAAACTTTTTGGTGTTTAATAGCTTGGCTTTTCTTGTTTTAAAATGTATGGATACTAGATTTCCTTAGTGCTATTTTTCAGTGTGAACTTTTTAAAAAGGTACTTTTTTTTCTGTTTTAGGTAAAATATGGTGACTATAAGAAACGTAGGTGTTTTAAAAACCAAGGATGGTTTTCTATTCCTACTAGTGATGCAGGCTCAGAACTGATAAGGTAATGGTGATAAAACGTATGTATGCAAGAAATAAGAATTATTAATATTGGTCTAAACATTTGATACACGGTGTAATCGATGTGCAAACTGTTACTATGAATTCAGCTCAATCATGATTAGAATCACGAGTGAACTGAATTCGTGGTAACAGTTACACCCCCTGGGGGGTTTAGAATCATGATTGAGTGTTTAAATGTTACGTTGGATATTAAAAAATATAGCGCTAGAATATGTGCTAAATTCATGGCAACAGTTGCGGCGTCAATGTCCCTTACGCCATGTATAATTTATGTAGATTGATAAGTCATAACTAAGCATAACCAAAAAAACTAAATTATTTAATTTATTACGTAACATTGTTGAATATAAATCTGTAATGAACACACGCGGAATTAATATAACAAAGTACATAATAGAACTGAATTTCAAGATATTGATTGAGCAGGTTTGCAAACATTACTTAGGTATTTCATGGTTATTTGATGAGTTACCATATTATTGCTTGGAGGCACCTTTGAAGTTTATGTAATAGGTACAAATGTAAATGTTACTAGAAAAATGATAATTATTTTGGAGGATTATATCCAAGCTAAGAATGCTTGGAAACATGCTGGTACAGCTCCATAGGATAATCTAGTCTAGAAAAAATCAAACTGGTTGCTATTATAATTGTATAATTTATTATTTTTATGACATTAATTTATTTAAAATTCTGTGACACACACAGATATTTTTTTTTTTAGGAAAACGTGTATTTTTACAATGTTTGTAAATATGTGAGCACCATGTATCTGTCACATAATTAATTCATCTGTCGTTGCTTCATTCTTAATTCTTTTTACCTATCGTGGTATAGTAATTTTATTTCAGGTGCATCGTCTTCACATATACCTAACTATATAATTAATGTGCCTACACAAAATATTGTACAATATTTTAAAAGAGTTTCTTGCCCATTTTTCTCCATACGAAACTACCTTTTGGACGGGGCGACTAGAATCAATTAAATTTTTTTGTTAATTTTGACGTTCAAAAGTGCCTTTTATGTGTCTATTTGAAATAAACAATTTGACTTTGACTTTGAGACCAAACCAAGGCATTTTGAGCGTAATAGTCCTTTTCGGATGTGTAAGAAATAATTTTCTAACTAAAATTGTTTTTATTTTAATCTTTAAAGAATTGGTGAATTACACGAAACTAGGAAACGTTTAATCCGTTTTAAATGTATTTCCAACAAAAAAAGTCGTGTTGTGACATACTGGAGGATACAAGTATTGAACAGGTCAAGAAACACGAGGGTGCACCTGCATGAAATCATGGATATAATGAGACTAAGGGCGAATTTCACCAATGAAACTGAACGCGATCAGCACATCTAAACCGAGTTCAAGAGTTGTCAGTGTGAATATTCCAAAGAAAATAATGACACTGACAGCTCTTAAACGTGCTTTATGTGCTGATCGCGATCACTTTCATTGGTGAAATCGGCACTTAAAGTGTTTCCGTTACAGATTACCTCGAAATTCATATCCAATTTGACCCAGTCATAAAACTTGCCTAACAAATACATCACCATTCCAAAAGTTACACTGTCAATTGTTTGTCAGAAAATCGTAAATACTTATCTCCTTACTTCTGTACTAATTTCCTATAGGAGGAAGGGGGGGGGGCAGTACATCAATCATGGAAGTCATAAGCTGAAGCTATCCGTCACTGCCAGAATCATAATAAGTTTTTCCTTTCGACGTGGATTGCTCGAGGCAACGTGTTTGGTGAACAATTAGTGATGGCATAAGAAATTCTGGATAAGATAATTATTAGCCTTGGATTTGAGGGAATTGGAGAAAATGTAATATGCCTTTAATTAAAGATTAGATAGATTAAGATATAGTCTAATAAAAGACGTAAAGGCTCTCCAAAGTATGTCTTACGAAGATACATAGAATTTATTAACTGTGTTAAAGTAAATATGTATACTCACCTACGATAAGTATTTATCAAATTTAGAAACTAAGAGTTAAGCTACTCAACATAATTATAATTTATTTGTCTATTGTCAACTTTTAGATTATTTATTATTTTATAAAACTATTTTAGCACTTTTCACCTGAAACACAGGATTACCTAGTTCAGACACGTAAGTCTTAGCAATATAATTTACATTTAAGCAAAACTATACTAATTTATTATGCTTTGTAATTTTTTGAATAAATATTATTATTAATTATTTTTCTGTCTTTTTTGGAATCTTTGGAGTGTACCTTACTGTAGCAGTGTCCTGTAATCGAAACGCGATCAGTAACTAACGTAAGATGAGTGTTTTTTGTGATTATTGTAAAAAGTGCACTAAGTAATACTACTTAGTGCACTATTTTATCTGTAAACCACTGCAAGATTTAGTAACTACAAACTCTTGCAGTGGTTTACAGAAGTCAACTTGATGGCGAGTAAAAAGTAAACAGGAGGCCAGTTCCAGTAAATACTTAAAAACGTTCAAATTCAACTCCCAATCTCGCGACGATCAGTGACAAAACATGTCCAAAATGAGTCTCTATCAGTCTCCACTGGTCTATTATATTTGTCAAAAAACCTGTAATTTATCTACGTAAATTACAGTTTTTTTTGAAAAATAGAGACAGATTAGAATGCGAACATTCTAAAAAAAAAAAAAAAGGTTTTTTATTATCTTCCATTGTACATAAACACTTAGCTAAACACTATGCAGCGTAACAACTAAAATAAAAGAGTGTTTCCGATGAACTCTGGCACCCAGAGTAAGATTTAACTTGTGTTTAGGGTGCCAGCGTCCTCGCCTATAATTTGAACGTACTCGTATATCAGTAGTTTTATGACGAGCACAGTATATTATTATTATGAAAACTACTTACTACTAGAAAATGCATGTTATGATGTGTCTGTTAAAGTACCTATGTGGGGGAATGTGTTTGTGTATGTATTGAGAGAGAGATAAAATATGGTGAAAACTTGTGTGTATATAAGTCTGTGTAAATTTAACTAAAATAAAATTTATTAACTACATAAAGGTTAAGCGATAGATACGAGTACATGTAGTAAATCTTCAGTCTTATCGTAACTCGTAGTAAAAAATACGGGAACTGTAGTATCTTAAGACCAGTTGCAAAATATACTCACCCTAACGTGCCCATACTTTATAGTAAAATACACGATGAAAGGCAGACAGGATATCACCAGGCAGGCCAGCGCGAAGATGGTGGTCCTTACGACCCAGTTCAGGGCCGCTACGCATGGGGAGCCGTCCAGGCAGGCCTCGCAACCCTCGGCACAGGGGAGGCATTCGAAGGCATCAGGGATGGAGTACAAGCTGCGTTGGAGCTGGTGGGAGAAAAAGTTGATGTTAGAATTTATTTATTTTACCAATGAAGTGAATGAAGCTTTTGCTACAGCCAAATAAAGGCACTGAGTATTTAAATAAGTTTTGGTCCTTTTGCAACTGAGAGCGCGTGCTTGAGCGGTCCATAGCCCTTTACGGGGCAATGGTGTGGGCGCGCTCCTTGAGGCTGCGACCAGCCTGCCGGTTGATCGCGTCCCAAAGAGTCATAGCCATCAGGCTGGTCCGGGGATACCACATGGTCTCCGGTGAGGCGGCGAGCCTCCTTGCCGGATTGCCGCCATGGGATCTGGATGCAAAAGTCCTTGCGCACATATGGCAGTGTCGCGAGAAATCACAACACAGCGGGTAGAGCTCCGGCGGGATCTCGTGGCAACATGGAGAGTACGATTGTCGCAACCCAGCGCTGGGCACGCCACAATTGCGGTGATAAGTCCCCTCTTTGAGGAGTGGCTAGAGAGGCGCCACGGCGTCCTCATCTTCCGCCTGACGCAGGTCCTCATCGGACATGGTTCTTTCGGGAGGTTCCTGTTTCGGATAAGGCGGGAGGAAACGCCCGGTTGTTACCACTGTGCGGATCGCCCGGAGGACACGGTGGAGCATACGATGGAGGTTTGCCCGGCTTGGCCTGAGCACCACCGTGTCATTGTGGAGGCAATCAGCGGCGGCGATCTCTCACGACCAGGCCTGATCCAGGCCATGGTACGGAGTGAGAGTGCATGGGACGCAGTCACCTCCTTTTGCGTAGCAGTAATACTCGCGAAGGAGGAGGCAAATTTTGTTCGCGCCCTGACGCCCCTAGTCACAGGCCAATTCCCGGCCACCGTAGTTGCTTGCTCGGTGAGCAATAGGAAGCCCGTCGTCCGATAAGAACCTGGCCCGGGTCGCCAGCGTGTTGTGTTCCACGCGCCTCAATGAGATGTCATCACAAACTAATGGTGTCCGTTAGGGCCGATGCCTGCCAAGATTGCGGGTTTGTCCGAAATGGATACCATGGCTCTGGCACACAGGCAATTGAAGGAACACGGTTTTAGTCAGTAAAAGTTTGACACGCCCTCCCACTCCGCCCAGAGCGGAAGAAGATATTTAATAATTTCCCACCCAAAAAAAAAGAGCGCATGCTTCCAATGCTACACGGAGTGAAGAAAATTTGTATCTCCACCCCATTTTATGTCTGAATTTCAACTAAGAGATTATTTCAGGAAAATGAGCAGCAGCGTTTTTACCGTTAAGCCACTATAACGATCACCATTATGTCAGCTAAGCATTATGATTATGTCAATACGACCCTGGGGACCATTTATTTTGAGCTGTACGCTTGAAATTTTACGGTTTCTTTTATGATCTGGCTTACAACAAAAGGACATTTTACCTAATCACCGGAGCATAATATATCCGTCTTTCTCTAGCTAAACTGTCGTAAGCAAGTCGTTGACACATTTATTTTACTCAAAGAAACGTATGCGAATTATTTCTAGAACTGCGAACGACGGGAGAGGAACGTGTAAAAGATAACTCCAGGGGATTTATTATTTTAATAACGTGTCGAGGCGAAGTTACTTTATAAGCTTTTATACCATAAAATTTTATAAAAGAGCCCTTTCATAGAATGATAACATATTTTAATAAACTCGTTTGCGTAAAATATAATCGTGTTCAAAGGAATGAAATATTACATACGTAGAGTATATTTGTATTTTTTCAGCGTATTTTTCGTTTGGGAGTAACTACCTATAATTAGGTTTTTGGGTGCTGTTTTTGGCGTTCTAGGTTCTAGTATTTTGTCCTATAATTTCTTTTTTTCATAGATAATGGTGATAAAAGACTACAGGCATATAATTGTTTAAGATATTTTTATTAAATTATTTTGAGTATAGCATCTCTGGGCTTTCTATAATAACATAATCAGCCTATAATGATCCCACTGTTGGGACACAGGCCTTCTCTCTGAGGGAGTGGGCCCAGTGCGGGTTGGTAGACGTCACATGTCTTCGAATTTTTGGTTCTAGGACATGCCGGTTTCCTGACGATGATTTTCTTCACCGTTTTGAGCTTGCTTTCGGTAATACTGGTGGTAATATACTGGTACAACATTAATAGCAGGTACAAAGCTAGGCTGACCTGAAGGCTATTGGTAAAGTTTCCTCTAACAAAATGCTGGGACTAGTTTCCATAGTGATTATTACGAATGTACTTGTCAGTTACATCAACATACATCGACTGTGGAAATTAATAGATACACAAGTTGAATATAGTGTATTCAAAACACAACGGTCGTTTTTTGACAGTTGTATAAAATGGCTATAGCACGGAAAGTCCTAAATAATTATTTTCCCTAACTGAACATCAACTAACACAGCAGTCTCTCAAAATAAAGCGATAAAGAGTGGCGATTAATCTAAAACTTACCAACAAATGTTTTTCATATTCTTCTTCAATATCACTTCCATTGTAGTATCGGTTGTCAGCTGTGGTGTTGGGGAAGTAGAACCCTCTGCGACATACGCAGCGGTAGGACCCTCGACGGAACCCCAATCCGGGCATTGGGACACACTGGAACAAGGGTGTAGTTTTTATGTCGTATATGGCTACAAAGTCTCCGAAACAGGATTGCTATCCTCAAATTATGCATAAACCGTTAAACGTGTTCAAATACTAATCCAACAGCAACACTGTTAGTATTTGACATAAAGCAGAATTTTTAAGAGGCTCAGCTTCTTTTGTATTGCTAAGATTAAATTATTGCACTGCTGCAACAGTAGCTGTAAGCATGAAACTTAAGTACCGTTTACTCTAGTCAAAAGTAATAAGCTTTCAATTTTTCAAAAACGAACACGCTACCCTATCATTTTAAACGTATTTAGTTTTAGGATAAATATTTTATCGTGTCGTGAAGAGTAGGTATAAATCTACGTTTTTCAACGTAAAAACGTAGATTTTGAGACGTGAAAACGTTTCAAAATCTAAACAAAGTTGGACAATTTATTTACTGGAATTCCACTTTTTACTATATCAAAAAAACTGTCTATTTATTTATTTATTTATTTATTCTCTATGAAGGATGATGTGAAATATAACTTATAAACATAGGTACATACATCAACTCATGCCTTTTTCCCATAGTGGTAGGCAAAAACTACAGAATCCCATCTGCTAATAATTATAACTATTAACTCAGTACGATTCAATTTTTCATTTTCTACTAGTTTATAAAGTATATGCAATCGGTGAAGATCAGAGAACATTGGTACTAAGAAATGAAAACAAAATAGGTAGAAATAAGTAAAAATTATGATTTTAGTGAGAAAAAACAAAACTAGATAGGTATTAAAAAAGCCTTGCTGTAGGAACTACAGCAGGCTTAGCACGAGAACCATAAAAAAGCGTTTAGTCGACGGAAGAGTAAATAAAAATAACGTTTCCGTGTAGGTAGTTGACAGTTTCCCGAGAAGGGTAGACAAGCGATTTATATTCTACAAAAGATTAGAAATAGAATGTGTCATGTTTAGCCTGCAGGTAACAGTAATGCTAACAATGCAAAATGCAATGTTACCCGCGCATAGAGTTTAGCGGCCAGTCGTCTTCCCCACGCCCGCGGCTGTGGCAATAACTTGTGTTCTGTTTAGCTTATGTGAGATAAGTATCACTGTGCTAAATATTCATCGACATCTGTCAATAGACTTTATCTTGAACACTGGAATTTTATTAAAGTTCTTTAACACACCTATAGTTTCCTATTATTCCGAAAAGAACCACAGTTGGTAAGAAAATTGGTTATTTGTATAAAACTGTTTATTCTGACCCTGCCTGTCAACCTTCCCCTTTAAGAATTGGTAGCGTACCAAAAATCCCTTATTTCCAATAGAACAAATAACAGTTTGTCTGCACATCTCAAAGGAACAATATATGACGGATATAACCTTCTGCCTGCGTCACAAAATGGATGAGGACCACTTTTTATATCAACGAAATGGACCTCATGGGGTCCAGGAGGAAACATTCTTTCATCTTGCTGCCCAATCATGTCATAGGTAGATAGATTTGGCATTTCATGGTTTTTCTTCGGACGAACCAATTTTGTTTGGGATAAGGGTTGGGATTGAGACCATACACCACGGAATCGCCGCCTCGGCAGTGACTAGAGCCGCTTTACTAATAATATTAGTGCCCAAATTTGGCGTAACTGAGCGCAATTGGTTGCCACAGACATTGATAGAATTATCACGGGCCGTCAGTTTCTAATGCTACGGCTACATTGTCGAAATAACGCGAACTGCACTTCACGCGCTCTCTGCTATACAGAAATACAGCGAGACATCGAGCGGTGTGCAAGAGAGAGTGCGTGAAGGGTGCGTTATCGCTACAATGTAGACGTAGCTTATGAGTAAACGGAGAACCACACCAACACGCTTGGTTTGTATTAAAAGGTTTGACAATACCGTCTCTAGCGGCGGCTGCCTCGGTGCTCTGTGGTTGAGTGAGATGGCCCGATTGCCTGGGTAATTGGCAGTTGCTCTAGGTAGTTCCGTTTCTACATTCACTGAAAAACTGCTTACTTGAATGAATATGAGTGAGAAAATCTGGCCTCATATATTGAGACCGCGATTCCGTACTGAGGAAGCCTATAGAAAAACGAATTCTGAGATAATGCCTTTGTTGTGCGTTGTGCACAATTATCTGCTATTATTAACCGTTACTGATAGCTATAATGTTAAGCCTACATTGTCAAGATAAGGCGAACTTCACGCGTTTTCGCGACAGTGTAGCCGTCGAGCGGTGTGCAAGAGAGAGTGCCAGAAGTGTAGTTCACCTTATCGCGACAATGTGGCCCCAACATTTCTGGCATACTAAGTATACTAAAAACACACATAGTATACATAAAATGATGCTAGATTTAAAATACTAGTTCCTGCTACCGACGGATTGGATTTCGATTCGATATTTCGTTGCGAAGCGATTCGAAGTATTTTCATTTATAAATTCTGATGGAAGTAGACGAAAATTCCCAGAATTATTAAAAGTTCTAATCGCTCGATGGAACCGTGGTTTTAGAAATACCAGGTTACAGTTTGTACTTTTTACAGCTTAATTAGAAAGTTCCACAGTAATATTGTAATATTAGTAATATTGTTCTTGGTATTCATTAAAAATACCAACTGTACGTTGATATTTAATACAGATATTTTGGATTGAAACTCAAAGTGAAGGGTTAGTATACCGTTCATTTGTATCGAGGTTTTTTTTTAACGTGTTTTGGTAACAATTAAGTTCTGAGAAATATGTTCAAGAATAACATATATTTTTTCCGCTACCACAAACTATATAGATATAGATCGAACAGATCTAGGTATAGATCTAGATTTGATTTTTTTTTCTTTAAGACAAGACTACTTACAAATCTCGTGTGCATCCACACTGCCAGCCTAGCGCGGTTGCGACGACGGGCGCGAAGTATCAAACATTTATGAAACCGCCGTTTGCGTCCATAGTGTGGTGACTACGGGGGGCGGGAGATAGCGCGCGTAGTTTTCAAATGTTCCTATCCGCTTGTTATGGCCGCACTACGGGCCTAGTCAGCAAGCGACCTAATGGGCGGGCGGCGGAGGTATCAAACCAGTTTAGTCTTATAGCTCGGCGTAAGCGTGTCGGCAATTTTTTTTTTGTTCTATTTAATATTATAAACTGAAGTGTTTAAGTGTGATTCAATCTAAATCTTTAGCTATATGGCAAAGTAAACATCCACACCACAGTAATCGCACAAGAATATGAAAATTATGGAGCGAAATAAAAATATTGTAGGCTACAATTTCAATTACTCATACAAATTAATAAAATCATCATTTATTTCCCTGTTTTTATTTATTATTCATGCACACCACCTCTTGTGTTCAACAGCCCCCAACTCAGGATCGGACTATCTAGTAAAAATACCAAATCTTCGTCCATGGTTTGCAACACCAGAAATACATCTCAGCGCTACAACCCGCCGCGCCTTCCCTCCCGCCACAGGCCCTAGTCACCGCGCATTCTCTGTAGACGCACACAGTTTCATCACATTCACAACAAACAGGTACTCCAACTCTATGCAAATCACATGAAAAAGGTACAGCCGGATAAGCTATTTTAATTTAAAATGAGGATCAGGATTGAATCGATATCGGATTGAGATAATGAGATTTTGCCGATTTAAAAGAATCGAGACGAAATCGGATGCTGCTAAATATACTTACGTTGGTTGTATACGGTTTTTTTTGTTCGTTTAATCCCATTATGACGGGTTTTTTTTAATGAATTCTAAAGAGCTTTTGGGATTATTATGTCGAAACGGATTCATTTGGGTAATAAGATTATTTTAAACCTTGCGATTATTTCCTTTGGGTAGGTATAAGTCGACCTCATTATAATTTTATAATACCTATTAATAAAGTCGAAAAAATGTTAAGTAGCAAAAACTTGACCAGACATGGCAGACACTCAAGCACAAGTGCCTAAATCTATATCAAAACGTATTGTGACAAACTAAGCTATTCGTTTGACGGCGCGTCAACTTGACTTAACCACGGGCACTGGGGCTGCGACTGCGGCGGCGGCGGCGACGGCGGCGGCCCGCAAAAAAGAAAAACAAACGAAGACCGTGTTTACACACGTATTTGGTGGAACGTCGCTTCATTTACATTATTGTTCACTCTAATGTGATCAGAGACTTGGGATTATTCAGAATATTATTGACTTTCATTTACTCATCTCGCATAAGAGATAGGTACTCGTAATAAGACCTCTTCTGATAAAGACGACGCACAGTGGGCCCATAATGAAAATTTGTGGACTTAGGCAACAAAGTTCCAATATCGATGCGATTTTTTTTTATATGACGTGTTATAATATTCCTGACATCTTTTATTCTTATAAAATTTCTTCTAAAGTTGATAGTTTGTCTTGAAAAAAATTATTTAGATTTTTTTGTATGGAGCGAATCACGTTTAATTTTTTTTCTTAAATTGTACTAACATGTTGGGTGTGTGGCGTGAGTATATGATAGCTAGGGTCATTCTCTATCCACGAAAAATAAAATCAACACCGGCCATCTGCGGCAGCGCGAGTAATCATTCGGTAAAAAAAAAAATGTTTTGTAAGAATTTTTTTGCCATTTCAAATAAATTCAAAGTATATATTTTGTGTCATTAGGCTGATTGACCTTCTCTTTATTAAATATATAGTTTTAATAGCGCATAGGTACTTATAACTAATTATTCTGGTAGAAGTTTAATTATTATTGCTATGTTATCGGTAGCACCTGCATTGTGATTGATGACTCATTTGTTTGTGCGCTCGGCTAAGCGCATAACTAATGAGTCATCGTAAAATGCTCGTCTCTGATTGGCTGTGTTATTTTTTTAACTGCACGTTATCTATTGTTAAAAAAATATCGTAATAAGTTTCAGGTTATACTATTTTTTTTAATGATAGGGCAGTCTTTTATAATTATCTACATAATCAAGCGTATGTATTATATATTATAGTATAAGTTATCGTACGTATGATCAATATGAAACGGTGAAGTAATTGTAGCCCTCAAAAGGGCTGTTTGTCATATTCCTAGCCGTGATGGGCTTTTGTAGGAATAATCTAGAGCCGGATCACATTATTTCTTGTTCCAGAAGTGCTAGTGGGTCCGGCAAATTTTCGGACTCTGCTATGAGGCATTCTTCTTCCTCCATAATCTCACTGTCACAGGGAGGCTTAGTAGTCTGTAACAACTGAATTGCTTCAGGCAACAACTCATTATCAACCTGTTTCGTTAATTTAGGCCTTATGTAGGATATGTGGGGATCAGAGCTTATTAGAAGTCCATGGATAATGTCTTCGTTTGTTTATTCTCCCCGTTTTCCGAGTGTGCCTCTCCCTAACGTTTCTGAAGTCCTTATTACGGGCTTCAGAAGCTTCTTCAGATAAGGTACCTAAAACGCATAAGTACATACATTTTAATGTCAAAACGTAATCGAGTCAAATAATACATCAAACTATATTTATTTTTTACTTACCGATTGGCAAAACACCAAAGTGGTTACAGATGTCCGCACCGTGCATTAGAAGTTTATGTACACTAACTGGCATGTAGTACCACGAATAGTGTTGCACTTACACATCAGCTGTTTCTCTACAGTATCTTCTAAATTTTTCACAGTCAATGTTTTTGCCTGATGATATGGCTTGTAGAACAACGGAAAATCTAAAAATCAGATTTTCGTCAATTCCCGTTATTCTGGATGTTCTTTTGTAATCTTGGAAAAAGCGCCTCGCAGTATTCCCGTCATTTGTAGTTCCAAAACCCTAAAATGGGAAAACAATACTGTAATATACAATACATAGAGATATAATACACAAAAAACATAAAAAGAGCGAAAATTAAATACATACCTGTTTGACTATATCAATCAGCATTCTAGTTTGCTCACGAAACTCTTGTTGCGTGGTATTTTTTTTAGCTTGTTTCAAAGTCTTATGTTCGCCTCTAGCAGTCCATCGTTGAAAATCCAGATTATAAGATATATGGCGAAGACATTCCATACACCGAATCTTCATATGCAGTGAAGAAATTCCTTGTTTGTAAATTTCTTCGCGAAGTGGTTTGGAAGTCAAAGCGTCTAAATTATTCATCTCGCTCGGTTTTGCCAAGCAAATGGGATACGTTGCATATGATGGTACTTCAGCAATAATATTGGCCACTTTTCCATCAATCATGGTCATATGCAATTCATGTGATACAATAATATTTACACACTGTGTAGATATCCGTTCATCAATTTGTTTTTTCATCTCAGACTCTTCAGACTTTATAAAATCAGCTGTCTCCGAAGTGAAAATGAACTTCACTGGTCGACAGTACAGAGTTGAGCAAGGTGTGGGGTTCTCCCAAACTATATTTTCATTCCCAGATGCTGAGCTAGAAGACACTAGCCCAAGAGGGACGATGCTTATCATGACTACTGATGAATCATCGAACTCTGTAACTGTGTTTGACGTTTTCTGTTTATAATTACTCTGCGATGAAGAACCATCAAGTCCCCATTTCCAGGTCAACTTGAGTTCTTCATTTTGAGACCTATCAACAGAATTAATATCTAGTAGAATCCTCTTCACAGTGTGGTCCAATAGCGCTTGCAATTTAATGTGAGCTCTTTTTCGGTAATCTCCATACTCTCTTGTGGTGGGTAACATCTTTTCTTGGCATTTACAAGCTTTGGATAAGATGGAAAGGCAGCATAGTTTTCTTCTTTCAGAAATTGTCGAAGAGCTAAGTAGGTACTTCCATTTCGAGAGTGCAACTGATGTATAAAGAGCTAAACACTTATCTTCAGAGACAGTACTTAAGCTCTGCTTTTTTAATAGTCGCTCGTCTACTTCGGATAGCGCATCTGGATTACTGGAAAGGTATTCGACCACTTTTGTCAGATTCTTTTTGCCGTTGTCTTTCAATTTTGTTATGTACCAGTGCTGCAACTCTTCCTCGGAATTTTCTTCTACTATGGAAGTAGAACGTTTTTTTTTTTGCTTATTACTTAACTCTTCGAACGGTTTTCTGTGCTCCTTTTTTGTAGATGTTCCCGCTTCCGCAGTACATACTGCAAGAATAAGAACATGGGAATCTATATCCACGGGCTCAAATAAGGCTGCGTCCGAAAAGCCCATCTCACTTCTCAGATCAACACTGTCACAGACAGACCACTTGATTTTTTTTCCAACCACTTGCGATTACTTACACGGTTCATAAAAGTTTTTTGATTTCTACTTGATTCTATCCACTTTTTATTTAGATTTACACAAAAAAGTCGACAGAACTCCTTGATTCGGTTCTTGTCTTCTTCAGAAACTTCAGTAGTCAAGACAGAAATGATACTTTCATATAGAAACATATGATTTTTCAGATCACCGCCACTTCTTAATTTCACAAAAAGATCTAGGTTGGTACAAAATCCAGCCATAGTTCTAATAAAATAAAAATAAAATAAATGCGTCCATGATGCGCAGAGTGCGTGGGAGCGTCAACGACATTCTGAAGGTCATCAGTGATAAGCCGTGTTGCACCATTATGGCACATTGGGTGCATGTACCTGGTGCGTCAAGTGAGTGCAACAGGTATTTGAACTAAAATTTGAGTTGCATTTGTTACTAACATAGCATAGGTATTGTGTATTACTAACATTATGGATCAAGGTCCTAATTAAATCATTTTTTTTTTATAACAGTGAGTGAAAAATATTCAGCCAATCAGAGACGAGCATTTTACGATGACTCATTAGTTATGCGCTTAGCCAAGCGCACAAACAAATGAGTCATCAATCACAATGCAGGTGCTACCGACAACATAGCAATAATAACTAAATTTCTACCAGAATAATTAGTTATAAGTACCTATGCGCTATGAAAACTATATATTTAACTAAAAAGAAGGTCAAAACAGCTACATGAAACAAAAATATACTATGAATTTATTTTAAATGGCAAAAAAAATCTTACAAAACATTTTTTTTTTATCGAATGATTAGTTGCGCTGCCGCGGATGGCCGGCGCTGATTTTATTTTTCGCGGATAGAGAATGACCCTAGCTATCATATACTCACGCCACACACTCAACATATTTATACAATTGAAGAAAAAAAATTAAACGTGATTCGCTCCATACAAAAAAATCTAATTAATTTTTTTCAAGACAAACTATCAACTTTAGAAGAAATTTTATAAGAATAAAAGTTGTCAGGAATATCATAACACGTCATATAAAAAAAAAACGCATCGATATTGGAACTTTGTTGCCTAAGTCCACAAATTTTCAGTATGGGCCCACTGTGCGACGTGTTGGTTTTAGTTTTTATTCTCTCGTGTATCATTGGGCTTTATCAAACAAACGAAAGCCCTGTATGTATTTGCTTTCAGACGTCACATATCGTTCAATTTCGTTTAGCTTTTCTATAAATCTTAGACGTAAACTTGCGGGCACAAACATCTGACGCACGTCTGCTGACCCAAACCGAAAAGAATATAATGTCTTTGTTTACGCATTTACCGCCACCCGGCGGCTAGGCGACGCAACTGCGCGTGCGCCATCACAAGCTAGACATTGACAGCGGCACCACTGCACAGTTCCAGACAGACGGACGAGATGGCGCTGCTCCGCTGATAAACAGGGTGAAATTTTGTAATGCCACCTGGAGGGAAAGTACTCTTAATACTGCAGATAGAAAGTTTTACTCTAAGGAAACATTCCTTTATTTTTGAATAGAAAGCAAACTGCATTCAAAGATTTTCGAAAATTCTCTTCTCCCACACCCGGGAATCGAACCGGCTAAAATCTGAAATTAACAATCAAGTAAGATTTTCTTTCAACGTTTGGTGCGGAATTATGAGAAATAATGTAGTGTTAGTCCACTTGTACGAAGGTCATTTAAACACTGTCAAGTATATTGAAATACTGGATCTCTTAAGAAACGAGTTAAATGGTTTCCCCGAGGAAGAGCGAAACCAAATAATTCTACAGCAAGATGGTGCTCCAGCACATAACAGCAGAATCACTACTGCCTACATCAATAACCATTTTAATACCTGGATTGGTACAAACGGCACAATCAGATGGCCTGCGAGATCGCCAGATCTCACCGCATTAGATTTTTTTTTGTGGGGATATGTAAAAAATCAAATTTACATGAAATCTTATGCGAATGACAACGAGTTGAGAGTTGAAGTTCAGAATACGCTTTATAGTATTCACTACAACACTTTATTAAAGGTTACTAGAAATGAATTCGTTAAAAGAATAAATTTGTGTATCGAAGAGAATGGAGCCCATTTCGAGCAACTAATTAGATAGTTTACCATTTTTTGTAAATAATTAAATTAATTTAAGATTTCCTGGTTTTCCTTTCATTTAATTTCTCATGTTTGTTAGAGAGATTTCATCCTTATAATTGACCCTAACGATCGATGCAATAAAAGTACAGGGTATAATTTTTTCAGATTTTAGCCGGTTCGATTCCAGGGTGTGGGAGAAGAGAATTTTCGAAAATCTTTGAATGCAGTTTGCTTTCTATTCAAAAATAAAGGAATGTTTCCTTTGAGTAAAGTTTTCTATCTGCAGTATTAAGAGTATTTTCCCTCCAGGTGGCATTACAAAATTCCACCCTGTATAAGACCTCTACACAGCCGTAGAGGTCGCATTACAACCTTTTTTCCAAATTGTGAACATCAAAATCACAACTACTTACTGTTTAAACTCATAACGGTTTTTCTAATATAAAACTTAGAACTTGTAATTAGAATCATTCAAGAAATTATAGTATTAAACCAGGAAGAGCATCTTTATTTTACCCTGAAGAACACACAATCCAAATAGTCTTATATATATAATATCATATCTTAATGTCTTATAAAACAAATATTTAAGGGGGGCTTCCATACAACAAACGTGATTTTTTTGCCGTTTTTTATAGATAATGGTGCGGAACCCTTCGAGCGCGAGTTCGACTCGCACTTGGCCGGTTTTTTATTTTTTTTTACTTCTAGAGAGAGTTTCGTTTATTTAAGAATATAAAAAAGTACCTACTGATACCCGAAGAATATAAAATTACCCACAGTAAAATTGTATCCCATTTATTAATGATACCAAAAATTAAAAAAAAAAAACAGTAAATCGCAATTTTCTCCAAACTAGAAAATTTGAGTTATTCAGTTCTCCACCTACGCCGACGATATGCATAGACAATTCATGTACACAGGCCGCTGCGCGTCGCCAGTTTGGCGCAACACGTCGCATTAGTATCTCGCGGTTAGCATGTCGGTGACGCGAACCCATTAGTTTTTCCCCTACCTATAATCGCTCAACGCGCATAAAGAAGTTTTCACTTCAGAATAAAGACGATGAGCACCCCGCACGTCTATACTACAGTAATATACCATTATATACTTAGATAAATGCTTGTACACAAACACACTACTAGCAAAAGTGGCGTGACGGTCAAAATGTTACACTTTTTTCCAAGTGTGCAGAGTATATGGAGCGATAAGGAACTTCGTTCAAAAAAAAATTGAAACATTGAGGTTCAAGCGTTCTCATGAAGACAGTCTACTGGTAACCAATAAGAATAAATCAGTACATACTTATTTTTCAGTTTAGACATACCTACATCAACAACTAACACAAAGGCAAAAAGTTTCTACAAAAAAAAACAACTGAGTTCCAAAAAAAAAGACTATAAAGTAAAAAATTACTTTAATTTCGAAAGTCTCTGTCTTTGGTTTTGTATTTTCGTTTTTTACCGACTACCGAAATTAAATTTATTTTTCACTTTGTAGTGTTTTTTTTTTGGAAGTCGGTTTTTTTTTTATAGAAGTATTAATATTTCATTTTTTTCTGTAGTAAATTCGAATACCAGTACCTGCTACGTAAATAACCGTGACAAGAAGTTATTATAACATCATCCACATAGACTAAGTGGGAAAAATACGTATTATTGAAACTCAAAAACTTCCTAAGCAAAATTAGTACATTTTTTATGGACCACATACCCACATGTACCCTTCCAAACAATTTTCCAATTCGGTCCAGCCGGCTACGAGTAATCGAGGAACATACTCTAACTGAGAACCTCCTCCTTTTGTTGGAGTCGGCTAAAACTGCGTGAAGGTTCTTAAAAATAATAGTTTACTATTAGAATAGAATAGAATACTCTTTATTATGTACACCATAAAAGTTACTATTATTGTTTTTGTTGCTATTATTCAGTTACACGTTATATATTTCTGAGATACATCTTGTATTTTCTAAAATTTAGCACAGCCATGAGACATCGGTACTTCGGCAGACATCCAAAGTGTTAGAACGTGACTTCTAACAATTCTAACCTTAGCCTTCGATTATATTCGAGTGCATCTATAAATGGTTAGACTCGCAGACTTCCAATGTCGTGTACTGTAATAGGCAGAGAAATCTAGGCTTAAAATACTGTATGGGATACAAACAAAACTCTCTTTTGGCCATCCATTAAGTACTTAGGTAGCTACTTAGTTATGCCGTATTATTTAATAGTTGTTTACACTAAGACTTTGTCGTGGCTGTGATTTTTTCTATATTTTGAATTTGTCATAAGTATTTACAAGTACTTGCTAACTTACCCTTAAAATACTTTTCGGGTTGTCAAATATACGCTCTTTTTACAAGCTTTTAGGGCGGGCATTTTTAGCATCTATAAAAGCGGAAAAAGATCATCAGACATCTACTTAAAGTATCAGTCCTTTAATTAAACATTCATAGAATGCTCTTGCCCCACTCTTAAACCAGACACTTTCAAACAAAAAAACATTACATCGCATTTTATGCGCGCGAAGGGTTCCGTACCTCCGTACATTAATGAACACAATTTCTTTTTTAATACTTTGGTATAAGACAAGTTTTTTTTTATAAATTAAATAAAGTATTTTTTTTATAACTTTATTTTATTTTTACTGTGAAAATTTCAATTGTCTATCTATTACGGTAAACAAGTTTAGTAATAAAGCCATAGTAATATGGTCCCGTTTGGGTATGGAAAACAAAAACAACATTTCGCAGACCGACATAGCCTACGATTTGACCCTCAAAAGGTTAAGTAACAACATTCGGAGCTTTATGTAAAACCCATGAGGAATAGGGTAACATACAGTTTCCAATCGTATTATATTGGTGATCCTTCAACCCATAGGATTTATGTTCCAACTGATTCTGCGGTTCGTGTGAAATGGTTTAGGAAAATTTGGTATTTTTGTTCTTGTTTAATAAGTAAATATTTTTATAAGTAGATATTTTTCTGAGCTACTATTTGGTTTGGCCAAAGAATAAGCATTGCCGTATAACGTGGTAATATTGCCAGCCTTTCGGGCACTTTACTTGTTGGCAGCGATGCGGACGAATTTTTATATGCCTAGTTTATATGCTAGTGGAAAGAATTTCCACTCCATTCTTTTAACATTGTACATATATTATTATTTTAAGACTGTTAGCTTTTTAATTAAGTAAATACTAGATTTTGCCCGCGGCTTCGTCCACAAATGTCGGTCAGAAGTTATCTCACGGACACGTGGTAGTATAAATAATAAAGTACTACCGTAACACGCACGCCAGTAGAGCTCCCAGTCGGCATGATTTTTTGTGACATCTTCAACAATCCTCGTCATATTTTAGCCAATTTACGCAAAACCTTAAATTATAATTATACGTAAACCTTCCTCATAAATCACTCCGTCCATTGGTGAAAACTATATGAAAATCCGTTTGGTAGTTTTTCTGTTTATCGCGATCAGACAGACAGACGCGGCTTATCTTAGGAATTTGACTAATAAAAGGTTTTATTGTTTTCCTTTTTTTTTCTATGTTTAATATATTTTTTGTAAAAATATCGATATTTACTCCCCATTTTGATGTCAGTATTTTCATGCAAAACGAGTCAATTGTTTTCAAGTACACTTTGAATGCAATCTGCCTCAAATAATCACAGAGCTATTGGCAAAAATATGTCCTAAAAAGAATCAAAGAGCACACACACACACACACACACACACACGCACATTCGTAGCTGCTTTTCGTAGAACTAAAAGTTTCGGCCTAGTCAGCTAACGCAAATATTTACTCCTTGATACAACAAAAAAAAAAAACAATCGTTGCCAAACTTAGCTCTGTGGTTTGGAACTATTTGTCTGATTCGGAACAATCAGGTTGAGTATAGCTAGTGCTTCGTTTTATTCGCTCTGAAAATATCCTTTAAGAAAACAAAAGTCTTAGCTAACGTATATAATGTGGAGCCACAAAAGTCTTTATTTACGAACTTGCAAAGATACGAAAAAGTCTGTGTCATACTTTCGTCATTATCTTAAACTACAGAAGACATGATACGTAATAATAGTTTATGAAGCTGTTGCCTAACAGGGGTTGTGTTTAGAATAGTAGCACTCTAGTGTTTTATTCTAAATCTAAAACTAGGCTGTGAATCAGCACTTTCCAAACCTCGAAATGACATAAAACAGTCCCTCAAAACGCCCGCCCTTCACCATTTCCTAGTGCTATATACTATATGCCTATAACTAGATATTTGCAGTTTCATACACTACTTTATCTAAGCTCATGCAATTTCGTAAGAAAACTTTAAATAAAGATAACTTTAAATTAGGTAGCAAGACTCAGCAGACGTGATGGGTATCGTCTTCTAAATACCATAAAACAATAACAAAAAAAATATATGACTACCATAAAACAAGAACAAAAAAAAATTGGTGTCAACGACCGTAGTGGTGACATGAAGTTTGATTTGAGTGGAGAATGTTTGTTATTGCATTCGAGGCGGAATTAACACCCGAGCCGTAGGCGAGGTTGTTTTTGAGCCTAGAATGGCAATAACAAATGTCCACGTATATCAAACGACGTTTTTCAATACATTTTTTAAGAAATAAAATAAAATAACGAAAAATATTTTTGGCATGAATTATTAGGAAACTATGATTTAATTTTCTATTTTTTCGCGCTTTGCTTTCGCCAGGTTGAAGGTAAGAAGCAAAGGTATAAAGCCGATAAACAGCCTAATATGAAAAATAGAAAATCAAAATATTTTTGAGTTTAGTTTTACACAAATAAATGTTAATTTGTTCATAAACGTTTTTTTATTGTAATAATCATGGTATTCTATTTATAAACATTATTTAAATATTCCAAAAATATCCAAATCGTAGTGCGATATGAACCAGTTTTCGAGGAAGTGCATTTAAAAATGTGTTTTTGTTTTGTTTTATCGTGTTGAGACATACAACGACACATCTTTTTTTACATACTTTGACATAACCTACAATTTTAATTTAAAATATTTATTAGTGACTTGTGGACAGAATATTTATTCAGTTTTTTTTTTACAGTTGTAATGACAATGTTGTCATTTGGTTTAAATATGTAGGTTTTTATTTTTATTACTTTAGTAATATTTTATATAGATTCTTTTTTAATTTGTGAATGTGACAACGTTGTAGGCTTAATAGACTGTAGCTTTGTAAACTATCTTTTATTTTGTTAAGTACTTGGTACTTGTTGACAGGCCTACACTGTCCTCCCATACCTATTAACACTGTAACTTATAACATTGTTAAAGCCCACTTTTTTTAAAAGTGTAACCGTGGAGTTTCTTGCCGGCTCTTCTCCATAGGAAACGACCAATTGGAACCGTGCACCTAGCGTCTGACGTTTCATAAGTGCCCATGTAGGTTTATGTGAAATAAAAAAAATTTGATTGATTGATCACTTTTATGAAATTTTCAAAAATACACTGATTTTTTAACCTGATATTTTCCGTAAGATCGTTGTCTCCAAAAAACAATATCATCAAATCATTTCTTTTTTCTATCATGTTTAGGTATCGACACCCGTCTGCGGAGTTTCATTAACTTATTTAATTTGACCACCTGGTATAACACCGCAGCCTCCACCACAGATAACACTATAGGTAGTGATTTCAATAAAATAAAACATAGGCAGTCATGGGGACTACCGACAGAAGTCAAAACTTATCGCTCAATGCGCCTAAAGAAGTCTTCACTACAATAAAATAATGATTAATTATCTAAAACACAATGCTCAGTATAGACAAATTAAACTTTCACGCGGTCAATTTAACTTCATTTACTGCTACTGCAGCATGTCGGCAACAGCATGTCGGGGACGCAAACTCATAAGTTTATCCCCTACCAAAAATCGCTCAACGTGCCTAAAGAAGTTTCCACTTCAAAATATATTTCAAAGGATTTCAATAAATCTTTAAGTTACACGTGGATAAAATTCAGATTTTTGATATTTTTTAATTCGAAATAGAAAATACGATTTTGAGTGTTGATAAATAATTATTGGAAAGTAACCACCGCGAATACTAAATGTTTGTTAAGTGAAATGTACTTTAATATCTAATAACATTGACAATTGGACATGACTAGGTGAGTAATGGCCATCGTTTCCTTGTTAACCATAGAATCATCAAGTAACGTAACGAAATTAGCTTATAAGAAACGCGTTATTTTCCTGTATCTAAACGAAATTGGCTTATAAGAAACGCGTTATTATCCTGTATCTAAACGAAATTAGCTTATAAGAAACTCGTTATTTTCCTGTATCTAAACGAAATAAGCTTATAAGAAACGCGTTATTTTCCTGTATCTAAACGAAATTAGCTTATAAGAAACGCGTTATTTTCCTGTATCTAAACGAAATTAGCTTATAAGAAACTCGTTATTTTCCTGTATCTAAACAAAATTAGCTTATAAGAAACTCGTTATTGTCCTGTATCGAAACGAAATTAGCTAATAAGGAATGTGTTATTTATTTGTAAAGGCATTTAGAAATATTAAAAATAGGTACAACCTCAGTCCACGTACAGAATACCGTACGTCAGTGGTAACACTCTGACCTTGAGCTGGTCTATCGTAAAGCACAAATTCAATAGAATGCGACGGCAGCTTAATATACTGGTTTTGTAATCACTAACGTACAGTCCTTACAAAAGTCTACCACGATCTCGACTATTCGTAAACACACATTATTTCCTATTTCCATTTTGTTTTAAAATATATTGACATTAATTGAAGACGCGTAAGCTATTTCGCGTTTTCTTTTTATGAAGATATTTTAATTTCATTAAATGTTATTATTTATTGATTTATTATCAATTTTCTAAAATAGCATTCTGGAGCAATCTTTAAATTAAAACGAATAACGTGCAAAGAGTAGGCGTATTGAAGAAAAGAGAGAGCTTTATTATTTAGTTTGTTTGAAAATTTTAATTTGTTAATGTATGAGTTATTTTATCTTATATATTTTTTATGATTACTGGCCACTACCTCTACCCATGTGTTAAAAAAAAGAAGAAGAATTTATTATGGCAGAAAGGGACATGTTACGCCGACCCCAAATAAATTCGCTTATGGGCAGGAGAATGATGATGATTTTTCTACAAACAGAACAGATAAATTGGTTGAATATCTGTTTTCGTGTTAGGAAAAGTTTTAGATATAAAATGAACGGTAGGCGGTAGGTCCGCCATTTGTTCGAGACTGACACGGTATCATACTGAGCCAATTGTAATAAAAGATTACTTGGCTGAGACGAATTTGTATTGGAAACGTCTGTTTTTGTGTTCGTGTTTTTGAAGTGGAGCTTTTATCCCGGTTATTCTTGAATAGTAAAGGCAATGTTAACTATCTAGTCGTGGGTTTAAAAAAGTATATGTTACAAGATTTAGTGGAACTGTAAGTATACGATTATTATTGTTTGAATAAATAAATAAATAATAAGTTTATTGATTAAAAAATATAAATAAACACGGGTTGCATACTAGTTACATGCTAAGACTTAATCAACTAACAATGGACACAAGTGGAAAAAAATAATTGTCTATAATAACAAAAAAATAAATCCTGTCTCCTAAACTAGGGATGGCGTGTATCTTAGGAGACAGTGATTCGACGGAGCTGAACTGTAAATGATGGACCTTAGGTTTCGAGTGTCGATGCTAATTCTACCATGAAACAAAAATGTGAGTTAGCTGGGGAAGTAATTTTATAAGAATAATAAGTTAAAATTCAAGCTAATCAGTGACTTTATAGACCCAGTAAACCAACCACTTACCTAGTCATATTTTGGCGAATATTATTTCACATTACTCGAATTTAATTTCCAAGGAAAAACTTAAAACCACAGGCATTTTTCAGGGGTTCAATATGCGCTTCCACGACACTCGAATACCAGTGGCTTGTAGATGATTGATTGAATCTGGTGATATTGGATGCTGGTATAAAATTCTAGGTGTCAGACGATCAATTTACGAGTCTTCCTTTGTGCCAAGTTATTTCGCAATTGGTCCTTTCTTTTCAGGGTTATGGATGACTATAAAACATCCTCACTTTGATATCTTTATTCGTAATTCATTTTGTATTAAGAAAACAGATTGTATCATTTTTTAGGGTTCCGTACCCAAAGGGTAACCCTATTACTAAGGCTCCGCCGCCGCCGTCTGTCTGTCTGTCCGTCTGTCACCGGGCTGTATCTCATGAACCGTGATAGTTAGACAGTTGAAATTTTCACAGATGATGTATTTCTGTTGCCGCTATAACAACAAATACTACAAAACAGAATAAAAGAAATATTTAAGGGGCTCCCATACAACAAACGTAATTTTATTGCTCGTTTTTGCTCGATATTGAAAACGGCAACAGGTGGAAGCTTGAAATATTCACAAAATATTTTATTATTATTAATTTAATTATTTATTTTTATTATATTTTAAAACAACTATTTAAGGGGGGCCTCCCATACAGCAATCGTGATTTTTTTGCCGTTTTTATAGATAATGGAACGGAACCCTTTGTGCGCGAGTCCGACTCGCACTTGGCCGGTTTCTTGGCCATTGATATAAATATGTAATTGGTATAGTAGGGTAAACCCTACTAGATATTTATATCAATTTTATTTTGTTCATATAAATAGTATTATGGTAAGTATAACAACATACCAATTTTCCTAACTGATTTACATCCGTAATACGTCCTCGTAACATAAGGTCCACTTGAAAACCAGCATTAGGCACTAGTTTTCTGGCATTTATGCTGAACTGGGCCTATGTGACCCAGCCGTGCGGCACACAATACTATTTTAAGTATTTTCTGTTTTTGTGTGAATATTGTGTGCCTTAACTTGGTCAAATAAATTTACTTTGTGTTTTTCTTTAAACCATGTAGCCATTTACATACAAACCTAACAAATAAAATTGCCACTACATTTATAAAAAATAGGTTTGCGCTAAGTTGGGTCACAATATACGAGGGCCAAACAGCGGAGCAGACGTCACAGTTTGACGGGACAGGACTAGAAATGTCTTTCATGGCCCTCAGAACCGACACAGATCAGTAAGCATCCGAAAAAATATATTGTGAAGACTTTCGTATTATTCGGATACCAATATTGTTTGCGAGAACAATTCAGTCTAAATGGAGATTGGGTTAGTCAAACTATTATGCAAACATATACTTCAATACATTTATTAATGTCAGGAATGTAATGTGATCAAGTATTTATTACTAGTATCTTTAATATAATTATAGATCAAGTTACGTTTTTTTTGAGTCGAAAACATTGTTATCTTTTTTTTCTTTTTCAAACCTACATTTTTGCTTTCCTTTATACGTATAGGTAAGAATATTCAATTGACTTGACATAAAGCTTTACAGCTCCTTAAAAATGCACACTCAAGAGAAAGTCGTAAACAGTCTCTGTATAAAATGCACAAATGGTGCAAACATGCATGATGAGGTTATGAACGCTTTACTTCAACCAATTCCAGACCCACTTTCAGAACGTCAAGCACCTAACTTTGACTGTTAAGGTCTTGTGACAAACATGACGGTGGAAGTGTGCCCTGCCCACATACGATCCTTTTTCCCTCAAAAAACCTAGTCACGTAGAAAATAAACAAAATGAACCACGCATTCCGACTCTCGATACATTATCGTAAAATAAGTTGAAGTTTTTCTCAGAAATACGCGAGTTAGAATATAAAAAATGTGTACGACAAAGTATATAAATATATACACGTGCCTTTGAGTGCTCTTCAAAACAGGCCTGTTTTACTTGAAATGTTATAAAAGGGCAATCCTGAATTTATTATAGGTATTTTACGACATTTTTTCCAACACTTCAATGAACAAGACAAGTTTCCTTGATTTCAGTTGTTTTATTTTTTTAATTAGAAGTTAAGCTCCAGGATTTTTTTTGAAGTACCTACCTACAACTCGCTGTTATCCAATTGATTAAACAGCGGATGACATAAGCTGTTTTGTTTTCAACAAAGACTGGATGAGCACTTCCAAAAAATATGACTAGCATCATTCAAATTAGATCAGCGCGCAGCGGTCCAAGAGTTTTGGGTAGCTGAATAGACGATTTGCAAAACTTAGACCTCCATATATAATGAAGACCTAAGTTTAGTCGTAGATACTTATTTGCTGCCAAAATTGAGTGGGCGGTTTATAAGGAACTAGAATTTATTCTAACCCTAAATCTTGACCTTTTAGTTATTTTGAATATCAGAGCTTTTCTTGATATGTAGGTTTCACAGATTGTTGAAATTAAAAGCAAGATTGTTTTATGACATTGTCGAGATTGTTAGGCCGTTTACACTCTCAGAAAAACCTTGGTTGGGTTACGTCACCTAAACATACCTACTTCCACGCTAAAGCCGTCCATATATTACATACGATGTATATCAACGTACCTATATCGTAAAAAGCCAAATAAAAGTTTGTAACAAAAATACGCCAAGTATTTGTTCTGATAATTTTTTTTCTTTTTTTATTGCCAGGCCGATGTGTTTTGACGTAAACGTTTTCTGTAGTAGTGGGTATATTTTTGTTTTTATGCTGGTCAAATTTTATCGGCCTATATATTGGGGGTAAAAATGAGTGCCTGGGGTCAGTTGAGCGAGGTACAGAAAACGTGTTGAAATAATTTGTATTGTACTTAGTTTGAGTGTTGTTTTGGGAGCTTTCCTGTTTTATATTTTGTACCTCCAACAGACTTTAACTGTTTTGAAATATAATTGGCACGCAATAGGCTTTTATTTTTTGATTTATAGCCAGGGTAAAAAGGGTGTACTTATGGTTATGTAATGATGTAGCTAATACGTTGCAGGGCACGTAGACATTTTTGTAATATAATATATTGTTTCATGTCGAAAACAGGATTAAAGGTTTTATATACTTCATTATTATTATTGTACATTCAATACACCGGTATTCTTAACCTTAAAGAGATAATAAAAATAAAATGTTTTTGTTTGTCCATTCTTAAAACGTATATTGTGTTTCTAGTTGTTAAAGAAACATAAATACATGTAGGACCCCTTTATTGTTTGCCAAATTCTCTTAGTACGCAGTAATTGCGTTAGTAGTATCAATTTGATACTATTTCGTTCGAGTATTTTTCTTTTTACGTCTCAAGGAACATCTATAGCTGTTAGTTAAAATTCTGATAGTAATAACCCTAGGTATTTTTTCTTTTAGTTTTGTCCTTATTTCTCCTGCATTTTACGAGTTTCTCATTGCCCGAAGCAATTGCCCTTGCGCTAATTACACGCCCAACTTGTTGTGTTATTAGAGTATCCTTGAGTTTATGGCAGATTTCAAGCTATAAGAGTTTCTTTATATTTCAGCAAATAATCATAATTATATGAATAGTTTTCTTGGCGTCAATATTTTTCTGAGTGGTAGCCAACTTGTTCGGCACTAGGCTTATTCATTAGTAGAAGAGACTATCCATGTTTGGCGATAAAAACATCCTAGAAAAACCAATAAAAGCTTTTCCCTTTATTTGGTCCTTAAGTCCCGGATGTTCATCATTAGCACGACGTGGTATGGCATGGCAAAACATTAAAATTTGTATGCTGAAGCCTTCCTGGAGTCCCATTGGGCGATGGCGATATCAAAGAAATGTGTGCTTATGGTATGAAAACGAAATTCAAAATAATTTTCACTTACGAAAATCTGTTACCGTGCCGGCTTCAAGACCAAATTAACCTCCTGCAGGGTTCACTCAAGTCACATTTGGGATGCCGTTTATGTAAATATCCGTTTTTCTTAGCAAAAAAAAAATATAAACTGTGAAAATAAAATCACTTGTATATTTTAGCAAGACTTAATAGAGTAGGTACTAGTTGGTTTTCAAATACAGGCATTTTTATTTATATTTATATTATTATTTAAATTCTTTTTTTTTTTCAATATATCTTGCTATATTTATGGCGGCATGGCGTATGAGCACTACGAAAGTGTTAAGTCTCGAGGTTTAAGAATACCTTTTAATAATAAACAGTAGCAATAATGAGGAGCTCGTGGTTAAGTAGTAACAGTCGCACTAGTTTATCCATCAGGTTAAGCTACGCTTGCCGGGGTTGGTAAGTGGATGGGAGACCATGTTTACATACCGAGACTCCTCCGTGCCTCGGAAATCACGTTATGCCGTTAATCCCGACTGCATCATTCATGGATCTTTGACAGTCATTAAGGGTCGTCAGAAAGACTGACAACCAGTTTTACCAAGGGGTATCGTATTACCCAGTTACTCGGTTGTGGAGATCAGATAGGCAGTCGCTCCACGTAACATACTGGTATTCAGCTGCATCCGGTTAGACTGGAAGCCGACCCCAACATAGTTGGGGAAAGGCTAGGCAGATTGATTGAAACAGTACGAGTAGCAGTAATTTTAGTTTTTGCGACTACACCACCAAGACCAGACCAAGGTGTCTAACTTCTTACAAGATTTCCTACGCCTATTAAGCTCAATCGCAAGACGGAAGCCGGATTGAGAACTGAGAACTTCTAATCTACGTTGTCAAGATGTTTAACACTTTACAGTACCTACTTCAAGTGAGCATTGTCACGTTAACTCTAATTGTTGCTGATAACCATTATTCGAATAAACGATCAAATGGTTTACCTACTCTTTTAATAAATAAATAATTAGCATAGGTATCTTGCTTGTGCTGTATCTTGCTTGGGCTGGCTTATGTGTAAAGGCCTATATTTAACCAGTAATATCTAGCATACCAGCATGCTAATGTCTAAATCCCATGTACCTAATAGGGGGCGAGCCTATTGCCCTAAACTGGCACAAATCCAGAATCTCCGCTATAATCAATTTTAAATGACACTGTCATTTGATCACTGTTGGCTGTAGTTATTACTGAGTAGTTTCGTTTTAGACAAGGGTTTAGAGACATATTGATTCCATAACATAATACAAAGGTATTCTTTTTACAGTAACAGAAAGCAATATGTAGAAAAACCGGGAAAGTGCGTGTCGGACCACGCACAATGAAGGGTTTCGTAGTTGGGATGAAGTTATCCCAAAAACCAACTTACTTAAAAACATGTACTCCCCCTTATCGATATACGTCAAGGTCATTTCTCCCACTGCAAATGTAAGTTGGTCGACTATTACTCGTTAACTTGTAAAGCGTACTTAGCTGTTACAGTTTTCCTTTTAATTTCGTTATATTATCAAACAAAATAAAAAATATAAAAATAAAATAAGAACTGACAGTTAAAATGAACCGCAGCAGGAGGAAAATCCAACCTACAAAATATATACAAGACTGACCACCAGTTACAGAAAAGAGCGCAAAGTATTGGGAGAGCAAATTCACCGCACCTCTGAGCACCACAGTCAATATACAACAACAGTACAACAAGTTGGAAGGTGAATTGAAGCTTCTATTAAAATAATTACCACGGAATAAAGAGGAAGAAAAAGGATTTATTAATCAGGAAACAAAAGATCTTCTGGAAAAAAAAAGAAAACATTTGTACAAAACGTTATAGTATAATTATACTACTGCCATAATTTTTGTCCCACTTGACTCTAAAAAAAATATCACTTAAGGATGCTATCACATTTTGAACTCGCTCGAGTTTAGGTATCTGAATCGCAACACAACAACATTACGCGCACGCACACATTGAAACCGCTGACCGCTCGATTTTATACGTAACTTAACTAATCTTGGTACTTGAAGGTATATTTTTTTTAATTTTACTGGTATTGATTGAATAAAGTTAATTGTAAGTTTGCAATCGAATTTGAGTAACTGTGGCTAAGTACTATCTGCGTGATAATTATGTTTTTAGTATTTTTAAAATTCATCAGCCATCAGGTACTTGTAAATATTATTTTTGCTGGCAAATGTTGGAGCATTACATAATCAAATACTAGCCTGGGAGTTTATCGTAGACTTTCGTTGTGATATTTAAAAATAATCATTGCCTTATGAAAACAGTATTTTATTTACAGAGACTGGGGCGCGATTTCAGTACTTTTGATAAAAATTAAAACCAAAGTAGGTAGTAAAAAGTATATTTTCATTTCATGTTTCAAAGAAGTTCAAATTTAGAATGAAGGCCAGCTCTTTCTAGGGTTCCGTATCCGAAGGGTCCAAGCGGAGCACTATTGCTGTCACTCACGTGTCTGTCTATCACACAGGTTTTACAACCAAACGGTTGATGAAGCTACAGTCTTTAAATTTTCACAGTATAAGCATCTTGTTAACCTTTGTTTTTTCTTTATTCATGATGAGATACTTCACGCCGCAATCAAAAAGAGGAGTGTGGCTAGCTACAAGGATTAGCTGTTCAAAAAGGAAATCCATCTCGATTATTTTTGTGCTTTTTGGCTTAAATTCTCTTATTGCGCATTCTTGATCCTGAAAATAAAAAACCGGTCAAGAGCGAGTCGGATTCGCGCACCGAGGGTTCCGTACGTATATATGATGTTGATGATTTCTGAAAAACTGTGCTATTTAGAGACATCGTTTTATTTTTCCTGTAGGTAATCTTTACATAAACTTCTATCACACAGAATAATTTCAGATTTTTATCTATGCAAACTTCGGAGATAAGGGGAACGGTATTTTTTTTACATTTTGTACCAAAAGACGGACACCACGCTGCCTAAAAAAAAAGAAGATTTTTGTGGAGGTGCAAACAGCGCTCTTTCATATGATACCCCACATGCCCTAGTAGCTTCATTTCAAATTTTTAAGACCCCCTTTCAGTCCGTTTTGCAAAAAAGGTACATTTTTTTAAATTTCTTGTTTGCAAAATAATTGGGCAAACGTCATCTAAAACAATTCAAAATTTCAAGTTGATAGCATTAGTAGTTCTTGAGATATCCAGGTGCGACAGACAGACAGACTTAGTCTCACCATAAGGGTTCTTTTTTACCATTTTGGTACGGAACCCTAAAAAGAGACAACATTAGTAAGTACCTAAGGTAAATCAAATAAAACAAATTACCAACAGACGTATATCAACGTCTGTAACAAAACTCCAGAGTAGATTTGTGATTTCTGAATGAAAATACAGTCTCATTACTTTTGTTTACTGCTACGTGTACGGTTTTTTTGTCCTTTATCCAAATTTCTGAATTCGTGGCATCTGTAATAACAAATGTAAATATTTTAGCAATGCACACCACAATCAAAAACCATACTTGGTGTCGAAAGTTATAACCATCTACTATTCTGGATTTATGAATTGACAACTAAGTCGATTTATCACCAAAATGTACATCCGCCATCATGAATCAAAAGTTGGATGGTATATTTGTAAACACCACCTTCAACAATTGATAACAAACCTCCACAATTGCTAACAATGTCGAATTTTTATTTAAAAAATACACCCGCCATCTTGGATAAAAAAAAATATGAAATACGTAATCACCACCCCCAAAAACCCCAAAATTGGCTTTGTATCGAATATCTCAAAAAAAAAAATACTTCCGCCATTTGATTAAAGATAATATAATTATTTACACAATGGTTATCCGTAATCTACAACCATGATTCATACAAAAATTTTGAACTATGTATTTATTTTTAAAACAAATTCCAATAATCGTACTTACTTTTATTTCGGTCCGAAAAAGTATCAACTTCGTCCTCCCACAGTATACAATACAGCACACATTTCTGTACGTAAATATTTTTTTGCGAAAAATCGATACACCGGTGCTTCCACGAGCGCGTCTGAGCGCGGAATGACGAACCGCGAGTAGAAAATGTATGGAGAAATTTGAAGGCGCTTCTTATTTTAATCATAAATAAAAAAGTTATTTATTTACTTACAAAATATTTAGTTGACCGTATAGAGGACTATATAAACAATAGTTTGTTATTATTTTTATGTATAACTATGCAGTGGCTTTAGCTATATGGGTTCCTATTCAGACCTATATTTTTTTCATTTGTTGGTTTTATTGTGATTGTTAAAACGTATTTGTGTGAAAAATTTGTATGGGGCTATACAATTTTTATGTGCCCATTCTGGAAATGAATATATTATCTTTAATTTAAGACAATGATATCCTTGCAGTTGTGACTCCTAATTCGTTAATACGGTACCTGAAAAGCACTGATATTTGAGGAAAAATGTGATAGCGTCCTTAAAAGCTTAATATTACGCAAACGGATCCCTGAATAAAAATATGGTTTTCACAGACCCGCAATATTTGTAAACGGCCTATTCAACAATACCCCACAACATAGGATAGACGAGAAAGGAGGGACCCAAACAATTTTTATTTTTTTTCATGATGTTATTTTACTACTTTATCGGCGTGATTAATGTGTATACCCATCCTAAGTTACAGCTTTCTAGTACTAAGAGTCGCTGAGCTAAGCCAGGGACAGACGGACAGACAGACGGATATGGCGAAACTATTAGGGTTCCTTGTTGATTACGCAACCCTAAAAACGAACGCATTTTTTAACAATGCCAATTTACGGTAATTAGACATACAATGTTTTCAGTAAAGAAGGGAAAATCGATGAAAAAAGGGATTGTATGGGATTAAGGCCAAGAGCGCGAGAACATAATGGTGTTTGATTATATCCTCTCACGGCTTTTAGAGTAGGCTGCCGTAGAATGACAACACGCTGTATCTTAAAACCAAGCACCGCAGGAATCGCGATATTCTGCTCTTTTTTAGGGTTCCGTACCCAAAGGGTAAAACGGGAATCCTATTACTAAGGCTCCGCCGTCTGTCTGTCTGTCCGTCTGTCACCAGGCTGCATCTCATGTACCGTGATAGTTAGATAGTTGAAATTTTCACAGATGATGTATTTCTGTTGCCGATATAGCAACAAATACTAAAAACCAGAATAACATAAATATTTAAGGGGGCTCCCATACAACAAACGTGATTTTTTTTGCCGTTTTTATAGATAATGGTACGGAACCCTTCGTGCACGAGTCAGAATCGCACTTGGCCGGTTTTTTTAATTGGTGATAATGTTTAATATTGTGTCGGATTTCTTTCAGGCAGAAATGCGATTATGTGGTAGGTAATTTTGATTCATGTTTTTGATCCTTGTATAGTCGTTGGAATTGAAAAACTGTAAAAATCTTAACATCTACAATTAAAGATAGTTGAAGACCACTTAAAATTCTTCAAGAGACCAAGGGGTTCACCGATTTGCTCTGTCAATATTAAAAATGTTACGTTTGTCTTTAATTCTACCGACACTCATCACAAGTAGTTACTGTATTTGGTCGTGCTTACCGGAACCATTTATTACTTAAAATTACTTTAATGACTAGTAGTCGTTAAAGTAGGGCTTAACAAATCATAATGTCATCAATTGTCATCAATCATAACGTGTGTGGCCTGCATTACGCACAATAAAACCATCCTGTTAGGATTTATTTTTATATCAGCCTGATAGAGTATAGCGCGTTAATAATTCTAAAAGCCATTTAATTGGTTTGTAAAACCGGAAACATTTTACTAAATGATTTATATTTTTAATTCGGCTTTTGACAAATGAATGTCGGTGAAATAGAGTTGGAGTGGAAAATTAATTAAATAATATACGCTTTTGTTTCCTGGTTTTGTATAATGAATGAAATAGTAAATTGAATTTTGTGTAATGGAATTTTGAGACAAACATTTTAATTACATTATTACCTATGAACACAATAATATTTTCGACGTACGAGAGAGAATTCTGGCTTTGCTTGAACACTGTGTGTTGTTGAACTTAAAAATAGCTCAGTGCTGCCAATCTACATCAATCATTTAAACCTACCAAATCACTTAAAGCTTGTTGTAATTTGAATTACTCACAAGATTTTGAGAGATAAGAAAGACTTCCGAGATCACAACCATAGACTATATTCATAGAGTAAAATAGACATTGTAGTAATGTACCTACTTACGAAAGGTAATGAAGAAACTTCGTATAAGTATTAAGAATGCAAATTTTCTATCTTATAGTATGTCTATGTAGTTTTAATAATCTGTATCTACTTAATTAACTACAGAACATTAGGACATGAACTAACCTTTAAAGGTAATTTAACGTCACCCAAATGTCAAGCTGAAAGACAATGCCCTGTCTTATTAGTCCTTGGGACCTCTCTAACAATCCAATAAACTACTAGAGCTGTCGTAACTATCGATACGATAGTAGAGTGGTGCTTACTACTGAAGGTAATACAGATACAAGAGATCTTAAACCGATTGTGTGCATTGAGTGTCTATGTATTGAAGTTTGTAGATACATTGAGTTTATATATCATACATAACATCACGCCTGTATTCCCCGAAGGGTCTGGCAGAGGTGCACCTATAGTACACCCACATTTAGCCAGTAATGTTTGCTATTTGCTATATATAACCTTGCTCGAGAAGTCAGATATACGCTGCACTTTTGTGGGAGTCAAGTTGACATTACAATATAGAAGGTAATACAACAGGACAGAAAGGTAGAAGATAGTAATACCTTGTACCCTTATTTTAGTTTATTAGTCCTCTGCGTGTAAACGAGGACTAATAAACTCAAAATTTGGAAAAAACCAAAACAGGGTCTTATCTGCTACAAGATGCAAGAGCGATAAATTAATAAAAAACTTCCATTGATGAAAAGAGCCAATCTGGCTTATAACTTCTTGATAACAAAGAATCTGTTGACACAATTACACTTTTTTTAAAGATCTGTGTTTTTAGGTAATTATTTCAGTTATAATTAAAAACCAGTTCTCAATCTGGATCAAATAGATTCTAACCTAGTAAATGTATTTGGTTTCCAAAGATAACCCTAAATCGAAGTCACTGATGGTAATGATCGAGAAAAATATAAATTGTGTGGAATATTTGACATAGCATGGGAATCAAGAAAGTGTGGTCAAAGGAACTAGTTTCCAAACAGCAATATCTCGCAATAATACTACAACTCGAAAACACTTCATCCCGAAAATGTATGCACAAACCACAATAAAAGTAAAAACAAAATAGTTATAAAACTCAGCAGTATTCACCGTGACTTAATAGAATTTCGAAAAGTTTTGATCTTTTTGGATAATTTCCAATATACCGTGGCTGTATTGTATGCAAAAGTTTGAAATGTATTCAAGGTGCAAAACATGAAGTGTAAAAATCCATTTTAAAAGTCCGATAAAATACGAGTTCCTTCCTTCCTACTTTCTTATATCTTTGACTTTACTTAGTTTCAACTTCTTTCTGTACGCTGACAGAAACAAAAAAAGAAAATACGTTAATTTATTTATTCTTCAGAAAGCTTTCAGTCTCTTATCTGTAAAGGTCAGCTATGTACAAAAGCGCTTACAATTGCTATTTACAAGCCTCCACACATTAAAAACTATGTACCATAGACACTGACAGAGTTAGCACATACTAATAGGCCTGCAGCCATTTAAAACATTATCCCCCTTATTACAAAACAAGGTTTATCTTCAGACCCAGGTTTAAAACATGGAGCCATTATGGAATTTCAATTTTCGTATTTTACTTCTTTCAGTTTTTGGTTAAAAAAATCTAAAAAGTGAATTTTACGGAAAAGGTCATCCTATATTTTTTTTTTAAATATACAATTCTCTATAATTTGAGCAAAGGGTACCTCTGTAGGTTTGATAGAACCTGAGATACACTACTTCAAACATTGGCCATTTTCCACATTAAGGTTAAGACTTCAGTTTATATTGAAAAATAGCTGAAATTCCTGTTTTAATACGTACCTATGTGTATTAACACAATTAATTATAAGAAAATATTGAGTCGGCGAACTTATTTTCTAAGACAGATCTAATATTTTGAAAAGCAAAAGTACTCTATTATTACAAAGAAAACTCCTGACCATCTATCATGTTGAATTTTTTCTAAAACAAGTATATTTCAGCATGTTTATTTGCATTAGCGAAAATCTATGTATCCCATTAACATACTCGACGACCAGAAGCACCAAAACAATAATATTATGTATTGATACAACATCGATTATTCCCAATATAATCAAAACAGCACTAGAGGCATCTATTTGAGAAGCAGCATAGTATCTTCAATCCTATTTATGGCATGTTTGGGTTGCGTCCCCAGCGACCACTTCGGGACGGCCAGCGTATGCCCAGCCGTACACAATGGCTCACGTTTGCCCAACAAACGTTCAACGGACTGTATTGATGTGTTCCGAGAAGTTTGTTTGAATTGCAGTCTTGTGTTGTCCGTCCATGAATCTTTGAGTATCAGGCTTTCTGTTATTCTCAAAGGTATGTTTTCCGCTTGGGTAGTTTGCTTCACGTTGGACAGTTTAATTCTAAAGTTCCATTGATGCGTTTACTTACTTATTTTCCTGTTCTTGAGCTGAATTTAAAGTATATTTGCTGTCATATTCAAACCAATGCTTTAATCTTATTATTTTCAGTGGAAATTAGATTCTCTGAACAAAAATCAAACGATATTAATTTCTTTTTGAAGTTGATTGAAAAATTTGCACCAATCGCAAAAGAAATATTGATATCCTTAGGCCAAGCTACTCTCCCAAATATTTAGCAACGTATCCAAAAGTGTCTTCACAAACACGTTTCGGTATCGAACATACTCGTAAAACGGTCCATAAATAGCAGCCCTTACCACCTGACTACGATATGTCGCTACAACATTTACTACTGTGGGCCAAGCACGAACTCGCGGAGTAAACGTAAATGCGTACGATTTTAAAAATCAAAAATCAAAACTTTTTCGCACTTGAGAGCCTGTTTATACGATGTGCTGCGACACCGCACTGCAAAGAATTCGCCGCATTGGTGGTCACAAGGGCGTTACGGCTCCGTAACGTTGTTACGCCGCAGCGGCGCCGCGTTGCAAATATTGCGCTCTTTCTTCAGCCACGCAAACAACGGAGCGGTGCCACTACGGCACCGCAACGAGTACTCTCCACACAAACGGTGACAGCTTGAGCATGGATTAAGTAAGTACTTTTTAATATCATGGAATTAGTAAGTACTTTATAATAGCTTGGAATTAGTAAGAACTATATAATATAGATTGTAAGTAGAGGGTTGGAAGTCGAATTTCGACCAGTGGGCGACCACTAAAAATAATCTGCCATGCCTTTTCCCAACTATGTTGGGGTCGGCTTCTAGTCTAACCGGATGCAGCTGAATACCAGTATTTTACATGGAGCGACTGCCTATCTGACCTCCACAACCCAGTTACTGGGTATCACGATACCTCTAGTGGGCGACCACTAGTAATGAATAATTATTCGAATAAATATTTCAGTATTAAGCTTTTTAAATTATGTAGTAGTTCGGTCAACCGGACTAACAACCGAACTACTGCTACTAGAGAGTTTATTTCTGTCGCTACTCAGCTGTTTATTACCAAGGCGAGATGCCAGATGTAACACATCATATGCTACTACTGTAAGGCTCGCTTGATATTTTTTTTTCATATCTATGAGTGATACTTATTGTGCTTGTCGCGAATTAAACCGAAATGCTATAGGATAGTTATATTTTCGATTAAAAAATCTTTTGAATTTCTGTTACGTTTGCCTCGCGCGTTCGTCCTCTGGTCCTAAACAAGCACATTTTTCGCTCTAACCTCTGCTAAAAGATAAAAGAATTATTCAATCCAGACCTGATGTGAACTACTATCAAACAAAAGGCCTCAAAGTTGAAGGTAAAATATTTATATTTAAGTTATATTTTGGTAACGTTGAGAATATGAATTATTTAGAAAAGTACCTACCACAAAGTTTTTGTACTGTTACTTTAGGGTGACACAGACATATATGCAATTTATTTGGATACTTGCATAAACAAAAAGGTTTTTTAGCGTATTCTAAATAAGTGATCGTATCGTAACCAAGTCCATCTTTTGCTTCATACTTTCGTGTTAAAAACGCGATAATCTAGGATACTATGGATAATTCCTCGGAAAGCACGTTAAGCCGTTGGTCCTTATAATAATAAACAGTAGCAATAATGAGGAGCTCATGGTTAAGTAGTCACAGCCGCATTAGTCGATCCATCAGGTTAATTTACGATTGCTGGGCTTGGTAAGTGGATGGGTGACCATGTTTACATACCGAGACTCCTCCATGCCTCGGAAAGCACGTTAAGCCGTCGGTCCCAGCTGTCATTCGTGGATATTTGAAAGTCGTTACGGGTCGTCAGAAGCCCGAAAGTCTGACAACCAGTCTTACCAAGGGTTATCGTGTTACCCAGATAATGGGTTGTGGAGGTCAGATGGGCAGTCGCTCCATGTAAAATACTGGTATTCAGCTGCATCTGGTTAGACTGGAAGCCAACCCCAACATAGTTGGGAAAAGGCTAGGCAGATTGATTGGCAATGGATAATTTCAATCAATCTACCTATTGTCTAACACCTCTTATATTGCATGAAAATACACCAAGTTATGATTTAATATGATTACAACTTCTATTTCCAAAAAGGCGATGAAAATGTATCATGTGTATCCGTAGTATGAATAATAAATGGAAATACTCTCGAAGGGCAAAAAGGTACCGTTATCTGTCACATTAGAAATAAATAACTGAAGTAACATGGGTTCTTCAAGTGCCTAAAATGTCAAGAATTTGTCATGAAGATGGCACACGATTAAGTGTTTTTCTTTATAAATGTTTTACTTTTTTACTTTTCAATTTCTTAGGGCGCTAATATATGATTTAAGTGACTTTTAAATCTGTTATTATGTCTTCATATATTGCAAGTAAGCTATGTGAAGTGTGTAGGGTGTTGTGGCGCAGCCTGGGAGAGGCCTATGTCCAGCAGTAGACTGCTATAGGCTGAGTTGATTGTTTTTTTTTTATGTGAAGTAATTTCTACCCAAAGCATAAAAATCAATTTTACTTTCAAACTACATAAGATATTTTCATGTTTTTTTTTTGTATGAACAGACTATTTTGTTATCTATATTCTATCTGTGTTTTGTTTTCAAATATTTATACTTTCGTTACTAAAAATAAATATTCCCTATGAAAACGAGCGGGGTGGCGCGGCGCGGCGTCAGCGCGACGCGCATTTGTATGGCCAAGATCAACGGCGATTACCCGACCCTTAAAGCATGCTACAGACTTGTCCGGGTTGGCATGATTTAGCACAGAACGGAAAAATCCGTGCTGAATAATGCCGACCCGAACAAGTGTGTATTACCCCTAAGAAACTTCACCGCTGCCATAACTTAAAATAACAAAGACCTATCTTTGTCTCCACAGTGAAGAATATAATGTTCCAGCAGTTGTAGCAAAAACCGGCAAAAACTGAACTTGTTCCATTCATTGTTACGGACCGTTTGTTAATATTTCCATACAAAGGGGATACTGCTGCTCATCTTGTTAACGTTTAAAAATGTCATTATAACTACCGCAATAATTATTCCAAACAACTTCTCCATCAACACTACACCTGTATATTCTCTCCAAAATTTTCTATAGAAACAGAATATTCGACAAGACTTGAAATGATTGAAACTTTTGGGCTGTTTATAAACCACGGGTAACTTTGCTTTTGCGGAGCGGTCTCGACCCCAACTTGGACGATTTCGTTGAAATTGTTTCAGGTCTTGTTAGAGTGACCCTCGAAAAGAACCCTTTATGTAGAGTTGGGTTAATGTAATTAACGGGTACAACAGAATTTGTGTTTAGGTTGTAATTAACACAGACGCGAAGCCCTAACTTGATATGGTTAGTCTATTTAAATCCGTAAGTGCGTACTTTACACTTTTGCTGTCCCATGAACTATATAATATGGTTCAGGGCAATTGTTTAACTATTGTGTTTACTTTACGGACAGTGAAATTGTTAAAACAGGTCAAAACTCGTCATCATCATCTGCCTAGCCTTTTCCCAACTATGTTGGGGTCGGCTTCCAGTCTAACCGGATGCAGCGGAATACCAGTTTTTACATGAAGCGACTGCCTATCTGACCTCCACAACCCAGTTACTGGGTAGTACGATACGCCATAGTAAGACTGGTTGTCAGACTGTCGGGCTTCTGACTACCCGTAACGACTATCAAAGATGTACAAATGACAGCCGGTACCAACGGTTTAACGTGCTTTCCAAGTCTTGATTTTTTTTTCTTCTGTATATTGTTAGTTTTTAAGTACTATTTGCGATGCCCGGAAAAGGCCGCTAAGTTGTAAGTACCTACATTATAAAATGACATCAAAATTTACAGTAAACTTAGTTTGCAAATTAATCTTTGACGTTGACTATTTTTGTATTACTTGTGCGCGTGTCCCAAATATTATTTTTTCTTTCTTTCATTTTGTTTTCTTGCGAGTCGCGTGTCTTTAGGAGTGTCGATGTGTAATGGATGGTCACCTATCCACGGACTGACCTCGGCCAGTGTAGCTTGCTTACCCTTCGATCAACCCGTGCGTTTATTATTATTTAGTCACGAGCCACTCAGCCCCAAGAGTTCGTCGTGATTGATATCGACAGGGCACAAATCTTATTTTTGGTGAATAAAGAATACGGTTTTTAAGTTTTAATAAATAAATTACAACAACAAAATTAATTAATAAACGAAAGTAGTAAAGGGCAAAAGATGCTTCCCACGGGAACCACAGTCCCTTGTTTATACAAGATTTGAGCTTACTGTCCCGCGTTTAGTAGTCTTGTGAAAACTAATTGAATCAAATGAATCGATTAAAATTTGTTAAAATCACGAGTTTATGTTCAAGTAGAAGACCTAACCTTTAGCGGTTGACGTTTTAAAGTTAGGAATAATTTTGTCTTTTCAAAAAAGTAACATAATACGATCGGTGTTATTGGTACCTTTGAAGAGCTCTTATCAAAACAGCGGTCTTTAACGGATTCATTGAACTTTGAGAAACATTCCATTGTATTCAAAATACTGGTTGAAAGCATTAATTAAAATTAATGAAAGTTCGAAGAATTAATGTTAAGAATTCTATGAAAAAGGTCCACTCAAACATTTCACATTCGTCGTTGTAGAAGGTAATTGATACAAAAAGCGTTAATAAAATTAAAATAAGAATCCTATGTATCATAGATTCGTCTCGTGAAACATTCTGCTGTTCTAGATTTTTACTTTATCGTGTTCTAAAGAATTTATATATAATAAACCAATTTCAATATGACAGCCGAATTCCTCAAAAAACAAACGAAACTCACTTCAGTGGTCTTCTTCTTGCATTTGTCAGTTCCTGCGAAGATGTTCAGCTGTGTTGAGCCAGACCTGATGGGGCACTGGTCGATGTCTACTCTTCGGAGATCGATGTCAATGCCACTGGTACCTCTGTCAAACAAAAATAAAATAGATCAGATTGTAAAACTTTTAGTGTGTAAATGACCCATTTATAGGCAAAACTCCTATTTTGTACAGACCGGATTAGTTTTTAGGCATGTAATAATTTCAGCCTGTAACTGCCCTGAAAGGCAGAAGCCTTATTTTGTACCCAGGAGGAATGAGCGCGCTTGGTAAAGCCTTATTTTGTAACCAGGAGGAATGAGCGCGCTTGGTAAAGCCTTATTTTGTACCCAGGAGGAATGAGCGCGCTTGGTAAAAGGGTATTAGGGACAAACCTATAATTCTAGGTTTTCTTTTGACGGTGTCCAACGTCATCGTGTCTTAGATATACCTATACAGTAAGCAGGTAGCAACGTTTTTATCCTAACTTACACACAAAATCATCATCATCTGCGAGTCGGCTTCCAGTCTAACCGGATGCAGCTGAATACGTTTTTTTTTTGTTTTATTTGTTTTTAGGGTTCCGTAACTCAAAAGAAAAAAAACGGAACCCTTTTAGGATCACTTCATTGTCCATCTGTCCGTCTGTCTGTCTGTCTATCTGTCTGTCTGTCTGTCAGGACCCTTCTTCTCAGGAACGCGTGGATGTATCAAGTAGCAATTAATATCAAATACGTAAGTCTACGGTCCCTTGGAGCTCTAAAAAAATCAAGCTTCTAAGTCAACGCAATAAAAAAAATACGGCGATTTATGCGACATATTTTGATCCTCGCAAATAAATCAAAACCTATAGGGTACTTTCCATTGCCTTAGAATTATGAAATTTGGCAAGATGCAAAGTCTCACAGCACAAGTAAAGGTAGAAGTCCAAAAATCAGTTTCATCACATACAATTTTTTTTTCGATTACAAACTTTTATAATTATGCAGTTGGAAAATGGACCGTGAGAACATGTTTTTTAAGTACAATGTTTAGTTTGTTTTTGGGACAAATCATCCCAACTACGGTACCTTTCATTGTGCGCGGTCCGACACACACTTGGCAGGTTTTTTTTATGTGTTTACACATAAAATAATTAAATTTAAAAAGTCAAACTTGTACCTAAAAGTTTGACTTTTTTTTTATTCGTTATCACGTCGTCCTATAATAAGTTAAATTCTTACGCAGTCACTTATTAAAGGAAATTAGTAACACATTTGTATTTAGTAGAGTTTTAAATTATTCAATGGTTATTGGAAAATAATCGATGAAAATTGAGGTTGTAAAATTAATCTCAATTGTCAATTTATTTTTTAAGTGAATTAAAATTTGAATTTCGGGTTTAAGTATTTAAATAATCGAATTGCATCCTTTACGCAATTTGTAAGTGGCTCTGCAAATTGGCATCCACAGATTCGTATTCTGATCAATTTGTTTACTTTTTCCTCAGATACTTTAGGATAGACGTTACGCACAAACACGGCTTGTCTTACAATTTATATAATAAAGTACATATTCCTGTGTTTTCTTTCTGAGAAATAGGATAAGAAGAAAATTAAATGTTTTGATTTTTTTAAATGATTTCTCCGAAAACTCAATCTACGGAGTGATATTGAATCAAAACACTTTGCCTAGTTTCTTTTTATAGGTTTACGTGGAACCATTACTATACCAATAGAAAAACAAGAAAATATATAATTATATAGTCCTCCAAACCGAATTTCAGCCATGGCGACCAGTCTCAGCGGAGACCAGCCTTCGGCGCGGGGGATATTATCGTGCTCAAGTGTGCGCACAGATACAAGTGCACTCTCTCTTCCCTAACTCTCATAGTCCGATGGACGGCAATCAGACACGACCGGAGACAGATCAGGCGCAGGGCCAGCGGCTAACCGTGCTTTCCGAGGCCCCTGTACCTCTCTATCACACCGCCAACTTTTAAACGTCGGAATGTTACTAAGAAATTCCTAATGGATAAACCCAATAACACTGCTCGACCAGGGAATCGAACCCAGGACCCCACGCTCAGCAGTGGCGCTTGCAACCACGAGACCAACGGACTATACCTAGACATTTACTGAAAAACTTCAAATTTAACTAATCACTTTTAGTTCAATTTGAATTTACAGTTTGATTGTCTTAAGCTTAGAACTTTCAAATGAAAGCTCGTGAAATTAAAAAGATTAATTCTTTATTAACAAATTAACTGATTTGGTATAGTAACATAACATAAATACGATAATATATCCTGCTTTCCTAATTCCTAATAATATTATACATGTGAAAATCTGTAGGTATGTTTGTAGGGATGTATCAATCACGTTTCAACGCTGAACAGATTTAGATAAAATTCGGCATAAATCATGACCTGTATTAGTAAATTTGTGATAGGATACTTTGTATCCGGGTACTACGTTCTCGTGGGAGATTTTCCGACGTTCAAGCGAACGAAGCTACACCGGCTTCGCCCGCATATTATAAACCCGTACCCAAACTCTAGTTTGTCTGATAAATCCCTCCGTGCGACAAACATTATATATAAAACTTTTGATAATTACAAACCCCAACAAGCTTATAACAAAAACAAATGAAATACACTGATGCCATTTGATAACGCGCGCCTTATTACTTTAATAGGTATGTAAGCTTATTTTTAACCGACTTCCAAAAAGGAGGAGGTTCTCAATGCGCCGGTATGTTTTTTTTTGTATGTTTGTTAAGCGATTACTCCGTTAATTAGGGACCGATTTTGAAAATTATTTTTTTGTTTGAAAGGGTATACTCCCAAGGTGGTCCCATTGCCATGAAATCAGATTCAGATAAGAGGATCCCATGGGAATCGAGGGAAACCCTCGAATTTTATAGGCAAACCTATAGCGATTTGGGTATTTTTTATGGTAATTCGTGCATTTGATCTCGGAAAGCACCATTTGGTGAAGTGGAACTGATTATGGAGACCACATATGGCCACTGGAACAATATAATTATGAGTACCCTTATTTAACGGGTTGCGATTAAGCAATTTATGCTCGTCACTATGCATATGGTGAGTGGCAGTTCTCCTGGTTCTTACCAGGAGAACTCCTCAACAATCAACGTCCCAGCATCGGGAATAGAAATATTTTGTAAAAGGTGATGAGCAGTTAACATTAGGCTATTGTAACTTAGATAAATTCAAAACTGACCCACTAAAAAGTATTAAAAAAAAACTTTTTACAAAAAAATAAGAACCGACTACCAAAAATAACACTACAAAGTGAAAAATAACTTTAATTTCGGAAGTCGGTGGCGAAAAACTCAAATACAGATCCAAAGACACCGACTTCCGAAAGTAAAGTTATTTTTCACTTTGTAGTGTTATTTTTGGTAGTCGGTTCTTATTTTTTTGTAAAAAGTTTTTTTATTAAAAGTGACTATGAAGGTTTGAAAATTAAAACAACCTTTTGAATTTATGTATTTCAATCAATAGCTAAATAATATAGCTTCATTCTAAATACATTATACAAGCTAACACTAAAATATAATATATTATGTACATTTATACAAAAGGGGAGTTTTCGCTTATTTCGCTCTGCAACTACCGCATTCAAAATTAGCTCCGTGGAACACCGAAAACAGACTATTAAGACTCATAATTTTGTGCTACACGACACTTAAAACCGGAGTGATTTAACTTGTGCAAATTAAATTAAATTTCATCAGAAACTTTCTGGATTAAACTGTGCAAAGCCGTGTATTACTGAACTTGGCTGGCTTTCAATTGATATGCGAACTAGGAATCACGGGCCACAGCAACTGTGTTTAGAATCATAATGCGACGATTTATGATAGAAGATTTGGCGTACAGAACGAGTGTGGAGACTTTTGGAACACTGTCTACTGGCTTGTGAAGTCAGTGACGTTTTCATTTTTAGGGATCCGTAGTCAACAAGGAACCCTTATAGTTTCGCCATGTCCGTCTGTCTGTCTGTCTCCGGCTTAGCTCAGAGACTCTTAGTACTATAAAGGTGCAATTTGGCATGGGTATACATATTAATGACGCCGCAAAATAGCAAAATAAAATCTTGAAAAATATTTTTATTAGGGTAGGTACCTACATCCCTTGCATGTAAAGTGAGGATGATAGTCTTTTTTCTCGTTTATCCCATGGTGTGGGGTATCGATGGATAGACAATCCAAAAATATTGCCCCTGCCAGCTAAATGGTTATTTTTGGATACGTGAAAAATTCATCAAAATCAAAAAAAACAAAATCAATATTTTTTGTTTCACATAAACCTACATGGGCACTTATAAAACGTTAGAAGCTAGGTTCACGGTTCCAATTGGTCGTTTCCTATGGAGAAGAGCCGGCAAGAAACTCCAAGGGTACTCTTTAAAAAAAAAGTGGGCTTTAACTTTTTTTTTGGGCATGGCAGTATCATATAATTATAACGAAATTAAAAGGAAAGCTATCACAGGTAAGTATGCTTTACTAGATAACGAGTAATAGTCGATCAACTTACATTTTCAGTTAGAAAATTGACCGTCGTATATCAATGTATGTTTTTCAACAATGTTAAGTTTGTTTTTGGGATAAATTCAGCCCAACTACGGAACCCTTCATTATGCGTGGTCCGACACGCACTTGGCCAGTTTTTACTTATATTATTGCGTGTTGGTCAAAAAAGTTGTAGATCTCTGGCAAGTTATAAATAACTGTAAAGGGGTCGCCGCCTATTACAAGGGTCTTAACGATAACTTGTGAAATAGATACCTCTGCCTATCCTTTCGAAGAATACAAGCGTGAATTAATGTGTTCTGTTTTTCATAAGTGCCAAGTTGCTCTTAACAGTGAACCCCGAATTAACTCGACGAATCGAACGACAATAACAGCAAAAAGCATGCACCTGTAGCCACAATTAATTATACATCCATACAGACTTGTGAAGATGAATATGCCAGTCAGTAGCGTTATGTACGTTTACATTGTATTCCCATTAAACATACTCCTCACCTTATCCAATTACACATCCAATTAAACCCTGTAACTTGCAGCACATGGACCTCTCAAATATATGTAGCACTACATCTCCCTGCTGACAGATTATGGTAATGAACCTCAAAGGACAGCGGACTGAGCCGCTATTAACCGCTAAACCGCAGCATTAATATGTCGTTAATATGACATTTATTCCAGACTTATATGACGTTTTCGAGTTCTCGGCAGTTTGCATGTAAATTGGTGTGAGATGTTAAATTTAATTTGGTTTTTTGTGGAGTGAGGAATGGTTTTTAAAGTGACGCTTTAACTTTTACAGGGTTAAAAGCTCCTCTGTTTTGACTATTATTCGTAATTTTATACTTACTAGTAGTCGCCCACTGGTCAAAATTCGACCCCCTCTACTTACAATCTATGAAGTACTTACTTATTCCATGCTCAAGTTGTCACCTATCTATCTTCAAGTCATGAGGCCCTGGTACTATGTGTGTGTGTCAAACGCTTGTTAGTGTGTGTAACGGTTTTTTATTAATTTAATTTATCTATAACACATAATATATATATTTTTTTTAATATTTAGTTTCTACACTCCCTAGCTCCTCCTTATAAACTTTAACTGTGCCAAATTTAATACCCCGTCGTATTCCTCCGTCTGCGTAATTTTCGTGAAAAGGTGTACAAAGTTTTTGCTTAACTAACGATTTTTATGAATGCTAGAATGAGGAGAGTAGATTTTTTCCTAAATAAGATCTACAGGCAATTATTATGCAAATTGTAAGCTTTTGTCAATTAAACTCATAGCATTCACTTTAGGTGTATAGTTATAAAGCTTAAAAAATAATCTAAAAAAAACCGGCCAAGTGCGTGTCGGACCACGCACAATGAAGGGTTCTGTACTTGGGATAAAATCCCAAGAACAAAGTTAACATTGTAGTTAAAAACAAGTTCGCCGATACATTTCAACTGAAAATGTAATCTTGTACGCACAGAGAGATTTAGCACTTGGTACTTGTTGACGGGCCTACACTGTCCTCCCATACCTATTATTACTGTAACTTGAAAACATTATAAAAGCCCACGTTTTTTTTTTTGAAAGAGAAACCTTGGAGTTTCTTGCCGGCTCTTCTCCATAGGAAACGACCAATTGGGACCGTGCACCTAGCTTCTGACGTTTCGTAAGTGCCCATTGTAGGTTTATGTGAAATAAAATATTTTGATTTTGATTTTTGATGATCATGTTATTTTAGGACTTATTATATGTTTCCTTGTAAACTAAAAGTAGGTAATGAACTATTTTCAAAATTATAGGCTCCGTAGTTTTAAATTATTTGGGATTCAATTTTGGTAAATTTTCATATATTTTCTTAAATACTTTTAAAGTATTTATTTTCAAATTATAAAAAAAATATATTTAAAAATATTTACAACAAGTCCTTTCATTTGATATGTCACACGGTACAGTTTGCAAAACATTTATTAATTTTCTTATTTGCCCCCAAAAGTGACCCCCATATTCAAAATTCATTTATTATTTACGTTACACGTCCGTGTTCGGGCCACATAAATTCATATGTGGACCAATTTTCAACTTAATCGGTCTAGTAGATTCGGATCAAATTGGCTGTGACGGACAGACATACGAGTGATCCTTTAACGATACGAGGGTTCCGTTTTTTCATTTGGACGTACGGAACCCTTGGCTGGTGCTTTGAACAACTTAGCTATATTTAAGGTTAGTCACTCACATGTTACTATTTTTCAACAAAACATAAGCGGAATAAATAATAATAGGGATGAACTGGAAATGTATGTAAATTAAAAAAATACTAAAGGAAATAAGCTTTATTTGTATAAGTGAACATTTTTTAAACCAAATAATGGTATCACAATTTGATTTTCCTAATTATATCGTAAGCTCTTGCAACACAAGGTTAAATAAAACAAGAGGTGATACTTTAGTCTTAATACATGAAAACAGACAAGTTGAGGACTTGGACATTTGTAAAAGGCTGTATTAACCCTAAAAAGTGTCACAAATGACCCACATAAATAACACAACTTCCCAAACATTTCAGAAGAGTTAAATTTTGACTGATTGTCATTTTAAACTCTTGTTAATTAATTATATATATATTAAAATAAATTAATAATAAATTAATTCATTTTATTATTAATTTATTATTATCATATTTTTATTTATTATTTTTGAGTATTCTATTCTATTCTATAAATAATCCGATAAAGAAAGATTTATCAGAAAGTACATAATATAAATTGTAAAAGTCACATTGGTACGTGCGCAGATTTGAACCCACAACCTCATGGATGGAAAGCAAGGCCTTAACCAGTGAGTCATCACGACGTACTTTCTGAGTTTATCTTGAGCATTATTGACATCGGCTGCAGGAATACGAGTATCTTGAGGAAAAACCTGGACTTATAGTATAAGTCCAAAATCGCTATCCCGTCTTGAGCAAGCGTGGTGATCAATGTGCCTTCTGTGTATGAGAAGAGGCTGTTGGCCTGCAGTGGATCAGTAACAAACATAACATCACGCCTTGTTTCCCCGATGGGTTGGGCAGAGGTGTACCTATAGTACGCCCACATTTCACCAGTTATGTTTAAGTCCCATGTAATAATGTAATAAATCCAGACTCCGGGCTGCTACTGAGAAATTCCAGATAGAAAAACCCAATATCACTTTGCCCGACCCGGGATACGAACCCAGGACCTCATGCTCAGCAGTAGTGCGTGCGACCACTAGACCAACGAGTCAGGCATCAGGATATAAAAAAAAAAAATGAAAAAAAAAAAAAGGATCACGCCGGTAGCACATCTCCGCCGCGAAACCATAGCAGCGAAACCACGGTAGTTTAATTCAACTGGTTCGCGTCATGTTCCGCTAGTCGCATCCGGTTCGAGTAGCGAAACATGACGCGAGCCAGTTCAATTGAACTACTGCGGTTTCGCTGTGATGGTTTCGTGGCGGAGGTGTGCTACTGGCGTCAGTAATACGGTGGTATATTTATAATTATACAGAGTGGCGATTAGGTTATCACATTAATCGAAACCACGTGTTCTACATTACGTATTTTAAACATACACAATTAAAATAATTAATAATACTTAACAATCTAGCCGTGGGACCTTTTTGTTTTTGTGTTTAACAACATTAAACTTAATTTGTGATTATTTGGTAACAATACCATAAAGTTTTGTGTTGAATTGTTGATACCATCGCCCCGCGCGTGTTTAGTATGTTATTATTAAGGGTGGTTTATTTCGTGCCAATTATTTTGTCAGGAAAATTCTGTTTTATATTTTTGCAAAAATGTTTATTTTATTATTTTGACAGACTCATAACGATTTTTAATAACCGCTGTACAATTCAATGTGTTAACCTAATCGTCACTCTGTATAGCTTTAAACACACGACATGCTTCAATAATTGACTGTAGACAAATACTCGCAGTAACGTATTGTGAGTTGAACCAATATTATGTAACCGGTTCCACTCAATAAAGGGCGTTTACATACTAAACAGTTTGCGTCAATATAATTATGTGACTGTACCCATATTGGTGTGCGTTTGACATTGCAATAATAAACAAGAGGTTTGGTTATAATAATTTGGTTGATTGTTACAATGAATGAAACCATTTAAACCTCTCGAGACAGCAGCAAGATTTTTAGTTTTATCTGCCAAGGTTGGAAATTTTATCTGAGACCTTCCTCATGTTTGGCACTTGTTTGTGATCATTTCGACCAAGTAGAATAGTTTTGTTATGCTACTACTTTAACTCATCAGAAACTGCCTTCTTTATTGCATTCTAAACAGCCTATAAAGCTACTAACAGTTTAAATGTTGTATGTACTTGTAATTTCGCCAGCACTTATACCTCCCAACTGGAGGACTCAAAATAATTGACCAAGCGTAATGTATGCAGCATGAACTAGCGTGATGTATTCACATGTATACTGTACCTTTAATAGGTAGGTACACAGGGTGGATTTTTGAGATTGGGCAGTAAGGGCAGCTACCTTAACCGTTGTAGCTACAGGAAAACGGTCTTATGAGACTGTCCTTAACTTTCTGAGAAATATTGATCTGCATTTACAGATTTTGAAAAAAATGTAAAGTCAGCAGGAAAATGGGCCATTTTCACAAAATCTTTTTTTTATGCCAATCGATCCTGTTTCTTATATGGATCAAAAACCTCTACAGGACCAACTGAGGTTTGAGTACTAGAAGAGTCATAAATCGCAAAAAACTTTTGCCATACATTTCGTAGGAAATGAGACTCCAACTTAGTTTTTAATGATGGCTAGATGAACTGCTACAATGAAGACTGGCCAAAAAAAAAAAATCGAGTTTCGAAGGAATACGCGTCATAATTGAATTTGCTTCGAAAACAGAATCTCGATAGTTTATTGCTTGGTTGCTTGTAATTCCTGAAATTCTGCGCAACTGCCGCCATACCCGTTCTAATTTGAACCCGCAATTCTCAAGGCAGTGGATACATACATAATTATGGTCCTATACCGTGACCACCTCGCTGTTCTGATCTCACGCCTCTTAATTTTTTTATGTGGCGCTATTTAAAAAATGAACTTTATAAAATGAACTACGACAGTGTTGAGGAACTCAAAGATTTACTTACCACGATTCTCTATGGAATTAATTCTAGCACATTATCAGCTGCTCCGCTCTGTAGTAAAGACAATAAACCTATGCCTACGTCAAAACGGCCACCAATTTGAACACCTCATAGACATATAGCACAACGGTAAAATTTCTAGGCGAGTTCAAATGTAAAGTTTCAAGTTCTTAATTTTAAGGTGAAATAATACCCAAAGTAGAAGTTATTGCTTTTTATTTGTTTTTCAATCAGTCTTTCTTGTAGCGACCAGTTTATCGATGGTAAAAAATGTATTTCGAGTCTCATTTCCTACGTAATGTATGGCAAAAAGTTTTTTGCGATTTATGACTTTTCTAGTATTTAAACCTCAATTGATCCAATACAAGTTTTTGATTGTTATAGGAAAGAGGATCGACTGGCATAAAAAAAGTTTTTGTGAAAATTTCCCATTTTCCTGCTGACTGTGCATTTTTTTCAAAATCTGTGAATGCAGACCAAAATTTCTCAAAAGTTAAGGACAGTCTCTTAAGACCGTTTTCCTGTAGCTACAACGATTAAGGTAGCTGCCCTTACTGCCTCATCTCAAAAATCCACCCTGTATATACCCACATTACGCCAATTATGGTAAAGTCCCATTAGGGGGCGAGCCTATTGCCATCTACCGGGCACAAATCCAGATCTGGGGCTGCTACTGAAAAATTCTTAATACAACAACTCTTTGCCTGAACTTGGAATTGAACCCAAGACCTCGTGCTTAGCAGTAGTGTTTGCGAACGCTACACCATCGAGGTTGTCGAAATAATTGCTATAATAATATAGACTTGGCGTAAGTATCTCTAGTGAGCTATCCTCAGGCGTGGCATCAACGCACCTGCCTCTATTTTTATTGCATTACATAATCACAATTGGAAATTAATATATTTTCAAAGTTCGTTCACCCAGAAGCGATATATGAATACAACGCAATATTTCAACAATTTGAACAAACTTTGTCCACGCCAATTAGGTACGTCTGTGTGATTTTTCGGTTCAAATAACTTGTATGAAAATGAAAATGATAGACTTTTGTGTCATGAAAATAATAATACTAAACTAAATAAATGAATCTTAGTAACTACTAGGTTCCTTAAAAACTTAAACAGGTTCGATAACTCGAAAGCAGCTCAATTAGGACACAAGTTATTGGGGTCAAAATTGAAGCCAATAGTGGTTGTTGTGCTGGTATTTAGTACCCTTTTCCAAGTAATGCACCCTGTATAATAGCAATGAGAAGCAGTTTTAAATCCTCCAAGACCAACATGCTGCCTACTTTTTGTGTAATTTTTGATACCATTCCCGGCTGCTATGCACATAAAAAGTTGACAAACAACAAAATCCACCATCTTAGGATTCATTTTAAAAAAGCGTATCAAAAAATATTAGTATAATATTAGTCTTTGGTTATCAAAAAATTGCACCAAATTACTATAAAAGATGCCCATCGTCGTTCAGTGGGTGGTTCTATAACATAACATAACATCACGCATGTAATCCCCGAAGGGTTAGGCAGAGGTGTATCTATAGTACAGTAGTCTGTGTCTGTGTCTGTCTGTGTGTGTGTGTGTCTGTAGTGTAGTTCTATCTATATGTTTTTTCATTTATTTTTCGTTTTTATAGATAAAATACTCAGCTGTGTCCACAAACTGATAAAAAAACTCTTTTTTTCTAATTCAGTAATATTAATGTATGATCATCTTAAAATTATCATTTAGTATAGTAATTCGTTGTTACTAACTGTACCTCTTTTTTATTGTAAACAGGAGTCAAGGTTTAAGCTGAAAACCCGCAAAGAGATGTAAGCATAATGCTGACCCTTAAATCTTTTGCTTCTAGTATTATGGTTATTTGTGTGTGCACTACTACTAGCTGTAATACTAAGGACAACAAACGTTATTCTATTCAATTCTTATCTACCTACTAAAACCTCAACATCACTTCAGCAGTGCTTCCTCATCAAAACAATAAAATTGATGATACTTTTTCACCACAGAGCTCACCACAACTACCAACAGTTTGTCACTTCCGCATTTAAAACAAGTGGAAACAAAACCCTGTATTTCATTTGCTATTGAATTAACAAAATTTTCCAACAATTTTCATTTGGGGGAAGCAATATTTTTGTTCAGATTTATAGCCTACCGGCCACTTCCTGCTTTGTACTTTGATGTCCATGATAAAGGCAATTATTTTGAGGCTACTAATAGGAAATTCATTTCTTGGTTGGAAAGTTGTATATTTCGTTAAAGTTGTATTTATTTAAGAGGGTGAAGTTGTATTATTTAGTGTTAAATTCTTGATAAAGACTAAGGAAAGGGGTGAGAAGTAAGGAAGCGTTCCTTACTTCTCACCCCTTTCCTTAGGTAAGTGAAAGATATAGAAGGAGGAGTCTGTTTACCAATTCCTTTTTTTTTAAACAGATTCAGAAAATATTTGGATATTTTGGTGAGAGATGAAAACGAGAAGGTAGTAAAAATAAAATGAGGAATCCAGAATGGGCAATCTTATGGGTAAAATACGATAACTGATCGTCACAAAAAACAATGTCTGTAATATTAATAATTATTCATGAATAAAACTCAATCATACATAGTAGCTAGTCTAGCCAAGTAATAGATAGCCGATATCAAATAGTCTTGAGAAACAAATTTGAATAATTCGATTATGTATTATAATGAATTCATCCCTCACTATCTGGAGTAATAAGATAGTCCAATAGAGTTGAATTCAGAATAAAGTTATTATTCAAGCCTCTAACGAACCAGTGAATGTCACAATGAGCAATATTTAACTGTCGTAAAACTTGTGGTAACTAAAAACCACGAAATCAAAGATTCTTGATACGGTGAGTTCACGGGAGAATGATCCATTCGTACCTAAAAGGGAAAGTTGTATCATCAGTTCCCGTTTTTGTAATAAAAACATCCTTAACATATCAGCATCAAAAGGCCGTAACATATCAGCATTCCCAATTATTAGGCAGTCATAAAACTCACGGTTTCTTCCCAGGCAGAAATTAAAGAACGCTTCGCCTACGTTCATACATCTGGTCATACACGCACGCCGGTTGCGAGTACTACGCACCTGACCTTTCTGAAGAACATCACCAATTTGGTCACTATAATTATGTCCTGCTAGGGCGTGAGAGGCTTTATAATATATATCATTTGTTAATCGCTTTTCACTCATCCTCTCAACATGACCAAACCGTCTAGCATGCTCTTTTAAATTTTTGTCACTACATCTTCTTTTAATTAGGAGGTCAATTTCCTGTAAAAACCTGCTAATGTTTAGTCACCACTGTTTGACCTAAAAGCTGACGCCAAAGTCGTTTTTAAAAAGCTAAAAAGATGATGGATTATAAAACTCTAACTTTTTACAGATGATTTGTCTTTCACGTGATTTTATTTATATTTATATCGACAAAAGCGTGTTACACCCTCATTTTTTCTATATTGCTGTTAAAAAAATAACATGAGACCGTGATACCTATGTAACACAAAGATTTAATATAACAATGGTATGCAGTTTCAAGGTTTCAAAATATATAATTATGTTATGGGATGATTCTGACATGGACTTTCATTATCGTTTAAAAGGTAAATTAGTTTAAAACGGCTTATTTCCAATCGGAATAAAATTATTTTTAAGTTTTTAGTATTTATGATGCCAAATGACTAGTTTAGTAATTCACATTCAAGTTCATAATATTAGTAAGAAGATGGTATTATTAGGTCTTAAGCTAAGCATAATTATGTAGTCTAGATCAAACAATTTTCTAGTTTTCTTTCAAAAGTTAGATTCTCTTTGAATGTTAACTCATAAATGAATGCAGGCGCTTTATTACAGATTGTTCAGTGTTCAAAGGATTCGTTTTGAACTTTATGTAATAAACAGATTGTGATGAAAGAAAATGTTGCTGTTTTGTTAATGTATTGTTGACGTGTCTACTGAATCATTGAGGCGGCATTGCTTTGATCGAAAGTAAATTAAAAATATCAAAAAACCCCACTGAGTAACTTAAAAAAAAATGGAAACAAGATTTATATAAAATAATACTTGATACTATCTCATGCAGTCGGAGGCAATAGGTCGTTATTGTTAAGAAGATGCCTCCGACTGCAAGGGATAGCATAAAGTATTAATTTATATAAATCTTGTATCCATATTTTTTAAGTTCACTTTTTACACAGCCGAGTTTTGTGATTTTCTAAATTTACTTTTTTTATTTTACACTTTTTAGTCAGGATTATATGACGGTAAATTCGGTTATTTACTCACTTATAATCGGGTGATAACGGCCTCTTACTCACTCACTCAAAAATTTCGACGGGGTCGTTTTTATATAATTTTTAGGGTTCCGTACCCAAAGGGTAAAACGGGAACCCTATTACTAAGGCTCCGCCGTCTGTCTGTCTGTCCGTCTGGCACCAGGCTGTATCTGACGAACCGTGATAGTTAGACAGTTGAAATTTTCACCGATGATGTATTTCTATTGCCGCTATAACAACAACTACTAAAAAAACAGAATATAATAAATATTTAAGGGGGCTCCCATACAACAAACGTGATTATTTTGCTCGTTTTTGCTCAATATTGATAACGGCAACAGGTAGACGCTTGAAATATTCACAGAATATTTAGTATATTCACTTTAAAAATAAATAATTAAATTAAAATAAAACAAATATTTAAGGGGGCTCCCATACAACAAACGGGATTTTTTTGCCATTTTTATAGATAATGGTACGGAACCCTTCGTGCGCGAGTCCGACTCGCACTTGGCCGGTTTTTTATTTAAATGAATTTAAACATATAATATGTATATATTTATGTAATCAACTTTTAAAACCCTTCATTTTGATACCCCACTAGACAGGCTTGCGAGATATATTTTTTTCAAAAACACACATTTTGGCGCCAAAAATCCGCCATTTAGATTTTAATTTTATTATACCCAGTGATACTTGCGCAATAAAGGAAAATCTAACGATATATCATTTATCGAAAATCGGTTCAGCCGTTTAGTAGTTATGAGGGAACATATTGACGGACATACATACATACGTACATACATACACACAGGTCAAACACATAACCCTCCTTTTTTGGCTACACCGCAGTCGGTTAAAAATATAAAATGTTGTTGATTTATACTTTTTGATTGAGTATTTACTTGTACCAAAACCACACTAAACCAGGATTTATCTTTTTATTCACTGAGTCTTAATTTTTATTATTATTTCAGTTGCCATCATCATCTCGCTTGTGCCATAATTGCTAGCGAAGAACTGATAGAGCAGCATCATGTTCGACTGCAGAACGGGAATCTGAACCATCCAGTCTGCCTTCGTTGCAATCTGAAATAGCTGGCAGTGCATCGCAAGCGGGGCAACAAAGCTTGGACACATCCGACAGTACACTGCTGCCTAACTTTAACGCCAAACACTCAAAATCAATGTTTTTTTCCTGGCTATAACGAGGCCAATCAGCTCACTGTCCCATCAGCACTGCGGGTACATGTATTTTGTGAGTACAATTATCATGTACCGCCGGTATAATTATGTTGCATTGTAGAATCTGTTATTACCATTTAAGTAGTAACTACTGGAATTTACTTTTAGAATCAATATATAATCCTATTAAAACATTTGCTGCAGCACAAATTTAAGATCAAAGTCTCTATGAATGGTGGGCGTTCCCCTTTCAGCTCAATCAGAAACCGGGAAGTGGGTCAAATTTAACTTACAAGACACATACCTTGTTGTTGATTACACACACCGGGACAAGTGTAACTAAATAAAAGCTTATAATAATATAAGATATCCCGTCAATAAAGGTATGTTCCTTCATGAGGATGAAGGAAGAGATCTTTATTGACGGGATTTCTTGCAATTCTGTTTTATATTGGGACCGGGTGAGGGCCCGGTCCCAATATAAAACAGAATTGCACATAACCCTGTTTACGCCCTAACTTCCTTCACGATTAACTTAGCAATGTAACAAATTCTCTCAAACATTTCCAATGTTTCCTAAATCCTAACAACTTGGTACAATCATTTTGATGTCACAAAAAATTTAATAACATGCTGGCATTTGCATAAATTCACGGTACAAAGAAGAACCAGTTATAGTTAGACAAGTCGACTTATTACAAATATTCGAAAAAGTGCAATGTGCAAATTTGCATGGTAGAATATTGAATATTTATAAAACGCGAAGACATGTCATGTAGTCGAGGCATTCCACTCAGAGCACTGATTTCAACAGCACTTGTACAAACAGCACCTGAGCACTTCCACTAACGGCACTGAAACAAAATTTTGATGAGTGCGGTTCGGTGGAACAGTTTTCTAATATTACTTTAAGTCTCCGAACGGCACCTGCATACAGTTTGTAGTGATGGGACGTATGTATTTTTTGTTCAGGACATTACCAACTATAGCATATCGATACGGCAAGCGCATGTCAAACCACGCACCGTTGTCGCAGGGCTCCGTTGTCGTAGTACGTAATGAATGCAGTTAAATGTTTACGTATACAATTCGTTCAAATCACATAAATTTCGCCTGGGTGAATAAGGAAGGCAACTGTCAAAATGGCGCTGTCGTAACTATTTCCCAAAACAAGCTAATAGTACAGACGCCAGCACATCAAGCTACTACAATCTGTCAAATTTCTAAGGTTCAAGGTTAATTGGGAAAATTTGACAGTTTCGGGTAGCTTGACCAGCTGGCGTCTGTACAAGGCGAGAGGTGGTTTTCTTTTATTCGTGCGAAAATGACTCCTTGTTAAATACTCCTAAATGAGTCCACAATTTTCATAAATACCGTAATATTATTAGATTGTGGCCTAGAGCAACTCGTGGATTTTTTTTAAAATTAAATTCTGTTCTCAAAGCAAATCAAATTTTATGGTGAACTATTTATTATTATGACTCTATTTTGGTGACTGTCATTTTAGTAATAATCATTCTACTTTTTACTGCAGGTTTTTGGCACTAGTAGTACCAGGTTTCAAAAAATTATTGGGTATAGATAAATGAAGTTATTTCATTGTATGTATGTGTAATTATACCTAATCAATTGCAATACACTGCCAGCAGCTAATTTTGTACATATATTTTTGTGAAAATAAAGGTTTTGTCGACCAAGGTAGAAAAATCATACCACTTTGTTACCAATCAAAATAATTTGATTGATCAGCTTTAGTCACTCATTACAAAAAATAACAAAACGTATTTAAAGAACGTAGATCTTTCTTTCTCATAACTCTAATTAAAAATTATCATTTATTAAGACGTTTAAATCACATTTAAAAGACAACTGTGTTACTGTTGTGCACTTTTGTTTCAAAATATTTTACATAACATTTATAAGTGTAAAAATATCTTAGAAAAGTATTTAACATTGAAAAAAATATATATAATATTATTATTACTTAATCATTTTTGCTAAATCACAGCACTTACACTAGCTAGGTTACTTCAAAATTAATTAATAATTGCTATTATTGTTCGAACACTTCCAGTGGATTAGGAAATTCGTAGTTTTAGTTCGTAATTCGCACTCGGGACTAACTGTTCCTCACATGGAAAACTGTACGTCACTTGCTCACGCGTCAATAGTCCTGAGTCAGTATATATTGTCTGCTGAGATCAAAACTACAAACGTAGTATACAGAGACTTTTTTGTAAAAATAACAACATCACCACTGTATTCCCCGAAGGGTTAGGCAGAGGTGTACCTATATTACATCCACCTTTCGCCAGTTATGTTTAGGTCCCATGTAATAGGGGGCGAGCCTTTTGCCACTAACCAGGCACATACCTAGACTACGGAATGTTACTGAGAAATTACAGATGGAAAACACAATAACACTTTACCTGACCCGGGAATCGAACCTAGGCCTTTTTTTATAAAAATGTGGCTGTTATTTTAGTATATTGTGTCTTACGACTTCCACGTGAACGAAGTCGCGGGCAGAAGCTAGTAGTCAAATAAAACCAAACTCACGATCATGAATGAACACGAAATGGAATGAATGGACGAAATATCAAATTTATTATAGGCCATAGGGACCCAGCCCAGCTATGGTCACGCCATCTACAATTAGCATTGACCGACCTTCCCCATTAAAAGGTGGATATTTTTGAAGCAACCTCTGGAGTAGAAACTATTTCAAAGACATTCAAATACCTATGTAACGCCGTTAGCACAACGACGGCGACGCCGCAAACCGCTGTGCGAAAAAAGGGTTACCTCATTTAGTTTTTTTTTTCTTTAATTCCTGATTTCTTAAACTGAATTGACTGGTGCTATATCGAAGTATTGAGATGTTTGGATGATGCTGCCCACAGATTTAGAGTAGGCTAGATACCACAAACCGTCCGACCAAGCGTGCCCGAAATTTACCGAATCCACAAACTTGACGCGTTACTACATTATTTTGTGTTCGATCGCGCCAGTAGCGAGTTGTGTCGTCGAGGACATAAAAATGCCAAATTGCGCTGTTATAAACTGTAAAAACTCTTCTAGAGTCTCCCTTACTTGACCGAAAGGAATTTGACAAATTTTCACTTCCCAAAAAATTTCTCGCATAATTTCATTTGCCAAATTATTACTTAGCAAAAAATCTATTCATAAAAAATTGTAACGCAAACCTAATGTTTGACAAATGAACGTTTAAACTATAACTTGTTTACCAACTAGTACTTTTAACATTTTTTATTTAGTCAAATATTTCAGTTGGAATAACAGTTTTTACGCAAAATCAAATAATAATATAAATAAGTAATTAACCTAATCTAAATAGTTCAGATTCGGGTAACCTACTAAAAACAATCTCTTTTTTCTATTAATGCAAGTCGTTTCTGGCACTCGCCGGCCGCTGCCGCGGCACCGCTCGCTTCGCTCGCTCAAAAACGTTTATTGTCTGAAGATTGTTTGCTGTAATAAATCATTTGATTAAAGACCAAATGCCATAATGACATTATACTTGGTAATATTTTCCCAAGTAAAAATTTGACCAAATGAAAATATGCGTACTAAAATCATTCGAAATATTGCAATGGTATAAAAAAAGGTTGCTAAAATTTGTTTGGGTGATGAAAATTTGAAAATTTGGCAAAATCTTTTCGGCAAAACGGCAGGATCCCGGTATTACCTACCATCGGTAAGTAATATTGTTGCTCAAATAGCTGTAATTAATTTTAAAATCATTTATTGTGATGTTCAAGTAACACTACTAATAAAAACTAAATTCCGCCAACAGAAGTCAAAAATGTTTAAGTGCTTAATTTGCTGTGCATATATCGTATGTAATTGACCCAGCATTATTATATGTTTGCATGTGCTCGATATTAATAACTGTATAGTCGTAAGAGATATTTTTAACACAAATAAATAGTACAGTCAAGACTTTTATTTCTTTGTCAGTTTTCAAATTCTTTCCTTTATCTAGCCACAACCAACATACAGGCAACCCTTTCTCTTTTTAAGCTATGACACTTAGCAGAATATTGCATATAAAACTATAATAAATAAAAATTAATAAAATAAAAAAAAACTACTAACTGTTAAACAACTAACTAAATGAATGAAATCACGACATTGGGGAACAAATCTAACTTAGAGAGATGTATTATGATTATGGATGGATTCTTATGATTATGATAATGATTTTGTTAGGGTACGTCCCTTACACGTAAAATGATTTATTTTTTTCTCGTCTATCCCATGATGTGGGATATCGTTGGATAGACCGTTCAAAAATATTGCGGGTCTGTGAAATCCATTTTTCGATTCAGGGATCCGTTTGCGTAATATTAATAATAATTTATAATAATATAACGTTTATTTCAGAATCATGCTCCATATATGTTAGTAACAGTGTAAACTTATAAAACTAGTGTTAGTACAAAAATTCTAAGCTGCGTGAGGCACCTGGAGGTCCTGGGGACTGCCTACTCAACTGCGTCCAGTCGTATCTACTGCCCCAAGATCGGAGAGTCCCACCTATCAGCCAACGTCCTGAGAAAGGTGTTGGGGCTGCCGCGAACCCGGCGTAGCAGAGATGCGCACCTCATGCGCATGACGGCTGAAAAACTATCGTCGGCAAACATGCCAGACGCGCTATAAAAACGCGACAGCTCCATCAACACCCGGAACGTGATGTTGTATTGTATGCGCAGGCCACTGTATGCCCTTTGCGTGAAGTTCACCCACAGGCTGCACGTGTAAAAGGATTGGCAGTAGGCTTTGAAAATCGTCACCTTAACCTGCCATTAACCTTTAAAGTGCAATTTTTTGTTAGAGTCAAGTGTGGGGGCCACTTGACTCTAGCAAAAAATTGCACTTTAGCCCCTGCCAGCTAAATGGTTGTATTTGGGTATGTGAAAAAAATCATGGCAGTAGTATATACAACGAAATTAAAAGAAAACTATCACAGCCAAGTAGGCTTTACAAGTTAAAAGGAATAGTCGACCTATTTACATTTGCAGTTGGAGAATTGACCGTGACGTATATCGATGTATGGGAGAAAATATTTTTCAACTACAATATTAAGTTGATTTTTGGGATAAATTCATCCCACCTACGGAAACCTTTATTGTGCGTGGTCCGACAGTTTTTTTGTTTCAAATTCAAATTAATTTATTTGCTAGACTATCGTGGCCCAATTACATTCTACCATTAAATATGTTGTGCAAATATGTGTGTTTATTGGCAGCGATACAAATAAAACATTACTCCTTGCACAAAGTGAACAAAGTGGAATTATCCGGTACAAGACTTAAGTTCTACTGATTTGCATCGATATGTTTTGTTTGATAATGCCTTGGACAAAAAAATACATACCATCACTAAAAAAACATTTTACATAGGTGCCGTTCGGAGACTGAAAATAATATTAATAAACTGTTCCACCGAACCGCACTCATCAAAATTTTGTTTCAGTGCCGTTAGTGGAAGTGCTCAGGTGCTGTTCGTACAAGTGCTGTTGAAATCAGTGCTCTGAGTGGAATGCCTCATGTAGTCACGTTACACACTGCGACATAAATCAAGATTAAACATTTCAAATTGTCGGCTAAAAATACCAGGTCCCAAGTCCCTATGTAATTGTCCATAAAAATATATTACAAACTACCTGAATTAATAAAAAAAGGAAGACAAAAATAATAATAATAATAAAAAATTAAAACAATTTTTAATAAGAAAATGCTATTGTAGTTTAAACGACTATTTAAACAAATATAAGTGATAGCATATCATATTAGTACATTAGATTGATTATACTATTTAATATTTTACGTATAAAAAACCCTTATATAATAATATTAGATTTAGTTCAGAAAACTAAGTAGAGCTATGTTTTTCGAAGCTTCCTCTCTCTCACTATTTTGCATGTGCCCGACAAGGTTCACAATTATACCACAATAGTCACATTTATAATTTTAAGTTACCACTTTAGTACACATTGTGGAATGCAAATAAAGTATTGAGTATGGAGTATCGAATTGGGAAACGGATCAGAATAGACCTACTGCAGATATAAATATTCTAGGCATTGACTTATATCGTGATCCTTGGATTCTGATAAAATTCAAGAATTCATCGTGATTCCAACAAGCTGCCTAGCCTTTTCCCAACCATGTTGAGGTCGGCTTCCAGTCTAACCAATCGTAGCTCAACACCAGTATTTTACATGGAGCGACTGCCTATTTGACCTTCACAACCCAGGTGCTGGGAAACACGATAGCCCTTGGTAAGACTGGTTGTCAGACTTTTGGGCTTCTGACTACCCATAACGAGTGTCAAAGATCTACGAATGACAGCCGGGACCAACGGCTTAACATGTTTTCCGAGGCACGGAGGGGTCTCGAAATGTAATGGATGTATGGTCACCCATCCACGAACCGACCGCAGCAAGCATAGCTTAACCCTGTGATCACCCCGTGTGGCTGTTATCATTTAGCCCCTCAGCCCAAAGAGTTCATCGTGCTTGATACATACGAAATAGGTCTATGGTCTAGCGGATGAAAAGCTGTTACCTCTCAGGCTCACGAGGAAATTGCCTTACCATGCCAACCATAGTGACAACATTGAAAGTCCCTTACGACTGATATTTCACTAGTCCATAATACTTTTTCCCCGAAGGTTGAGGCAGAGGTGTACATATAGTACACCCACATTTCGCAGTTATGTTTAAGTCCCATGTAATAGGAGGCCTATTGCCGTCAACTGAGCACAAATCCAGACTCCGGGCTATTAAAAACCCAACAACACTTTGCCCGACCTGAGAATTGAACCCAGGACCTCATGCTCCGCAATAGCGCTTGCGACCACTAGACCAATGAGGCAGTAACCTGAACATATGATGCCATAATATTATAACGCAGTCGGGTAAAAACTTCTAAGCCATAATATTATAACGCAGTCGGGTAAAAACTTCTAAGCCATAATATTATAACGCAGTCGGGTAAAAACTTCTAAGCCATAATATTATAACGCAGTCGGGTAAAAACTTCTAAGCCATAATGTCGCCGTGCATTGAAAATCTCGTGATTGCAATAAACGTTATTTTATAGGGGAAGTTAACTGTCTGAAAAATGGCCGACATTGACGTTCGTGGAGGTTCTCATCTCATCAATAGAAGGCATTAGAAGCATCTTAGAGCTGGGCGTTTGTTCTTTGTTATAAGTATACATTATGTGGTTTTCTACAACTTTTTTCTGGTTTTCGACGTTTTTACTTTGCAAATATTGGTATCTATAACCTAATGATGGAACTTCCATGAAATAAGTCTTTCACAAAAAGCTTTCTTATTAAAAAAAAAACATACAATGACGATGGTGCAACACGGATCAACTTTTGAATAATATTTTTTTATGTAATTTATGAGCAGACCCGTATTAATCTTATAATGTTCTTACAGTGTTGTTGTAAACGATTTATAGTCAAAGGGATTGAGCCATTCGACGTACATGGGAAATATGGCTCACTTATTATTTTTGGAGAAATTCGAGAGGTACGACGGTTACCCTGTATATTGATCCCATAGGGTTTTGAAAGGGCAATATGATGGTAAAACAGTTATGTGATCTTATTATGATAACAACAAGGCTGAAGGCTTAACTGTCCACTAATTATAATGCATAATTGCAAACCGATTAACTATCGACTTGCCCACTATTAAGCTGTCTGAGTTTCAATGACCACAGGAGACATAATAACAATTACTAGAGGTCGTTCACTGGTCGAGATTCGACCACGTTTACTTATAATCTATAGGTATAAATAAAATATATAAATAAATAAAATAAAAAGGCTTTATTCTACCATAATTTACATATAACAATTTGAGCATAATAATTATTTTATCATTACACATAATGGTTATTACAAATTTCATTATCATTTATATTATTATTAGAGTTAGATTCATATTAATAATTATATTATTCTTAAGTGCTTGTAAGCAAAATATAGTTTAAATATGTATACAAGGATTTAAAAAAAAAAAATTATTGATTGGCATGCACGTGAAATTAGCAGTAGGAAGTAGCAGTAATCATAGATGAACAGGAAATAATAAATGTTAATGAATACATCTATTTGGGGCAATCTATTTCATTTGAAGACCAAACGGAAAAATTAATAAACAGGAGAACTTACAATCTATAATATATAGTACTTACTAATTCCACGAGTACACTAATTCTATGCTATTATAAAGTACTTACTAATTCCATACTATTAAAAAGTACTTACTAATTCCATGCTCAAGCTGTCAGTTCTGTCACCTATCACTCTTTAAGTCATGAGGCCCTGGTACTATGTGTGTGAATTTCAAACGCATGGTAGTGTGTGTAATGTTTTTTTTATTAATTTTATTTATTTCGAATGCATATTATAGAAAAATATTAGCTTTTTGTACTACTTCATATAAACTTTGAACTGTCCTGAATTTCGTGCTGATGATGATTATGTCTCGTTTGGTTGATGAAGTAATCGATGTCTAGATAAAATAAAGTCTATTTAGTTATGAAAAACGTATTTTTATCATAAATCATTTATTCCTAACAAATTGCTTGTAAAGGATTTGATTTTCAGCAAAGTAAAAATTATGTAGAGCCTTTTTGGCATGAAAAGTACCTTCAGTTTTTTTTTTTACTTACTGGCAATTACACACACACACACATACATTAAGTCACGGCTTCTTCCCATGGGGGTAGGCAGAAACTATAGAACGCCACTTACGCTCCTTACATATTCCCTTACAATTACAAACAATTACTATTCAAATAACTTAATATACTAAGTGTTTTGATAAAAAGTTTTTTGGTTAAACTTAAGTTGCATTAAAAAATGAAAGAACACAAAATACAACAGAAATGTTGATCGCAGTTGAAATATAAACCTTATAAACTTGCTAGCCTGAACCTGAAAAACTATCAAAGCCTCGGAAACGGATGCCGCAAGCGTCAACCACACCTATATTACACTGTTTTTAATGTTTATATTAGCTTGGCAGTGTCGCTAACAGACAGTTTTCTAACACGGTGTAGTATATTACACATGTGTAGCTTGATAATAAAATAAAGTTTGAATAAGTGACATGTTTATGATTTGCTAAAGGTTTAAGACCCTACAGACTTTTAATTTTGATTTTCCAGTTTAAATGACTAGTGCGATCAAAGTTACTCAAACGGCATTCTTGATGCAGTTCAATCTCACATATTAGGCATTTTGTCTTAAAATTAGAGAAGATTTACTTAGCGGGTCGATTTTTAAAATTTCTTTAACTATATATTTTTATTTACCTACCCGTACTGGGCCCGCGTGGTGGATTATGTCCCAATCCCTCTCGCAGAGAGGAGGCCTGTATCCCAGCAGTGGGGGAACATTAAAGGCTGATTATGTATGTATGTATATCTTTATTTTATGTCTTCAAAGAATCCATTTTACAACGTCTTTTAAGCAAGAATTTCCAAGAATACCATACATAAGTTTTAGCAACAGATCGTCCCGATACTGCGGTATCCATGAATAATCCATTTTCTTGGACAAACGGCCGGCCCCCCGTATCTCTGACCCGATCTGTGTTATTGCTCAAACGACTCCAAATGGAACAGATAACTTCTATTTTCCCGTTCAATCTTTTTTCAGGGTGACTTCTTTTTATCCTGGATTGTCGCGGAAATCGTGGTCGTAGAGTCGTTTGATGTTCAACGTTTGGTTCTTATGGATCATTTGTAATGATAATATTTTTATGACGTTCCTCAAGGTTTCTTTGAGGTGGAAGGATAACATAGTAATATGTGTATTTTTTTTACTAGCGTTCCCTGGTACCGACTTACGTAATGAAATAATGCCAACCGTCAATGCTTTATGTTTTTTTATTAATAACAATGTAGTAGCTTGAATTATGTAGGTACCTAACACAATCTTTTTAAATTTAAGCTAGTAAACTACAAAAAATCACAAAAATTTATGTTGAAATCTTACTGCAATATTTCTGCAAACTAACAAAAGAACTGAAAGTTTGAAACCAGCCAAGTCTTGAGTACAAGCCTCTCCTTAGTAAAGCCTCATTTTCACGATGCAAATTTCACGCCTATAGCAAACAATAAAATAGAAACAATCAAGTTCTTGTATCGTCTAAAAACTGTTTAAACAGTGCAACTTTCAATGTTGTGTTCAACTTATGGCATGCCACAGGCAATTAAATCCACAAATATAAATGAAAAAGAACCCAACTTACTTGAAAAAGTAGCTCCCGTTGCTATACCCAAAGAAAGGCACGGTATACGTTAGCATCCAGATGTTGCCACCGCCGCAGTCGTAGTACGGCTTCGACCACTTGCCGTCTTCATACGTCACTGATAGGATCTCGTCGGGCTCCCTGTCAGTATGGGCTGTGTCGTTGTAGGTGTACGTGTTGTATCCTGCAAGAGAAGGTGGGGTTAGGTGGTGGTAGACTTGAATAGACCTAAGGGTGGATGGCTTTAAGGAGGAAATAGGCGCAGTAAATGAAGGTACTGTAGGCATCAATGGTTACTGATTGCAAGCTTTTTCACAAGACTTTTTTCGTCAGTGGTGCAACAGCTTGGCTTTGTTCCTTCTGATGTTGAATGAAGGTATAGATTCAAGTGAAGGCAACACTCTAAATACCTAAGTGAAGACGAATGTGGTCGGACTCTCTCTTTCTGAATACATACATAAGATAAAGAAAACACATATCACTGTCTCGTTCTTATGTATGTATTCAGAATGTGAGAGTCCGACCTTAGGTATTTAGAGTGTTGCCTTCAGTTTCATCTATAAGCTTCTTGCTAATACCTACGTGTGACATAGAACATAATTATGTGTTTTGACGTTGTATTGCAACCATCATGCAGATAAATAATAAGTATATAAAATAAAGTCACTTTTCGTATCTGTCCGTGTGATCATGTTGTTCTGCTTAACTACGCAACGGATTTTGATGCAGTTTTCAATATCATTTAGAAAATTTATTCCGGAAGGCTTATAAGATTAATATATAATAAAGTAATCTCGATTTTAGTTTTGACAAGGGGGAAAAACTTTGCGAAGCAGGGACGGGTTGCTATAGTGTACTATTAAAAAATAACTAATGTGATCGTAATTTTGCGTCACTCAGCCCTTCAAACCCAAACATTTCAGTTCAGTTAAGTATGCCATATCATTTTGGTGCTAAGCTGCTTAGCAACAGAATAAGATTTGGCAGTACGTAGGTACCCCGAACATAAAGTACTAAGAGCTTTTTACTAATACCTCTAATAAAATAAAAAATAGGCAGTCATGGGGACTGGCCGACAGAAGTGAAAACTTAAAACTTTGGAATAACGTATACAAGGTGGAGACAACAATACGACAATAAATTAAATTGCGTATATCTAATGCTACACCCAGGCTGCATACGAAAATTTAATCAAATATAATTGAATATTTTCGTCACTTTAGCTAGTCAAAGATTGGCAAACCCCCATGTTCAGGCCACCACTACTATTTAGTTTGTTTGAAAAAATTTTTAAAAAACTTTTTTAATGTCGTTGTTAGGATTTATTTGATATTTACAAAATACTCTTATGCATTCGTTTTGACAATGTTTTCATTCATTGTCGAATTGTTGTCTCCACATTGTATTATATATACGAATACATGTACACAGGCTGCTGCGCGTCACCAGTCAGGCGCAACACGTCACATTAGCATCTCGCGGGTAGCATCATGCATGTCGGTGACCCGAACCCATAAGTTTTCCCTACCAAAAATCTATCAACGCGCCTAAAGAAGTTCAATAATTAGTAGCCTGTTTGGCACACATACTTATGTAACTCATGTATCAAGATTTTCCGTCGAAACGGTGGATAGAAATGGTCAACATTTGTACGTCGCCTATAGCCTTGTAGCCGATGATTTCGACCAATATTGTCCACCAACAAAACATGCCCAGTTTATTTTTTAAAGTATAAATTCAAAGCAGACAGGAGAAAGACAGGTGACACGCGAAAACAAGCAGGACAATGATATCGGAGATTAAATTGTAATTTATTTGACTTCATGTCACTCGGTATTGCATAAAAGAACAAAGTGTTATATGAAAATATTTTAATATTTTCTGCGTTGAATTTTTATGTGATGCGGAAAAATAAAAATAAATACTTTTTCCATAAACTCGGTTGCTACTAAATAAAATCTTGTTTTATTTTGCTCAAGTGTATTTGCCATTTCCCTTTACATGACGGTTCCCGGTCACAAGGGTGAAAACTGCTCAATATGGCGGAACAAATCAAATGTACGATTTATAAGTATTTCGATATTTTCGTCATAGTTTGTTCAGATTCTCGTAATGTTTCTCGACGATTTTTTTATGACGTACCTTATACCTAAGATAGGTAGATACAGAAAAAAAAAAACGGCCAACTGCGTGTCGGGCTACGCACAATGAAGGGTTTCGTAGTGGGGATTAATTTATCCTAAAAAGAAAATAAACCTTGTAGTTGAAAAACATGTTCCCTCATAAATTCCAACTGCAAATGTAAGTTTGTACGCACAATATTGAGAGATTTACCATATTATTTTAAGATCAGAGACTTCTCATAGGTTTTGCTATAATATATAAGTAAAGAACTATATCTGTTTTTTTTTTAAAGGGTTTGTTTGAGTAGCTTAGTTAGTATATATCTGAAATCCTTACAATAAGCCCTTTCATTTGGTATGTCACGCTTTTTTATTTTGTTTTATAATTTTCCCCCCAAAGTGAGCACATTCAAAATTAATTTACTTACGTTAAACTTTCGTGTTTGGGTCACAGAAGTTTATATGTGTACCAAACAACCCAGTAGATTCGAAGCAAATTGACTGTGACAGACGGACAGACAGACAGACACACGAGTAATCCAAAAAACGGAACCCATATGGTTCCGTTTTTTCCTCATGAGGTAGGGACGGAACTCTAAAAATTGCCTCATTGGTACCTCTCCTATCCTGTGTTGATAGTGGTCGGGATTTCGAGATCCATATCGATGGGTACGAGATTGTATTCTTCATACATATGTTTACTCAAAGGTTTTGTGATAGAGGGATTAGAAATTGATTTAAAGGAAGGAAAATACCTCCGATTTCGAAATCGGAGGTATTTCCACTGTCATAGTCTATGACACAATTTTTTTTCAAAAATTACGAAAAACAAGCTGCAAAAGCTTGTTTATTGTAATTTTGATAACTTTTAGCCCGCGTGGTTGTCGGAAACTATCCCACGGGAACGTACAACCGGGATTAAAAGTAAACGAAGCTTCCTCATGAATCACTCCGTCCATTGGTGAAAACCGTTTGAAAACCTGTTCGGTAGTTTTTGAGTTTATCGCGTTCAGACAGAAAGACATACGTGGCGGGGGACTTTGTTTTATAATATATTGGGATAAACAAAATAAATAATGCCAAAGAGACCACAGCTCAGGACAAAACAAGGAGACAGGAGGATAATATAGTGTCATCGGATATCATTATTATTGTTGGACTTTTTTAATTATTTCCGTGTTCTACGAAGGTCTTTTACGTTTTGGAATCTTCAGGTCGTGCTCACATAACGAAATCATCACTCTCCTGCCCTTATAAAAATAATGAGAAGATTTTCTTCCCTATTGTGTGATTAACAAAGAAAATACCAATATGTGCTTCAATTTAAAACTGATCTAAGGATAATCTCTTATCTTATTTGAAGTCGTAAACGCATATAAAAGATAAAACTCAGTAATGAAATAAAATAAATAAGTCTTAGGAAGTGGCCTTTTAGATAATTGGAAGAAAAATTTCGTGAGATAGACCTTAATTTATCGAGAAGTGTTAAATTTGAGAGATACGTGTCCTGATTCATTCAGTACCTTTCAAAATGATTTATAATAATTGTCTTTAGACTGTGTTTTGTATTTACCTTGGGATTTAGGTTACTTATATATGGTCTTTGTTAGAAATATTTCTGATTATCCTTGCTTTGGTACTTACTTACTATATCTGCTCGGTATGGTGTCAATTTATTAGATAGCTATTTTGTTTCTTGAAAAATAATCTTTGTCATTCTCAGTACCTACACGTGAACGAAATTTTTAAAAAAATGGAGGCCATTGAGGACAAAACAAATGCAACTTTTTAATTGTGCCCATTCCACTCATTTCACGACTATATAATCGAAATCATTACTGGAACATTAAAGTCGGCAATATTTCCAGAATCTCATCTGAGTTTCCGTTCGGAAAATATTTAAATATTGATATATCCAAAAGCACGAATAATTACGACCGATAATTTATGGAATCGAAGTCCGAACGAAGCTCATGAATTTACCATTAATGCTGATTGAAGTTCTCATTCCGAAAATCGGAACGTACAAAATAATAAAAAAGTCGGCCGGTGTCGTGGGACACCTGATTGGAGCGAAGTTCCTTTCACTGTATATTATGTATTAATTCTATATTATGTATTTACAGAGCCATCTAGTATGGTCTCAAGTTTCAAGTATCAAATATTTTTGGTTTGACCAATTAAATTAGATGGCTCTGTATTAAAAAACAAAAACAGAAATTTTTGCTACTTGAAACTGACATTTTTGGGCATAACGCTTTTTTGTTACGTGACGATATCAGCCTGTTTACTTATACTGCAAGCCACATTAAAGAACTTAGTTCCAATAAAACTTTATACGCTTTAGTTTTTTGAAAATGTGTATAGTGGCCAATGAAACATTCCTCACGTATCTTACTATACGCCTAAACAAGTGAGTTCCTCACTTATCCACGACCACATACTTTAACTTAACATCACGCCTGTATCCCCGAATTCATATTTTTGTTTATAACAATTTTGAAATCATTAAAATGCTGTGACAAACAGACACTACTCATTCCAATTTTGGTATAATGCAACACTACCAAATGAACGCAACGAACGCACTGGACATTATATAACACTCCGGCCCGTGAAATTAAGCGTAAAATAACATTACATACTTCTGTTATGAAATTCTGTTTGTTTATTGAAAATTGTTTGTAAAAGCGAATACCAACTCTTTTGAAGTTTACGTAAAACGCATTTTTGTTTGTTTATTTTACTGTCCAAATTTAAATATTACGTAATAAAACGTAAATTGCGTAAATTGTGGAATGTACTAATCCTAATAATTATCAAAATGACATATATAATTCTTTAAGTGACATTATAAATTGGCTTGACAATAATAATCTTGTGATTAACCTAAGTAAGACTAAAGTTATACATTTCCATCAGCGCCGTATGAATCCACCAATTAACATTGCCTATAATAACTGTACAGTAGAAGAAGTAACAAATGCAAAATTCTTGGGTATAACCATAGACAGTAAACTAACCTGGAAACCTCACTCAGAGGAAAGCTGCAAGCGTCTGAGTAAATCTGCGTATTTGTTATTTCAGTTATCCAAGAAAATCAATAGTGACACTTTATTAACAGCTTACCATGGATTGGTCGCATCTATTCTGAGATATGGTATTGTTTTTTGGGGACAATCATCAAATAGGGAACTCATATTCAGGATGCAGAAAAGATGTATACGATCGATGTATGGTCTAAGAACGACGGATAGCTGCGTTCCTTACTTTAAAAAATATAAAATACTAACGTTGCCATCTTTGTACATATTGGAAACTGCAATATTTGTAAGAGTCAATCAACATTTATTTTTAAAATTGTCATCAGTTAAGAGAACACCAATCCGTGCCCAATATGAAAACTTATTATGTCTGTATAAATGCAAAACTGCATTATTGAAAAAGAGTTTCTTCGGTAATGCTCCAAATATTTATAATAAAATACCTGACATTATTAAATCTATGCCTATAAATAAATTTAAAAACTCCCTTCAGGGGTTATTAATTGACAAATGCTATTACAGCGTGGATGAATTTTTGAATGACATTGTTATTTAGAAGTCTGATTGTGCGTTTTTATTTTTGTGTGTCTCCTAGTGGTGTAATGTAACTGAATCTTTGGCATTATGATGTAATTTGATTTCTGGTCTTGTTTCGATTTTGACATGGTTTAATTTTATTTTTGGAATTCTTTGAATTTTTATGACATTGTGATTTTAATTTATTTCTGGTATTTGTTTGGACTATGACATTATTATTTAATTATGTTTCTAGTATTGTTTGGATATTGACATTGTTTTTTTTCTTTTCTTTTTGTGTTGCTTTAATTTTTTTTTTGTGTTATTTGAATTTTGCCATTTTAATTTAAATTCAATTTTATTGTATTGTCTGCTTAGTGCGACTAATTTTGTACGCCATACATGGCAAAACATGTAGCTACCTAACTTACATATAAGACCTAAATATTGTACTCATGTTTTACAAAATAAATATATCTTTATCTTTATCTTATCTTTATTATTATCAGGAATATCCATCTAAAGTAATATTATAAAGAGAAAAGACTTGTTAGTAAAGTTAATAGAAAAATTGTTTGTAATGGATAAACCCAAAAAATACTTAACTGATTTAACTAATTCTTCCTCGTATACAAAGCCACATTATCAGTAAGTAACTTGGGCTGTATTTTTTTTGTTGCATAGAGATTCCTACAAAAATTGCAATAATGCATCCTAAGGTATCAAAAATTTGCCTTTAAAAGTAATTATTTGGCGTGCGCTGCGAAAAATGATACAAAAAATGATGAACTACATGTTTATAGTACTCATCATTACAAACATAAAATCTGCGAGGCTAATGTCTAACTATTACCTATAATTAAGTCACAATAACCGTTTTTAATCAAAACACGGGTAGAATCGATGAGGTTCGTATCATGATATTAATCCTTGTGCAACTAAATAGTACCATAATCCAGGTTGTAATACATGTAAATTCCTCTTTAAATTATTTGAATCGAACTTTGCGTTTAGAAGTTATGATGGGTATTAAAAAGCTCATAGTAAGAAAAATACCACTGTGGGAGCGAACAGCCCTACGCTTAGTCGTGGGAGCGAACAGCCCTACGCTTAGTCTATTAACCTACACATTTTATTTTTTGTAAATTAGAAACAATTGAATAGTAGTTTGTAATAAATAATAAAGTTTTTCAAATGTATAATAAATAAAAAGATCGCGGCCATTTGTTTTCGGAAACTATCTTTTAAACGGGATTTCGTATCTTCGCCTACATAGTTCAACACTCTCCGTGTTGAACTATGTAGGCGAAGATACGAAATCCATGCGAGTGAAGTCACGGGCAAAGTGCTAGTTTAATAATAATAACATGGTCCGCGTTCTGATTGTATAGCAATCGGATTGGCCCTTTAATAAATGAACATGGACGCGATTGCGTAGTAGAGTAATTACTATATTGAGCTTCCAACAGTCAGACCAATTGACCTGTTGAGCTGTGGGTTTGGTAATGGCGGAAGCGGGGGCGAGTCAAAGAGGAGGTTTATTTTGTGTTGAGAATATTTATGTTTATGATAAAATATCTAATTGTGTGGAAATCAGTAATTGTCATGTATGTGCATTTGATGCCGAGGAGTGAGTTTTGTTTGTTCTAACGTTTGTTTTAATCAAAGCCTTACTTTGTTCGCAGATACATACATCTTTTATGGGGTACTGTGTTAAATATTACAACAAAATACCTTGTGATATATTGAAATTAAATGAGAGAAAATTTAAAACACAATAAAAGTACACTTTGTAAACAAGCATATTACAAGTTAGAGGATTATATCCAGGACAGGAATGCTTGGAAACGTGCTGGTCCAGCTCCATAGGACAATCTAGAGTCTACACAAAATCAAACTGATTGCTATTTTTATGGTAAAATCTGTTATTTTTATGATATTGATTTTACATTCTGTGATAACCTATACTCACACACTGACTTATTTTTTTACTTTTTTTAGAAAAACATACTTTTATGATGTTTGTAAATATGTGAACACCATGTATCTATCTAATAATTAAGTTATTTTTCATTGCTTAGTTTTTAATTCGTTTTACCTATTATGGTATAGTAATTTTATTCTAGGTGCATCGTCTTCACATATAATCATATAATTAATGTAATCAAACAAAATATTGTAAAACATTTTTAAAAGAGTACCGGTGGAGTTTCTTGCCCATTCTTCTCCATACGAAACTACCTTTTGGAAGGGGCAACTAGAATCAATTCTATTTTTTTTTTGTAAATTTTGACGTTCAAAAGTGCCTCTTATGTGCCTATTTGAAATAAATGGTTTGACTTGACTTGACTTGACATAACAAATGAGCAATTTGTGTTTATATAACATAAAATGTTTTTAAGAATATAGAGTTCAACTCAAAAAGAAAAGGACAGGAAAGAAGCACGATGAGCCGTAAAATTTATATTCGACTTTTCGAGTATTCCGATATTAGGAGTATTGTCTAAAATATAATTACTTTTTTCATATCTTACAGACAGAAAAAGCAAAAGTGAAAAAATAAAGGAAATATGCTTTTAGAAATCAGGAGAGACAGGAAAAAAATACGATTCCTCTTAACTTTGTTAAGTTTCAATCGACTGTTCGAAGTTCCACAAAGAAATAAACAGTCGGACTGTTTTCCCTTTAGTCTTAGAAAAACATTTTCCTACTCGTAATATAGGACAAGTTTAGCACAAAGGAATAAATTTGAGCTTAGTAACGTATCTTTTCTGAGATTTTGGGAGGATATATCTAACTCTGGTAACATTACAGTGATAGCTAAATATGGTCTAACATTTTTTCTTTTAAAAATAGGTTGTATTTGTCTCTTATAAGAACGTTACTTAAGCTGTTAGTCCCAGCTATGATTCGTAGACCTTCAATAGTAGCTACGGGTTGCTGGAAACTCAAAAGTCTGACAACCAGTCTTGCCAAGGGGTATCGTATAAGTGTGTAACCCAGTAACTGGGTTATGGAGGTCAGATAAGATTGGTCAAGTCAGATAAAATACTGGTATTCAGCTTCACCCGCTCAGACTGGAGGCCGACCCCAACATAGTTGTAAAAATGTGAGGCACATGATGATGATGATTGGTGTCCTATAAATGCCTTTTCGAAAAAATATTTATATTGTAGGAAGGGTAAAACGCTACAACACCAATTACATTCATTAACATAGAAGCAGAACAAAGGTCTATGGTCAGCCTTGATCTATCACTTGGAAAAGTCTGATGTTAATGTCTTTATTATTTACTAGCTTCTGCCCGCGACTTCGTTCGCGTGGAAGTCGTAAGACACCACAAAATACAAATCCAATTCTTAAGTCCTGTACTGTTTATTTTTATCTTATTTTTGTTTTTATTATTAACTAGCTTCTGACCGCGACTTCGTCCGCGTGGAAGTCGTAAGACACCACAAAATACAAATCCAATTCTTAAGTCCTGTACTGTTTATTTTTATCTTATTTTTGTTTTTATTATTAACTAGCTTCTGACCGCGACTTCGTTCGCGTGGAAGTCGTAAGACACCACAATATACAATAACAGCCACATTTTTATAAAAAAAACTGCCTCGTTGGTCTATTGGTCGCAACCGCTACTGTTAAGCATGAGGTCCTGGGTTCGATTCCCGGGTCAGGGAAAGTGTTATTGGGTTTTCCATTTGGAATTTGTCAATTACAGTCCAAAGTCTGAATTTGTGTCCGGTTGATGGCAATAGACTCGCCCCCTATTAGATGTGACCTAAACTTAACTGACGAAATTAAATGTGGGTGTACTATAGGTAAGTACACCTCTGCCTAACCCTTCGGGGAATAAAGACGTAATGCTATGTTATTTTTATAAAACATAAATACACACATAAACTCACGCCTTCTTCCCAAGGCTGAAACTATAGAACGCCACCTGCTACGCTACTTACATACTACTTTTGGTTGGTTAACGATCATACATCTGGGGGTCTACTCCGAACATAAATTCGAAGTATCGGCCGAATGTTCGTTCGTTTCTTAACTACGGCTAACCATTGCTGACTACGGCGGAAAAAAAAAAACAGGACGGTCGAAAAGATAAGCCAAAGTCAAAACTGTGACTTGAAGTCGGGTAAGGACTCAACGTCAAAAAGGGAAACTTTGGAAGTTTTAAAATGGTTGAACATTCGGCCGATACTTCGGTTTAGCGCTTCGGATGCACGCCTGTTAGTGCTCTGAGTGGAATACCTCGTTCCAAATACTACACATCTGACCTTTCCCTTCAGAAAGCTCAGACGTGCAGTATTCGGAACAGACTGATGACAGGTGATGTTCTTCAACATAACCAATTAGGTCACTAATTGTCCTCCTTTGGAGCTCGTGGCTAAGTAATAACAGCCGCATGGGTCGATCCATCAGGTTAAGCTACGCTTGCCGGGGTTGTTCCGTGGATGGGTGACCATCTTTACATATAGAGACTTCAACTGCTGGACATAGGCCTCCCCAAAAGGAGCCACCATAATCGCCACTCTTGGCAGGCGGGTTGGAGATTGCAGTATGGTGTTAAAATGCATAGAGAACGCTGCTGCCCATTCTCTAGTAAGTCCCTTAGTCGCCTTTTACGACACCCACGGGAAGAAATAGGAATAATATTTAAAAAAAACCAGCACAAATAAATAAACCAGCGCTGGAGCTCTGGCTCGCATAGGGCCGCAGCATTATGCTGAGCGATGGCCGTTTTAATACTATACATAATGATATAAAAATACTATATATAATGTGGCGCATATTTTCCCTGAACTTGTTCTTTTGTGTTTGTGTTTTTATTTCTTTGCGATATGTTTACCGCAAATAAACGTATTTTCTTTCTTTCTTCTTATAACAGTAGATAATGTAGAACAGATGGCCGATGGGGCTGAAAGGTGATGTGATAAAACTACAAATTAAAAATTTTCGGACTTTTTCCTTTACTTGTGATTCTAGGTCAACGGGAAGTACCCTATAGGTTTTGATTAATTGGCGAGTATCTCAATAGGACACTAACAAAACTAACTAGTTAATACTTAACTGGCGAAACGTGGGTGTACCATAGCTACATCTCTGCCTAACCCTACGGGGATTACAGGCGTGATGTTATGTTATGTGTATTTGAATACGGCCATTTTGTCAGTTAGATTTTTTTTGAGCTCCAGGGGACCGTAGACTTATGTAGGTATTTGATATTAATTTCAACTTGATACCTCCACGCGATCCTGAGAAAAAAGGTCTTGACTGACTGACAGACAAACAGAGGGACGGACGAATGGGCGGATAACGAATTGATTCCTTTTGAGGAAAGGAACTCTAAAATGTAAGTTGTAGTCTCATTTCCTACGAAATGTATGGCAAAAGGTTTTTTGCGATTTCTGACCTTTCTAGTACTTAAACTGAGGTTAGATCAAAAAACTCTATTGAACCAACTGAGGTTGGTTCAATAGAGTTTTTTGATCTTCATATGAAACAGAATCTATTGGCACCAATTTTATTGAACTGAAAACTTCTTTAGGCGCGTTGAGCACTTTTTGGGTGAACACAAATCATGGAACTCGCGTCATCGTCACCGTACGCTAGTTTTCACTTCTATCGGCAGTCCCCAAAGACTGCCACGCATGTTTTTTTTTTGGTAAAATTGCCCATTTTTTTAATCTGTGTATGCAGATCAAAATGTCTCAAAAAGTTAAGGATAGTCTCCTAAGACCGATTTCATGTAGCTATAACGGTTACCCTTACTGCCCCAGCTCAAAAAGCCATCTTGTTATATAATGATTATTGACAGCTTAGCCCCATAAAGATATAGCGTGATGATTAAATTTGTAACTATCTGCAATGTAAGTGTTTGGGTCGTCTTTTTCCAATTTACTGTAAACTATAGAGGAATACAAACATCACGCAATATTGCAACTCATCCCCCATAGCAAATAGCGTGATAATATAATATGTAGCCTCCCAACTGACCAGACTTATAGGAAATATTTATGCAAAATTTGAACAGAATCTACCGTGTAGAATTTGCGTGATGCATGAACACGCATTCATAGAGGAATACAAACACAATGCAATATTGCTCATCCCCCATAGCAAATAGCGTGATAATATATTCTACGAACTGACTAGGCTTATAGGAAATATCTATGCAAAATTTGAACATAATTTAGACAAACAGACAAAAATTCAAAAAAATATATTTTTGGTATTGGAATCGATCCCAGACCTCGTTGCAAAAACTTTTTTTCAAAAATAATCAATGTACAATTTTGACTTTGCTACGATTTTATTATACTAAGTAGGTATTCATTTAAAAATGAAGACGGAAATACCCTAACAGACATTTGACTGTCTCAAGAGAGCATGAGTTCGCTTCCCTTTTTACTATTGACACGAACCCACTCCTATCCCAAGCATTAACAAATAAATCTTTATTTATAAAGTCCTTGACATTTCGTCTTCATTCACTAAATATTTACAAGAGCATTCATACCTCACCGGGGCGCCATAACGACGTCACCAGGTTGCGCTACGGGTTGGTAGATGTCACATGTCTTCGATTTTTTGGTTCTAGGACATGCCGGTTTCCTCATGATGTTTTCCTTCACCGTTTTGAGAGCAGTGGTGATGAAATAATTTACACAAAGTAAAGCGCCTGTCTGGGTTCGAACCTAAGACCTACAATTCGTAAGTCGCGGTCGTTACCACTGAGCCACCACTGCTGTACTGTGTGGTGCTTGCGCTAACATAAATATCCTTCGTAGTTCAAAAGTCCTCAAGTGAATTGAACTAACTGGCTATTCTTTATCGTGGTTTATTTTCTACTTAGGTTGGTGAAAAGGTTGTAGAACTTTAACTTTAGTAGTACCAAGTGTTTATTATGGAACTGGGTAGCTCTTGTTTAGTCTGCTCTTAGATGTCCAAGATGAAAATCTACCACTTGGTAAGGTAATCATCAGGCATCTATTGTTTAATTCCCAGTTGTATCGTATTACCCAGTTACTGGGTTGTGGAGGTCAGATAAGCAGTCGCTCTATGTAAAATACTAGTATTCAGCTGCATCCGGTTAGACTGGAAGCCGACCCCAACATAGTTGGGAAAAGGCTAGGCCGCTAAACGCCCTTTGACGTCATCTTTCTATTGTGTCTCGTTCAGTGTCCTTGACTTGGATCGACTCGCTATCGAAGTATCAGTATCGAGAAGCTTAGACGCCAATCATAATTATTGTCAATCACAGTTTGTACCTATTAATTCCATTCTCATCATCATCAACTATTAATTAGGTAATTATGCTCAGCCATTAAAAAGAGTACTCGCTCAGCGACACACGCTCAGCGACACTCGCTCCGCGACACTCGCTCAGCGACACTCGCTTGGTGGATAAAAAAATCGCTGAGAGACTCACGTTTGGTGGATACACATATCAGAGAATAATCCCTAATCGCCGTCGGGTCGCGCGCTCGCTCCTCGTTGCTCGCCGACTCGTTTTTAGTTGCTAGGTCAAATCACTTCTTGTAATTAATTAATTCTTCTAATCTTCTTCTTCTTCGCCTAGCATTTATTTATAAACTTCGATAACTTTTATTAACTGACTTGCTGTGCAATGTTGTGTTGTGCGGTGCAAGTGAACATTACGCTAACTTTAATTTCCTTCGTAGTTCCCAAGTGCTTAACTGAAGTGAATTGAACTAACTAAAGATTTCTTAGCGAAGGTGGAAAGTTTGATTTTATTTTCAGGTTTAAAAGATTAAAAGTTGTGGTCGGTAGAGGAAAGTGCTTCAACGTTATTGGCTGTGGTTTTAGAGGGTTCAAGTTTTAAACAGCTTCTGGGTGTACCTGGTCAGAGGCTTAAGTGATTGCGATTATGTTACAAGTAAGATTTTATGTATCTGAAAGATTGAAAATCTATAGGACATATAATAAAATCATAGTGAAGTCAAAATTAGACATTGAATATTTTTGAAAAAAAGTTATTGCTACGAGGTCATTCGATCGGTCTGTTTATCTGTTTGTCTGAATGTATGTTCCAGCATCACGCAAATTCTACTGGATAGATTCTGTTCAAATTTTGCATAGATATTCACTCTATGTCTGGTCAATTGGTAGGCTATATATTATCATGCTATTTGCTGTGGGGGGTCAGCATTATGTTTGTATTGCTCTATGAATCCATGTTCCAGCATCACGCAAATTCTACCGGATAGATTCTGTTCAAATTTTGCATAGATATTACCTACGAGTATAAGTCTTGTCAGTTGGTAGGCAGACATTATCAAGGTAGGCTATTAATTATTTGCCATGGGGAATGAGCATTATATTTGTATTCATCTATATTTTACAACAAATTGCAAAAAGACAAGCCAAACGGTTAGAACATTGCAGATAGTTACAGATTTAATCATCACGCTATATCTTTTTGGGGTTAAGCTGTCAATCATCATGACATACACAGAGTGTATTTTTGAGATGGTGCTGTAAAACCTACCTTATCCATTGTAGCTACAAAAATCGATCGGAGTAGACTGTCTTTAAATTGTTGAGAGATTTTGTTTTACATACACAGATTTTGAAAAAAAAATAAAGTTAGCAAGAAAATTGGCAATTTTAACATAACAATTTTTTGATGCCAATAGATCCTGGGCTATTACTAATGAGTTAGACCCCTGCTGCCCTGTTAGAACTAGGAAATTCCTGTATCTTGAAGGACAGTGTTTTTTAGTGAGGTTGACACGTTTTAAAAAGTATTTATAACTGCTTAATAATTCTGATGTTAACATATTTTTGAATGGGTTTAATGGTTAATTGTGAATAGAGTTTGTGTGAGTGTGTTGCTGTGGGGTTAAACTGTTATGTTGGGGTTTGTGTGTGAGTGTGGTATACTTGTCTGTCAATAAAGTAAGAAATTGGTATTTTAGTCGTTAATTCGTAGAGTAAATGAGTTCCTCTGTTTAGCAATAAATTAGATTTAAGAGCAAATTTAACAATTTACTTTTTAATTCGAAGTGGTTTTTGAGATTATTTAATGTTATTTTGTTTTGAAGCTTGTTGTTTATTCTAGAACTTAGGATGAAATATTGGTGGGTAGCAAAATATTTGGTCCTGTAACGCTCGATTTGACATACTCGAGCAGACCTATGACGAGTATGGAGTACTTGTATTGGTGAGACAGAGGCATGAGTGGAGCAGAAAACAAAGAGTTGTCTGACGGAATAAAGTGAATGGTCAAATACATGCGATTGTGACCAACCAGTTGATGCCCAAAAAGGCTCGACTTAACAATGATGTGCTTGGTACCCACGCTTGTATGGAAGAAGGAATGTTGGGTGTGGCAAAAGAAGCATGGAAGTAGAATAAATGCTGTGGGAATGTATTCCTTGCAAAACATGTTGTGTGGCGTAACTATGAATGATAGGCTAAAAAATATGTGATAAGGCAACGGTGCGGTTTAAAAGAAGATAGTGACAAAAATTTAAAGAGTATGCTTAGATGGTTTGGTCATATTGAGAGGATGAATGAAAGGTGAACTAACAAAAGGTATTTACAACGCAGATATGAGTGGAAATGCCGGGAGGGGAAGCTCTAGAAGGACATAAGTGATATTGATATTGATAGTGATATTCATCAGAAAGTTCAAGTGCGTAGTACTCACAACTGGCGTGAGTGAGTGACCTGATGTATGAACGTAAACGAAGTGAAAGTAGTATATAAGGAGCGTAGCAGGTGGCGTTTTATGGTTTCTGCTACCACCATGGAAAGAACACATACCAGTTTATGTATACGTGTGTGTGTATGTATGTTTTACAAAAATAACATAGCATCACGACTATATTCCCCGAAGGGCTAGGCAGAGGTGTACCTAAACCTTGGTATAGTATACCCACATTAAATTTCGCCAGTTATGTTTAGGTTACATGTATTAGGAGGCGAGCCTTTTGCCATCAACCGGGCACAAATCTAGACTTTGGACTGTTACTGAAATTTCTGATGAATAACCCAATAACACTTTTCCTGACCCGGGAATCGAACCCAGGACCTCATGCTCATCAGCGCTTGTGTCTACTAGACCATCGAGGCAGTTTTTTTTTACAAAAATGTGGCTGTTATTTTAGTATATTGTTGCGTCTTCTACGCGAACAGAAGCTAGTTAAAAACAAATAAATCATTAATTTTTCTTACATTTTTTCAATACATAATGTGGACGTTGACTTAGTGGCTTATATTTTGATCTAAAGAGTTTAAAAATCAAAAATTTAAAAACCCTCTAATTAAAGTAGGTACCTAATATCCTAAACAAATTCTGTTCTTCGTACAATAATAAACAACTCAAAACTTTGTTTTCTTTTATTCAAATCAGGATGGAATTTGAATAATAAAAGGAAAATTGCCTCGAAACTTAGTTCCGATCTCTTTGTTACTTCAAAACGTTTTACAAGCCAACCGAATAAATATTTTACTTGAAGGCAAAAGAAAATCTGTTGAGTGAAGGTCTCGATTGACAGACTGCGAATTCTTTATAAAGAAAGCTGACGCGGTATTGTTTTAAATAACGCTAAATCGATCGTTTCACTATAGAACCCCTCAGGGTCGTGACTGTTTGTATAAAAGCAAGATTGGCAACTTTCTTAATGTCTTTGAATAATTTGACGGTAATGTGCCTGAGATTTGTTGTTTGTTTTAGGCCAAGTAGAGCGTCAGTTACTTGCATTGATCTCTGATAAATTGGGCAGAATATTGTGGCATACTTTTTCAAATGTTGTTTCATACGGCATAAGGCATTTTATCGATGTTTAACAAAGTTTGAAGTTTATTTATTTATTTATATATATTTAATTGTACACCACAAAAATACATAACAAAAACCGGCCTAGTGCGTGTCGGACGTTCGTACAATGAATAGTTCTGTAGTTGGGATGAGTTTATCCTAAGAACAAACTTAACATTGTAGTTGAAAAACATGTTCCCTCATAAATTCCAACTGCAAATTTAATTTTTTACGCACTATTTCGTGAGATTTACCATGTATTTGAGACCATAGATTTCTGATAGGTTTTAATGTAATTTCAAACTCAAAGCATTTATTTCAAATAAACCAATTACAGGAACTTTTGAATTGTCAAGGGGTCAATTGACATAAATGGTAGCTTTATAGTAAGTACATAGTACTCACACATGTGCTATCCAATTATATAATACTAACAGATTGAATTTATACAATGCAAAGTAAATAAATATATTCTGTATTTTTTTTCAAAGTTTTATTCTCAGCAGTTTCAGAGGTAATCAATTTTCATCTATTTTCGTAAATAATTTAAAAGTATTTATTAAAAAAAAAAAAAAAAAATAATGTATATCTGATATCCTTACAACAAGCCCTTTCATTTGATTGGTCACACGGTACAGTTTGGAAATCTTTATATTTTATTTTCTAATTTGCCCCCAAAAGTGACTCCTATATTTTAAATTCATTTATTTACGTTACACGTCCGTGTTTGGGACACAGAAATTTATAATATATAAACCAAATTTCAATTTAATCGGTCCAGTAGATTCGGAGCTAATTGGCTGTGACAGACGGACAGACAGACACGAGTGATCCTATAAGGGTTCCGTTTTTTCCTTGTGAGTTATGGAACCTTAAACATAAATTAAACACTACAAAATATACAATGGGCAGCCTTATCGCTTACTGCGATCTCTTCTAGGCAACCTTGTATATTATCGACAAAGTTGTATTTCGAAAGAACTTGATCATACTTTTGCCGATATTTAATCAAAATTTAGGTACCTACACAAATTGCTTAATCTGGTGAATTTTAAGCCATTGTAGAGTTTATAAACAAAACAACCAGGACTGTGTTAATTCAGCGACCACTACATAAATATTATACTTGGTTAAAACAATAACAAAACTGTTTAGATTTTCATCAATTTAGTTTCCAATTCAATGGGTTGTTCCACTAGTACTGAACGTTAAATATTTGATGCCGGGGTAACCTAAATACGTCATCAAAACTGGCACATAAGTCACTTTAATGTCGAACATGTATAAATGTCTTTGACTTTTCTTATTCGTGTCTTATTGGTGTAAAGTGATAATGATTCTATAGGAAAAAAAAAAACTTTAGTTACTGTGTATTTGTTGGCATTATACTTAAAGGATGTTATGTCCATTAACTTTGAATGGAAACGTAAAGTCAGAATTTTCGTAATCATCGTCATTAATTATAATTAATTTATAATATTTTCTGGAAGGAAACTTGGTCTAAAGAGTTTTAAAGAAATGCTTAAATCATCTACACGCTAAAATTTCATAACTTCTCACTAACCTCTTCGAAACTGATTGTGATTCCTGATCACGCGCTCAGCATTCTTGCGCGCGATGTAGAACCACTCCGACGTGTTGCTCAAATATTTGTATTCTACTGCTAAATCCTTCGCCAGTATCGGACCTTCAGGCAACCGGTACGCAAACGGACAGAACAACTGATAGTCCTTATACTGCAGCTGATCATAGCAGTTCCCAGCTGCGAAAATATCATCATCAAATTCCACCATGGAAAAGACACTTGCGTGGAGCAAATACTCATTATGCATCACAGAAGGACCCGCGTATTTCCACAGTCTTGTCAACATGTTCGCTCTATTTACAGCAACATCTGCTTCTATCCTAAATCTTTCTTGTGCGTATCTGTCTACCACACCTTCACCCAAATTTAAATGAGTACCAGCTGTACAATTCTCACCAAGCAAATGTTGGGTTTCTATCAATCTTAGGAACTTTGTCACAACGTCTTCGTGCACTGGCCTCGAAATGGTAACATTTTCCGCTGTACCATTTAAGTCTCTTATCTCAGAATTTTCTTCTAAATTACTTTTCGTATCGTTATTATCGTAACTATGTTCTACGTTAATGAAATGCTCGACTAATGATACGTCGTCTGTGGTGACTTCGTGTTTGGTGACGGATGAGTTGCCGAAGAGTTTCTGGAAGGTGTAAAGGTCTCTGGGGCCGTCATCGTCGTCTGGGGCTGCATAAGGTCTTAAAGCTGCTATTACAGGGTCTTCACCGGATTTGTCGATGCTTTCTGTAACAAGAGAAAATAATGTTAGGTCGTTTTGGAAAGTTTTGGATAGTAGGTCTAATGACTGTTTTCCATTTAAATTAGTTGAATAGCGAGTTTATATCGTAAGCAAGATAAGTATTTGCATTTGTTTTGAAGTTTCCAAACGTCAGTTCAACAGTATCAGTATCAACGTCGATATGAAGAATGAAGTGATACGTATAGACGTCAAAGGACTTAACTCGCTACTTAACTAATGCAAATGTAAATCACCTGACAGACTTACAGACAGTTTAAAAGTTCCTGTAAAAAAACAAGATTTAAAAATAAAAATCTTGGCGATTTATTTGCACTGATATTATTAAATCGCTTCACAAGTCCGCAAGACTACGCAGTTAAATGTGTCAGCTTACGGTTACCGCAAACCATCGCATCGCTCCCGTTAAAAGTATCAATACTGTATACGGGAAACCATTAAAGCACTTTATATAAATTTATATTTATTCCAGTACAGGGTGTAAATATAAAAAGCGTATGAGTCCAATTCGCAATAACTGGCTCTTACATCTCACGCGAAATAACAAGCAGCAAAATGTGCAACATTCATCTACGGTTTTTATATCAGCGTAAAAATATTATACTTTTCTATATGTTGGGTATTGGCTTTTGCAGATTTAGCCAAAAAGTGTTTTAGACAATAAAAATTGTGATTGTTCGCTTTTATAATTTCTAACGTGATGAAATGATCGGGGACGTCCACGACATATAGCATAAGGAAGTAAAGTTTATGAAAATATATGAAGACGCTTTTAAATTTCCGTGGACGATAATGTTGTAACGAGCACTGATTTTCATACATTTTATGGACGTGGGCACGATAATAATAGAATTATGCGTTGAATAATCACATCACACTAATATTATAAAGGCGAAAGTTTGTGAGTATGTGTGTGTGTGTGTGTGTGTATGTATGTTACTTCTGTGAAGAATTTTTTTTATCAAAATTGATAAAATTTTGTATGGAGGTAGCTGACATCATGGATTAAGACATAGGCTACTTTTTATCCCGACATTCTTACGGGACCGAGACTTACGCGGGTGAAACCGCGGGGCGCAGCTAGTTATTTATAAAAGCGCACAATCTCTGGAGTCACTTTAATTAGTAGTGTGACTACTATTATCCGTAAATCAAGAATTGGAATTTTATTCGTTATCTTAGCGGTCTGTACACAACGCCAATCACAAACTAGTTAATAACGCGTTAGAAGGTCGTAAACCATCATTGATATACTAGTGCTGTCTACTCATTGCTGAATACTCATTCTATCTACTCGTTGTTGATTTGAGTTTGTATCACGTTACTTTTGAGTAGTGTTGTGGACGATGAGCCTCATTATAAGTACCTGCCTATACTCCATTTCTTAATAATAACAACAAAATAACAACAGATTTTGTGTAATATTGTTGCAATTCATACATTAGGGTTATTTTTTTAATATAAATGGTAAATTATTAATGGTATATTACATTGCTTTGTATATGTCATGAAATAATGGAGATAAAAAATGTTTATATCGAAATAACGTGACGGCGATAATCGTTATTTTTCTAATGTTATAATAAATGAAGTATCAACATATTGGTATGAACCAATCCATCATGGAACTATAAAATAGTTGAAAAAAAAAATAAAACAAACTCTTATTGGCAACGCAGAAAGGATCCGGACCAGACGCCTCCCTAATACACGATACAAACCCAACGAAGTTTTATCTAACAAAACTTCAACACTTTGGCTCACAAGGATTCAATTTCCTTTGCTCCACGTTGAATATATAAATAGTTATGTACATAAACAGAAAATCAAATGCTGCAAGTAAAATGGGACCTCTAACCGGGGCACGATCGCACGCATACATAAGCTAGTAGTCCCAGCTAGTAGCTGCTAGGGAACCAATCTTTTATAGAGCTGACGTTTGGCTGCATACGATTTGTGTAGTGGCTTAGGTGGAACCGTGTTTATTTATATTTATAGTGGCTTGGCTTTAGAAGACTGGAGACAGCATCTGAATTTGATACCACTTTGGATTGAATTCGGTAGTAAATAGTTTAAAAGATTTTTAATATTTATCAACAGAAACACATTTTAGCGTGAAATTATATTTGACGTTGTTTCAAACAAAAGTAATTTCAAGAATGTCATATCTTTAATATTATATTATTGATATTGTTTAGGAAATAGTTAAAACATTTTTAATATTTAACAACAGAAACACACTTTAGTGTTCGGAAAATTATACTTGACATTCTTTTGAACAAAAGTAATGTCAATAATGTAATATCTTTAATATTATAATATTTATAATGGTCCTCGGTTCACACCACCGTCAACACATTACTATAATCTGTAATAAAACATCCACAGCATGCATGTTTTTTAAGGCCAGCTAAGGGGCCACCTCCACGAGCGAGACAAACGCGACGGATCCGCGCTGCTACGTCAGATAATCTCCGCGAACTAGTGATTATTCCGCCAGCGTATCGTCGCGACTCGTAACGGAATCGCCGCGTGTCCGCGACGACTCGTAACGGAACCACCGCGCCGCGTTGGGACAGACAGCGTATCGCCGCGCTCTCGCTGCGAGAGTGCCACGTTTCGCGGCGAGAGCGCAGTGGGCGCGCCGCCAGTAGCGACGAACGCAAGGCGATGCGATGACTTTTCGCTCACACTCGCTACCACTCCTCCCATCGACGTGATTTTTCACTCGTGGAGACGGTCCCTAAGAGAGTGTATAGAAATACGTGGCACGACGATAATATCGCTGCGATTCTCTCACTCGTGGAGGCCGCCCCTAAGGTTAACGTTAAGTTAAGTTAAGGTCACCATTGCAGTTGTTAAAACTCAGACTTGTTACTCGAACTATTTATAATTCTAGCATTTTAACTTAACCATTCCAAACTCATAACACTCAGTACTTCTTTTTCCTTTTCTGACTATCGTATTGCTAAACGAGAAATAACTCACATGTATGAACATTGTAGGTCACTCGCAACAATTCCCTTTTCGAAAAGTTCTAGGAATTCCAAAACTGATGATAAAGCCGCATGAAACTTCTATCAAGGCTTTATTTGTGCCTTTTTGATGGCCGGAGCTACCTTCTACGTTATTGAATTTTTGGGGTACAAGTACGAAAAAATTTGAATATTATACAGATGGTTCTATAACCATCTGCATAATATTCTAATTTTTGCCCACAATATGCCCCTACACTATTGTAGGGCCATATTGTGGGTTTTATCCTTTGAAAGGAGCAGAGTAATAAAACTTTGGAAAGTATTTTTTTATGCTGTGGTATTGTACTAGTTTCGGTTTATCTACGCAAAGGTTTATTGTAAAGTCGCAGGTATACTGGGATCTATTTTTATAAGGTGTCATAATGTCGTATTTATGGATCAGTTCCTGATATTTTCCTGTTAATAGGTCATCTTGTTGCTTTTACTATTTCTCAATTATTATGACACCGAAAAACTACTTACCACCATCACTTAATGTACACCAAATGACCAAATGCTACCTAATAAATCCTCACCCACACCCCATACACGCACCCCCACATACGCACTCTCAGACACACACACGAAGCCCATCTACTCACTCACGCTCGCACTACGAATGTTTACTAACAATACTAACACATCACCAAATCATACTATAATTATTTTTTATCTTTAAACAAAATTGTTAAATCACTCTTTCTTTATTTTTATTTTTTCAAATGTTCTAACTGGTAAAGGGTGGAGACCTGGTGACCTGAAACACAGGCCCTTAAAGCCTAGCTTAGGCACCTGTCTCCCATAGTAAATTTAAACCATTTCATGTACCTTTAAGTGCAATAAAGTCTGTATGTTTATTGTGGTGAGAAATATAAATAAATACTTAAACTTAAAAAATAAATACTTAACTATAGTGTCGTGAGAAACTCCCTGCTTTTAGTCAATGCGGTTAATAACTGTAACGTAAACGCGGCCGTTTTCGTAGCATTCCCCGTGGTTGCGTAGAGCGTCGGCGTAACAGCGTAGCAAAAGAAGCTACGACATTGTTGCGTAGCATTTGCGAACAGGAAATGTTTATTTAGTTGACAAACACTTTTATCATTGCTTCTAAGTCAGCAAAACGCATGATGGCGCTTTAAAATAATTAGAATACCAGCCTACTATTGCACTACTGCAGGGCAAAGGCCTCTTGTCATACTGAGAAGCATTGATCACCATGCTTGCTCAAGATAAGTTCGTGATTTCTTATAATAACTATGAGTCCGTTTCTTCACAATGTTTTCTCCCACCGATGTCAGCATAGTCCAAGATAAACCTAGAAAGTATATTATATGAATTCAAAAAGTGCATGAGCCCTGATATTTAAATGTGCTGGTTTGCTGGAAACAATTTAAAAACAACCATATTAAAAAAGAAATACAGAAATACATTTTCAATAAAAAAAAGTCAATTTTTGAATAAAATTTACTGCGATTATTTTCCAACATGGTACAGAATTAAAGCCATTTCCATTATTTATATATTTTCTCATCACAAATGTTGTTTTTATCAGGAAGTGCTTAATCTAAAAAAAATAGGGTTTGTGGGAGACTGGTGCCAATGCCAATTATGTCTTCGAGAATAAAGGCTTATAGAATGACTAAGATGAGCTACAATTACTAGCTCATAATTAAAGCTTCAGGCTGCCATGCTCCGCTGTTCATGTGATCTGAAGTAATTACAGCAGTTTGAAATACGTCTGATAAGTGACGTCATTATGACGTAGTCCATGTAGTTTAGACGAGGGTAATGTCTTTCTGGAATTGCTCAATAGCAGCGCGGAGTCTGCATTTGTGCCCGGTTGATGTCAATTGGCTCACCCCCTATTACATAGGACTTAAACATAACTGGCGAAATGAGGGTGTACTGTAGGTACACGTCTGCCCAACCCTTTGGGAAATACAGTCGTGATGTTATGTTAGGTGTTGGTAAAGGTTTAACATAATATTGTGAAGACCGAAGTTGCTGCTTGATAAGGACTTTTGCTTTACATTAGGTATATGATTGTGGTATCTATCCTAATTAACCGAGTGAGAGATTAAGCGTCTCTGCTTCAAGTCTGGCAAAATTTGCTTTCCTCAGTCAGTTTGTTGGTACTCCTCTTCAGGTCGTATTTTTCAACCGATCTAGACGAAACTTGGTATACAGGTTTTACAACTTTATAGTTCTTTTTTTTGTCATCGGGGACTTTTGATTGGGGAGGTACTTATTCCTAAAAGGGGTAAAAAGGGGCTACTGGATATCTCCGCTGGTTGATGGTTCTTTTTTTTATTTGAAAGGTAGTAAACTTAGTTGGTCTCATAGAAATTTGGGTGAGATCTGATGAGGATCTTCAGCGTGATGAGCAGAATAGGTCCTGAAAATGTAGTAAATTCCTCACTTTAAGATTTCTACCATTTGAATCTGCTGATATATTAATTGTCTTAAAAAAAGTTTGAATAGAATAGAATGCATTTATTTGTCAGAATATTGTACAAAGTTGTTATGTGAATTATGTATTGCGATCATAATATTCTGACGTTTCCGGCGTACAAATATGGTCATTATTACTAAAAGTATTGGTCATTACTACATTCAAATTAAATTATTAATCATTAGAAATATAATTAAAATAAATTAAACAATAGTTGTATAGTAGAGATTAATTATACAAGTCAAAATGCAATAAGGCCAAGTAGATAAAAAATATTTATAGGCAATCATGTCAAATATTTAGGTAAATTTTTCATTCATAAAATCTTTAACCTTTCGAATGTCGGCTTCCGGAAAACGCACATTACGTAAATGACAGTACTTTTACAAGTAGGTAATATAGGTAGGTAGGCCTTCAGAAAAAGGAAGATTTTACTGTTAAATCGATAATAACAAATTATAAATGATACCTTCCCGTAATCGTCATTAGTTTTCCTATCTAATAAAACAGCTACGTAGTGAAATAAAACTGACCTGATATTGCAGTGGCGTGATATGTTTTCATTTTGATAATATTCATTCACATAACCTACACACTTTATCACAATACGTCGAATCCACAAATATATTCACTAAAACTTCACTAGAATATGATGGCACATATGTTTACACATTCATAACATACTAAATATCACTACTAAATACACTATTTGCATGACACAACAACTTATTCTGTCAACCGATAAAAATTCTGCGAACGCCGGCGCGCGCCGGCGGCAATACTGCCTGGCCGGTAACGTACTTTGTCCCGCAACCGTCATGGTTGGCGCCAATTTGACGACTTTTTCAAATTAGACACACAATAATGATGTTAATACGTGATGGTATAAGTATATATTACTTACAAACTATTTACGAGAATATTTTTAGCAAAAACATGTTATAACACAACGGCCATTTTGGAAAAAAATTTAAGTCTAAACTTTCGTTACTTTTTTCGCCTATATAATCATTACTTTTTGAAAAACAATTACTCAATACGGAATCTACACTCGAGTAATAACATTTGCTTAATAGGAAGTTAAATAATTTACATTTAAATGTTCTGAGGCTGAGAGTTTTGAAGCCATCAAGTAATTTGTTATAAACAGTAATGGACATGCAGTATACATTATCAGAAAACAATTTAACTCACGCCTAGAAACATTAAGCATAGTTATGCACTTTGCGGCTGGGTCTGGGTACAACATCATTAAACAAGTCAAATTCATGTCTATTTAAATGTACAAAAATACAAATTTCAAAAATGTATAGTGAATAAATTAAAAGTTTGTGCTCGCTACTGGTCGCAGAACTACTATGAGGTACCCGTGAAGGTCTTAAGTCAAACATATTTATTTCAGTTCTTACTGAAATGTAAGTTTAATCGTAGTGTAAGCTGTGTGAAAATTATTACATGATAGTATTTTATCATGTAATCCTTTTCACACATCTCGAATGTTGTAACAAAGCAAAGTTAAGTTAAATCTTTTTATTTAGCATGACTAACACCGGAATGCGAAACTTCAGTTTGAAACAAAAAACTAGAAGACCACACACGAATCAACCAAATATATCCTTACAGAAAAACTAAAGAACTAAAATTCCCTACATTCCCCATTCAAGTATGATTCATTTGACATTTCCAACAGTTTGCCTGAAGCCACAGAGCACGGAATCGCCGCGCCCGTGCCGACAGCGTCTACAGGCCGCAGACCCTAATAAAATTCTTGGAGCCGAAAGTGCGTTCAGGGCAGAATTTCCGCCGCGAACCCCCATTCAAAGCATTACAGGAAATGATGGACGCTAGTGATGGCGCCAAACACGTAGTCGAATTCTGGGCCGAGTCCATTTAGATGGCCATTGACACGCTAAGGCTCCTATTGAATGCTATAAGCGACGTCCGACTTCAGCGTTTACGTTCCGATCGACGCCTGAATGCCAGGCACAGCGTCAGCGGTCAATACATCTCATAGCGAACGACGACGTCTCGTTCACAACAGTAGTCGACAAACAGTGCTCGCGTGTAGTCAAGTGATATAAAATGGATATAAATTCGACACTTTTGGCGGCGCTTCTGTTACTTGAATAGGAGGCTATAACATTTGACTAATTCAATCAATAATTCGTCTTTTTCTTTATCAAATTTCGACATTTTGTACTGACGCCAAATACGACATTCACGCTGTAATGCTTCGAAATAACTAGAGACGCGGCGCAAAGCGTTTGAATGCCGCCTACGGCGTCCACACGCCAACATCAGCGTGTGAAAGGGACCAAAACAGTACATTTCTATAGTAAGCATCGTAACGCGGCGTACGGCGTGACGCTGTACGCGGCCGACGACGTTTATAGGAGACCATAGCCTAAGAAGAAGATTCACACAGAACAGCACACAGAAGAACAGCCATCAGTTTCTATACGTCATTTGACGTAGTGCGAGTAAACGGTGACACGCTTAGTTTGTATGGATAGTGTTGACAGTTCCGCCTGTAGCGGCGGCCGCCGAGGGGTCTCCGTACTCTGTGCCTCAAGTCAATACAGTTAAATCCTTTTGACAAACGCTCCTTCTACGGACGGAGACAAGGGCATCCCTTTACTAAGATTACGAGGATAACCGGCAAATCGTGAGGGTTTTTATCAATAAAAAGGGTATACAGATAGAAGGAATGTGGGGAAGTGAAGGGGAGTGGAAGTAATTTCATTAGACGGTGTTGAGGATAGTAATAAATTGTCTGTTTAGGGGAGAAATCAAAGATTTTAGTATGATATACCTACTCGTACTAAATGTTGCTTGAACTTGTTTGCCCAGCTTCGGTTGCGAAACATTTCGATCAATGAAAGGTGACGTAATTATGGTGGGAATAGGCTAACGAATAAGTAGACAGGGAGACGTTGCGTTTTTGAGTGCGTGCATCATTATTTAGTGTCTGAATGAAAATTAGTCTCATCATTTTACTATCATTCTTCTGTTTCATGCAACTAGGCAAGGCTTTGCTCATGTGAATCAAAAAAAATGATCTATGCATCATAAAAGAGAACCAAGATTTTATAGTTAAAAACAATTAACAAATCTTCAAAATTCACTAATTAAAAAGTTAACATTGTCGACATTATATTAACGAGACAACATTGTATATACACGTATTCAATTTATTAACGCTACATTGTATGCCTGATTGGACCATCAAATTAATTATTTATATGTGGCGAAGATATGCCTAATGAGATGCTCGTGGATGACAGCCGGTAACGTGGTTTTAATTGAATCGTTGGTCATGCGAAATGTACAATTTATGAATATTAAAAGGATGGATTATCTGTTTATTAACAAATCGTAAATATGCTTTCTGTTTTTTTATTGGAATTGAGAGAAAATAGGTCACTCGAACTAACCATAAAAAAATCCAGAATGTTATTAAGAATGACGTGACTGATAAAACCAAAAATGCGTCGAGGAAATACTCCATAAATATTATTTTATTTAATAATAATATTATCAACCAAATAGATACTTTTCTTTTTTGTGCCCAGTTGATGGCAATAGGCTCACCCCCTATTACATGGGACTTAAACATAACTGGCGAAGTGTGGGTGTACTATAGGTACACTTCTGCCTAACCCTTTGGGGATTACAGGCGTGATGTTATGTTAGGTAATAGATACTTAATTGGCGAATTTGTATACTATAGGTACACCTAGCTCTGCCCAACCCTTCGGGGATTACAGTCGTGTTATGTTATGTTATGTAATAGATACTCACATAAGCGCCACCAATAATTACATAACAAAAAACGTGTTTTTAGTTTTGGTAGAATGCATAATCAGCCTGCAATATTCCCACTGCTGGGACTCAGGCCTCCTCTCTTCGAGAGGGAGTGGGCTGTAATTTACCACGCGGGCCCAGTGCGGGTTGGTAGATGTCACAGTCATGTTTTCAAAATTTTCTAGGACATGCCGGTTTTCTCACGATGTTTTCCTTCACCGTTTTGAGAGCAGTGGTGATGAAATTTTTTACACATAGTAAAGCGCTTGCCTGGGTTTAGAAAGAAAGAAAGAAAGAAAGAAAAAGCATTTATTGGGACTCGCACAGATCACAAATTAAACTATACAAAAACACACTCATAGAAACATAAAGATCAAAAACAAAAATAAAGTAAAAATGAAAATAAAAACAGAAAGTCCTGTACGAGGCCAAAAGGCCTATATCAGCATGATGCTGCGGCACTTCAAAAAAAAATAAGTATCGCAGCGCTGGTATTCTGATAGGGCCTGCTGTGATGTCACGGATAGACCAGACACGAAAATAAATAAAATAAAAATATATTAGTGAATTAACATAATAAAAATAACATAATAAAATTATTGTAGGTAATTGTAAACGTATACCGCGTGTGTGAACCCGACGTAACATCAGTTACTTGTCAGTGCCTTTTGTGTCTGTGGTGTTCTATGGTATCGCAGTACTACTTAGTCTGTGGGTATCGCTGTGACCTCGGAGTATTTATGTTCTGTGGCTGTGACAAGTAAAGAGACGCAGGCGCCGATAATCCGGCAAAAATAAATAAAAAACATTACGGCTGTTTAATTGCTACAGTATTATAGTGAATAATACAATAAAAAGTGCTCTGTGATAGTTGTTTAACGGCAATTAGAGAAATAAAGATAAACTAATGGTATGAGCGTTATAAGAATTTGAAATCACGCCAATGACAAACAACGAAAAATAAAAATAACAAACAATGCGAAACGACAACTGTGCCTGTTCAGTGAACAGTCGCTGCCAAACGCTCGCCACTCCACTATTGCTAGCTACGTGCAGATCATGGGTAAGTCTATAGTGCGGTATCTTTTTGAAGCTGTAGTAAGTACTGTTTAAATTTGATTCTAAAAGTACCAACTGTCTTCATAGCACGAAATGGAGGCGGCAAGTCGTTCCAGCAATGAGAGGCAGCAAATTTGAAACTACCACGGAATGCAGCAGTTCTGTGTGATGAGGCTAACATGAAGTATGAAGACGCTCTAGTTTTAATCTTGTTAACATCGCGCGACCAAGACAGTTTCTTAAATAAATAGTCTGGTTTCTTTGTGAGAATAGTGCCAAAGAGTAGGGTCGCCAGGTTTGAACCCACGACCTACAACTTGTAAGTCGGGGCCGTTATGGGCCACCACTGCTCCAATTAAATAACTCAGTAAAATTCTGTACAATATTAGTGACCAGTAAATACAAAAAATACGGATTTAAAAGCACAATATATTATATAGGTAGGTACTACAGGTCTACAAGCTGTAAGTATTACAATGTTGGTGTACTATTTTCAATTTGTTGTCCCTAAGGAAATCAATAAGGAGGTCGAGGCACCTACAAAAAATCATTCTGTCCATCTATCTACATGCGTCTCAGAGTGCACGAAACAACCATAAGCACTCACAAACTTCACCACACGCAAACCCCATATTCCTCCGTCTCCTACCGGTCACGAAAACCAAAAATCACTTTATTTCCCACCATTCGCAAAGAAAGGAATAAACGATAGTTAACGCAATATTTATTGTACACGCTTTTATTGGCCCGTTTCGTTTACAGTTTACTGTTCAAGTAATTGCCAAATATTCAGTGTTTTACAGACAAGGATGAGTAAACGAGTTAATCACTTGTTGAAAGTACTGACTTGATTGCTCTCAGTTTATCGGTTGTAAAAATTTAATGGATCTACCAATGTACCTGGAGATAAGGTGCTCTATTTTTGGGATATAATTTGATAAACAATTTTGTGGTATCACGATTCATGATCCCCAATTAATTACGAATTTTATTATGTATGTTAAGTTTCAACAAAATGTTGACAGCAATAGACTTGACCGTCTTTTCGACTTATCAGGTTATAGCTTCAAGTACATACTACGTAAAACTGTATTGAAAACTAAAATCCATGGTTATGCTCGTATACAGTTTCGTTTATGTATAATATTCGAGTATCCCGAATCTGATAAGTCCAAAGCAAGTGGAGAATTCTCCAAATTTCCTCATGTACAAAAGCCACCAAAATTGCTTCAAAGCGAAAGATAAACTTGATAATGGATGGTATAAAATACCTCATCCTTCTATAATCCTATAATAATATTCACCTCACCAACGTAAAGCGGGGGAGTCTATTCTTAGAACACCTCTAAATCCCCCCGTTCCTCACTTTTTACAGCAGTAATAATTTACTTAAACAGCGTGTGAACGTAGCACCAGTAAAGGGGATTTGTACGAAGGCAAACGAAATCACTGCAATATCCCCCAATAAAGGGGATTTTGTTTATGAAGACTACAAATCGCGACTTTCATTACACGTCGGGCCGAGGAATTGACTGCCGGCGTATTATGTATTGGAAGCAATTTCGCCTCGCCTTGTAGCTGACGTATTGAAATTTTATGTACCTCCTAGAGAAGATTTTTTATTGAACACCGGCAGTGTTTCAATAGAAATCAGGTTCGGGAATATGTAACAGTACGTAGGGCGGAAAAAGGTGCCTTATGAAAAAAAATTGAATATGACGTGTAGGTTCCAAATTGCTTATTATTTGGAGAGTTTACAGCAGCATTTTTATTGGAAGAAAATGTAGCCCTTTTTGGCATAATGCTTATATGTATAGTAAGTAAGGAGCATTAGTACGCGCAGGTCAACAGAAAACTGTCGGTCGGTAATTTGATATCACAAGGACCAATAAACAACCGAATGGATTACAGACCATTGTAAAGCCTCGTATTCATGGTAAACATTTGTTTAGCAACATGGTTGCATAAACATGTTGCCGAGTTGCTGTCAACATATTGCGGGCAACACTTGTGTTGCGGAGTTGATCACGCCATGTTGCAGAGTTGACGCCCGGCGAGCGAAAACATCAGTTTATCAACAAATGTTGACGTGTGTGGACGTGTTTGCAACTGTTTATAAACATGGCGGTAAGTGTAGCAACGATACATTTTGAAAATTTTCAACACAACAACAGTACTTCCTCGGGCAACATTTTGACGCAGACTGGCGTGTGTGGACAACCCATATTGATTTCAACAAAGTTTCCAGCAGCATTCTCGCCGCTCATGAACAACGTTGTTCAACTGTTGCCTAACTTATGTTTAGCATGAATACGAGGCTTTATAGTAACATTGTTCGTACTGTATTTCAGTTCCAGTTTTAAATAACACATACAAGGTCTTATAAGTCAATATAATAGGCGACAGGCAGCCCGACCCTTGTTGCGTCCGTGATATCGCCCCAGTCTGCACGAGCCTTTAAAATATCGAGTTTTAGTAATAATAACCTAGTAACTTGTGATAGAAATACAGTTTTGCAATCAGAACTGGATTCCGGAGGACAGGGTGTTGTGGCACAGCCCGGGAGAGTCCTATGTCCAGCAGTGGACTGCAATAGACTGAGTTGAAAACTTTACCGTAGTTGGAATAAAGCTCAAAATTCAATCTTAAACATAAGTCTGAATATAAACCTTGTTTTGTAATAAGACCGAGGGGACCTAAGCGAAACGATCGACTAATTGAGACATTAAGTGAGTATCTGAATCGTGGTGCTACTCGGTATATTTTGACAACTGACAAATTGCCCCTAAACGCTTTTTATCATGCAATGTTTATACATTAAACACCTTCAATGAATCTGCTATAGCAAACAGTAATACGGTAACTGAAATCATATTTGTCGAACGTTTTTAATGCTCAAATATTTGAAGCAAACATCGGTTTATAATGTAAATGTTATATATACAACATTAAAAGCGTGTCGTTGGTTTAAAAAAATACACTTAAGTGCCGAGAAGTTCGCGTTCGATGAGTTGCGATGTTCTAGTTTAACTAGTCTAAGTTTTAACTTTGAGGGCTTAAAGATAGCTAGATTTTTGTAAGCCTGAGTTTCTCCTTAGCACCCCAATGCTGTGGCCAAACATCTTTTTTTTATTCATAATAGAACTGTTTAGCGCTTATACTAACGCCAGAATAACATGATACATTGTTGCCTTTCAATTTGTATGAAGCAACAGAAATAATACTTTAAACTTTCAATGTTGAATCATTCAACGTCGGCCATAATATTCATAATTCTTGAATTCAATCGAAAGTGATAGATACTAACCCATATATTACCTATGTAGATAAATATTATTTGAATCATCCTCACTGCTTCATTGGTGTAGTGGTCGAGAGCAACTGCTGAGCCATCAGGTCCTGGGTTCGATACCCAGGTCGGGCAAAGAAGTGTTATTGGGTTTTTAAGAATTTCTTAGAAACAGTTTTATGCCCAGTTGGTGGTAATAATAAATAATAAAAAAATCTTTATTCCAGACCACATGGTCCACAACACAATAAATACGCGGCTATTTCCAACCATCGCTTGTAGGTCTTGGTAACATACATCCTAATACTGTTTCTACACGTACCAACCCGGGACATGAATGATGCAATTCTGCTTTTCTGAATGGCATTGAACGCGTTCAGCCTCGCTTACACGAACATTTACAGACGCACTACAGTAGCGCTTCAATCTCATTAGGTTTCCGTAGATGTTATTGTACTGAACACGTGTGCCATCCCAAGACTTCTTTGTATACTCAGTCCATAGCTGGCACGTATAGAAATCTTGACAGTACGCTCTGAATAGGTGCACTTTAGTCTGTACTTTAGCCTTGTTTAATAATGTTGTAATTTCTTCGGCGTCATTGTAAAGGTTTCGATATAACTCTGTAGCTGCTTCTAGTATTTTCGAGTTACTGGTGGAATGTGGGTATACCCCACGGTATACCCATATTCCACCAGTTATGTTTAAGTCGCATATTATATATCTCTGTTCAACCCTACGGGGAATACAGCCCTAATGTTATGTTAAGTTATCATCAGCATCTGCCTACCCTTTTCCCAACTATGTTGGGGTCAGCTTCCAGTCTAACCGGATGCAGCTGAATACCTGTATTTTACATGGAGCGACTGTCTATCTGACCTCCACAAACCCAGTGACTGGGGTAATACGATACCCTAGTAAGACTGGTTATCAGACTATCAGACTTTCGGGCTTCAGACTACCCGTAACGACTGTCAAAGATCCAGAAATGACAGCCAGGACCGCGGGCCGGAGGGGTCTTGATATGTAAACATGGTCACTCATCAACGGACCAACCGCGGCAAGCGTAGCTTGGCTTGATCGATCGACCTGTGCGGCTGTTATTAGGTACAGACGGCTACACATCAAGCTATACATTTCCAGTATAAGCTGATCTCGCATTATATAGGATTTCCGTACAATGAGAGGTCAGCGTATACTGGAAATTTATAGCTTGATGTGTAGCCGTGTGTACCTAGCCACAAGCCCCTCGTTATGTTATGTTATAATTTATTAGCTAAATATTGTTATTGTAACTCTGCCTATTTTCTAGGACACAGGCGTGGTTGTGCACATGATAAACATAATATAATAAATGATGTGCCTCTGCAAGCTGAATCTAGATTTATTGAGTTTCATAGCCACTGACGATTTGTCACATGCAAATGACTGGCGAGAGAAATATCGCTGTAGGCTCGGTACAGATGACCGACGTGCGACTAATCTGTGTGGTCCTTTATTGTGAAAGATAAGGGCATGTATTTAGTCAAACCTCAAATAATTCTTATTTTCGTGTCCCAAAAATATGTTATGAATCCTCTATAAAAGTTTCTGAAACAGCTTATTGCCAACATTAAAACAACGCCAGTGTCATAGTAACCATAATATCATCCAAACGAGTGGTATAATGTTGTACTAAATGTCATTATGCAACTCCTTTGCTTTTTCGATTCAGAAAAAGCACATTGTCATGCACGCGCGTTTCACTAACTACCACAGCGCCGTAATTAAAACAAATAATAATTCTAATATTACATATACATAGTTTTTTTTGTAATAAATACTCAGCAATTATAACAGTTGCATAAATAACTAATTGAACATTCTGATATAATGAACGCGACTATTTTTGTGAACCACAAATAATTCTTATTTTGGGATCCTAAAATATTAAATATCCAATAACTACGACCAACTTAGATATAGCGCTTGCGCTGCCGCGCACTGCTCCCTTCGCTCACTCGGCTCGTGCGCCGTTGGTCACAGTTCTAACTTAACCTAACCCTTGTTGCGACCCTCGCTTAGTTACGGCAACCAACTGTGTAAAGGCTAGCAAGTTAAAAGAGGCCCATTTATAAAAAAAATGTGTGCGTCATTAGAAGCCAAACACTTTTAAGACGTTAATTAATTTAAAAGAACGTACATCAATCAACATTTAGTAAGTATTTAGAGGATCTGTTAAATATTTCACGAAGATAATATATTTATGCAACTACTAATCAAAGCGTTTAAGGCTGCCTGCACAAAAAAAAAAAACGTTTTTCGTCAATTTCTTATCTAATTGTGAGAAAGCTTGATATAATTAAAACATTAAGTATGTGTAACTGTAAAAGTACAGTTTTCGTGGTGATAAACCATTCGTGTCAGTCTCAGCACCTGTTAATAGTTTCATCACTTTTGCGCTCTCGAAAATATAGTGTTAGAAGAATAAAGAAATTGGGCGGAACGAAAGGCGTGGGCCAAGACAGCTGCATCAAAAGTGGGGGTAGTTCGTGGCAAGTTGGCAACTGCAGACAGCGAGGAGCACACGTTCTCTATTGGATCGACAGCCGACGGCGACAGACGTCTCTTTGCCTCAGGATTGTGTTTTCGCGGTGCCAAGTGACTAACTAATTGCTCGTTAATTCTATTCGTTTGCAAGGTTTTTCTATATTAGGTTTTGTTTGTTAAAAATAATAAATACTGTTGATTGGTTGTGCGTATATTTTTTAATAAACCTGATTCTGATACATAATAAAAGTTTATTTCGTCGTTAATATGCACTGAAAAACTGCTAATTTTTGTCAGATTTGCAAATGCTTTCTTAAATGCATTATGATCCTAGAAAACAAAATGCTACTCATGCTGGCTTTATCCAAACTAATAAGGATCAGATACAATCTGTATATGAAGGGTAATTTTCATGTAAATAAAATGTAAAATTTTGTTTTATGTATATTTAATTATAACCCATAAAATTCTGCTAGGCATTTATTAATTCTGCTTTAAAATTGCTATTCTTAGAATTTCCTTGACAAAATGTATGAAATCGAACAACTTCGGAACTGATATTCCCAAGTGCTAGATTACATCCATCACTCATGAAACTTAGTAAACTGTTAACCAACCAACCACAGTCGCAAGCATGTAACGAGCCTAACCAATATGTCAGTCACAGTTGTGGTTTAGCGCTGTCAGCAATGTCGTTCTATTTCACACACAGCTAATCTTTGATACTGCTAACATAACTAAACGTAGTTATACGCTTTGGAAATGGAAATAGTATCAATTAGGAATATAAGCAGTCAGTTTTACATCAATTTTATCATTTCAATTTTAGTCAGGAAAATGAATTAAGCAAATTGACTACCAACTTCTATTGTTTATATATTCAAAGCACAACTGTCATTATAGTTGAATGAACAACACGGTGAACGGTCGAAGAGTGTCAATTTTCTTAAAAATTAATTTTTTTATCTTCTAAAAAGACTAACAGTTTATAAATGCATCAAATCAAACCATCTTACCTTTAGCCCGCTTAACTGTTCGCAGTCGTGTGACTTTTGGGGCGCCTTACCAAGGAAAAGCAGCTTATAAAGCTGGGTACAGACTGGAATAACGAATGTCAGAATCGATTTTTTTGGCAACCAAACGTAAACAAGCACTGTTCGTTGGCGTTGTGTACACAACATTACATAATTACTTTTCCCATGACTCCAGCTGATCGTTCATAAAATATTATATATGCTACTCGCATATAATATTTTATGTACGATCGGTGCCCGTCGGCCCCCTAAACTGGCGCTTTAGTTTTTGTATTAACAAAATATGTGGGCGCCAAGGCAAAACGGGTCCAGTAGTGGGGTATTGACTTAAGACTAGATTCAGTATCTAGAATAATCAATTGATAATAAGGGTTAAACAAATATTCAAAAACTGGCATTTTTTTATAAGACATTTGAAGTTTAAACACTGAAAAGGCTTGAATTGAGAAATAGTAGATAGTTATACAAGAGTTGAAAGGAATTAATGACTCTCTCACCCATGTTAAATACTCTAATTTTCATTTCAAATATAAGAAAAGTAAAAATCTATAGTTTTTCTAAAATATTTTAGTTTCTTGTTTGCTCGCCACTTCACAAAATCATTGTATGTATTTAAATAACTTTCCATTGAGATATTTCTGCCGACCACCTAACCTAATTTAGTTCTATTTTTGCAATGAAATTAAATTGTTTATTCTGTAAATAGGATGTCGGAATCACTTTTAAACGTCATATTATAAATAAAAAAATAAGCTACATGGAGTCGACATTTCCTATCTGCCTACCCCTGAGAAGAAATGGCGAAACAAACTTAGCTCCTTTAAAGTCCAGACATAATCTTGGTCAGATCATGTGTGTCTTTTGGACCATGTAGGTCCGTGTCTGAAATAGTCTTTTGAGGAAATAACCACACAAATTTGAGTGGACCTGTCCAATCAGTTCAATCATTTGTCAGTAATCGTGCAGTTTAACTCAAGACTTAAGGAGCTCAACGACTCAACGAACAATACCAAAGAAAGGACATTTGGTAGGCCGCATAAAGTGCTCAAAATATCAGACCATCATTAAAACTAACTGAGAACGAAAGAAAAAAGGAAAAATAAAAAAAAGTACCCACATAGTGCTTATACGAGTATTCACAACAATTAGTTATAAATATAATACTTTTCAAAGTAAATATTCATATATTATTCATCAATGTCAGTAATTATGTATATAAAACTACATATATTTTAAAATTCATTCCCGCCTTTGAGAGTGAAGCAATTACTATGAGTCTTTCCCGCCCTAGGGTGGGGAGAGCAGCGTCTTCCAGCTACTCGGATCAAACAAACACTACGAGTCCGAATATTATTGTGAGAAATGAAATAGCATTTTCAAATTTGACATACGACTGGTACCTTTTTACTAAACTTTTTTCATATTACGAAATTTTTCTCTTGAAATTTCTGGTACTTAGAAACATCATATAAAGTCATTTATAAATTGTAGATAATTGAGCATAAATTGATAATCAAATTATCTAATTACTATATCAAATTAAAATCACGAAATGCAATTTTTTCACCTAACTTTACAAAACTGCATATATCTCGGAAACGAAATGCCGAGAACTGGACCCTCTTTGCTTGGACGCCCTTTTTGACATATTTTGATGCGTCAAAGTATACCTTTTTATTCAGTTCATTGGCATTGGTTTGGTTACAAAGCAATGTCTTTGAGGATTTTGGATTGGTTTTCTTAAATAGGTAAAGAAAGTGTCAGGAAAGAAGTCTGTAAGATCAACCATTGTGGGGTCCTGTAAATATCAAAGGCCAAAGATACATCACCAGCAATAATGGGTAAACCCGGGAAACAATGATTGAAAAACAAGTGCCGGGCGCACGACAACCAATATAATTTTGTTCATCCGGTTTTCCTTTTGGATACGATAAGATAAGCGAAGGGACACATTTTGAATCTACGATTCAAAATCAAAAAAAAATCAAAATAGTTAATTTCACATAAACCTACATGGGCACTTATGAAACGTCAGAAGCTAGGTGCACGGTTCTAATTGGTCGTTTCCTATGGAAGTGAGCTGGCAGAAACTCCACGGTTTCTCTTTTAAAAAAAAATGGGCTTTTACAATGTTTTCAAGTTACAGTGTTAATAGGTTTTTTTTTTTTTGGGTGGGAATTTATCAAATAACTTCTCCCGCTCTGGGCGGAGCGAGAGGGCGTGTCAGATTTTTACTGACTAAAACCCACCCGTGTTCCTTCCATTGCCTGTGTGCCAGGGCCACGATATCCCTTTCGGACAAACTCGCAACCCTGGCAGGCATTGGTCCTACCGGACCCCGTCAGTTGGTGCGGACATCTCTTTGAGGCACGCGTGGAGCACAACGCGCCGTCGACCCGGGCCTGGTCCTTATCGGACGGCGAGCTACCCATCGCTCACCGTCCGCAAGCCCTCGCCTACGGTGGCCGGAAATCGGCTTGCGACTCCCAACGCCCAGGGCGTCTCCTGCGGCGACGACTAAGGGCGCGAGGGCGTGAACCTTGCCTCACCTTCACGCATTCCGCCTCCTCCTTTGCTAGCATTATTGCTTCGCAGAAGGAGGTGACGGCCTCCCATGCACTCTCGCTCCGAACCATGGCCTGAACCAGGGCCGGACGCGAGAGATCGCCTCCGTGAGGACACGGCGGTGCTCCGCTCAAGCCGGGCAGACCTCCACCGTATACTCCACCGTGTCCTCCGGGCGGGCGATCCACACAGTGGTGACAACCGGGCATTTCCTCCCGCTTTATCTTGAACAGGAACCTCCCGAAACAACCGTGTCTGGTGAGGACCTGCGTCAGGCGGAAGGTGTAGCAGTCCTTGTCCTATCAGTTTTTACGGGTAGTCAGAAGTCTTGACAATATGTGGGATATCGGGTTAACCAGTAACTGTGTTGTGAAGGTCAGATATGAAGTCGCCCAATGTATAATCCTGGTAATCAACTGCATCCGTTTAGACTGGAAGTCGACCCCCAATAGTTGGAAAGAGCTAGGCTGATGGTTATGGTTCCATGTTAATAGATAAATGGAATCCAAACTATGTTAGTTACTCGACAGAATATTTTAACTTCGTCAATTAATTCCGGCGACCAAACCTTTGAGTTTTATTTTCAAAAATCGTATGTAAATCTGATGCATAAAGCACTCAGTGCTTTATGTATCGGATTCACATACAATTTTACAAATATAAAGTGATTTAAATGTAAGTAGCCTTGACGCTACAGACTGTTTGCGAGTTTAACTCGAATACAACATGTGATAAAAAAATAGATAACGTTTTAAACAACGGACTTTTATGAAACTGTGTCAGAAAGACACCTATTTAATCGGCTCCGGACGTTGAATTGATTGAGTTTGTTTTTGATTTGATCCAACACTGTTGAATTCATGCTATTTAGATTAAAAGACTGAAATAACTAACAAGAATAAATAATCAGTGATTTAAAGCTTTTGGTGCGAATTACAGTCTAAAATATATAAGTTGCATGCTCTTGTTATGACTAATGAATGATATAAATATTTACATTCCAAGACTAAATGTTTTAAATACAATTGATTTCAGCTTCTAAATTTGATCTTGATATTATTTACACACATACATAAATAATAATGATACTCACGCCTTTTTCCCAAGGGGGTAAACATAAACTACAAAACGCCACCTGCTGCGACCCTTATATAAATACTCCTTTTTCTTGAAGTAGTATATGTCGCAGATGGATTGTCGAATCCGTTGTTTTATATAACAGAGCTGTTTTGTAAAACCGGGTTTTAAAAAACAGCTCTATTATGTAAAATAGCTGAATGACTTTTAGCAATTTTCTACAATTACAGAACTTTAACAAACAGAATTGCATAAGCGTTTTGCATTTATCAATGCACAACGATTAGAGGTTCTGTTAAACAGCGTGACATGAAACAGCAGATTGTACATTAGATCTAAATTTTATTGCTCGTGGGTCTGCGTGTCATAAAAATTATAATGGCGTCCGTAATATAAATAAATAAATAGAATCGAATAGACATAATATGCAATATAGAATAGACACAATCTGCAAGTCAGCACTAAAAATACTAAATAGCCAAGTAACTGCGACCCACTTGGAAGTAACGCTCCTACCGCGGCATGACTCGCTTCGCTCGCTTGGCTTGCGCGCGGTTGTTCACTGTTCTAGCCTAACCTAAACCAATTAGTGAGGGTGCCCTAGCGTAGTTGCTGCAAATAATTTGGAATTAGAAGCCACACCAAACACTTATTGTGACTGCAGATAAGCCATTCATTCTATATTACGTCTAACCGTGGGTAGCAGTTTTGTTAAACGTAACGGAATGGCAATCCAGCTGAACGTTGTTCAGCTGTTTTAAATAACGGAGCTGTTTAATTAAACAGCTAGCGGTTATGTAAAACAGCAGATTTGACAATCCATCTGCGACATATACATATTTGTAGCTAATAATTTATTTTATATATCTTTAGTCACAACACCGTCACGCACTCAATACCTATCAGAAATTGATCTCCAAATATTGTATACCAACAATCTTATAAGTCCTATTCGACTCATATAATATCAGCAACACTTGCCTCTCTGTGAGATAACTTTACATCTGCGAGTTTCAGTGACAAATGTACGTATACGGTAATAATTCATACTGTAATACGCTTCTGACGTCATTCCGTGAAAATGTTTAAGACACCTGCCTATTTGGGATAAAATAAGCTTACTTACTTATGTATGGGAGGAACAGAACCGAGAATATTCGATGAGGCTAATAATTATATGGTGGATTATTATAAGTATTAGAAAGAAAGAAAAATAAAATGATTTGTCATAGAAAAACGTGCACACAAAAACATATCTAATAAACTCCAAGGTAAACATTACACAAAACAGATCTACATAATTAATAAATGAATAAATAGCTTAGAAGTTGAAGACATACTAAAACACAAGGTTGAAATGACTGTTGTGAATGACTGTGTGTTAGAACAACTCCACTACCAATAACAAATGTTAATGTACAATGTCAATGAACCAATCTCAACAAGTCCTGAGTTTCAATTCTAGGGCATAACAGTCAAAGTGTAAATCAGCCATGGAATTAGTATGTATTATATAGCATCTGAATTATAACCTAAACTAATATTTAAATCAAAATAATCCATGACAATCAAGATCCAAGACATCAACCCAACAATAAAGAGGACTTTACGAAATGGAATCTTACAAGACGAAATAAAAGCCTCGAGCCACAGTGATATTAATTTGAAAGTAATTACATCTTGTAAACGAATGAGCAGTAGCCGAGAACAGCTGATATTGAACGTGAAATATGACAAAGACTATGTAATTAATCAAGTTACTGGAGTGGCCTTTGAGATGGGGAGCTATGTGACCATCTACTGATACTTTTCTAGAAAGGTCCTGTGGCTTAGAAATTAATATAGAAATACGTCAACTTATTGAATAGTACAGTTGTTGTCAAAAAGGCAAAAAATACATTTTATTTAAGTATCATTATTTTCGGCGCACGTGTAAAACCAGACGAATGCGCGTGGACTTTACTTGGACGAAGCAATACGAGCACGACTACAGTCCTTAATTTAAGCACATAGCGTTCTGCAGGTGTTATCGTTACTATAGGCGTTTCAGACTACCCCCATGAGAAAAGGCCCAAGTTTTCTGTACGAATTTAGTTTTAAGACTGATTTTAATGAAGATAATAAATAAATCTAAGGTAATGTTCATTCAAAACATTAAAATATTTCGGCAATTCATCAAGGAAATAACCTCAGTCTACTTGAGCATTAAACAATTTTCAAAGAACCTGTGAGGTAAAGTTAACCTTTATAGCAATTTATTAAAAGCATCAGCTTTTAATAAATTGCAAAACTGGATAAGTTGTAGTTTTTAATATAAATTTATGTTAAAGACTTGCTGAAGCAAGCAAACTTAATCTAAGGACTCTTAACTTATCCCGTAAAGTTAATGAAAAAACAAAAAAAAAAACAATTACTCACAATGGGATTGCATAAAAATCCCAGGATTTTAGTAATTCCGGTTTTTTTGGCCAGACAAAGAGAAGAAATTATGGTTTAATTTTGCGAGGACATCGCCTGTGCTGTTTTAAATTTAATTACATCCTCAGTCACCCCGATTCATCCCTGAGGCAATTTTTTGGATTGATTTATTGCTCTGATATTTTTATTATAGACCGTACTTTGGCCGTAGTTGATTCGAGTTGTACATTCTATAAATACACTTTTAATCTTTTATCGGTTCGTTTCAAGTTTTTCAGCGTCTTAATTGAGCGTTTGATTGTTTAAATAATTGATTGAAGATGTTTAAATTTTAATATGGCTGTTTTTTTACCCGATTGCGTGATGCTAAGGAGGGTAATGTGCTTATCAGGCCATGTATGTATGTTTGTTCCTTTGTGGCGCTCTAGAGACCAAACGCGTTGGCCAGTTTTGATGATTCTTACGTCAGTCGATTTGTCTTATCTTGTATTAAAGACATGACAGGAATCAAATTCGATATGGTGACGACCAGGCGACATGTTTATTGTAATACTCGGAGGTATTCATTGTTAAATTTAAGAAGATACTCCGACTTCATGAGAGTGTTTAAATAGATATAGAAATAGTTCATATTGTTTCTATCTTTTTTAAAGTTCACTTTTTACGCAGTCGGGTTTTATTTATTTATTTAATTTACTTTTTTTTTAGTTATTGGGACAGATAAATAAATGCGGAGAATTATTAATTGAACAGTCAGCCCTATAACTTGTTTGTACTCAGAGTTAGCTCTCTTTTTCAAAGGTTAACTTTCTCTAGCAGATTGTGATCTGCTAATAATCTCATTTTATCCTGAAAAATATCAAAAAGCTTATCGTGTCCAATAGAGATAGAGGTTAAACACATTTTTACTGCATTATAAATTTAAATGCCAGCAAAAGGATCAAAAGGCCTTACATTTGCATTAGAAAAACTTTTTATTTTGTTAAAGAAACATACACCTACTTCATAAGCACTTAACAAGCTCAAATAATTTCCTCGTCACTCAACTTATGAGACATGAGACACACCGCCATTGGCATCTCTGAGATGAGAGACAAATGAGATCGTGTTCCTCTGTTATAGATGATTGCGCTGCCTTAGATGTCCTGTGGCTTGAATTTGGATAAGAATTAAGGTAGAATTTGAAAGGAGTGTTTTGTGGTTTGTTTTTCACAACAGTTCACAGTGGAGACCTTCCCTTCCTTCACAAGGTTTTTACGACTTGTCAAAATATTTGAGATTTCTTTATTATGTATTATAATAAAGAAATCTCAATCTCTCGCTGCGCCCCGCGGTTTCACCCGCGTAAGTCGCGATCTCGTGGGAATATCGGTATAAAAAGTAGCCTATAATGTTAATCCAGGGTGTCACCTCCATACAAAATTTTATCATAATTAGTCCAGTCATTTGAGCGTGAAGAAGTAACAAACGCACACACACACACTCACAAACTTTCGCCTTTATAATATTAGTGTGATATAAGTTTGATATTAATGCGTAATACACTTAAACCTTCCGGAATCAATTATTTAATGGTGAAAACCGCATGAAAAGCCGCTGAGCAGTTTAAAAGAACAACGTAGTCACACAGGCAGATACGAAAAGAGACTTTAATTTATAATAATATACTAGCTATCCGCCTCTGCTTTGCACAGTTTTTATGACTTAACAAAAAATAGGGATTGTTTATTATATTTAAGATTAATGTTAATGTGTTATTCACATAAATCTTCCCGAAAAAATACTCTAAATGATGGTGAGAACCGTATCAAAATCCGTTGCGAAGTTTACAGGAACATCGCGGTCGCACAGACTGACGAAAAGCGACTTTAATTTGTAATAGATGTGTACCTATTGTTTATAATGTGTATAGAAAGTTAGAAAGAGTCAGTTAAGTGGGGGTTTTCGGAGATCCATTAACGCAAAAGTCAAAGTACTTAAACCATTTAGTAGTTTGCGTTTGCGCCATTTACGCATTAATATCAAACTTACATCACACTAATATTATAAAGGCGAAAGTTTGTGAGTGTGTGTGTGTGCGTTTGTTACTTCTTCACGCTCAAATGACTGGACTAATTATGATAAAATTTGGTATGGAGGTGACACCCTGGATTAACATTATAGGCTACTTTTTATCCCGATATTCCCACGGGATCGAGACTTACGCGGGTGAAACCGTGGGGCGCAGCTAGTTACTAATAAACAAAACTTTCTTCTAAACTGCATTTTACATACATACTAATGATAATCTACATCATCGGGGAATTTTCTAAGTCAGAAGTTTCTACATTCTCTTTAATACCTTCCACAACATAAAAGTCTACGGCCTTTAAAACATTTATTTCACGCTGATCTAAACCTGGCGTGTTCTTGTCCTATTAGCAAGTTACGTTTCTCTTTTGTTGCACTAAGTAAGAATCGCGCGATCACTTTTATAGTGCGATTTTACGAGTAGACCGATCTTCATCAGTCAAACTTTTTTTTAATGAAAATAATGGTTACTGAGTATTACGTCAGTCAACCAATCTAGCACTAAATTACTTTGGTTTTCAGAGAATCTTTTTTTTTCAAATAGATACTTATGAGGCAGTTTTGAATTTCAAAATTTACAAAAAAATTGAATGTATTCTAGTCGCCCCTTTCAAAAGGTAGTTTCGTATGGAGAAGAACGGGCAAAAAATTCCACCGTTACTCTTTTAAAATGTTTTACAATATTTTGTTTAGGTAAATTAATTATAATTATGTGAAGATGATAAGTACACCTAGAATAAAATTGTATACTCATTTTAATATACAATAGGTAGGTATGTAAAAAGAGTTAAAAATGAAGCAATGACAGATCTATATAATTGTGTGATAGATACATGGTCCTTATATATTTACAAATATTGTAGAAATATACGTTTTCCTAAAAAAAATTGTATAATAGTAAAATAAATGTCATAAAAATTATAAACTATACAATTAAAATAGCACACAATCACACAGGAAGATAAAAGGTCTATAAAAAAGAACGGGAAATATTTAACAGATATCCTCAAACGTATATTGACCGAGTGCCGCAGCAGCTAGCGGCGAGTGCTACATCGAAGTTGGTCGCTGTTGGTCGTTGGTCCAATAATATTTTTAAGAAAGCAACAAGACAATTTATTTGAGGTTAGATCAAACACATGCCAAAAAGAACGACTCAAAAGTTGACCGATACCATTGTATTCGTATAAGAAGAACAAACCGAGTTAAAATAATGATATATCGCTCACTAGAATCACGTTAAATACTTACCTACTCATACAATAATAATCAATCAAATAATAGAAGTGTGTATTTTATATAATATAATAATTGAAATAGTTATTAAAATTTTAATATTAATATAATGTTAACTAAAAATTCATGCATTTCAATGACTGTATGTAATAATAAAGATACCATGTTTCTGGCAAATAAATATAGGTACTATAATATACAAAATACCTTCTCCCACATACGCGAATATAATTTAGTATTTAAATCATAAATTAATACGTAGGTAACATGAAGCTACTACAAGCCATTTCAAGGCCCTGATATTTAGAAATAACTAGTAACCTAGAACGAATTTCAGAATGTTTAATCTAGCTAAATATACAAAAATACCTTTAATTATGTTTTGGCTAGCAATAGACACAATAATAAAACTATCTCTCCATTCTCCCCGCTTTTACCACGCATACCTAACCTAACAAAAAGTTGGGGCACCTACTAAATTAGTAGTAAAACATAAAGCGAATTCATTAGCAAACTATTTGTACCTCACTTTTAGTTAATAAAAGAATTAGTAGTTTATTAGGTGAACACACAGAATAACATTTAGATTTAGAGAGGTAAACCAAACATTACCTTGGAGTACGTTTGAGATTAGAGACAAAGTTAAAAGTCTTGTCAGGCAGTCTAAATCAAACCACGAAAACTCCGCCCCTTGCTCCCCGCCACTCCGTTACGTGCTAAACGCTAACACATCAGTAATAAAATTGAATATCGCATGCGCTTTTTGATCGTGTTCGTGCACGAAACTAAATAGCGTAAGTCTCAATTCTTATTTCGTTTATATCTAAAGTAATAATTGATCTGGAGAAAAAATATCTGGTGGCTGAATAATAAACTATGTTTTCTTGCTATGAATATTTATTTTAGAAATAAAAGCCAAACAATCGCATCGCATTAATAAAAACTTTGACTTTGACTTTAATAATCTTGTTTGTTTTTTTTATAATTATCCTTAAAAAAGACATGATTTTTGAATAAAAAATGTATCTGGAGAAAATATTCCAATTACGTAACTGTCTTCAACATGGAATGAAAAAGATCCAATAAATCGTATACTAAAGTACTAGTACACATAATCTGCCTATAATGTTCCCACTGCTGGGACACAGGCCTCCTCTTTCTGTGAGAGGGAGTGGGCCGTAATCCACCACGCGGGCCCAGTGCGGGTTGGTGGATGTCACATGTCTTCGAATTTTTAGTTCTAGGACATGCCGGTTTCCTCACGATGTTTTCCTTCACCGTTTTGAGAGCAGTGGTGATGAAATAATTTACACAAAGTAAAGCGCCTGTCTGGGTTCGAACCTACGACCTACTCTCGTAAGTCGACGCCGTTAACCACTGGGCCACCACTGCTCTGCAAGTACTAGTACTAAAGAATATTCATGCAAATTAACATAAAAATAGGGAGCCTCCTCTTAATGCACGTTTCTTCTCCGTGAGAGTACATTTTTGCCCAGATATATAATAACAGAGTGGTATTTTATATGAAGTGACTGACTAAACTTTAAGTGAGTGTTATTCGGTTTTTCCATCTGAAATTCCTCAGTAGCAGCCCTGAGTCTGGATTTGTGCCCAGTTGATGACAACAGGCTCACCCTACATGGGACTTAAATATAATTGGCGAAATGTAGATGTACGATAGGTGCACCTCTGCCTAATCCTTCGGGGAATACAGGCGTGGTAGGGACTTTTGATATCCTCATGTTTAACCTACCTTTATGATTAGTGATAAAAAGTATTTTTAGGGTTCCGTACCCAAAGGGTAAAACGGGAACCCTATTACTAAGGCTCCGCCGTCTGTCTGCCTGTCTGTCACCAGGCCGTATCTCATGAACCGTGATTGTTGGATAGTTGAAATTTTCACAGATGATGTATTTCTGTTTCCGCTATAACAACAAATACTAAAAAACAGAATAAAACAAATATTTAAGGGGGCTCCCATCCAACAAACGTGATTTTTTTGCTGTATTTATAGATAATGGTACAGAACCTTTCGTGCGCGAGTCCAACTCGCACTTGGTCGGTTTTTTTTTTCTAAATATTGTTTGTCGTTGATCGATAAAACATCGTAGTGAACGAAATCGAAGAAAAAAATAGGACGAGCTTAAATTTTTCCGTTCACTGGCTTAAATATGTTACAGTTACGCAAAATTCGTCAGCGTTTTCCTCGTGAAATTATTACCATACAATTAATATTATTATACAATTACAACTTTGAGAAAACACCTATTTATAATAATAATGGTTTCAAAAATACTATGTTCGTAACACCATAAAATATCTATCAATTCTCTAACTCGTTCGGGACCGTAAAACCAATAAAACTTTTTATTGTGTCTCGTTCAGTGTCCTTGAGCTGCTACAAGACATTTCTTTATATATCTTGCGTAATTGTAAGGTATTTATGTTTGTGACTTGTACATGTAGACATAACGTTACTTAAGAAATAATCTGTAGCAGCCCGAAATGTTCCGTAAGAAAAAACTTTCATTATTCCATAGAAACTAATATTGTCCTACAGTAAGTGCCTACGTAACCCAACAGAGAATGTTGCCTTTGTAACAACGACATTGGCCTAGGATTTATCTTGGCAATCCTAAATAAATTCTCAACGAATAACATTGAATAAATGAGAGCTTTTAGTTAATTAGAAGAAGAACAATTCTTTGGAAGATACATTGGGTGTGTTTCTAGTGGGCAGTTATAATAATTAATAATGCCACTATTAGTTGCCTGTATGAAAAATTTGTTTTGGGAATCGTAGTGGTGCTTATGATGAATGCCATTTAATGATGGTAATGTAATGTAGGTATCAAACATTATTTCTCTATAGAAATGAGAAGACCTTGGATCACTGTTTTTTTCGGCACGTATTAAAATTGAACCTTACATACTTCCCATTTTGCTTTCTTAAAAATATTATTGAACAATCTCATATAATGACTGAACGTTGTAGGCTTAATAGACTGTAGATTTGTAGACAATTGTCTATTTTGTACTTGTTGTCCTCGAACAAATAATGGTTGAACAATCAAACACTTACAAACAACACCATGCGTATACAATAATAGCGTATTAAAATTATAGCACCTATAACCATTTCTATTAACACTGTAATTTGAAAACATTGTAAAAGCCCATTATTTTTAAAAGAGGAACCATGGAGTTTCTTACTTGCTCTTCTGCATAGGAAACGACCAATTGGAACCTTTCACCAATCTTCTGACGTCTCACAAGTGCCCATATAGGTTTATGTGAAATAAAATATTTTGATTTTATTTGATTGCGTCTCGTTTTGTGAACCTCAAATAATTCCGTTTTTGGGGACCTAAAACTACTAATAGCCAAGTAACTGTGACTAACTTGGTTAAAGCGCTCGCCGGACGCTACCTAACCTACCCCGTTTGGTCGGGGTGCTCCAGCTTACTTACTGCGATCAACTGTGAGAAAAAACCAGAAAGTTGAAAAGAGGCTTTAACATACACATATTATAATGTTAATAATATAAAACAATAGGGTTCGGGGCGATGATCTAATTTCGTAAATCGTTTCAAGGATTCTCTTTTTGGTTTGAAGTCCAGTTGACAGACGTCAAACAGCAAGTCAAACAGTATGTTCCTTGAACAGAAGGAAGCTTCTAGAGTGTTCTAGAAGCTTCGCCTGGCCCTTATTGGCCAAGCGGGTACGAGAGGCTTTTCCGCCAGAAGCGCGCGGATTGTGGCGGGAGCGATTGGAAATACTTTCGTCATATAAACCTAAATTATAAAAAAAAAACTGTGCATCATTAGAAGCGTAAAAATTTTAGAGGTTCAGGTAAATGTTATCCTTTTTTAATCTGTTTTATGAAACATGCTTTTAAAGTCAAAGTAACATAAATTATCCTATTCAAAATATTAGTATCTAACTATTTTATAAACTAGTGTTCAAAACGCCAGTTTGTTTCATGACGTCAGATTCATTAGAACAGTTCTATAAAATATAAATCAAATAGGTATGTACATTAACTTAGTGCAAAGTGGTTCCAAGAAACTATCCTGGCTCTGAAACTATAACACATTTAACTTCAAAGACTTTCAAAGAATTCATTCAACAGTAATTCATGAGATCTTAAATATTAGTCTCATCAGCCTAATGTGACAGAAGATATGACAGAAATTTCTCATGCAGAAGCTTTATATATAGGTAAAAACATTTATGTGTTTCTAAGAATTATCGAAATTTAGGAGAAGGTCGATACAAGTACTTACGAAATTTCAAGACTAAGTGGAAATTCCAAATGATAGGCGAAGAGCTAGCGAGAAATTCTATTGATAATGTAACTTTAATTACTTTCTGGCTAGGTTATATTTTTATGACCGACGCGAGCCGCATCGTAATAATTACATGGAGTAATTCAAATAACTTAAAACCTCCAAAAGGTCACTGTACTTATTATTATAAACATTTTTAACTACGGAACCAACACTACACCAAAAAAAAAACCCGCTGCTCCTTACATCGATGTTTGTATAACTCGATAAAATGTACGGACCAGCTTATTTTTTTTCCAATAGGTATCAGTGTTGGCCCTTATTAAAAGATGATCATAATGAGTATATCCCGCCAGCATTGGCATCTACATCGACTGCAACCCCTAAAAGAAAGGTCGTGAGGAAGGCTCGTCGCTAACTTTACTGTTTTAGATGTATCCTTGCATGTTTTATGTTGTCCGTTTTGTAATACATTCGTGTAATGTCGGTTCACTTTAAAATTTGATTTTCCTTTTGTTAATCTACCCATTGCATTTACTTTTAGTTAAATTTTTCTTACTTCTTGCTTGCCGGTAGACGTTTTTATTTTACCTGAAGTAGTGACGTGACGTCTGTCACTGTCAGTGTCATTTTAGTATTCAAATGACGTTACGTTTCGTTACACTTGTTGTTTTTTTTTCATAGTCTTTAGACGAATGTTGTGGCTGACATCGTTAGTTAGCTTTCAATTTTGATTTTATTAATTTTTTATGTCTTCTGTTCATAATCATAATGTAAGCCTTGATTTATTCTCTTCACAGTTTTTACCTAGTTTATAAAATGTTGTGTTAAAATCTCTACCAACTATAGCGAATAGGTGTTTTTATTGGTTGAGCGTATTTATTTATTATTATTGTTTTGTTCATTTACCGTAGTTAAGTAGTTTTGATATTATTATTTTTTGGTATTATTTTTATTTGTATACGTATTATTATTATTTTTGCAAACTATGACCGATATCAACCTTGATGATGATTTTTTCTCTTGTTCTTCGTCTTCTAGCAGTTTTCATAGTGCGGCGAGTGGTTCGTCCTCTCCTCTTACTCTCGGCGATCAGATTTCCTCCTTGCTTTCCCACCTCCCCAACAATCTCAACATAGCCCACATCAATGCCCAGAGTGTTCCTGGCCATTACTCTGATCTTCTGGCGTCCTTTAACTGTGCACATATAGATGCTCATCTCTGAGTCCTTCCTCAAACCTTCTCTTTTATCTGCTCAATATGCTCTTCCTGGTTTTGTCCTTATCCGTAATGATAGAACTGGGAAGGGTGGTGGTGGTGTTGCCATTTACTTGCGTAATGATATTCCCTACAAGATTATCAGCACATCACCATCTTCCTACTCGGGGTCAGCGGAGCATCTATTTCTTGAAATTTCCTTGCATCATGCTAAAATGCTACTTGGAGTTGTGTACAGTCCTAACCTCAGCATCGATTACTTTGCCTCTTTTGATTCCCTTTTAAATGATTTGTGTCCCTCTTATGACCACGTTATCTTGATGGGCGATTTTAATACTTGTCTTCTTAGAAACGACAGTCGTACTCACAAACTTCAATCTCTCTTATCTTCTTATAACCTTAGTATTCTGCCTCTATCTGCTACTCATCATTTCCCAAATTGCACTCCTTCTCTGTTGGACCTGATGATTGTCTCTAATTCTAATAATGTATCTGTCCACGGACAGATCACTGCTTGTTTCTCTTACCACGACCTCATCTTTATGTCCTACAGGATTCGCCCTCCCAAGCGCAAGCCGCAATATATTTTCCTTCGGAACTACAAGGACATAGACCTGGAGGCATTGCTGCGTGATGCAGAGAGCATCGACTGGACGGACGTCTTGGAGAGCTCATGTGTCAACAATATGGTTCACATTTTAAACGAAACTATACTCAACTTATACGATCATCATGCCCCTATACGTCGAGTCAAAGTCAAATATGTTCCGGCTCCTTGGCTTACTTCTGCCATTAAGGATGCGATGGCAGGTAGGGACAGAGCCAAAAGAAGGTTGAAACGCTGTCCTTCCGAGCGCAACCTGAATGCGTATAAGGTTTTGCGTAATCGTTGCAGGCGTATGTGTAGAGATGCTAAGAGACGCTACTTCCATAATTCTCTCGACAACCGTAACTCCTCTGAAGTCTGGAAGTTTCTGAAAACTGTCGGCATTGGCAAGTCTGCAGTCGTTTCCAGTAATGACACTGACGTGTGTGCTCTTAACAAACATTTCTCACTTCCCCCTGTTATTTTAGATCCGCACGTCAAATCAGCTACCTTAAATAAACTTTCCTGTTTGCCAGTACCGCAGTGTTCTCCTTTCAAATTAAGTCCAGTGAGTGAAATTGAGGTTAAAAAGTCTATTTGTGCTATCTCCTCTACCGCAGTAGGTAATGATAATCTTTGCTCAAGAATGATTTCTCCTATTCTCCCCGCATTACTTCCCGTCTTAACCCACATTTTTAACTTTTCCTTGTTTTCTTGTACTGTTCCTGAGGTTTGGAAACAAGCTCATATCATCCCCTTACCCAAAATTCCTAAGCCGGTCTCACCCACTGATTTCCGTCCCATTTCTATACTCCCATATCTCTCTAAAGTTCTTGAGCACATTGTTCATCGGCAACTTTCGGCTTTTCTATCTGCGAATGACCTACTTAGTCCTCTTCAGTCCGGTTTTCGACCGGGTCATAGCACAGTGACGGCTCTGTTGAAGGTTACTGATGACATCCGCTGGGCGATGGACCACAAATTTCTAACTTTACTTGTACTTCTCGACTTCAGCAGTGCCTTTAATTCTGTTGATTTCGACATCCTTCTAGGGATTTTTAATTCTTTAAATTTCTCCTCTTCCACTATTGGTTGGTTCGACTCCAATCTCAGAGGCCGTTCACAGCGTGTTCGTCTCGATGAGTCGTCTTCTGATTGGTGCTCTCTTACCGCAGGTGTGCCTCAAGGTGGCGTTCTCTCTCCTCTTCTCTTTTCTATTTTCATTAACTCTGTCACGAGAGTCATCTCTTCCTACTTCCATCTCTATGCCGACGATCTGCAGCTTTACAATAACTTCTTAAGGGAAGACGCGGCAGCTGCCGTGGCTGCCATGAACAGGGACCTGGACTTGATTAGTGAGTGGTCGCGGTCCTTTGGACTGCTAATCAACCCTAGGAAATCCCAGGCCATGATTATTGGCGGCAGGTATATGCGGAATAGGCTCAATGTTGCGTCGCTGTCTCCTCTCTGCTTGAATGGAGTTCAGATTGAATACGCAAATACGGTTAAAAACCTGGGGGTGACCATGGATTGCTACTTGTCGTGGACTGCCCATGTTGCTCAAGTCAGTCGCAAAGTGCACTACACGTTCCATTCGTTGAAATGTCTCCAGAGATTCTTGCCCTTGAACACCAAAATCTCCCTTGCTCAAACTCTCATTCAGCCCATTATTGATTACGCTGATGCCTGTTACTTGGATGCCACCGAGGAGCTTTTAAATAAACTTGAGCGTTTGCAAAACATCTGTATTCGTTTTGTTTTCAACCTTAAAAAGTATGACCACGTTTCTAACTTTCGCAAGATACTCAAGTGGCTCCCTATTCGACTTCGCAGGAACTCGCGGATTTTGTGTCTGCTATTTAACCTCCTTCACAATCCTAAAACACCATCCTATCTGCGGGAACGTTTTTCCTACGCTCGTCCTTCTGATGCGCCTTGCAGGTCGCATCTTAGAAATCTTCTTAAGTCCCCTCCCCACACCACCGACTTCTACTCCTACTCCTTCACTGTGCACGCGGTGCGGTTGTGGAATTCACTGCCACCTGATATAAGGGACTGCCATACTGTTTCAGTATTTAAAAGAAGAGTGAAAGAACACTATCTTTCTACTTCGTCATAGTTGCGTATGTTTTTATTATTTTAATAGAATTATAATTAATATTCTAGTGATATTTATTTTAGAAGTATGTATTTGTGTGTATGTATGTATGTATATTAGTATATTATTTGTTTAGTTTTATTAAGTAAATTGTTTTTGATTATATGTATTCTATTTTTTCTTCTACTCTTACACACGGTGTCTACATCTCTTTATCGACTTTCCTATCGCAGGTATGCTGGAAGAGATTTCTTTAGAAATAAGCATCACCTTTGTACGTATTTTTCTGTTCCTTTCTTCTTGTATGTTTATAATGTGTGTACATAAATGGCTAAATAAAAAAAATAAAAATAAAAGTATAATGACCCCTTATGAGGTTTTCAGTAATTTCAATTACACTGTATACATACATACTAATGCCTTCTTCCCATGGGGTGTAGGCAGAAACTACAGAGCGCCACTGTTACGATCCATATATACTCCTTTTGCCTCGTTTACGTTCATCCATCTGACCATCTGAACGTTTTGATCTGACATTTCTGTAGAACATAACCAATTAGGTCACTATTTATGTCCTCCTAGGCCGCCCCCTTTTTGCCCGCCGTTTCCACTAAAATCTGTCTTGTACATACCTTTTGTTAGTCGCCTTTCATTCAATTACATAATAAGCCTGTAATCCCCAAAGGGTAAGGTACAGGTGTGCCTAAAGTAGATACACCCATTCAATTACACCTTGTATAATTATGCATCATCAGTGGAACGCAAATGTCTAGTGGTAAGTATAATATCCGTACTAGTTACTTAACAAAAGTCCTCGAATGATCTTTGAAAGCATCAGATCTCTCTTAAAGCATCACAATAATAACCTATTCTGGAAAACTATCTAAAGGCTTGTACAGACTAAAGCTGCCAACAATTACTAAACTATTTCTATTATTTATTAATGACCTTGTTACGTACCCTGCCTACACCAAATAACCCGAATAGCGACATCATAGCCCAATTACGTCAATCGGATGATTCCACATAAAATCGCAATACATCATCTTGCTGAATTAACGAATTGACGCCTCGTGTCGCCGCACGCTCACCTACTTCCAAATCTGCTGATGCCGCATCGACGTCTAGCAATCGTCATAGTTAATTGTAATGTTAGAGAACACTAATTTTCGGCACTTCGGTACTAGCATCGTCCGAATCTAGACTTAGGAATTAGCTTTAAGTTTATACTATTGTAATTTTTACGTAATTAAACCTTTATTTAAATAACTTCGGTTTTCTTTAAGTCGTAAGGCTGCCACCTTCGTAATTACCTCAAAAAATGTTTAAAATATGAATGTATACAATTTGCTGACAACTGACAACAAGGAATTAATGCATGTGATAAAATGGCTGGAGGACAATAATAATCTTCATGTTAATATTGCAAAAACTAAAATAGTTCAATTTCAAACAAGTAACTTGTCAGTAATACCAGCAGCAATTAGACATAATAATGCAATTCTGCAACCAGGACCATCAGGTTTATGACATCAAATTGAACTGGAAGGAACATGTTGAAAGAGTATGCAGTAAGCTTGATAAGTTTGTATAATTATGCTCTTCGCAAGTTAAGACAAGTGTCCAGTAAAAAACAGTACTAAGTGCTTATCATGGGTATGTTTCATCGGTATTGTGTTAGTGATATGGGGTAATTCAGTAGATTTGGAAAGGGAATTCATAGTGCAAAAAAATGTATCAGAGCCATGAGTGGAGCAGAATATTTTGACAATTGCAGCCATTATTTAAGGATTTAAAAATTCTCCCACTCCCATGTCTATATATTTTTGAAGTTTGTCTATTTGTAAAAAAATACCTTCATTTATTTCTAAGTCTCCGAAAGACTGAACAAAAAAAAAATGCCGGGAAGTTACTAGTACCTGCTGAGGGATTGGAATTGTACAGTAGAAATGCCAGTTGTTATGACAATTAAAATCTATAATAAATTACCACCTGCCCTGAGAATGTTAACAATTAATAAGTTTATGTAAAATATTTGATTGGCTCATAAACATGTGTTTATAATCCGTCAATAAATTGTAAAATCATACTTTTTGATATTGTAATTAAGATTTTAATAATGACATTAGTACTTTTACATTATTATGAATTCATGAACATTGTAATTTTTATTTTGACATTATGATTTATATTTTGACATGATGATCTATTTTTTGACATTATGATTTATGTTTTCGACATTACGATGTATATTTTTGATTTAACTATTAATATTTTGACATTATAAATAATGTATTATTGATGAATTTAAGATCGTATACGTGGTAAGGCATTTCATACAAACTTTCAAGCCCTTGTTTTTCGAAATGACGGAACCGATTTTAATGAAACTTCATACGCATACGCAAGATGCAAAGGTTTAAAAAGTTAGATAAGAACATTTTTGAAAAATAGTGTTACAACCAAACAGACCGATTATAAATTTTCCATAGAAACAGAGATTTCCAGTTATCTGTTTTTATATAAGACATTTCGAAAATGTTCTTAAGTAACTTTTGTATCCTGCTTATGCGTATGAAGTTTAATTAAAATCGGATCAGTAATTTCAAAAAATAAGGGCTTGAAAATTTGTATGAAATGCCGTACGTCATATACGCTCTTAACCTGTTTATTGTTTTGTCATTAAAATTATAAATTCATAAACTTAATAAAAAAAAACATAATTTTACATAATATTCTTATAACGTACGTAGTTCTGATTTGCATGTACCTATCTTATTATTTAATATTTCTTCACCGGCAATGGTATATGTGAAACAATCTTTCTAATGTAAGATCTCAATGTACTATTATGTATACTGAGAAATAAATAAATAAATCTAAAATCTAACAAGTCCGTTCAGCTTGAACAAAGTACTTCCATGGTTTAGTTTTCAACATGTTGAAAGTCAACAAATGTAACAATGGCGGTGAAGGTTGTACATTGTTTGCCACCCCTGACAATGAAGTCAGTGTTATTAAACCATTCATAGTTAGAGCACGTAAGTTTAATTATAGAAGTTTATGAAGATATGTTGTGGGCGTTGGTTTCCTCATGAGGATTTAATGTCGAATAGTAAAGTGTTGCTAAATACGACCAAATTATTATCTGAGAAATTGTAGTGAACATTTAGTCGTTCTAAGCACAAATTACAAGATTTGGAACTCGGAACATAATTAAACGAAATATTCTGTTAAGACGGACGTGTCGAAAACAATTTAGAAGTCATAAATAGCAGCTCTTTCTTGCTTCAACTTCTAGTAAAAGACAACGAATCGAAACTATTATAATAATTTGGTCTATGCATGCTCTATTTGCTCCAATTTCAACAAAATAGTTACGCATTTCTGTGCAAAAATACAACTAATTTCCCAAAGAAAAGAACCACAATAAATCACAATCACAAAAACCAATCTTGCCATAATAACCCCATAACTCTACAGCTAATAAATTATATGCGAAATACATCAGATTTTCCGTTGAATCTGAGATCGCGTTTACAAAAGAATCTATTAAGTTTAATGAAATAGTCTAGACAATAAATAGTTGCATGATACTCTGTAACTAGAATCAAGGCTAGGTCAGTGCTACAATCAAAGTAATCTTCGTGGTACAGGCAATAATAATATGGCGAAGTGAATTGAGTTCATATCTTGGTTTTCATCGTGTGTAACAGACAGCGCAGAATGTTAGGATTTTTTGTGTAATCGAAGAGCTCGCGAACAGAAATGGTTATTATTTTTTTACTTATTTTGATACGGCATTTTTACCATTTCATTTGGCAGATTTTACAGTAGTATTATTAGCAACCTAAAGGAAGAGTTTTGCGTTTCAGAGAACAACAGAATAAGTCTGTCTCAATCGCTATGAGGTTGAGCGTGCGAAGCGCACGCGACAGCGGCGCCTCCCTTACAAGGTTGGTCCGAGCGCCCGGTTCCACTAGCAGTGGCGGCTGCCGTCGTCGCCACACGTACCTGTCCGGAACACACAGGCTCACGTGCGCTAAAATGCACCTTCCCTCTTATTAATTTAAATATATATGAGGTGAGTGCAAGATCCCTCCTAACCCTTAGCTCATTGTATCCTACCATACCTAAAATAAATAAGGTTGGATACATTAACGGGTAAAAGGGATATACTCCGTAATAATACTTATATAAATATCTTATATATTTATTTTGTACCCTCTCCAGCATAAGACTATATTTAGCTTCATGCGGAGCCCAGATGACTGCATTACATTCTAGCTGGCTCCTTACCAATGCATTATATAATGCTATAATAGCTTTCATATTCGTGAACCCTCGGACCGTACGGAGCATAAAACCTAAATTTCTATACGTTCTGTTGCAGCTACGCATGATGTGATCACGAAAATTCAAACCAGTGTTAAAACCCACTCCCAAGTCCTTGACTTCTGTGACCCGTACTTTAGGTAACCCGTCAATATGGTAGGTATGTAGGATGGGATTGTGTGCGCGAGTGATGGTTACACACTTCGAGCTATTAAACTGCAAGAGATTTTCTTTGCTCCAGCTCACCACCTTATCAATGTCCCTTTGTAGCCTGACACAGTCATCACCGCTTTTTACCGCGAGGGACAATTTGAGGTCGTCGGCAAACAACAAACAATTTGCGTCTTGGACTACTTCTGGCAGATAGTTTACCATCAAAAGGAAGCCCTTGACTTACTCCGGACCTCGTGAAATATCGATCTGACACGTGTCCCGCATATTCCACATATTGCTGCCTATCCCTCAAATAACTGGCAAAAAACTGAAGTGAGTGTGGGGTGAAACCAACACCTGCTAACTTTTTAAGCAACATGTCATTTTCGACTAGGTCGAATGCTTTTCTGAAATCAAAGTAAGCAGCATCAGTTTGTCCCCCACTATCTACCGTCAGCACCAGATAAGCCATGTGGCAGAGAAGATTACTGGTGGTACTTCTTCCAGGTCTAAATCCATGCTGAGCGTCTGATAGCTGTGCGCTAACCTGAAGGTATATGCTCTTGTGAATGGCTGTTTCCAATACCTTTGCGACAATATTGCAATTTGGCGTCGACAATACTGCAACTGGTCTGTACCCATCCACCGATTCTGCTGAACCTCCCTTCGGAACCGGAACAACGCGGGTCACTTTCCACCTTTCCGGAAACACGGCAGCTTTGAGACACTGGTTATAAATACTGGCTACTTAGTAGCGGCTTAGCTAGCACTAATTGACAATCATTGAATATGTAAGGCGGAATGCCGTCAGGCCCTGCGGACCGTTTCGGCTTAAGATCTTGAAGCGCACGACATACGTCTACTCACTGTAATTGGTCCAAGTGCACTCGCGCCGCTCCGTTTCCGCTACCTGCTTTAGCTATAGCCGCGTTTACATCCAATACCGGTCGCTCTGGCCTGTACACAGAATATAAATACTCCGCAAACTCTTCCGCGGACCGTTGACCAGACAATGCCACCCCGTCTTTCAAAATGAAGTAATGGCTATGGAATTTCCTTCAAAATCCTTCGGACTGTGAAAGTAAGAGTGTTATGCAATTGGGGTGCTGCTTTGTAACCAATTCAGTAGATAATTAAATTCAGTGTTAGATTACCCATATAAATGTCATCATCATCTGCGTAGCCTTTTCCCAGCTTTGTTGGAGTCGGCTTCCAGTCTAACAGGATGCAGCTGAATACTAGTATTTTACATGGAGCGACTGCTTAACTGACCCACATAACCCAGTAACGGTGTAACACGATATCCCTTGGTAAAACTGGTTGTCAGAGTTTCGGGCTTCTGACGCAACAACTGTCAAAGATCTACAAATAACAGACGGGACCAACGGCTTAAAGTGCTTTCCGAGGCATGGAGGGGTATGTACACTACAGAGGGGTATATGGTCACCCATCCACGTACCAAACGCGGCAAGCGTAGCTTAACCTGATTTATCGACCCGTGCGGCTGTTATTACTTAGCCACGAGCACGTCACACACAGCACAGTAAAGGAGATGGATAACGGTCCAATCCGATCCGAACGGTACAAGCTTGGCCCAGAAATGAACACAAATAAAACAAAATATATTATGAAGCTATAATGGTGTTTCATAGCCCTCTATATTTTTGTTCGTCATAAAACTTTGTGAAGGGACGTTCTCAAATCTGATGAGTTCAAAAAATAAATTCAATCCGGTCGATCGCGGTGTAATCCACTGTCTTCCAGCAGATTGAATTTCATTCAAATCTAACGACTGTATCCCAAATGATTCATTTGCTATGACCCAGTTTATAGAACGTTGGATCTCCGTTGCAAAACCAGGCTAAATCAGACTGGTCCGAGATGTGAGTTATAGGTATTGTTATTGTAGCCCAGGTTAACCGTAATGTGAAGATCCATAGTCCAAGAAAGGCAAAGTCACTCAGAAATGCAAAAAACATGACCAGGAACACAGCCAATACAATCATTTTTGAACAAATCACAAGAAAACACAACAAAAGATTCATGATGTTGTTACACGCAGCACCACAGAGTTATAAATAAAATTGAAATAGTCAAAAGCGGAGGACAGGGAGTTGTGGCGCAGGCTGGGAGAGGCCTATGTCCAGCAGTGGACTGCTATAGGCTGAGTTGAGTCAAAGATCCGACTGACAAAAAGGGTTACCTAATTTTTGGCGCATTTATTTGAATGATACATAGTTATGCCCTATGTATGTAGGATTCTTTATTCTCTCGTTGCATACAGATATCTGGATGCATTTTAATGATTTACATGTCGTTCGTTAGGTTTGTGGTGAACGCCCAGCGTAACGCGTGAAGTGCGTTACGCCCGGCGTAACGGTTTCAATGGAAATCCGAAGGATTTTGAAGGAAATTCCTAATCCAATAGGTGAAAGGTGACGTTTCAAAAAAATCAACATGGCGGACTTTAGAACTCAATGTGTAAAGTCGTGAAAAAAATTATAAGTACGTTAAAATAAAGGGCTTAGGAGACGATTCCAAAACTATGACATAAGACCCTGGGGTCACCAGGGCCATTTCTTTATTATTATTGGTTTATAGAGGTAAGAGGAGCAAGGTGTAAACATGTAAAGTTCACTCATCCTCCATAGAATAGGGAGGATCTTCCGACCAGACAGGTGTAGTGTCTGGTGGGCTACTGCCCGGCGGTTGATGTCGGGGATGTTGTATATATGCCAGTCGCGCGGTAAATTCTGCTTACCGCGCTGATTTGTGTGACGTCAGGTCTTTGATGCATAGTTGTGGTGATGTAGATACCGCCACCAACAATTATTTACACTGATTTTATGCTAAAGGTAGCATGTAAAACTGTGAAACAACAGTGCAACAATCACTTACAGTATACTATACTTATATTTTAGAAATCGTGTAGTATCTACGTCAAAAAATAACTTATTGGTATAATTAATTATACAAGTAAGTACTAAAGGTGGTACTCTTTCTGACACGAAACATCCTGTGATGTTTCGTGTAGAAAAAAGAAATAGAAAATATTGCGTTGCATTGTTTATCTTTTAATGCCTCCCTCTATGCTGGATATAGGTCGGTTGTAAAGCATAAATGACAAATGCATGACAATGACGGGCAGTGACAATTTGATTCAGTTTCAGTGTCAATTATGAAAGATAAAGAATGTATTGCCAATACATACTTTTAGTACTGGACTAATCTATTTAATGATTAAAAAAATATATACTTCCATTAATCAAATTATTATTAAATATCGTGTCAATTACAGTCTAGATAAACTGTTTTTTTTTCTTTTTTTTTTAAGTGCTTACTTAAAATAAAGAAAAAAAATACTGTCTAGTTATTATTCAATACGCTTTAAACACAGTTTTAATATTTTATATTCTAAAAATACTCGCGGAATCGTATCAATTCTTATATTTTGCACGTCAGCAATATACTTGAATCAAAATAATAATCTTTTAAATAGAACTATCTCTTTGTCTTTGCTAGGCCACACTTTATCCATGTCCTTTATATGTAGACATACCTAAATAATAATATACCTGCCTGCTACTGTTTTTTTTTAATTTAAAACCTTGTCGCCAGTGTATTCATAGTAATAGGTTTTAAAACAAAAATCTATGCTTTGAAAAAGCTGTCCTATGACCATAGAGCTCTCTCGATGTAAATTACGTCATCGTCAGTGGCAATAACTCGATAGCTAGATAAGAGTAGTCACGAAGTTAGCCCGTATTTAGCCCCGTGAACTTTAGCTGTAACATGCTTTCAGTAAACGTATTACATAGTTTGATAAACTGTAAGTACTGTCACAACAAGGTAAAGCTGGAACAATCTGTTTCAAGACTACTAAATATGAAATTATATTAGCTTTGGAAAGAATGAGTCGCATGTTTGATAGAAGGCTGTCACATGATGAGTTTATGCGTAGACAGGAGGTACTGAAATATAATACTTGAATGAAAAACATATTATTATATTATCATTTTAAAATACATCATCATCATTTCAGCCGAAAGACGTCCACTGCTGGGCATAGGCCTTCCCCAAGCACCTCGACCGTTTCTGTGCTTCCCGCATCCAGCGGATTCCTGCGGCCTTTACAAGGTCATCGGGCCACCTTGTAGGAGGCCTTCCAACGCTACGTCTTCCAGAGCACGCGTTCGCCACTCCAGAACCCATCTGTTCTGCGAGCAATGTGCCCTGCCTGTCAGACATCTTGGAACTGAATAAAAAAAGAATTATGACGACTCAATGTAATAACGTTGAACTTGATGTTACATTATTTTATGACCACAAAGATGCTTGGAACTTGGCCGTATTTTTACAGTTTTAAGATCTGTTTTTTTATCGTTTTACTGCTCGCTTTCTATCTCAGTTTATAGGCCGTCGGTTACTACGCCAGTAAAATTACTAAGACGAAATTTTATAGGGATGGTTATCAAATATTAGAGTCAAGATCTTACTCGAATACTTTCGGAATATTGAGTTTGAAAGTATTTCGGGCTTGTTCGAAAGTTTGATTTGATTTTGATAACGCCCGAAGGCTAGAACGATCAAGTCTTGATTGGCAAGCGAGAGGTTTTGAACTTATTTTAATATAAAAAATATATATTTTCCAAAGCATGGGGACGGTTTGGTGGTTTAATCCGGGTAGTATAAATAAACCGGATAAAGCAGTACATACTTACTACTTGTTTCAGACCAAGATTATGCTAGTGTAAAAGATAAATGAGTAGGTAGGTATTGTAAAAACATACCGAATGTATACACCTATGGAATGTTGTATCTACCTATTGCCAATTTAGCACACATTCTGTCTCTTTTATTACGCGACTGCGGCAAAGCCAAAGGAGGGTAATGATTTGAACAGGCTATGTAATTTATACTTTGTAATTTTATAAGTAAAGGTAGCTATCGTCTTTCTATGAGTCCCTTATTATTCTTATTTCCGTTAGACCTATTCGAAGTTCTGTTTACGAAACATTCTCATCCAAATTGATCTAAATATTATTGCTACGTTAGAAAAGTAATGGTCCTTTTTTGTTGAACAACACAAGAAGGATATTCAGTTATCCACATACAACAATCTATTTCCGCCCTCAAGTAGGTACAGGAACATTATCTCCTAAACCCAGGAAGATCCTAAACAAAGCTATTAAAAGGCTTGTAGTGACCTGTAGAGAGTTGTAATAGGCGATTGAGTGTACTTCCATACTGGTAGGAATAGCGTTAATTTGAAATGTATGGGAATTGAAAGACTCAATTTGCTCCCAGTTTCTGACTACCTACTTGATTCATAATCAGCCTGTAATGTTCTCACTGACGGGTCACAGGCCTCCCTCAGTGAGAATTGGTGGATGTCACCTACCTTCGAATTTTCGGTACTAGGACATCCCGGTTTCCTCATGATGTTTTCCTTCACCGTTTTAAGAGCCGTGGTGATAAAATAATTTACACAACGTAAAGCGCTTGTCAAGGTTTGAACCTACGACCTACAACTCGTTAGTCTCGGCCGTTGCCACTGTGCCACCACTGCTCTATTTCAATTGATCAATTTCAATTTCAAATGATTCAATTGATTGATCTGTATCAATTCACTATCATCATCATCTGCCTAGCCTTTTCCCAACCATGTTGGGGTCAGCTTCCAGTCTAACCGGATGCAGTTGAATACCAGTATTTTACATGTAGTGACAACCTATCTGGATCAATTCACTAATAAGTAGTAGCTCTTCGATGAGATTATGTTATTTGTTGTGGTCTTCTTAGCGTGTCGATGGCAATTGGAGTTGACCCAGAATTCCGCTACGTGATTGGAGCCATCACTAGCGTCGATCAATTCCTGCAACGTGCATATGACAATACAAGCAACCGTTACTTCCATTTATCTGTTGTGATTACCCAGCAGTGAGAACAGGCTGATTATGTCTTCACGACGAGAGGAAGTTGTGATTATTTCTCCAAAATTACTTCCAGCTAGTCTCAGTAGTCAGTATAGTAATATAATACTGACGTATACATAAGATCGGCACTTGATTGAAATTGATAACCCGTGTATAAACTGGTTATTAGAAACTACAGTAATAACAACAGTAGGTTTCGGTAACAGACTAAAAGGGTCTTAAACTCTTTCCACGAATAAATTACAAAAGCACGAGCTAAATAAAATAGTCAGACGTACCTAATGAATTTTCATAAAAACATTTGGCAGAAACTGTCGCTCAGGTACGCCATACTTGTTTCCAATATAATCAATTGGAGCACTGTACTGTGTAATAATCTAGATGGCGCTCAGTGGAGCTGAATGGGCCACTTTGGGGAACCAATGAGGTATATTTTACGCCCTTTGTGAGCTTCAAGGTTATCTTTAGGATGGCGAGAAGCGAGAAGTGATGTCGTATTTGTAGGACGCGAAGTTATGATCGATATTGTGTCACAGATGTTTACGGCGAGATTTCATACATGTGTGTGTCTGTCTCGTACCCATCTATTCTGAATTGTTTTTAACCGACTTCAAAAAAGGAGAAAGTTCTATGTTCGTCTGTATGTATTTTTTGTAACGTATATTCATCAAATTCTTCATGATTGCTGGACCGAGATAGAAGTGATTCTTTTTTCACATTTCGATAGAAGAAACTCACGGGGTGGTCTCATATACATTTATTAACTTTGTTTTGGTAGCTTTTGAGAAACCTTCAATAATAAAAGAAAAAGAAAAGAAAGAAAAAATGTTTATTCTGCATAAACAGGACATACGTTAAAACAAAAAAGACAAAATACACAGTAATATAAAGTAGCCAATAATATACTTAATACGTATTGTATTCCACTTTGTGTATTTTGATGATGTTATAAAACTTCTTGTCAATGTTTTTACATAGAAAGTAGTTTTATACGTACAAAGTGTGGGGTAGGTACAACATTTTTGACGACAACGTCTTATAATTCGATGGAGCCGACTGTACGCACGAAAAAACATGACTCATGCGGCGTTACCTCTCATACGGCGTTACCTAGCTCTGAGGCGTTCCATTTAAGGCTTGAAGTGCAAGCGAGAGCGCGGAACGAGCGACAAAGAGGCACAATCGGCCTCCGCGTTCGGCAGCGTTCGACATCTGTCTCTCTCCTACTTGAGTGAGCGATGCGTCCGCGTGGACAGCTGCTATACAATAATACATTTACATGTTTTCGTCAAGTATGAAGTGCAGTGAAAAGTGAATGTGGTGTCAACTGTTTATAGCAACGATAATTGCGGCGATTCTTATGACGTTGTCACGTTCAACTATCGTCAGTAAACCGACTTTATTTTTTTATCCTATGTAATCTACACCTGCAACTTGTAATTTAATGAATTATTAAACTCGTAACGTTTTATTGCTGTTATTTAGGTTTTCTTACGATATCAATATTACAAGAATATAAATATCATCATACCACATATTCAAAACTATTGCAAAAGTGTATTCACAATGCTAAACGAAATGCTAACATAAATTTTATGAATATTATTGAAAACAAATGTAAAGCCGCATGGACAGTCATAAGAAAAGAAATACACAATAGATCGACCCTTTTTTTTTTTGGTAGGAAATTATCAAATAACTTCTCCCACTCTGAGTGGAGCGGATGTCAGACTTTTACTCACTTTCCCACCCGTGTTCCTTCCGTTGCCTGTGTGCCAGGACCATGATATCCTTTTCGGACAAACTCGCAACCCTGGCAGGCATTGGTCCTGACGAACCCCGTCAGTTGGTGCTGACATCTCTTTGAGGCGCGCGTGGAACACAACGCGCCGTCACCCGGGCCTGATCTTTATCGGACGGCGAGCTACCCATCGCTCACCGTCCGCAAGCCCACGCCTACGGTGGCCGGAAATCGGCTTGCGACTACCGACGCCTGGGGCGTCGCCTGCGGCGAGGGCGCGAACCTTGCCTCTCCCTCATGCGTGCCGCCTCCTCCTTCGTAAGTATTACTGCTTCGTAAAAGGAGGTGACAGCTTCCTATGCACTCTCGCTCCGAACCATGGCCTGAACCGGGGCCGGACGCGACAGATCGCCGCCGCCGATCGTCTCCGTGAGAACACGGCGGTGCTCCGCCCAAGCCAGGCAGACCTCCACCGTATACTCCACCGTGTCCTCCGGGCGATCCACACAGTGGTGACACCCAGGCGTTTCCTCCCGCTTTATCCTGAACAGGAACCTCCCGAAACAACCGTGTCCGGTGAGGACCTGCGTCAGGTGGAAGCTGAGGACGCCGTGGCGTCTCTCTAGCCATTCTTCAAAGAGGGGACCTATCGCCACAATTGTGGCATGCCCAGCGCTGGGTTGCGACAATCGCACTCTCCATGTCGCCATGAGATCCCGCCGGAGTTCTGTCCGCCTTGCCGTGATTTCTTGCGGCAGCGGAGTTTCGCCCCGGCGTCTCGCCTCCTCGCGACACTCCCAGATGTGCGCGAGGACTTTTGCCTCCAGATCTCATGGCAATAGTCCGGCAAAGAGGCTCACCGCCTCACAGGAGACCATGGTAACCCTGCACCAGCCTGATGGTCATGACCCTTTAGGACGCGTTCAACCGCTGGGCTGGTCGCAGCCTCAGAGAACGCGCCCACACCGGTGCCCCGTAAAGGGCCATAGACCGCACGAGCCCCACGTAGAGCCTCCGGCAGGAGGCATTTGAGCCCCCTAGATCCAGTCTGGGAGCCAAAATGACGGACCCTAAGGACAACATTGAACACATTCAAATTGACAAGACCATACTTACCAAAACAGCAGAAAAAATCTCTGCCTTCAACATTTTTCAAATTATATTCCTATTCAAAATTCCTACCCTAACTGCTGATGTTCCTCGCACCTATAACCGAAAATGAGGTGAGGAAACAGATATTTTTTGTTGAAAAATACCAACTCAGAAGGCTATGATGAACTTAACACCCGAAGCATTAAGACATGTGTCATTCATTAACACATGTCTTGTGATATAATTCGGTCTAATAATTTATTTCATTAACCTGTCCTTTTCACAAGGAGTCTTTCCTAATGCTTTAGAAATATCTGTTGTCAAACCGATATTTAAAAAGGGTGAAAATGTGACATGAATAAAATTATCGCACCATAGCACTGATACCCATCATGTCAAAAATCTATGAGAAATGCATGTATAAAATAATGGTTAACTACTGTGAGAAATTTAATATTATAAAAAAGAGCAATTCGGCTTTCAGAAATATAAGTCCACATCCTTAGCCATTTTTAAACTTTTAAAAGCAATATTGACCAATGTTAACAACAAACAGCTAACGACAGGGCTATTCTTTGATCTGTCAAAGGCATTTGACCTGGTTTCACATGATATATTATTACAAAAACTAGAGGCTATCAGTATTAGAGGACTGCCACTTCAGTAGATATCCTCTTACTTAACTAACAGACAACAGAGAGTCACTGTCACTAAACTTAATGAAAGTAGGGACATGACAGAATATTCGTCTGAATTTATAGCGGCGTCCCCCAGGGTAGCATATTGAGCCCTATCTTATTTCTACTCTACATAAACGACATAGTTATTGTAACCAATCATAAATGCTTCCTTTTTGCCGATGACTTTTCCATAATTATTACTACCCATAAAAATATAAATCGTTTACGGATCATGAAGCGGACATAAATAATACAATAGATAATGTAATTAACTGATTAAATAATAATTATTTATCAATTAATCTTAATAAATCAGTATACAGGGTCAAATTAAATGAGCTAGTGAAACTCCGCAGACGTAATGGTTATCGATATATGAACATGATAAAATAATAAATATATTAATTTGATGATTTTTTGTGGGGCATCTACTGCACCTAGTGTAGTCACTTGAAATATCAGTTAAAATATTCCGTTTTTTTTTGTGTAAACTTCACAGACGTAATTGGTATCGATACCTTAATACGATAAAACAAAAGAAAACCATTTTTCTCAACTCATTATTCAAGTAACAACACTAACAGCTGTTGTTGACCCCCAAAAAAAACATCAAATCTTAAAATAAGAATATTTTATCGTGTTTAGATATTGATATCCATAACGTCTGCGGATTTTCGCTAGCTTATTTAATTTGACCCTGTATATACAATTTAATCAATCTTATAATAATACATTTAATTTTAAAATGGACATACCGAAAATTACACAAGTGGCACAAACTAAGTTTTTAGAACGGATGTGATGTCATACCGCGCATATGTTGAGTCCTCACCACGGTATGGACTAATTATGTGGCGAAATAGTACTGACCACAATAGAGCATTTGTCGCCCTAAAGAAATGTTTACGAGCTTTATACTAGATTCCATCTGACGAATCATGTCAACCAATATTTAAAGAGCTTGGTTTGCTACCGTTATCTTCGTTATATATTATATATGAAGCATGCATTTTTATTCGAAAACACAAATAACTATTTAAAACAGTAGAGGAAATAAGTTCTCGAAGTCAGTGTGACCAATACAGACTTGTGCTGGATGTGCTGCCTAGATCAGAAAAAAATAAAAACTCACTGGTTTCTCAAAGTTTATTTTATAGACGTATACACATAGTGTACGTTTATAATTATAATAAATTACCAAATATGTTTACAACATTAAATTGTAAATTATTTAAAAACCAAGTATATAAATAACACAATAATAATAATAATTTCTATAATAATTTTTTATATGAATTTCAATGTAATATTTATATTTCAATTTCATAATGTATTTTTAGTATGTAAGTTTGCATGCTTTAGTTTTAAGCAAAACAATGTCGATCTAATATTTTTAATAACACCTTGTATACTTACCATGTTAAAATATCTTATCTTATCTAATATTGAATACTGAAACAGATGCAGATGGATTGTTAATCACTCAGTAATATAATTATAACAAAAGTAAATCTCTATCTACACATCAAACAGGAGAAGATCAATTTTATTTATCTTATTACTGAGAACTTACGACCAAAGAAAATTATCCTAAATAAGAATTCCTTTTAATTTCTTCCTATAATTAATAGGCAGTATCCGTCTCTCACTTTGAACCGACGTGACTGTAATAACTTTACAAAAAACAAGCAAACAAAAATATTTAACGGCTTCCAAAATAACGCCGGCGCCGTCGGCTTATACTGTGTGCCTTAACAAGGGTCAAATAAATTTATTTTCTTTCTTTCATTTTTTCTTTTCTTTCAAAATTATTTCCAAAAAAGTAGCCCAACTAACCGTCGGTAGTCGCTTCAGGGTGGAAACAGCAGAACGAAATTCTTTGAAGTAAGTAACCGGTACCACAGAATAGATAGGTACCTGCAGAAGGTCGCCTCCAGACAACGAGTGAAAACGCAAGCACACATAGAAACGCTTCAGGTACAGTGAGTGCCACTCGCGACGGGTATTCGTTTGTGATCACCGCCCGTACTTACGAGCGGAAACAATCACAAGCACACATAGGCGATATGTGTGCTTGCGATTGTTTCCGCTCGTTGTATGGAGCCGATCTTCGGTATATATCTATGATGTGACTGTACCGCTATATACCTCGACCACTGTGGCCTTAAACTAATTTGTAAAACATTCCGAGGAACAACGCTTTGGTTAAACTCAAGCTACCATTTACTTGAGTGATTAATTTACTTTGCGCTTTAATATTATAAGGCTTAGTTTTTCATGGGTAAATTTTTTGAAAAGTAGCCACTTCGAGGTTTATATACTTCGTTTTAATTTATACCTGTCTCATACTCGTACATAGTTGAATCTCGTGATGGATTTTCCATTCATATCCCGGAATTCGATTGAGTTGATATTTTGAACGGCTGTTTTTGCGTGAGTACTTCCTTTAATTAAAGGTTGGCTATTGAACCCGTACCTTTAAAATGTACACCTACAGTTTAGCAACTCTCAAAACGCTATTCCCAAAAAGGGTTTTCAGAAACTTGACCGCAAGGAGAGAGTTCCAAAGGAACAAAATACGTGTCAAATTACAAGAGGCGACGCAGCGGTTTTCGGTTGACGTAGATAAGGGAGTGAGTGGTAGGTAGGTATTTGTCTTGAATGTTTTAAACTAAAATACTGCCCTTCTAGATTCCCATTCATTATTAAATATTTACACCTAGGTAACTTTGTAAAAATAAAACTTTAATAAATCTGATATTATATTATGTTCATTTTACCTATAATGGTATGCCACAAGCTAAATTATTATTTAGAACCTTGTTGTAAAATACAGCATCGATTATTTTACAGAGTAATTAGTTACCTACTGCCATAATATTATCAATAAAAAAAAAAAACCCGTATTTAATTAAAAAGTTGTCTTTTGCCAGGGTAACTTGTTAATGACGCTGTGTGTACCTGCGTAGTTAATTAAAAGTAATCTATTTTTATCTTTAATATTAAAATATTTAGTCACAATTTAATGTTAATCCTATTTGATGCTTAACATCCATATAAAAACCAGCTGAGCATCCAAGAGAGGTTCTCTTTGCATAAAAACAAGGCAACCTTATTAAAATATCGTTTTTACCATATTTTCCTCAAAGCTGCTTAGCTTTGATCTGCGAAGAGTGATTGGCAGCAATACTTGGTACAATCTTTTTTATATTAGCTACACCGATATTAGCTATAGGGAAGCCTGGGGTTTTTTTTTTTTTGTAAATAATATTAAGAGATGAAAAAGAAAATATAAAAAATATGTAGAAAAAAGATTCAAAGTAAGTTCTTTTTCGTGGATCTTATAATTATACTGTTGTAAATGACGGGGATGTGATTGTATTTCTGATTTAAAATCAGAGGGCTTTTTCATGTATTTATTGAACGTAAGAAAATTAATGTACAGACGCCAGCACATCAAGCTACTACAATCTGTCAAATTTCTTCAATAGATTTTCAATTTTAACCCTACAGCATAAGGCTCAAGGTTGATTGGGAAAATTTGACAGTTTCGGGTAGCTTGATCTGCTGGCGTCTGTACCTGCAATAAATAAACTTTATTAGTATACAACAAACTATTTACACCGGGTCCTAAATTAAATAACGAACTACAGGTACATATATCACAATCAGCCTATAATGCTCCCACAGCTGGGACACAGGCCTCCTCTGTGTGAGAAGGAGTGAGCCGTAATCCACCACGCGGGCTCAGTGCGGGTTGGTAGATGTCACATGTCTTCGAAATTTTGGTTCTAGGACATGCCGGTTTCCTCACGATGTTTTCCTTCACCGTTGTGAGAGCAGAGGTGACGAAATAATTTACACAAAAGAAAACACCTGTCTGGGTTCGAACCCACGACCTAACTACTCGTAAGTCGAGGCCGTTACCAATGGGCCACCACTGCTCTAGAATATTTGTTCACTACTATATCTAAAAGAATAAAGCTACCTATTCAGGCAGCTTTTATTTTTCAATCTAAAAGGCTGAGATTGGGAACAATGTACAATCTGTGGCACTAATAAACAATCTACGTGGAATTCAGTATTCAGTGCCTTCTAACCTACTTCTAGGAAATAATACTTTGTTACATCGAGATTACGAGTAAGGTGTTCTTTTCATGGATTTCTGGAGTGTTGATTCAGGCTCATATTAAAGTACTCATTAGATTTAAAGAATATCAATTACTAAATTCTGATTCACTGCGAGCCAAAGACCGTAAAACAATAAACCTTTCCGTATTTTAGTATGTTTGAAGAAAATTAAGAATTACCGCAATCGTTGTTACAAAGGCCGCACGAATGTTGTCAAGATGATCAAAGAATCTAAAAAAATCTTTTTACAAAAAAAAAAACAACCGGCTTCCAAAAAAAACACTACAAAGTGAAAAATAACTTTAATTTCGGAAGTCGGTGTCTTTGGATCTGTATTTTAGTTTTTTGCCACCGACTTCCGAAATTAAAGTTATTTTTCACTTCGTAGTGTTTTTTTTGGAAGTCGGTTGTTTTTTTTTTTTGTAAAAAGTTTTTTATTTTTCACTTTTTAGTGGGTTAGTTTGTAATTTATCTAATTTACAATAGCCTAATGTCAAATTCTCATCACCTTTTACAAAATATTGCTTTCCGCGATGCAGGGGCGTTAATTGTTGAGGAGTTCTCCTGGTAAGAACCAGTAGAACTGATGGTGACTTCACCATATGCATTTTGACGAGCATAAATTGCTAAGCAATCATATTAAAGTGCCTAATCGAATCGCAACGGTGAAATACTTATTATTAAGTAGTTCCGGTGGCCATCTGTGGTCTTCATCATCAGTTCCACTTTACCAAATGGTGCTTTTCGAGTGCAAATGCTTGAGTTACTATAAAAAATACTCAAATCGCTATAGGTATGCCTATAAAATTTGAGGATTTCCCTCGATTTCCATGGGATTCCCTCATCACATTCTGATTTGGTGGCAATGGGATCACCTCGGGAGCATACCCTTCCAAACAAAAAAGAATTTTTAAAATCGGTCCACAATTGACGGAGTAATCGGTGAACATACATAAAAAAAAAAAAAACAAACATACAGCCGAACATATAACCTCCTTTTTGGAAGTCGGTTAAAAACAAACGGTTTTATGTAAGCAATTTTAATTCAATTTTCTAAAATCAAAAATCGGACCAAGAACATCACTCACTTCATCCTTCATTTAGAGTTACGGAAATATGGACAAGTGTCATGACTCTGCGTGAGTGTGCGTGATCCATCGCCGCCCGATCGATGTCTACCGCGCACAGGATGGATGGATAGCACTAGCAGCACATGAAGCAATTGTTTGCTCTGTTTGGTATAATTGCTGTATGTAGGTATGGTTTTCCAGTGGGAGGATAAATAAATAAATTTCCTCGCTCCAATAGCTCGAATCACTTGCAAAAAAATTGTATTAAAGTCTGGCCACTACTGCAGTAGCAAGTTTCAATTAAAAATGAAGAAACCGACCGCGTATCGCCTTGCGAACATCTGTCAAAGTCGCAATACCGCGAATCTCCGGGGCCATCGCGAAACATTTCTTATTTCTTGCAATAAAATGGCGCGGACAAAATGTCACCATTACTGAGCGGTTGTTAGTTTCTACTCAATTGGTTTTATTGATTGTTACTTTAGTTTGTAAGGGGTATTGGTTTCGGTTGCCATTTTGTTGATATTTTAATGTTTCAATTGGAAAGAACGATTATTGGAAGAACACCTCTATTGTGTAACACACTTTCAGTAATAACCCGACGGATTTTAAAGGGTATTGATAACCCATTGTTTTTTATGTATGAAAAATTCATCTGCTCGACAACGTAAATGACGAAATGTATGTTTTTGAATTGTGAAAATGAAACAATTTTTTCATTGTTAGTGTGTTACGCAATCCCCGCTGATTTGTTTCGGCGTTTCAAACTTGTTAATTGGCCAAGAAAGGGCAGTGGGTATGTGCTGTCTCATATGTATGTGTTGAAAACAACCTAACAACATATTTTAACAATAAAATATTAGTTGGAGTTTACATTTAATTATTTAGGAGTGTACATTTAAGGCTTGTATTATTATACCACTTTGGTTTTAGAATGTTAATTGATCTGATGTCGTCTGCTATTCTGATACCAGAAACAAAAACAAAAAACAACATTTTCACATAAACCCCACCCATGGACACCCATGAAAAGTCAGAAGCTAGGTGCACGGGTTCAATCGGTCGTTTCCTATGGAGAAGAGCCGACAAGAAACTCCACTTTTAAATAATAATTGGCTATTACAATACTTATTTTCAAATTAATTTTAAAATAATGTAATAGCCAATTATTTTTAATAGGTATGAGAGGACAGACGTACACGCCTGTCAACAAGTACCAGGTACTTAAAAAAATAGAAAATGGTATACAAATCTACGGTCTAATATGTTCTCACATTCACCAAATAATATATAATAATTTATAAAATAGATAAATAAAAACAAAAACCTATTTAAACCAAATGACATGATTGCCATTACAAATATAACAAATCTTAATTCATATCCTGTCCACAAAAGCCTCTAATAAATTGTTGAAATTAGAATTGTTTACGTATATTAAAATTGTGAAATAATGAAAACATTATGTCGAGAAAGTATGTAAAAAAATAAACATCGTAATTTAAGAGCATAAACATTTACATAACTATGCTGTTAATGAGGTACCAGGGAAGCCACATGTTCAGATTATTGCCAAACTTCTTTGTCTTCAACGCGGCAACATAGTCTTTAAGAGCAGGCAGTCTAAATCAAATTTCGAACACAAGCTCCGCTCCTTGCTCCCCGCCACTTCGTTATGTGCTAAACGTTAATACATCGGTTATAAAGTTGAATATCGCGTGCGCTCTTTGATCGTGTTCAAGCACGAAACTAAATAGTGTAAGTCCCAATTCTTATTTCGTTTATAACTAAAGTAAAATTAAAGCAGAACCAGATCATATCATAATCTTGTACCATGGAACAGTTCGGAAGTATACCAATTCATTTTCATTTTCTTCGTCTTGTCTTTTTTTTCGCTCCCGATAACTACGAAGTGCCACCCTACTTCCACGAGTCATCTAATAGTGTGCCATTGTGCCGTTTTTGAAGATCGAATGTTGAGTAGGTAACTTATCTACGTCTTTTTACTTATAATTATTATCATTGATGATAATTAATAATATCCTGAAACAGTACGGTCTACATAAAAAGTTTGGGGGTATGAGGAACAGGGTGTAAAGTTCACTCATCCACCATAGAAAAGGGAGGAACCTCCGACCAGACGGGTGTTGTGTCTGGTGGGCAACTGCCCGACGGTTGATGTCGGGACGTTGTATATATTGCTAGTTGCGCGGTAAACTCTGCTTGCACGATGCAGGATTAGCGTGACGTCAGTGTGACGCGTAGCTCGCATGTGGCGATGTTGATGCCGCTACAAAAGCTTTACGATATTTTTGTCAATTGTGGACCGATTTTAGATTTTCTTTTTCCTCTAGTAGAAAAAGTTGCATTGTGGTCTCATAAATTTTTAATTAACTATGCTTAGGTAGTTTTTGAGATAGCATCAATAATACGTATTTTTCCCACGTAGTCTATGTAGATGATGTTATAATAACTTCCTGTCACTGTTATTTACCTATAAGGTGTGTGGGTTGTTTGGAGTGGTAGGTATTCGAATTTGTGTGGGGTTGTTTTTATTGTATAATATTTTTACACCGACTTTCAATTGGATTGACATAAGATTTATTTTATTATTCTTTTAGCTATTCTTATTTTTTTTATTTATAAGCGTTGCTGTAGTTTTCATATTTAAGCTTGTCAGTAACATACATGTTTTGACTTTTCAATCATCGTTATCACTGTTATAATGTCACTTTGTCCAAGATCTCTTGTCGTTTTATGAAGTGCAAGTCACATTCAACCTATGGGTGATAAGGCAATAACGAGCTCAACTATACAAACCGAGATTTTTGCTTATAAAGATGCCTAAATCATGGCTTAATCGAATCATTAGTGCCTGCTATCCATCACATAACATCACGGCTGTATTTCCCGAAGTGCTAGGCAGAGGTGCCTTGTTGTTGGCAATAGGCTCGCCCCTTAAATTACATGGGACTTAAACATAACTGGCGAAATGTGGGTGTACTATATGTACTCGTACATCTCTGCCTATGATATCCTTCACAAATAGGTAACATACCCGCCAGGTTATGATTGCGTGTGGATATTGGATCGCTGCATGTTACCGAGCTTCACACTAACAATCCGGATCAGCAGGCATTGGCGCATACATTGTTTCCAAATTTAGCTGCAATCATAATAACAACGCTGTGTGTGTCCTCTCTGAGCAAATTGTAATTTTCGACGTCACCCGTTTTGGTTTAATACTTTAGATGGTAAAACAAAATTGAACCAACTCTATCCACCTAATTTATCTAGCGTAAAAAAAGGGAAGTTTATAAATATTTTCCGTGAATACATGCATGGTTTCATGGCATTTTAAAATTTAAAATGATGTGGTTCTAGCGCCACTGAATTTGCTTAATTTTAATTTGACAGTAATCTTTATGATCAATTTGGATGATAAAACCAGCACTTGCGGCAAAAATCTATTAGAATACCTTTATTATTAATGTTGCCACTGCTAAGCCGATTTATCGTTGTGATCAGTGACTGTCGGTTTAACGTTCCTAAAAAAAGTATGACATGAAGTAAAAAAATATCACATTTTTTTTTAATGCGCTCTTTTCCCAACTCCATTGCATAACTTTGTATAATTAAAATTCAATTCAATTGTTTACTAATAAAATAAAACTCGGCGTCAACCAGTTCATAATGTTTTTCATAACCAGAAATTCAAATTACTACATCGGTATTTTAAATTGGCTTTTGCAATAACCTGAAAATTGGTTCTCCATCCCTTTCCACGGCGTCTGTGTGAGAAAAAAAAATTGTTTTTATTTGCATAAATGAATGTTTGCCGAAGCGTTTCTTTCGGCTCAATTCTTGAAGTGGTTTGTTTTTCTGGTTATCTGACGTCAGCTGGTATTAGGGAAATTGTTTGTAAAGGATTGGGAGTAATGTTTGACATTCTGACCTTTCACTTAGACACTGTCTACCTACCTAAATAATTTAACTTCGTCATTGCGTCATCATCACCATTAGACCGTAAATGTTTTCTGATAAATTAGGGTCTCCCGAACGAAATGGATGATGACTGATAATGATGGATCTTCTAAATGTTACATCGATTAACACTTCACGAGATTATCTACCTCATCATGTAAAAATATGGATAATGTTCTATAAGCTAAAGAGAAAGAAGGTTTAAGGAACATACAAAGTAATGAAGTAAGTCAAAGAGTATAATTTCATCTTGTTATAAATATATTGCCATTGTGTGTTAAGAAAGTATGTTGATTTCGTCTTTTAAGGATTTTTCACAATCACATTTTCCAAACCGGAAAATAAAGAAAACTTAACTAGACACAAAATCACAAGTAAAGAATCATCGCCATTTTCAAAAGTAGAATTACCTATTATTACAAATGTTGCAAATTCACAGACTTCAAAAAGTTCGATCCATCAGCCGCACAGGCGGTGGAGCGGTGAGCGGTAGAACATTGCCGTTCGCTCTAACTCATTAATACCGCGCTTTTGTCGCGACTATTACATAAATTCACGTCGGGCGTCATTCTGTGTCGAGCACCGTTTAAATGGACCAGTGCGTGGATTAAATAGGAACGCTGCTCCAGTGTAATTGAGCCACGCTTGACTGAAGTCTAGACAGTAGCAATTGGCTAATGAGCCCACAAAATAGTAAATACAGTCAAATCTGTTAATAACGACCTCGCTTAAAACGACGTATCGGTTATTACGATGAAGTTTTGAGGTCCCGATAATTCTGTTTACTTAACAAAGTTTTTGGTTATAACTGACTATTGGCTATAACAATCGTAATCTGACGGTCCCTTCGAAGTCGTTATTAACGGTTTTGACTGTAGTGTTTAAGGACACTTTTGAGTATTTCGTTAGGTAAAAGTCAAGGTAGAAGTGATAAATTTTATGTATAGTGTGGCTATACATACAATTTAGCGACCAGCATGCATATTTGTATTACTGTAAAACAAAGCATTGCAGGTTGTCGGTGGCCTATGCGCCGTTTATGTTTAGCATTGTGTCGCACTGAGCCTAATCGTAAAAGCATTTCCACCAGTGCCAAGCAATAGTACTATGAATGGTTCAGTTTTATTCATGGTTTATGTACATTGTAAATAAGATCTAGATAAGTATCTAGATCTTATTTACAACATATCGAAGCTACGAAAATAATAAGGAGAAAGATATTTCTAGATACATTAAAATAGACACTAGTTAATCAAGTCGTAATTGCCGTTGAAACTATTATCTCTACGCGCCATAAATAAATTCGACATAATTAGAATACAGGAACTTCATTTATATCTCCATTATTTCTGAAACTTTAACAGTTAATGGGAAACTTTACTTTCATTAGCGCGAATGAGGCGGCAATAAAGGAATTAAATACACACTATCCTAATAAAATATCATCTAACCATAACAGTACTCTAAAACGATTAACCAGATCCCATCCAACCCTTAGGACGCATCACTTTGAGCTGCTGCCGTATCCCAAACATTCTGGTTATTCAAACGGGCATACTTGCAACATATCTTGGTCGAGTGGCTGGCGCTAACGAACTCTCTCGTTTGAACGAGGTACGTTTTGGTTGAATTTATGTAGGATCATTAAATCAAAGTTGCTATTAACGCTTCAACATGGCGATGGTAGGCGTGCAAATAGTGCTAGTTTTTGTTTAGTTTTGCGGAATGGAAACAGACTGAAAGTGTAAGTGTCATTTAAAACCCTAAGGCTCGGCAAAAACGAGCCACTGACCGCAGGCAGCCGTAGCCCAGCGACAAGCAATTCATGCTTTTTCATACGTATTCTATGGATTCGCCGCACATGTGTGGTCGGTGGCGGCCACCCGCTACATCAGTACTCAACACTGCAGCAAGAAGCGATGGCCACCGGTGGCTGTGGTTTCCAGGAAAGTAGTAGGGCCACCAGTACAGTACACAGATTACACAAAAAATCGACATTCCAACCTCGCCGCCGAGGTCCGTCGCAAATACCTCGACGTAATTTTCACCCCCCTGACCCTTGATCGACGAAGTGTCAGCCCACGCCGTAGCTGAGCATGTAGCTTTAAATTCCTCTGATAATTTATCCAGCCTGTCCCAACTTGCTGTCCTCCCCCAGCGACGCCCTAAGCTGACGTTCACACCCCACAGGGGGTGCCCTTAGCGCGCAGTCAGTTAGTAATTTGAGAAATTCGCCCCAGGCTTTGGGTTAGCTTAAGGCAGCTACAGGATTGACCGATTATGTAGTCACGACCTCTTAAGGTCAACTACGACTATAGAAAAAAAAAGTGACTGTAGTCAGTTGCTCGTTTGCGCCGAGCATAATAGGCATTGACTGTGTATGTACGAATTTATAATTATGTCCTGAGCTGGCAATGTTCTTATTGTAAAACACAATGACTTTCTCGAAATTGTACATACACATTTCACTGTAATAATGTTACCTTTAATGCCGTCACTTCTCATGTATCCGTGTAACAAAGTCTTCTAAAGCTGACACCTTCAAAACTTTGTGAGAAAATTAACACTGTCTTGTCATTTGAATATTCAATTACTCGTACTTATAATGAAAATATCGTTAGGAAAGATACAAACTTTCTAACAATCTCGGGAGTTTATTGACATGACAGACAATACATCAAGACAGGTCTTCTCTACATAAATTGAACCCCGGACCATGAGCATGAGCTCAGCAGTAACGCTTGCGGCTACTACACCAACGAGGCAGTCATGAATAAAAATGTGGAACTTAAATACGAAAACTTACCTAACTAAATACTAACTAGTACTACTAAATAGTAACATTTGAATAAACCGAATAGTCAACATTTGAAAAAAACTAGGGGTCGAAACTGCCATAATTGTTTATTGTATGAAAAATAATGCTGATTATTTTCACCTCTGAACGTTTAATTAAACTTGTTAATTATAAATATTGCACAACAGGGTAAAATGTATCTCTACCATTTATCGCAGATAGTAAATAAATTGTACATTCTAAAATTAACTGGGTCAGTATCTCAGGCCGACCCAACGAAACGTAACCAAAATGAATCTGTTTTAAAATTTACGCACGGTTTTATCTCACTTCCGTACTTAGGGCAGCAAATTGCAAATATATCTTCATTGCGGATCTCACAATATCCTATCTATATGTAAAATTTCATCCTTTATTCAACCGTTAATCCTTCTTTTGTCCTGTTATATTTATTTCACCTGAAAATCAGACTAAGCAATAAACAAAGGATGCGGAATTTTCATATACAGGGTGGAATTTTGTAATGCCACCTGGAGGGAAAGTACTCTTAATACTGCAGATAGAAAATTTTACTCAAAGGAAACATTCCTTTATTTTTGAATAGAAAGAAAACTGCATTCAAAGATTTTCGAAAATTCTCTTTCCCACACCCGGGAATCGAACCGGCTAAAATCTGAAAAAATTATATCCTGTACTTTTATTGCATCGATCGTTAAGGTCAATTATAAGGATGAAATCTCTCTAACAAACATGATAAATTAAATGAAAGGAAAACCAGGGAATCTTAAATTAATTTAATTATTTACAAAAAATGGTAAACTAACTAATTAGTTGCTCGAAATGGGCTCCATTCTCTTGGATACACAAATTTATTCTTTTAACGAATTCATTTCTAGTAACCTTTAATAAAGTGTTGTGGTGAATATTATAAATCGTATTCTGAACTTCAACTTTCAACTCGTTGTCATTCGCATAAGATTTCATGTAAATTTGATTTTTTACATATCCCCACAAAAAAAAATCTAATGGGGTGAGATCTGGTGATCTCGCAGGCCGTCTGATTGTGCCGTTTGTACCAATCCAGGTATTAAAATGGTTATTAATGTAGGCAGTAGTGATTCTGCTGTTATGTGCTGGAGCACCATCTTGCTGTAGAATTATTTGGTTTCGCTCTTCCTCGGGGAAACCATTTAACTCGTTTCTTAAGAGATCCAGTATTTCAATATACTTGACAGTGTTTAAATGACCTTCGTACACGTGGACTAACACTACATTATTTCTCATAATTATTACCCTGTATATTACTTTAGGAATGGTTATGTTTAGGCACTAGGGATGGGCGTAGAATTTTCTTTACTTTTCTAAGTAGTATTATCAATTTTTTGGATCTGTTTGTGGCTGTGTTCCTATCTAAAATGTAACGGGAAACCGTGTTTTTTTTTATGGGGCTCTACGTTTACGTGAATGACAAGGGGTTATCGGTAATCAATGTTTAGTATATTTGTAAAATCAATCCAATCAGCCTATATAGGCTGTAGTGCATTCCTTGAAATTATTCCACCTAGAAGTCATGTCACTCCTTTTATAAACGAAAATAATATTTTGAAAATGGCTGCTAGGAGAAAGTTACATATGGCTAGTTTACTTTTTGGAGTAGTCACTACACAAAAACCGCACTATTTGTTTGAGAAGTTAAGTTGGAGGCAGAGCAAATACGAACCACGTTTTTCTACCCAACCTCTTTGTACATCGACACATAGGACTACAGCATTCAGGGGGTCCTTCAGATACGCCGCCACGCACTGTTGGAATAACATTCCTCCACCAGTAAGAGTCCTGAGAACAAAAAAGCATTTTGTGAGTGTCCTAAAGAAATATTTCATGCAGATCCAGCAATCAACATGATTGTAAACTAGAACTAGTACCTAAACAGTAGCTGCTCTTTTTGTACTAACCTCGAGGGTCATGGCCTACGGGCAATGGATATGGCTTTCCAACAGTTGCATGGCGGCTGATTCCTCCCAGTTTAGGTCCGGTCTGTGTCATTGTTACAGGAGTCGGGGTCTTTTTGAAGCTACGTTATCTGGGTGGGACAATATTGGTATAATTTCAATTTTACGGGTTTCTGCGTTGAGTTGTACTTTATGTAGGTACTACGTACGTACATTAGGTATATCTCCATGGGTTTCTGTTTCAATTTATTTAGTAAGGAGTGCAATGCAAATACCTATAATAACACTTACCATTAGGATCAGGAGGCTTGGCATTGTTGCAATGAGCAAATTTATAGCTCTGTGCGAAAAAGCATGGTTCACGTTTGCCAACGCCATGGATTGATGATGAATGCCGTTTGCAAATGGCCGCCATCGTAAGTCCCATGGTGCATCTGAAATTATGGTGTCTAAATGAAAACTTAATTGTATCTTTGTAGAGTATTGTTAGTGTATCGAATTTATATTATTATTAAGTAATTTTTTTAGTTCCATTTATTTGTATTACAGTGTTTGTTTATGTATTATTCATTTTTATTTTAACAATTACGCATTAATACACGTAAATATATATAAGTACTTTTTAATTTTATCGATAAGTACATACTACATATTGACTATAATCAGAATCACACATATTATTCTGTGGAATTTATTTTACTTACCCGATTTATTATGTCACACAGGGGGGCGTCATTACGTTATTCCATGGTTTCTGCTGAAAATCAGCGCTGTGACGATAGGTTTGTCCGAAGTCACAGCATTTTGCTGAGCAGAGACCTGTTCTTGCACAGATGTGACGCACGGTTATTGTAATTGTTCATAATTAGTATAGTTTGTTTGTTTCAAAAGTAGTTATTTTTCCACTCGGCAATCGGCATTTTGTTTTTGTTTTCATTGTTTGTTTGTCGACTTTGTTGTCATCACATAGACCATAGACTAATATATATATAATGAGATTTTATACTAGTAAACAGTTTGTAAATTGTCTTTGGTCCCTGACATCAACCAATGAACAAGATTGTCAAAATGTTTAGGGTATTGGATGCGAGGCTTTTGGCTACTTTGTATGTGTGTTTTTTGACTTTTAGTTGTACTGTGCGTTTTGTTTGTGCAGAATAAATAATTTTTCTTTCTTTTTCTTTCTTTCTTTGAAATGTATAATATATCTCCAAAAGAAACCATTTTGAACTCCAAGTTATCGGGTCGAACATGTTGTAAATTAGCTTTAGTATCATCCATAACAAGCAAAGCACCTAGTTACCAATCGCCCTGTAGTCACAAAATCTCAAAACATTGTATCATCAAAACGTAATCCAATTAAATACAACGTAAGTAATCGACTTACGGAGGCGATAATTGATTGATCCTCTATTTCGATGACACCTTCAATCTACTGAATTGACACAAACTGTCCGATCCTCTTCACAATCGGATAGTAATGTCGTTGGACCTTTCTAATTCGGTTAGAAACTTCCTTTTGTTATTTCTGTTGATCTCGGGATTAGTATTAATTGGAAGAGTTGTCTTTTTGTTTCCTTGATATTTATTACACTTATCTTTGCATATAAGGTGTGGGTAATTGGTTAGGTTTTTTGTTACCCTCGTGTTGGTATCAGAAAAATAGTTGAGAAGGTTGGTTCCTACCAACCCCTGACTGCCAAGAGTGCTGGAAGTACTTCAGTGTTGTCATATAAGTCCAGGGAAGTTTTTAACCTTTTTAAAGCTAATATTTATTATTCATCACTAGCAGAGTGCTGATTCTCAGCTTAATTTTGACATCATTTTGAGTAGCGAATTTTTAATTTAAGATAGAATTAAATGTTTTCTCTTTATCAGGGTCTATCCATATATTGAAACATAAAGTACGAATAAAGTAGTAAGTATGTTGGTACAACGACATAATTTAACGTAAATTTTTTAAATTCTGATTGACCACGACATTGCGTGACTTCTCGACCTTAGGGATTAATTTTAGTCATAAAACATACATTTGTATTACCATTACCAATATTAGACTAAACTGACCCTTTACAATTGGAAACTTTTCAAATAGAAACGTTGTAATTATAGAATGTACGAACAAAAGCGATATTTAATTTCTTAGCCTGAAGTGATTACATTATTAGGTTGTTATACCTTTTCTGGCAATATAATAATATATAATAATAGCTGGAGGCGTACCGGTATTGTAATTTAATGTTAGGTATATAGGTACATGGTGAAATTATATATAGGCTGGGTAGATTGGGTTCAGCAGTCGAAATTAAGTCTTTATTCTCGTCAGATTTACCGCCTGCGCGTTATCTGTGTGCAACCAGACTCTTCTGTTATTTTTTGATGTCAAAATTAGGTAAGTCTTTGAAATTGAATATTAATCAATATTTAATATTGTTTGCCTTTTCAGCAATTACTATCAAACTTTTCTACTTAGAAACCCTACTAAACTATCAGGCTTGCTTGCTCGTTGAGTTTTTATTAAATCTCAAAAATATATAAAATTCACTCCCTGCTCGCACCAAAACTTTTTTACCACTTCCCTTAAAAAGTAGGCGTTATTTATATCAGTAAATTTCATCCATTGCGTTAAGGTTCCTGCAGACAGGCGCGGAGCGACGGTGCGACGCGACTCAATTTCCATGAAGTTTACATATAAATTATTCTACTAGAGTCGCGTGTCGTCTGTCAGCTGGGGATTTTAACCTAAAACCATTTTCCGCCATACATGATAAAAAAGTAATATTATTTACCTCGAATAAACTCAATTTCCCATCACTAGCCGAGTTAATAAAGAGGTAGACAGTCCCCTATAATTTGGTTACACCCGTCCGTCAATGAGATCTTTTTATTAGACCCACGTATTTGGGCCTTTCCCTCGGTGTACTTACACCTTAGGAGTGTTTCGAGGATTATCTTAGTTAGGGTCCAGTTGATTTTGAGCAGTTTATGGGAGGTTTATTAATACAGGTAGACTGTGTATTTATTTTCGTGCGAAAAACGGAGGTATATTTTTCTGTGAAATTATTTTTCTGAGGAAAGTATGATATGACAGTTTCGTACCTCAAAAGAACAAAACGGAGCCCTAATAGGATCACTCGTGGATCTGTCTGTCTGTCTGGCTAGCTATCTGGCTGTCTGTCTGTCTGTCCGTCTGTCACAGCTGATTTTCTCTGAATGTACTGGACCGCTTAAGTTGAAATTCGGTACACGTATGGACTTCTGTGACCCAAATACGGACGTGTAACGTAAATAAATGAATTTTGAATATGGGGGTCAATTTTGGGGGGAAAACTAAAAAAGTAAACAAAAGGTTTTGCAAACTGTACCATGTGACATAATATCAAATGAAAGGTCTTGTTGTAGGGATTTTAGATATATTTTTTTAATAATTAAAAAAAAATACTTTTAAGATGATTTAAATAAAAGCTGAAAATTTACCATTTCCTCCTTATTTCCGAAACTAACGAGCCTAAAACTTAAAAAAAAAAATACATATAAAATAGTTATTTTCTTATAAATTTCAGGAAGTCTATGGTCTTAATATATCATGGTAAACCACTAAATATAGTGCGTGACAAACTTACATTTGCATTTGAACATTTTTTTCAACTACAATGTTAAGTTTGTTCTTGGAATAAATTAATCCCCACTACAGAACCCATCATTGTGCGTGGTCCAACACGAACTCGGCCGGTTTTTAGGGTACTAAAATTATTAAAAAAAATATCTGAAATCCACATAACAAGCCCTTTCATTTAATATGTGTCAAATGGTATGGTTTCGAACTCCCAACGCTCAACGTGTGCGTAAAAACTTAGATTTTTGCAGTTGGAACGAATGAGGTAACATAATTACAGTTCAACTACAATGTTTTATAATAGAAAGGGCGCACAGCTCAACAGCATCCTTATCTCTGGTGACATTAACAGACCTTAATCATTAATCTCCGACCAATTGTGGTGAAAATAGCTATAGCGGTTTCCTATTCGACTGCTCATTGTTTGCCATTCTGGAATGCCTACGATTAGCAGTGGACCTGATAGGATTATAAATATCTTTACAAACATTTCAATGTGAAAATGATAAACAGATAATTGTTTGTGTCTTTGATACATACTTTACTCAATGTAAACGTTTTATCCGAGTATAATATGAAGTAGTTCCTTCAGGATATTAGTAAATCAGTGACCATGCAACAACTAGAGCAAAACAATAATTTATAACCTTTTAATTTTTATTTTTAAAAGCTGTAGCATTTATTTATATACTTAATATTCAAGCAGACACAATATATTATGTACAGAGAATGTCTCAATGCTTTGGTAAGCATCGACTTTTCTTCCAAATTTCTAACCATTAAACGCTGCAACGTGCTACATAATGTTGAATCAAGGTATAGTTTCTCTAAACTCCAGTCAAACAGAGTGAATTTCTGGCGCACCGCTGTCATCGGCAGTTTATATCAGCTACTAAATAATATTGACACTAATAGTTGCGCGGGCTTACGCGATCTGGAGTTAATCACGTCACATATTACATTGTCGATAATCTTAACGCTGAAATTAATTTATATTTGTAGGACAACTCCAGTAAATGAGTTCGTCCAGAGAATTTCTACCACCAATGTGTTCTGAGAATCTATTATAAATAAGAACTCCCTAGATAATGTAAAGTTGACTGTACAAGTACTCTGCTAAACTGCCGATTTATTCTGAAAAAATCTCACCGTGTAAACGTAGGTGGAGTGAGCATGAAGTGACTTGTTAATAGTGTCAATCCCTCACAGGCAGTTCACTCCACGCTCACTTCACCTAAGTTTTCACGGTGAGATGTTTACAGAATAGCACTGCAGATCTTTTGGCGCTCGAATGACGTTGACAGCCGACGGCGCTATTGCTAAACATTTGTGTATTGTTTTGTGAAATGTATTGAAAAAACAAGATGCACCGTTAGTTCCGATTTTCCCCTCGTGCCAAAAGATCCTTTACACCTAGGTACATATTTTCTACCCAAAATCATTGTAGCTCTGTCCCAGTACCTTATCCTAGTAGTCTCAGAGTTCGATCAGTTATTTAATTTAAAAGGTAAATACGAGTAAGAATTGAACAACCGTTGAAAGAAACATATATTATAATGACTTGCATACTCATGTATTTACGTCGTCCCTACATCGTCGCATGTCTGATAATCAAATTGTCTACATAAGGAAAGGAAGGCTCGGTGCCATCTATCCTATCATAATGACGTAGCCACAAAGATAATTATAAACTAACAACATAAGTCCCATTGTTTCAAGATGATAACAATCCGTGCCAATATTCTCAACGCATTATACAGCGGATGCAAAGAATTTAGTATTGAGTTCAATAGAATAATTTGTTTCCGTCCATCCATTTGAATGGCTGAACAAAGAGTTTTCAATTCGTCCGTTTAGTTTGCGTACGATATTTTTTTAAATGTTGATATCGCGTTTCAATGGGGCATAGATTTATTTGAACGCACGAACGCAGCGTTTCTATTCGGCCTGACTTTTGTTCGACTTTTGATTTTACCTTTTTTTTTGTATTTTTTGTTTGACGTGCGCCTATGTGGAATTAATAGGTCCTGATTTTTTTGCAAACGTTCTAGTGTAACAATCTGTACCGTAAACGAAATTGAATTGAAAAAAAATATTATTAATTAATACTCTACTTTTAACCCGACTACGGCGAAGCTAAAAAAGGAGGCTTATGTGTTTGACCTGTATGTATGTATGTAGGTCCGTCCCTATGTTCCCTTCTAACTACTAAACGGCTAAATCCGTTTTGATGAATGATACTTTGTTACATTTGTCTTTATTGCGCGAGTGTTAAAGGGTATATTAAAATTATTAAAAATGAAAATGGGGATTTTTTGGCGCCAAAAGGTGTGTTTTCGAAAAAAATATATCTTCCAAGCCTATTGAGTGGGGTATCAAAATGAATGATTTTAAAAGGTGATTACAAAAATATACACAATTTATATGTTTAAATGTAATAGAAATGATAAAAAAACTATCCCGAACTTTTGGATTGAGTGAGTAAATAACCTAATTTACCGTCTTATAATCCTAACTAAGAAGTGTAAAATAAAAAAGTTAATTAAAAAATCAAAAACCCGACTGCGTAAAAAGTGAATTTAAAGGTTAAGGTTTTTTTTTAATTACCTTTTTTTTACGTACAAACGTTGCTACATACTATGGCCTTGCTTGGTACCTACCAGGGGATCTACTCCGAAGCGTTAAACCGAAGTATCGGCAGAATGTTCGGCCGTTTTATAACTTCCATAGTTCCCTTTTTTGACTTTGAATCCATACCCGACTTAAAGTCACATTTTTTACTTTGACTTATCTCTTTGATTGTCATTTTATTTTTTCTTTTGCCGTAGTCAGCCATAGTTAGCCGTAGTCAAGCAACGGGCGAACATTCGGCCGATACTTCAGTTTAACGCTTCGGAGTAGACCCCCAGGGCTAGGAGAACATATAATTACTGTTGCACCATACGCTAAGGTAAATTAGGTAGAAACTAAGTGACTAAGCTAAGTGACTCAGCTAAGGGCACCCCCTTAGGGGTACCTGCCTCGGCTTAGGGCGTCGCTAGGGTTGGGCAGCACGGGACAGGCTGGATCGGATTAAGATTATTTGGGGGCGAATTTAAAGCTACAAGCTGAGCGGCGCGGGCTGGCTCGAGCAAGGGTCGGGGCGGGCATGGACTGGGGCGTCGCGGTGGGCCTCGGTAGCGAGGACGGTAGGAGTGCTGGCGGCTCTACTACTCTCCTAGAACAGAGCTGTGACAACGTCAGGAATAGAGAGTATGTCCCGGTCGGCGAATCCTGCATAAGCGAGAGAGTTGGATCGGGCGGCTGTCATGATGTTATTGATATTTATCTCTATTTATGAGTCATAGAAAACCGAAAACCAACATAAAATAGACAAGGTTCATGTTTATTTTCTCTGCGTGAAAATCGTCCAGGCCACAACTCATCAGCATCCTAACTAACAAACACGTAAGGTAAAAACTGTTGTGTTTTTTTTGGAAGTCAGTTATTATTTTTTTGTAAAATAATTAAATACTGTGTTTATAGGCGCCAAACATGGATTTTAATTTTAAGCTTGTTTTGACAATTTTGTACTTAATCTGACTTCCATGCTATTTAATGAATTTTATTAATACTTGAATTTTCGGTTATGTCTATGTTAAGTTTTTATTTTGCTTTATTTAAAATATTGTGGTTTTCAGTTGAATTTATACAGGATGGATTTTTGAGATGGGGCAGTAAGGGCAGCTACCTTAACCGTTGTAGCCACAGGAAAACGGTCTGAAGAGACTGTCCTTATCTTTTAAGAAATTTTGACCTGCATTCACAGATTTTGAAAAAAATGTACAGTCAGCAGGAAAATGGGCAATTTCCACAAAAACTTTTTTTATGTCAATCGATCCTCTTTTTTATAAGGATCAAAAACCTCTATTGGACCAATTGTACTAGAAAACTCATAAATTGTAAAAAGCTTTTCCCATACATTTCGTAAGAAATGATACTCCAACTTAGTTTTTTATGATGGATAAATGGACCGCTACAATGAAAACTCGCCAAAAAAAAAACTTCGTATTTTGAAATCGCATCAGTCGAATTCCGGCAATTCGTAAGGCAGTGGGTACAAACATAATGATGGTCCTTTAACGTGACCACCTCGCTGTCCTGATCTCACGCATCTACACTTTTTATGTGACGCTTTTTAAAAATTGAACTTTATAAAAAGGAATACAACAGTGTTCAGGAACTCAAAGATTTACTTACCACGATTCTCTATGGAATTAATCCTAGCACGTTATCAGCTGCTACCCACTCTGTAGTAAAGGGAATAAACCTATGCCTACGTCAAAACGGCTACGATTCTGAACACCTCATAACTTAGAGCACAAAAGTAAAATTTCTAGGTGATTTCAAATGTAAAGTTTCAAGTTTTTAATTTTAAGGTGAAATAATACCCAACGTAGAAGTTATTGTTTTTTATTTGTTTTTCGATCAGTCTTTTTTGTAGCGGCCATATTATCGATGGTAAATAACGTAAGTTCGAGTCTCATTTCCTACGAAAAGTATGGGAAAAGTTTTTTGCTATTTGTGACTTTTCTAGTACTCAAACCTCAATTGGTCCAATAGAGGTTTTTGATCATTATAAGAAAGAGAATCGATTGGAATAAAAAAAAGTTTTTGTGAAAATTGCCCATTTTCTTGCTGGCTGTACATTTTTTTCAAAATCAGTGAAAAACTGGATTTAAAAGAGGCATATACACAACTGAAAGTATCGGATGAAACAGGTATGCTCCTGACGATTAACACATTAAAGGGATTATATAAGATGAAGAGGTTACCCTATGGTTTGAAGGCTTGCCCAGGTATATTTCAACGGGTCATGTCAACGACATTGGCTGGTATTAAAGGAGTGACTGTATTGCTAGATGACATTTTAATAAGTGGTAATAAGTCACAGCATAACGCAAGGTTGGAAAAGGTACTGGCGTGTCTAAAAGATGTAGGACTCAGATTGAACCAAAATAAGTGTGAGTTTGCAACAAATAAAGTAGAATTCCTTGGTTATATGGTAGATCAAGATGGTATTCATCCAAGTGACAAAAAGATCAAATTGATTATGAATGCGAGGAGCCCTAGAAATGTTAAAGAGCTACAGGCTTTTTTGGGATTGTTGAATTTTTATGACAGGTTTGTGAAAGACAAAGCTACATTATTGGAACCACTACATAGACTTCTAGATAAAGGTGCTGTATGGAAGTGGGGCAAGTTAGAGACAGAAACATTTCAAAAGGCTAAAGCTACACTATCTAGTAAAGATACTCTAATACATTTTGATAATAACAGAAAGGTAACATTAACATGTGATGCTTCAGAATATGGAGCCGTTCTATCTCATGTTATGGATGATGGATCAGAAAAACCTGTTGCTATGGGATCCAGAACCTTATCAAAATCGGAGCGTAATTACGCACAAATCGATAAAGAAGCGGTGGCGATTATATTCGGCTTGGAAAAATTCCATCAGTACGTCTATGGAAGACATGTGGTAATATATACTGATCATAAGCCTTTGCTTGGGATTTTAAGCCCCAATAAAGCAATACCTAAAGTGCTGTCTCCAAGAATGATGCGATGGGCTTTGAAGCTGAACTCACATGATTATGAATTACAATATAAACGTGGCACTAGTATAGGTAATGCTGATGCTCTCAGTAGGTGGCCAATGAATACTACTGAAGATTGGAAGTCAGACACCGATGATGTTGAAGATATTTTATTACTGTCGGAGACACCAAGTGCCATTCAGTATTCGGCAAAAGATATTGCAGAACAAACGGGGCGAGATGATATTTTATCTAAAGTGAAATTTTGGATATTGCATGGATGGCCTGATACTGTAAACAACAGTAATATGAAATTATATTGGCTCAAAAGAAAGGAGCTATCTGTTACTAATGACTGCATAATATGGGGCACTCGAGTGGTCATACCACCACCAATGCGGGAACACATGTTACAGGCTTTACATGAGACACATGATGGCATAGTAATATCAAAGTCAATTGCACGAAGTTATTTTTGGTGGCCAGGACTGGATCATGAAATTAAAGCGTTAGTGGCAAATTGTGATAGCTGTAAAGTAAATAAAAATATGCCAGCAACCACGGGACATTCTTGGATCACCCCTTCTAACCCATGGCAACGTTTACATATTGATTTTGCTGGTCCAGTTGACAGAAGAATATATCTAATTGTGGTGGATCCATACTCTAAATGGCCAGAAGTAAAAATTGTTAAATCAACATCAAGTGAATGTGCAATTAAAGCTTTAAGATACATTCTTGCCCAGCAAGGATTGCCACAAGTATTAGTATCGGATAATGGAACGGCATTCACTTCTGAACAATTCAAGAATTTTATGCAATGCAATGGCATTAAACACATACTGACTCCACCCTATACGCCATCGTCAAATGGCCAAGCTGAAAGATTTGTGCAAACAGTAAAAAAGAAATTACATAGTTTGGCCGGAACTGTCATGGATATTAAATTACCACGACTTTTGTTTGGTTTGAGAGTAGCGCCAAGCTCGGTTACAGGAAAATCTCCTGCAGAATTGTTGAATAAACGTCGTTTTAGAACACGGTTTGACATCATACATCCTTTCTCCACAAAACCTGTTGCTGAAAGAGAAATTGAAAGTAACATAGAAGTACCGGTTAGAGCATTTAGATTGAAGGACAAGGTATGGTTGCGCAACTATGCTAGAGGGGAGAAGTGGGTGAAAGGAGAAGTCTTCAGAATCAAGGGCCCTGTTCGGTTTTTGGTAAAGATAAACGATGGACCAATCGTTACAAGACACATAAACCAACTACGACGGCGTGATTCTGATGAAGATCCAGGTCCTAGTAATGAAATGCGTGGTATACTCGGTATACCAACAGATGCAGTAGTAACTTGTGAAGGAAGCATGTTACAAAACAATTAAATAATAAGAGTGATTTAGATATTAGGATAGTTAGGTTAGTTAGGATACAATATGAATAGTAATTGAGTAAAGTACATGAAGACTATGAGGGAAGGCATGTGGTGTTTGACAGTTAGTTGACTGTCAGTTGACTATTATTACAAGTGAGGGTACCCCACAGAATAGTTTTGAAGCACCGAGAACTACCCTAGGCAGTCAATATGGATACCAAGTAAGTACATAACATTAAGTTTCTATGTTGGTATTACGGATTTATCTGGACATATTCGACAACGACGGCGATGAAATAAGATAATAGATTATTATGTTCGTACATGTCACGTTCATAACAATAAATGATCTTATATATAAGCTTCAGCGATTTTAAACTTGATATTTACTTTACTGAAATGAGCACCATTTGGGGTTATCAGGCCCATTTTACGCTGGCACAGGCATTTATGGAATTAATACACTCTAAGTAGTAATTCCAAAATTTGAAACGTAATGAAGTTTAATGTTTGAACGTAAAGTACAAGTGTTTGGTACAAGTTTTGTTTCTTAGCTCTTTGGCTAGTTTAAGCTACATTAACGGGTCCAAGCCAAGTCAATGTAGCGTGTGTGTGGTGTTTTTTTTAAGATTATTATTATGAGAAGTGATTTAATTTTCTTCAATTTGCATGAACTTTCTCACTATTCTGCAGGTGTTTAAAATTGCGGCTTTTTGGAGTGTTATATAAATTGAGTCTTTCAGGTCTATAAGTTTAAGGCTGTGGTGAAGGTGATTGGGTATAACACCCGTCGTGGAAACAACAATGGATACTGCGTAGACTTTTTCCTGCCTCCAAATTCTGGCCACTTCTTCTTTCAGTTCATCATATTTACACCCGGTTTTTCTCATCGATTGTTTTTTGTAAATTATGTGTATTAGGAACTGCAATATCTATGAGGTATGTGATTTTATTAACTTTATCTGATTTATTTATTATTATTATTATCAACCGGGCACAAATTCAGAATCAGAATGTTACTGAGAAATTTCAGATGGAAAAATCTAATAACATTTTTGCCCAACCCGAGAATTGAACCCAGGACCTCATGCTCAGCTGTAGCGGTTGCGACTACTATACCAACGAGGCACTATACACACGTGTATTTTTGTGGTGTACAGTAAAGTATATATAAATAAATAAATAAAGTATTTTTTATCAAAAAAATAAATAGATTAAATGAAACAAACAAAACACAAATAGCTGTGCGCTTACAATCAAAATAATTTTAGAACATAGATAATCAGCTCTAAGTACTGATTTATTTGAGATCTAGGTACTTGTTGTAAATGTTTTGTACGATTATTTTACCCAAGGTAACAACACTACACACAAACGTACACAAATACACATAATATTTATAATACTTTAGTACCTAATTAAAGTGTGGCACGGTATTAATGCGGGCGTTTCATCTGCCTCTGTGTTGTATTGTTGTCAACAATCTTTGAGACTATTAATTACTTCGAAGTGAGACTATAAATAAACTGACAAAGTGTTTAGTTGTATTATCATATTGTTACAAGTTAAACAGATGTCTGAATGTTATTTATAACGTTTGATGCTGCATTCAATTATTTACTTACCTACATACATCATGAAATCTTTTACTGAGTTTTGTGATTGTGACTTTATTTCAGTAGTGCCGAAGTGTCAAAGTTGATTTTAGCTTGAATTTAAATAAAATAAACAGCATATAATATTCATCTATGCTATAGGTACACCTAGTCATTTTCTACTTCAACGTTCCTTAAGGCCAGGTTCACATTATGTCAGACCGATCCAAAAAATTGTCGGTGCACATTTATGGTTTGTCGTTTGACACCAGCCGACTTCAGCTAGTGTGAACAGCAAGAGCCGACAGCTGGTCACCGATAAAACTATCTGTTCAACGTAATGTGAACTGGGCGTTACATTTTGAAAGTCACTCCTATATTTTAACTTTTCCTAAAAACCTGTTAAATGTTTAATTCTCTACGACGATGGCCCTATTCCTGGATTTTTTTTAAATCTTTTTATCGACATCCAAATGCATCTTGCTCTGAAGCTCAGTACAGATCTACATAACATCATAACATCACGCCTGTAATCCCCGAAGGGTTAGGCAGAGGTATACCTATAGTGGGGACACCCACGTTTCGCCAGTTATGTTTAAGTCCCATGTAATAGGGGGCGAGCCTATTGCCATCAACCGGGCACAAATCCAGACTCCGGGCTGCTACTGAGAAATTCCTGGTGGAGAAACCCAATAACACTTTGCCCGGCCTGGGAATCAAACCCCGGACCTCATGTTCAGCAGTAGCACTTGTGACCACTAGGCTAATGGGGCAGTCTAGTTCCATACAACCATTTGAAATGTGTATGCTATGAGCAGTGGAGGAGCGTACAGTTTCAAGGTTTAGTAACGATCTCTACCATTTTAAATAACAAAATCATTCGATCGATAATAAATCATTCTGCGTTTCTATAGCGGACAGTTTCTGCGGGAATATTACCAATAATTGAAAGCTACATAACAGTGACAATATGATTTATGATTGGGTTTTCAGCTGCCGGAACGGCCATTAATATAGATGTGTTTTTGCTACGTATCTGTTGGCACAATGGCGGAGCAAGCAAGTCAGCTTTCTATGCTTCCAAGCCAAGCCAACCATTATGTATAATTCATTCAGTCATTAGTAATTATAGATGGATATAAAACGTGGTACATACAAGAAGGTACATTTGAATTTCAGACGTAAGCAACCTACTTTTAGGCATGCATACTATTTTATTTGTCATTGGTAGATTGATGACAGATCGATATATCATTTATTTAGGGCGTTTGTGCATGTTGTTGTAATGTGATTCTAGGGGCTTTTTTTTAAAACGATACGTTAGAAATTGGACCATGAAAGTGTTTTGAAACGATCAACTGCTACCTATGTCTTCATTAGTGTAGGTAGGTAGGTAGGTTGATTTCATAATATTAACGCTATAATTTTTGTCCATTAAAAGTTTATAAAGCAAGGATAAATATAAACAAGACAGATACTCGTAGTCAATAAAAGATAAACAATTGTCACGACCATAAAACTCTTTCTGAAGCAGATCCTGGCAATAAACTGAATCCATTTTAAGATATAGGTAGTCATTTCAGATCTATCAACATTCCAAATCGATGTATTTTACATTGAGTTTAATAAAAAATCTATTTGACGTGTATTTGTCTATTTGTCCTTTTTTTCTGCGACAGAGTTTATCCAACATTTTCTAAACTACAATCTACATTTATGCTTAAAGCTGGAAAACTTTTACTGATAAATTACTTATTACATACAGGTAGCTAAGCGATTATCAGGTTTTGTTAATGGAATCCTAATCCTAACTAATATTATAAATGCGAAAGTAAGTTTGTTTGTTACGCTTTCACGCTAAAACGGCCGAACTGATTTGGATGAAATTTGGCGCATGGGTAGACCATAACTTGTAGAAGGAGATAAGCTACTTTTCATCCTAGATCGCAGACGAAGTCGAGGGCAATAGCTAGTATATTAATAAATTGGAAATAAATAAAAACACTGACCTACATACCTCTGTAGGTCAGTGTTTTTATTTATTTCCAATTAGTATATACCTACATACTGTTGATTCCAAGTTAAGGCTTCTACAGACTCGCGTGATATCGCGGGCGCGACAGGCAGCGACAAAGAAATTGTGCTACTAGTGTCGCGTCGCCCCTGCGATATTGCACCAGGCTGTACGAGCCTTTGGCCTTAGTTATTATTATTATTAAATCTTTATTAACAGACCACAGAGATCCATACAGTGTTAGTAAAGAAAACCTAAAATCTAATGTTCGTATCATAATCCTATGTTAAAGTCCGGAGTCGGACTATCCACGTAGTATACATATAGTACGTACTTGTAGACGTATGAAATCTGATCCAGTGACGCACCATCGGACAATCCCACCTACCGCATAACGCGCTTAGGATGCTGTGGGAGCTGGCACGCATTCTGCGAAGGATCGAGGCTATGACTTCTAAAAAAAACCTTAATTCAAAAATAAATAATCACCTACTAATTCTGCTGAACCCTTCAAACATTACAAGCTAAGCATGTCACAATCATTAGGTACTGACGGCGGTTGAACTAAGTTGCCTATAACCGAGGGTCTGTATTGACACCATGATTGATGATCTTAGTTCACAATTAATGACTGCGGTTCACTTCTTGTTTAGACGTTCTTCAGTTTTGAGTTATGCATTTGTTGGAAATTATTTGGGTTATGTATAGATGTGTGTCTGTGTGGTGCCGGTCGTAAAGAATAGCACCTCCCTATTTCTTCCCGTGGGTGTCGTAAAAGGCGACTAAGGGACTTACTAGAGAATGGGCAGCAGCGTTCTCTGGGCATTTTAACACCATACTGCGATCGCCAACCCACCTGCCAAGCGTGGCGATTATGGCAAACCCCCCTCTTTGGGGGAGGCCTATGTCCAGCAGTGGTCGTCTTTCGGCTGAAATGATGAATGATGATGTAGAAGTGTGGTTAAGCAAGATTTTCTGCATTATCAGCCCATAATGTTCCCACTGCTGGGATACAGGCCTCCTCTCGGTGAGAGGGAGTGGGCCGTAATCCACCACGCGGGCTGTCACATATCTTCAATTTTTTTGGTTCTAGGACATGCCGGTTTCCTCACGATGTTTTCCTTCACCGGTTTATAATTATAATATATACTTTATTGATACACGTCCTTACAATATGCTTAAAATCTAGCTAAAATTCACAATAATTAAAGGTCCACAAATGTTGAAACCCTGACTCCAAAACTTGGAATACCTGTGACTTAGGAGTCAGTGATCTACTGCCACTTGGACACTATAAACCCTTATGGAAATTAAGAGCTAGTAAGCTGATATTATACAAAAATAATATATTATTAGGTAGTGATTTTAGTTTTTTTTTTGTTTTGAGAGCAGTGGTGATGAAATTATTTACACAAAGTGAAACGCCTGTCTGGGTTAGAACCCACGACCTCGTAATACGCGGCCATTACTACTAGGCCATCACTCCTCTATGCACTGCTGATTTGCTGACTGGCTTACATAATAGGATAATTTCTAGGCTCGTGGTACACGACACTACCTTTAAAGTACCCAATCAAACACACTTTAAATCATATTTCGAGAGTTTTGAAGGATATTGCTAATCCATTGCTGCTTAAGTTCACATGTGGAAGCAATAAATATATTGAGTATTTAATTTCGTCTGATCAACTACGTGAATAACGCAATGATACGTTGAGCAGACGAATTTTTCAGGTGAACTGTCAAAATGTAACCAATTGCGATCATTTGTCATTTTATGTGTTACGCGATTACCCTGCTGGCATGCGCAATGAAAATACCGTATAATTTACGTCTTGAAAGCATATCTACATGGTCTTCACATGATCTGACCAAGATTATGTCTGGACTTTAAAAAGAGACTGTGACCTCTGAGTTTGTTTCGGCCTTTCTTCTCAGAGTAGTCGGATACGAAACGCCGACCTCATCTAGTTTTTTTAAATATGATTGACGTGTAAAAGTGTTTGTACAAACCTACTTACAGAAATAAATCATTTATCATTTATTTACATTGCCCAAACACAGGTATATGTTACATAGTTTAAAACAAACAAATATATACGTACTGGCTCTATAAAAACCTAAACAATCTATTCAATTCAATCAATACCGTATCATACCCGTAATAATATAAAAACTGACAGTATTTTATTTGAATTCACAAACAATAAAGTAAGAGATGCATTCACTGATCTACATGATATTTTCACACAACCACCTAGTTTTAAACCTATCACAACTGACATTATTTTGAACCAGAAGGACGAAAGAAAGCAATACCCGCAAACAATAGATATCGAGAAAACTCACAAAAAATACCAATTCTCTGACCCTCTAAATTGACTGGCAGTCTTTTCCAATTTTCGCATTTCGCAATTTATACCTTGTTTCAATGACATAAGAGTCACTTGACGCGCGCTTGTGAGTTACAAAGACTATAGGAATATATTTGTTTATTAGAACAGGTGACTATTTGAGTATGTGTTATCGAGTGCAAAAGCAAAACTTATGCCTTTGCTGCGAGCTCGACTAATATGTGAACTGATTCGTAGTGTTCGATATTAGTGCGTGCTTGAAGAGACAGGCTTGATGAAATGAGTCCTATGTACAAGTTTCCTCTTCTACCAATTTATATATAATATGTATATTGGTACACAGTCGTTTGTGAGGGAAAATTCGGCAGAATATGGGAACTTGACTGTCGAAATTGTTGTAAAACAATTGGTGTTCTCGAGTTCTGTGCAATATTCTCGTTATTTCGAGTTATGTGCTATTATATTATATTTTGTCTACAGTCTAGACAAAATCAAACTGGTTGCTATTTTTAACCGACTTCCAAAAAGGAGGAGGTTATATGTTCGGCTTATGCTTTTTTTTTTTATGTATGTTCACCGATTACTCCGTCAATTGTGGACGGTTTTTTTGAAAATTCTTTTTTGTATGGAAGGGTATGCTCCCGAGGTGGTCCCATTGCCACCAAATCTGAATCTGATGAGGGGATCCCATGTAAATCGAGGGAAATCCTCAAATTTTATAGGCATACCTATAGGGTAGATTTGAGTATTTTTTATAGAAACTCTTGCATTTGCACTCGAAAAGCACCTTTGAAATTTTAAGCAGCACGCCACACAAAAGGATACTCGAAGAAGAACTTAAAAAGAAGAATCCTACCGACCTTCCCCGGTTCCTTCCGACCTTTACCTAAGAGGAGCAAGACTGGTAAACCAAAGAAGCCAGCAACTGCACCCAAAAAGAAAAATTGGGCATGTCCAGGTTGCTCTGAAGTGTACAGAGATCCAATTATTGAAGACTGGATCGAATGTAGTTCATGCAAAAACTGGTGACACGAAAAATCCACAGCATACGTAGGCCGTGGTAGCTTCAAATGTGATATTTGTGAGTGATGCGCACTCTTGACCTACGTGCGCAAAATTGCACATCTGACTGCGCAGTCTTGTCCTCATACGTCGTGCAAAAGTGCGCATTATAGATGCTGTAATTTTTTTGAATAGTTCCTAAACTGTTACCTTTAATTTTTTTTTTTTTTAGGTTTTATTACTAGGCAGATTACCTAGGTAAATGAATAAAGACTGATCTTGATTTTAAACTACTTTGTTTTTTTTTTAGAGATTGTTGTAGTAAAAGTGCGCAGTGCTGCACACCCCAACCCTAACGGTGGAGTTTCTTGCCCATTCTTCTCCATACGCAACTACCTTTTGGAAGGGGCAACTAGAATAAATTCTATTTTTTTGTAAATTTTGACGTTCAAAAGTGCTTCTTATGTGCCCTATTTGAAATAAATAATTTGACTTTTGACTTTGAAGAAAAACATTGTTACAGTAAGGCCGAAACGATATTGCACAATATCAGGAATTGCGCCATTTGGCCGTTTAGGGTTAATGTTGAAGATTGCGCGCCGATTGAATAAAAGTTTGAGCGAGTTTAATTTTTATTGCACCATATTATCTTACGTGCACCGTGTAGGATCAGTAATGCGCAGGTCTTGCTCACGCGAAAACATTGAAACTGAGAATTGTTATTTATGGGATTCTATTTATTAATTATTGGGTCTTATATATTTTAATAATTGGACATGGTATATCTGGGATATTTTGTTAAGCTAATATTTATGAGCCGTCAATGTTACTGAGTGAAAATAATGTATCACTTGACTGCAAGGGCTGATTCAATCGTATTGCGCAATATTATTTTTGCGAAAACTTATTCCTTTCTCTTTCTTTCTTTTCTTTTTTCGCCTTATTTTGTATATTTTAGAATGTACGTAATTTGGTAGCTTTGTTGATGTAATGGTCCCAAGCCAATGCTGTTATTATCTTATGAAGGTCTCAATAGATGATTAATAGCAATAGGTGCATCCCATATCTGTCCAAAAGTAGGTTTCTTACTACTTAAACTCCTCTGTGTATCTCGTTTGCATGAAACTTCAAAATTATAAGCAACAAGCGCTAGTTAGCATTATGTTTTACCAATTCTAATTAGCGTAGCCGTCATGCATACATGGCCTATTTTGAGACTAGCTCAAAGTTAATAATATAACTACCATTGTATCTCGTTTAGCAGTCAAACACATTTTATCTTTTTTCCCCTATAGGCCAGATTTTTAACCAAAAACAGTATGTACGACAATCAGTTAGTTGATTGGTTTATATTGACCAGTGTTTATTTTTACCAGTGTTTACTTTTTTTAATAAAAAACAAACTACAGGATGTTTCGTTTTCCATTTCGTGTCGTGTGTACATAGCGGGGGATCACTAGAACCACCCGCAGCGTAGTTATTCATGTAAATGGGTTGTTAGGCTCTACTTTATTATTCAGAACTCCTTTGGGAAGAGATACCTCAAAAAAATTTAAAAAATGGTAATATCCAGATTTTTCGTGAAGCTTTCAGGAATCACACACTCACAAACATTATCAGCCATCTTTTCGCTACCGGATGTGACTGTGTGTTGAATTATGAATACCTAATTTTATATCTAAGATGATTATTTTGTAAATGAAAACATTACATAAGAAAGTGATAATAATATGTGCTGTCTATACCTAAACATTCAGCGCATTGCGCGCATTGGCGCATTTCAGCTGTTATCGTGTTATTTACGTAAATTTAAATAAATAAATAATAATAAAATCAAAATACAGGCGTACGCACTGGGCCCGCGTGGTGGATTACGGCCCACTCCCTCTCACAGAAAGAGGAGGCCTGTGTCCCAGCAGTGGGAACATTATACGCAGATTATGTTTATGTACAGGCGTACGAACATTATTGGGTGATGCACACCATGGGATGATTTGATCAGTGATGATTTAAATACCTTAAGCTTTAAAAGGTTACCTACTAGTGCCAACGACTAGTGCGAATTAGTAAACTTTTTAAAGGTTTCAATTTAGCTGTACTAATGCAAAAATAAGTAAATAAAGTGCCTTTTCGTTTAACAAAAGTCTGCTCTCAGATAATGATTTTCCCTTTCAAGTATTACCAGATAGAAAAACAGTATTATTGGACATCGCGATCCCCTGAACAAGTAATTGGTTCATTAAAATATTGATAAAAATCCCTCCTGGGATTTGTTATATTTTTCATGTAATTAAATGTATTTATTTATTTATGAACTTGATTTATTACTGAAACCTTGTACAATTTATGGTTTGGCTAGATTGGAGTGTGATAAGTGTATTGATATTTTATTTTAATATATTCTGTGTTGAGCGCTGGATTTGTATTATTTGGTAAATAATAATTTAACCGATAATTCATATGTTTAAAGTGATGTTTCTGTTCACAGAATGTGATACGAACATGTTTAATGTTTACAAAACGTGATTATAACATGGAGTGAAAATAGTTTGAAACAATAACGGAATACATAATAAAGGAAATTCACGTTTATAACAGCTGTATTCATTTTAAATGTTTTTATTTACTTTTAAACTTCGAGCTACAGCCCGATATGAGTAAGCAGGTAACCGTAGAACGAAAGTAATTTGACTTCATTATATTAAGGAATCACAATTAGGTTTCCAATTGACGTAAATTTGAATTTGCTTTGTTCATGTAATTTCTTATCATTTAATTGTGCTTTTGCGTGTTGTGCTATTTATTTTGTGTGCAATAAATAAATGATTCATTTATCTATCTAAAGATCTACCCCCTAGCTTATAATCATTGCTTTAAATTATGACACGTTTCAACGTATTTTTTATTTGTTGATATACAGATATTAAACACTACATAAGTACTTTTAAACTTACTTAAACTTAACTTTAGGCAACATAATGGGGCTACAAAATCAAAATGCATTGTGTCATAACTTATTTTTCATAAGAAAAGTCAGTTTCCTTATTCATTTTTGATTTGGCACTAGCAATTTTTGCATATCTAAGGCTGACAAAACGCTGAGAAAGCTATAGTTGCAACAGGCTAGCTTTTTACTAAATATAAAATTTGTTCAACGCTACAAACACACGGAAACATAATTACCTTCAGGAAATCCCGTTCGTAACGAAATGTAGATTGTATAATATATTCTTATTTACGTTCTATATTTTTCCTTGGTTCCGTTATATTTTTAACATCTCGTACATTTTTCTGTTTATTTACCTTGTCATTTATTCAAAAAAATAACTGTATATCTAAACAATATTTATGTGGAAATGGGAGAGGTTCTTGGAGGCAGAACTTTTTACCAGTTCCAGAGATTATATCGCGGAAATCCGTTGCCAAAATAATGTTTCGTGTGGATGGAAGGAATCATCGGAATCAGTACACTGTCGGAAGGAAAACGGATGATATAGTGACCAAATTTTTGGTTAGTATGGATTGGAGAGTACCACTAATGAGAAAACCGTTTAATATTAAATAAACAGCTTCTTCGGTTATACAAAATTACAAACTATCCCTTAACTATACTTTAATACATTTATGAAAGTCATAAACCTTTGAAACTCATTAATTACCGGTGTTTTTTCCGTGGCCAGTCTAAAAACAATGAAAATAATGGATGAATTTTGCCCAATTTAACTTTTATAAGCGATAGGCTGTGGATTGATTGATGTTTAAGAACATTTTCAGAACCTAATCTTGGTTAAGGCGGACAATTTCAATGGAAAATTAATCAGATCAGAGATCTTATGTATTAAGTTTAGTCATGAATCTTGATAAAAGCTAACAGACTTTGTTCCAATCTCCTCCTAATCTAGTTTCAAAGCGAGATTCGTGACTTAGCGTTATTCAAGAATAAGGGAACATTAACCTGGTAACTGTGCGTACCGCTAAGGAGTTGAACTTTTTGCCGGAACCTGTGTCTAGTTTTAATCCGGGAGTCTGCCTCGTTGGTCTAGACGTGGTTGCAAGTGCTACTGACGAGCATGAGGTCCTGAGTTCGGTTCCCGGGTCGGACAAAGTGTTATCAGTTTTTTCCATCTGGAATTTTTCAGTAGTAGCCCGGAGTCTAGATGTGTGTAATAGGTTCGCCCTCTATTAAGGCTCGTACAGACTGATGCGATATCGCAGGCGCGACAGGCACCGACAAGTAAATGTGCTACTAGAGTCGAGTCACGCCCGCGATATCGCACCAGTCTGGACAAGCCTTTACATGGGAATTAAATATCAGTGGCGGAATGTGGGTGTACTATAGGTACCGACACCGCTGTCGAACCTAATATGAATCGTACGTAAATACGTAGACCCTGATTTAGATGAGTCCGGATTTCCAGATTGACTGCATAATTAAGTAATATATCTTTGTCCCTCATTATTATTAAAATATTTCTGAGGGGCGGTCGTTTAATAAGTTTTACGAGTGTTGGATATGAGATACGATGTACGTCCTAGAAAATACAGTGCTGCCTCGAATTCAGGCCTAAGTACTGACAGCAAAAAAATCACATAGTAATATATTTATTTTATTTTCAAGTGTATTTTTTTCGATTCGTAAACATAATTTTATTTTTAGTGTAAGAGTTTATTGTGAAAGCGTTTGCTTGGGATAGTTCAACTATCATGTTTATTTCTTCGGGAAACATGATATTCAATAAAAAAAGATACGAAAAGAAAAATCAAATACAAATAAAAGCAACAAAAATACGGAACTCGCTGTTCGGACCCTAGTTTTATTTTTGTCTTGTCATTTTAATTGCCTATTTTCGATTAGCAAAATTAAATTCACAAAGAGAAATATTAAGATGGATAAAAAAACCTTCTCTTGCTTTCGATATGTCGTAGGCAGATTGAATGATTCCGTCCGTTTAAAAACGCTCGCAGTAATGAAATATGCCGAAGGCAAATTTAGCAACTCATTCAATTGTTATAATTTCGATATCCAGGGCACCCCGACTAAAATCGGTTTGGTGACGTTAGAACTGTCTTCAACCGCACGCGAGCCGAGCGAGCGAAGCAACCGGTACAGGTGCCGCGGGAGCGGCAGCGGCCGGCGAGCGCCTTAAGAAATACATTTTTGCTTTCGGCATATTTCATAACTGCGAGCGCTTTTAAAAGGACGACGCTGTTTGTAAAAAACGGAATCATAGAAAAGAATTGCCTGCGACAGATTATATTCCAAAAACACATTCATCATAATCATAACTAAAACTGTCCAATTTATTTACATAAACATAATATCAGCAATTGCATAAAAGGGAAACACAGACTCTGTGTCAATTATCTAATGGAATAATTGATTGTCGACGTATCCATGTTTGGCGGGTAATTTATGCGAGTTATGCTAAAATTGACAGGATTAATATTTACCTGTGACGTGTGACATGGGTTTATGTAGATCCTTCGTGGAACTGTATTGACAAGTGCTTAATAATTGTTTTCTCTGGTTAATTGTGGTGGGTTTCATAGGCAGGGCCAACATGCCCCGAGATCGCACACAACAGATAGATATGGAAGGATAAACGGAAGATTGGCCCAGTATTGTAATACAATGTAGGTTAAAAAAATATTGTGGTGGTGCAAAATTTAATTATTTTAAAATAATTGTTAAAGTAAGAGAACTTAGGGCTGTCTTTTCACCAATAGACATCCCTAATTTCTCTCACGTTAAAGGTTTTTATTTGCTAGTCTTGCTATGAAATCATAAGTGATGTACTATCTTTAAATTATCTAGATAAGGCAAACCCTTGTGAAAGATTAAGATTGGTATGTTATGAGTCGATGCCAATTTGATTTTGTGTGATGATTTTGAATTAAAATAGGAGGTATGTTTTATCCAACTGGTATTGAAACAATTATAATGTCTAATATCTCAGATTCGCGTGAACGAAATTGCAAGCAAAAGCTAGTTCATTATGAAATTGCAAGAGTGGGTATATAATCAAATTAAAATTAAGTATATCTCATAGTTATACTTCATAGCAACTCGTAGATACACCGAGATTAAGTAATTTCTGATGAAAACTTAGAAGCTTACAAAAAACATAACCCTCCTTATGAGGCAGTCGGGTAACAAACTGAGCTCGGAGGTAACAATCATAATAAACTTTGTTTACTCTCCCACAAAAAGTTGTTATTTAATTTAGCTAAATTTCGTAGTAAGTTCCGTCTGGATTGTCTAAATTAGATGTCAAGAAACATAATTAAATGCGAGCCTAAATACGCTAGAGTGGGGAGGACAGTTTGTGACTAAGCACACCGTGGATGGCGTATTTTGCGGATTAACATAACATAACATCACGCCTGTACCCCTCGAGGGGTTAGGCAGATGTGTACCTATAGTATACCCACATTTCGCCAGTTATGTTTAAGTCTCATGCATATAATAGAGGCCGAGCCTATTGCCAACCACAAATGCAGTCTCCAGGCTGCCACTGCAATTCCTGATGGAAAAACTCCAATTACACTATTCCTGACCTGGGGAATCGAACCCAGAACCTCATGTTTAACAGTATAGCTTGCGACCGCTAAACCAACCAGGCAGTGTTCAATTAAAGTCTCAAAAATTCAACGCCATTTGATTGTATAATTTGTGTTTTACCTCCCCCGAAACACGTGTTAACGTTGTTAATGTAATTATGTTGATAATTTTGAAGTATTTATAATTAAACCTTGAATGTTGTTCCAGTTAGCCAGGTCTACGAAGGACGGTGACAGGCAGTTGTTTTAACAGAATTTGCTTTGGATCTCAGCAAGCAATGATTAATTAACTATGGTTGAAATAAGTTAAAAATATTGATAAAAAATTAAGAATCGCTCATTTCGTAATTATTTACGTTTGTTTTTAAAGGCATCCTAAAGTTCGTTTTTTAATGCTAGACGTACCTTTCAAATTAGTTATTTGACAGGTGCAAATGTCAAACTCCAAATTGTAAAAAAAACGAACAACAATCATTTAAAATGTCAAATTAGTCTCTGGGTTATAAAAGGAACTTTAGGTTCCGAGTAGTAGTAGTAGAGTAGTTCGAGTCCTTATCGAGGGACTCGTAGCTGAAACAGTTGCACAAGTCGATTGAAGGTTAAGCTACGCTCGCCACGGTTGGTCGTGGATGGGTGGCCATCCATTACAAATTGATACACTTCCGGGCCTCAGAAAGCACGTTAAGCCGTTGGTCTCGGCTGCCATTCTTAGACCTTTGACAGTCGTTATGGGTAGTCAGAAGCCAAGTCTGACCACCAGTATTACCAATCTATCGGGGTATATGTTACCCAGTAACTGGGTTGTAGAGATCAGATAGGCAGTCGCTCTATGTAACACTAGCTGCGCCCCGTGGATTTACCCGCATAAGTCGCGATTCCGAAGAGATATCGGTATAAAAAGTATCCTTTGTCCTAATTCGGGTCATTGTCTACCCATGCGCCAAATTTCGTCCAAAACGTTTTAGCGTGAATGCGTAACAAACAAACAAACTCACTTTCTTGTTTATAAGTCTCGATCCCGTGGGAATATCGGGATAAAAAAGTAGCTTATATGGTTAATCCAGGGTGTCAGCTACCTCTATACAAAATTTTATCAAAATTGGTCCAGCCATTTGTGCGTGAAGAAGTAACAAACACACACACACACACACTCTCAAACTTTCGCCTTTATAATATTAGTGTGATATAATAATCTTATATAAAATATTAGATAGGATTAGGATTGTGGTATTCAGCTGCATCCAGTTAGACTGGACGCCGACCCCTACTTACTTAACTGGGTAAAGGCTGGGCAGATTAATTGTTTTTGAAAGAATCATAACGTTCAGGTCTGAATCTATCCAAAAAGGAGAAAGAAAATTACATAAATTGCGCAGTCGATTTCGATGCCGACGCTACGCAACATATGAAACGACAGAGACATAAAAAATCACTCATAAAATATCTTCTTTACGACATTTAACCATATGATAATACATTTTGCTGTTTTTGTTTTATATCTGCACTACGTGAGTTGTGTCAAAAGATACATGTATTTTATTTTCGTTCAAGAAAATATGAGATTACTGAAGCGACAAAGTAAAACATGCCTTTTAGGAGTAATGCAATGCGTAGCTTATTACCGAGATGAATAAACAGTTCGTTTGTTTATTTATGCATAAGTACAAAGTTTTAGCGTAGAACCACTAATCAGTCCTTTAATTCTTTCAATAAGTACTGTCTACAGATATCGTAGAACCACTAATCAGTCCTTTAATTCTTTCAATAAGTACTGTCTACAGATATCGTAGAACCACTAATCAGTCCTTTAATTCTTTCAATAAGTACTGTCTACAGATATCGTAGAACCACTAATCAGTCCTTTAATTCTTTCAATAAGTACTGTCTACAGATATCGTAGAACCACTAATCAGTCCTTTAATTCTTTCAATAAGTACTGTCTACAGATATCGTAGAACCACTAATCAGTCCTTTAATTCTTTCAATAAGTACTGTCTACAGATATCGTAGAACCACTAATCAGTCCTTTAATTCTTTCAATAAGTACTGTCTACAGATATCGTAGAACCACTAATCAGTCCTTTAATTCTTTCAATAAGTACTGTCTACAGATATCGTAGAACCACTAATCAGTCCTTTAATTCTTTCAATAAGTACTGTCTACAGATATCGTAGAACCACTAATCAGTCCTTTAATTCTTTCAATAAGTACTGTCTACTGATATCGTAGAACCACTAATCAGTCCTTTAATTCTTTCAATAAGTACTGTCTACTGATATAATGAGTCCTCTCTAATAAGGAATAGCAACTATTAAGTCAAAGTCAAATTATTTATTTCAAATAGGCACATATGAGGCACTTTTGACCGTCAAAATTTACAAAAAAATTGAATTGATTCTAGTTGCCTCTTCCAAAATGTAGTTTCGTATGGAGAAGAATGGGCAAGAAACTCCACCGTTACTCTTTTTAAACCATTAAGGCTCTTACACACTCACGCGATATCGCGGGCGCGACAGGCACCGACAAAGACAATTCCTTTGTCGGTGCATGTCGCGCCCGCGATATCGCATGTGTTTGTAAGAGCCTTTACTCTTTTAAGCTTTGTAGGTACAATTTATTTGTTGTACTTTCCGATGTTAAATTATTCTTCCTTGTTACGTTTCTATTGTAAACATTTCACTTGCTTAGCGTTTTTATTCCAAAATCTACTTCATTAATTTTTAGACAGAAACTAGCAAATGTGTTTGTAAGAGCCTTTACTCTTTTAAGCTTTGTAGGTACAATTTATTTGTTGTACTTTCCGATGTTAAATTATTCTTCCTTGTTACGTTTCTATTGTAAACATTTCACTTGCTTAGCGTTTTTATTCCAAAATCTACTTCATTAATTTTTAGACAGAAACTAGCAACGCATTGAATTACCCCAGTTATGACTAAAACTTGTATTTATTCACAAATTGATCAGTGTTATTGTCTGTTTATTGCTACGCCGTCATCATTATCTTAATTTCAGCTGAAAGACGTCCACTGCTGGACATAGGCCTCCCCCAAGCACCGCCACTTCGACCGGCTCTGTGATCCCGCCTCCTGCGGATTCCATCGGCCTTCACAAGGTCATTGGTCCACCTTGTGCGAGGCCTTCTAACGCTACGTTTTCCGAACCTTGGCCCCATTGACCATCATAATAATAATTATTTTTATAATTACTATTTTATTCAAATAGATAGTCGCATTACGTGCCTGTCTGTGTGGCCACGTTGTTCTTCTAAACAACCCAACGGATTTTGATGCGGCATTCATCATTATTAATTTAGAGAAATTTCTATGGAAGGTTTATCTGTAATACATTCATATTTAACTTAAATAATTATAATAAAGTAATCTTCATGTTTTGTCGTGTCTTAAAAACCATGCGAAGCCGGGGCTGCTCGATAGTCTTAACATAAAATAACAAACTTCAAATTAAAGGTCATTGGGCACCTTAGTATGGAAACCATACCCATGGCGGACACAAATGAAATTAGTAGAGTGTAATGATATAAGGCTCTGATTTACTATGGCATTAGTCACATTAATGTGAGCCACGGGAATCTTGAAAAATTCAAGTGTTATAAACTGATATGAGGAATATGAATAAAATGCTAGTTCATTAAAATATTTTTATTCAATTTGATCCAAATCAAGCATAAGATCATTTAAGAAGGCAGCAGGTGCGTCTGTTGCTTCCTGATGTCTGGCCCAAGACAGATAATAAACTATGCTAGCGATATGGGCGCAGCTCCCGACAGTTCGGCGGCCGTGTATACATGAGCAGTAGTACTCTTCTATACTTTGTCGTCCGTGTTGTGTTGGGTTTAACAAAATATATGTATAGTACTGTTTCGATCGGATATGACGTGACTGGATTCACCCTCTGATCAAAATCTTATTATCAATTAAATGTTGATGTCGATACATTTCTATTAAATAATCCCCGTTTGGTCTTATGTGCACGTGACAATAAGACCTTGCGATTCTCAAATGGTATGAGCCCAACGTGAATAAGATCAAATCTTCATAGGTCAGCTGTGGAAAATCTTCAAAGTCTGGACCGTTTCCATCTAGAGGCACGAATGCTACTCTTTGTCTGTTCAAGTTACTTGTTGATACGTATTCTGCTAACTCATTTTCTGTATTTATATTTTGATTTATAATATCGACAAACTGATCGGCGTATATATTATCTTCATATGGCCGTCGAGAAGCGTTGATAACTGCCGCGGTTATTTTGAAATCGGTCATCATATTTCGCATCGCAACATTAAAATATGTATGTCGAAATATTTTAAAATCTTTCTTAAATCGTCCATTAATTGTTTCGATTACCCAACGGCACATTGTAATTAATCGAGATTTGTTAGCGTCAATTGTTGATAACTGTTCTCCTCTTCCTCTAGTTGGCGGCATGTTGGGATAATATCGACGTTCTTCAGAAACACGTCGTTAGGTCTAAGATACCAATGCCAAGCTGAATCTTCTTGCATCAGGCTGCGCATAATAGTTGCATCCGAAGTAGTCGCTGAATATGGTCCTACGACTTATATTATATAACCGTCTGTACATACGATCAGAAAAGGCTTTACCAGGTTGCGGAATTTGTGTAGGCTGTAGGTTTTTCTTTGGAAAAGGAAATTCGCACTCTTCTGAAGGTAAATATATGTTCCGTCGAACACAAGAATAGCTGCCGGTTCAGTTTGGCTACCACCAAAAATATGAGTTGGGATACGAAGATTTTGTGCCACCACTTCTTCTCTAGTTATATGATTTAAACCCAGGTAACGTGGAACAAAATCTTCAGTTAAGCATTCTCTCGCTGTTTTTAACTTCCTCTCTAATGTTCTTCTAGATATTTGGAATTTCATAGCTAAGCGCTCATCAGATTGACCAGTTCTTATTTTAGTCAAATACATTCCTAAAGTGGTAGCAGGACGATCAGACCTGTTACGAAAAGACGGTGTTTGGTCTAAAATAGTCATGAACTGATTTTTACTCAAAGCCGTCCAAAAATGGAAGTGGTTGTCATCAATTGTTTCAATATTCATTTCAGACCTACTTTCTAATCCCCATTTATACAAATTGATTATGTCAAGTACATGAGCATTATTAAAGCTTTCATGTATTGTCGGGGCATTCACAAGTTCTTCCCAATCATTTTGAACTAAATGCGGGTGGCAAACTCGTGCAAGTTCCGGTATGTATAAATTGTGATTGTGCAACAGATAGAACTTCGCGTAGGTTGGCACGCGATGTGTAGTCATACCTCTGCAGTTTAGAAATATACAGCGTCTCGCTGTATTTGATACAGTAACAGTAATAAAACCAGGACCTTGTTGATCCCCGACTTCTATTTGTTGGACCGCCTCTCCAACTTCTCCTTGATTTGCGCCTTCTAGTATTGGCTCGGGTGGCACATAATCTAATTGCTGGTTTTGCGATGCTCGATCATATCTCTGCCAGCAAGGGTGGCATATAGATCTTGTACCGTCAAACGAAATCTGAAACAAGATAAAACATTCTGCACATATATATAAAAACTAAACACCCAACAACGAGATTATTAGAAAGTAGTTTCGAAAAGTTCCTTAATTGCTGTTCGTTATGCATAAACTATAAGTTCTCAGAACTTTTGTAAGGTTAACTGGTATAGGTAAAATAATTAGCATTACGTTTGCTTCTGTACAATAATAAGATTGTGTAAAACAAAGCATAAATAAATAAACAATAAATCGGTCGATAAAGACTCGCTTCCTACCGCTCTGCTCCTGCCTGTTTTCTTAGTAAATAGATAGATAGACGGTGTACTGACAGAGTACTTACCTCACGTGGTATGATTTCTTGTAATAACAACACTACAAGATTCCTGTACCTTTCGAGAAACACTCCATTAAGACAGTGTTTTCTTCGACGTAACACAGATCGATTGCACGACACACAACTGTTTTGTCTTTCCATATCAACGAAAATCTAATCCGTATTATATGCAGCAAGTAACCAGAGTCCATAAAACACGCAAACGTAGTCGATAAAACAATAAACAAAACAAAACAGATAAACGTACAGGTCGCAACGATAGCTAACGAAGGACTGCGCAGAGGGCGGTGAGTCAGTGCGCGAGCGCAACAAAACTAGTTTGGCCCAACTAATGTGCGAAAGAGACAGCGTATACATGCCTCTAAATATCGGCTCATCAGTGCACCATGCTGTATGCTATCGAAATTCTTTTATGCCTTTAATGATGGAATAAAATCCGCTGAAACCGTTTGTTTTTTATTTTTTTTAAACGATCCTGTACATTTTTCTCCATCGATTTTTAAATAAATAACTATATACAATGAAAGGTCATATTATTCCCCTTAGTTTAAAACTATTTTGATTAATGTCCGCCACTCTTCGCAAAGCGGGTCAGATACGCCCAATGACCTTTCCAGACTTATTCCTTTTTCCTATAAGTGTATATTCCCGTCGTCAGTTGCCTTGAGGAGACAGATCGCCAAGTCAATTGAGCATCTGACTTTTTAAAAGTGAAGTCTAGACGAGCTGCTATTTTAGGAAATGTCTTGCTTCCGACGATCTTCGAATGGGAGTCAATCTTGGCCGTTGTAGGTCGGATTAAAATTGAAGTAGGAATAGATTGTGCCAGTTTCTAAATCACCTTTTCTCCCTTTAATACCTACAAAACCACGATATTGGACGATCTAGTTTGTAAAAAACTTGACGTGAAGTGAGTTTCAAGTGAGCTATCAATAGTGTCAATTCATCATTCAGCTGTCATTTCTTTGCTGTGACTCACGTCAAGCTCACTTCGCCTAAGTTTTTACGGTGAGATTTACTGAATAGACCTCATCGCCTGCCGGCACGTTTTTCCACAAAAATAAAGAAAAACTAGACACCGTAATTAAGCGATGAGGTGTATATACCTAAAGCCTGATTTACACCGTGTGATTTAATTGTCTGTGGCATGCCATAAGTTAAAGCAACAATAAAAGTTGCACCGTCTAAACCATGATTAAAATTGTATTATTTTTATGACATTGATTTTACATTCTGTGATTACCTTAACTTACACACTGACTTCTAACTTTATTTTTTTTGGAAAACGTATACTTTTACAATGTTTGTCTGTCTGTATCATATAATAAAATTATGATCTGTCATTGCTTAATTTTTAATTCTTTTTACTTATTGTGGTAAAGTAATTTATTCTAGGTACATCGTGTTCTCATATTATAATTAGGTAATGTACTTAAAAAAATATTTTTAAAAGAGTAACGGTGGAGTTTCTTGCCTATTCTTATCCATAGGAAACTTACCATTTGGAAGGGAAAACTAGAACAACACGACAAGGAGGCGACATGTCCTGAGGTGCTTTTAAAGAGTTCAGAGGTATTCCACGGCTATCAGGTCAATCCCGCAAGAATGGTCAAGATCCCTACCCCCCCCCCTGTGTTCTTACTGGAATACTTCCTTCCTCCGAGCACGTTTGTTCTTGCGAATCTCTACTAAAGCCGGCCAATGAAGGCAAGAACGAGGTGGGACCTCTGTACCTCATCAGCGTTTACTCCAGCCGGTCAATAATGGCAAGCCAAAGATGAGGAACAAGACTTCTCCCAGGAGATAGGGCCCGTGAAGTTGCTACTGCCCAACAGCTCGCCACATGCTGCCTTATGGGTTTCTGTATATCTCTTAAGCTGGCCTTTTATTTGAAATAAATAATTTGACTTTGAGTGATTAGTTAGAATACAGATCATAATTTTATGATCGATCCATTCCCCTACGTAATGCCCATAGAAATATTTAATAAACTACTAGATGCAATAAAAGACGAAACCAGCGATACGACATTTGAAAGAAAGAAAGAAAAATATTTTAATTGGGACACGCACAAGAAATACAAAAATAGCATTTAAACTAACAATATCCAAAAAAAAACAATCAAGGCTTGTGCGATGCCAAAAAGGCTCGTGATGCTGCGATATTTAATAAATAAATACCGCAGCGCTGGAATTCTCCCCACCGAGTGTGTCTCCACGTTGTCGTCGTGGTGGGGCTTGCGTGTCTCAATGATCTTGGTGGCTTTGCCGGTAGAATCACTCATGCCGGAAGGCCTCAAGTGAGAGACCTGACTAAGAGAGACATGGGGCGGAGTCAATATCATCTGACTTCCGCGAGGGGCGCGCCGTCTGAGGACTTCAACAGTTGTTGGTGTTCTGGACGGCGCGCGTTTCTCTCCTCATCGTTGGAGAGTGGGAAGAGTGGTTCACCTCTAGTACGTGTCTGCTCATCAGACATGACTGTGGTGAAGGAGTGGTCTGGGGACCCCACCCCATAAAAAAGGCAAAGCTGTGTTCAGCAATAATAATGGAAGCGAATCATAAAAACCAACTACCCCAGGAGGGTACCTGCTGCTCCGCAGTAGGAGAATCCCTCACCGAGCAGAGCTCGGTCAGTCCCTCGTATTCTGGGGGGGACAATGATCGCCCAAAATCCCAATCGGATTTTTACCCGTCTTTCGGAGACGCATTGAGCCAGGGTGGCTCACCTACCGGTGCTGAGGAGTCGCTGGGTTCTATTCCCAGTACGTCCACGGCACCGAAACAAAAAGCACAAAGAGTGCCAAAGGCGCGAGCACAATTTGTGCGCCCGGCTACCCCGGTTGCCGTAGAGGAAGGGAGTGATGCGGGGTCGGAGTCCGACGATGCATCTGGCGCGAAGAGCTCTTTTAAGAGCCCGGAGCTCGTGGAGGTGGGGGCTGCAAAGTTCCTCAAGAAGAAGCGCTCCAAGCCAGGGGACGGCCAGGGGTCGTCCTCTGATGGTGGGCTGAACTCAGGCCGGAGGGAAATTGGCCGACGGGGCGGGGTCCAAGGACGGGGTGGGGGCAGAGGGCTCACCACCCAGGATGCCAGCCAGCGAGCCAGCGAGCCCAGCCGAGCTAGCCCAGCCGAGCCGGCCCAGGGAGCCGAGAGGCTGTCAATAGAGGGGCTCTCTGATACCTCAGGTGGTGAGCCGGACGCCGCTGGCGGCTCCAAGGCGGAGCGAGTCGCCAGCAGCTTTGAGCAGGTCGTGGTAGCAGCGATCAGGGGTGTGGCCTTGAAGAGGATACAAGCCTCCAAAGACAAGATCGTATCCGCTGCTACGGCCTCCATTATGGCGGCAGCGAGGGCCCTTCAGGCCGGGATTACGTCGGAAGAAATGTCCGAGATGCGGGTGGAGATCGGCCGCCTGACAGCCGCTATGGAGCTTCTCCGAAAGGAGAACGAGGTACTCCGAGCGGACCTGGCCCGGCTCCGAGAGCTGGCCCTCAGGAGGTACGACAGGGGGCGGAGCAGCAAGGGCAGGGTCTTCCCGTGCCTGCGGAAGACCGGGTTCTAACCCTGGTGCAACAGGAGCTGGCTGCCTTCCATAATCGGTTTTCCGTTCTGGAGGGCATTGTCCTGCGCCCTCCACTAGCGGCGAGCAAGCCAGCCACCTTTGCCGCCACCGTGGCTGCCACGGCCCGGCCCACGGCCAAGAAGGGCGGGACAGCTGCGCAGGCGGCTGTGCAAAGGGCGAGGCCCCCAGCGCTGGCGGCGGGAGGAAGGCTACCCCCACCCCCACCCCCGCCTTCAAATTCTTCTCCGGCAGATACCGAATGGCAGTAGCTGGAGAGAACAGGAGGGCGGGTAAGGCCAAAAGGGCGGCCAATAGAAAGTAGAGGCGGCAACGGCGCAAGAAGCGAAGCGCTGCGGCTAGGCTCCGCGCCCCGAAGTCCGCAGCTGTAGTAATCACACTACAGCCGGAAGCGGAGAAGAAGGGCATGACCTACCGTGAGGTGCTCGCTAAGGCGTGGGCGGCAGTGAACCTGGAGGAGATCGGCGTCGCCGATGGCTTCCGAATGAAGGTCACTGCGACGGGGGCCCGGATGCTGGAGATCCCCGGGGTGGCCAGTGGCCCTACCGCTGACGCCCTTGCCGAAAGGCTCAGGGCGTCCTTAAATGCGGAAGAGGCCCGGGTGTCCAGGCCTACCAAGTGCGCTGACATGCGCATTTTGGGCCTGGACGACTGCGTGACGGCGGAAGAAGTTGTGGCCGCCGTGGCTAGGACTGGAGGGTGCTCTGCCGAGCAGGTGAGGGCGGGCACCATCCGTCCTGATAACACGGGGATGCAAACCGTTACGGTGAGCTGCCCCGTGTCGGCGGCCCAAAAGATAGCCGGGGAGGGCCGGGTGGGCTGGGTATCCGCGCAGGTTAAATTGCTGGAACCCAGACCCCTGAGGTGCTTCCGCTGCCGGGTGGGTAACCACGTGGGAGCATGTTGCACCTCGGAGGTGGACCGCAGCGATCACTGTTTCCGCTGTGGTCAGCCCGGTCACAAGGCTGGCTCTTGCAATACCACGCCGCACTGTTTTGCATGTGCGGCGGCTGGCAAGCCGGCCGATCACCGGGCTGGGGGCAAGGCCTGCGCTCCCCCTCCCCGAACCCAGGGGCAGAGGCAAGCCCTCCGCCACCGCCGTCACCGCCGCAGCCGCCACGATTGCCGCCACCGTTGCCGCCACCACCGTCGTCACTGCCGCCGCTAACACCGCGGCAGGGCCTTCACAGGGGGCCCAGGAGGGGGCTGAAATGGACTGCCAATAAATGGCCCCATTACGCCTCCTCCAGGTGAACATCAACCACTGCGCCGCCGCTCAGGATCTCTTGCTCCAGAGCATGGCGCAGTGGTCGATTAACATCGCCGTGGTCGCTGAGCCGTACTTTGTCCCGCCCAGGGACGACTGGGTGGAGGACCTGAGCGGCTCAGTGACCATTATTTCGTCGGCCGCCGCCGGTACCCCGTCCCTTGAGGCCGTCAAGAGGGGAGGGGGTTGCGTGGCAGCACGGTTCGGGGAGATTGTCGTGGTGGGAGTATACTTCTCCCCGAACCGAACTCTCGCCGAGTTCCACAACTCCCTTGGGGAGTTGAGAATCATCGTCGTCGGGTACCATCCCCTCCCAGTGATCGTCCTCGGGGACTTTAATGCCAAGAACGTGGCTTGGGGTTCTCGGTATACGGACACACGGGGCAGGATGGTGGAGGACTGGGCTCTGGAGACAGGCCTGGTCGTCCTAAACCGGGGTTCTGTCCCCACGTGTGTGCGGATGCGGGGTGAATCAGTGGTGGACATCTCGTTCGCCAGCCCCGCTCTGTCACCGCGTGTCATCGACTGGCGCGTCATGGAGGGGGTGGAGACCTATTCCGATCACCGGTACATCCGGTTTGACGTCTCCGCCCAGACCTCGGGCGCGCCGGTCCGACAGACCCCGAGTGGTCCGCGGTGGGCGCTAAAGCAGCTGGACCGGGAGCTCCTTCTGGAAGCCTCGATCGTGCAGGCCTGGGTGTCATCGCCAGACAGGCCTGCCGACATCAACGACGAGGCGGAGTGGTTCCGGGAGGCCATGTCCGAAATATGTGACGTGGCAATGCCCCGGGTCCAGCCCGGACGTGCTCGGCGCCAGGTGTGCTGGTGGTCGCGTGAGCTGACCGCTTTACGCGAAGCGTGCGTTGCTGCGCGCCACCGGTACTCCAGGCACCGCAGGCTCCGTATCCGCCCTCCGGATACGGAAGTCATTCAGGCGGAGCTATACGAGGGGTACAGAGCGGCGAAGACTGCCCTCCGAGCGGAGATCCAGCGGGCCAGAGGACTGGCCCGCGAGGAGACGCTGGAGACTCTCAACAGAGACCCGTGGGTACGCCCCTACAAATGGGTGCGAGATAAACTCCGCCCATGGGCTCCCCCGCTGACGCAGACTCTCCGGCCCCAGCTCGTGGAGGACGTGGTGAGCGCTCTGTTCCCTTCGCGAGGAGAACATACTCCCCCGCCCATGGCTCCGCCTCCTGCAGTGCCAGATGCGGACCACACCGACGACGACGATGCTCCAGAGGTGACCGAGGTAGATCTGAGAGTGGCGGTACGTAGGCTGAATGCCAAGAATACCGCCCCAGGACCCGATGGCTTGCCTGGAAAAGCCTGGGTTCTGGCCTTAGAGGCTCTCGGGCCTCGACTAAGGGGGCTCCTAAGCGCATGCTTGGAGAGGGGCCAGTTCCCACTTCGTTGGAAGACGGGAAAACTGGTCCTCATAAAGAAGCCAGGGCGCCCGGCGGAATCTCCGTCCGCTTATCGTCCCATTGTGCTGCTCGACGAGGTGGGCAAGCTCTTTGAAAGAGTAATTGCAGACCGCCTTGTCGGACGGCTGGTGCGGGTGGGGCCGGATTTGGCGGAGAGCCAGTTTGGTTTCCGCAAGGGGCGCTCTACGGTGGATGCCATCATGCGCGTTCGAGCCCTCACGACGGGGGATGCTGTTGCCCGGGGTGGGGTTGTCTTGGCGGTGTCTCTTGACATCGCCAATGCCTTTAATACCCTGCCCTGGAGTTGCATTGGGGAGGCACTTCGGTATCACCGGATGCCGACCTACCTCTGTCGCGTGGTCTATCTACGTAGTAGTAGTAGTATCTACCCCGGTCACCAAGGAGAGTGGAACCGGCGAGACATGTCGTGTGGTGTCCCACAGGGATCGGTCCTGGGGCCGCATCTGTGGGACATCGGGTACGACTGGGTGCTGCGCGCCGACCTCCCTAGTGACGTCAGCGTAGTCTGCTACGCTGACGACACGCTAGTCCTGGCACAAGGGAGTTCGCATCAGGCGGCGGCCGAACTGGCGGCACGTGGGGTTGCGACAATCGTCGATAGGATCCGGCAATTGGGACTCGAGGTGGCATTGCACAAGTCCGAGGCCATGTGTTTTTATGGTCCTCGGAACGCGCCACTGTCGGGTTCCCAGATAACAGCGGGAGGGGTTCACATCGGCGTCGAGTCGACGATGAAGTACCTGGGACTCGTCCTCGACAGCCGGTGGAACTTCGTGGAGCATTTCCGACGTTTGGCTCCCAGACTGGAGCGGGCCGGGGCTGCTTTGAAGCGGCTCCTGCCCAATCTAGAGGGTCCAAACGCCTCCTGCCGGAGGCTCTACGCGGGGATCGTGTGGTCCATGGCCCTTTACGGGGCACCGGTGTGGGCGCGTTCTCTGAGGCTGCAACCAGCGCAGCGGTTGAACGCGTCCCAAAGGGTCATGGCCATCAGGATGGTACGGGGATACCGCACGGTCTCCCGTGAGGCAGCGAGCCTCCTTGCCGGATTGCCGCCATGGGATCTGGAGGCGAAAGTCCTCGCGCACATTTGGGTGTGGCGCGAAGAGGCGAAACTCCGGGGCATAACTCCGCTGCCGCAAGAAATCGCGGCACAGCGGACGGAGCTCCGGAGGGATCTCATGGCGACATGGAGAGTGCGATTGTCGCAACCCAGCGCTGGGCACGCCACAATTGTGGCGATAAGTCCCCTCTTTGAGGAGTGGTTGGAGAGGCGCCACGGCGTCCTCACCTTCCGCCTGTCGCAGGTCCTCACCGGACATGGATGTTTCGGGAGGTTCCTGTTTAGGATTAAGCGGGAGGAAACGCCCGGGTGTCACCACTGTGTGGATCGCCCGGAGGACACGGTGGAGCATACGGTGGAGGTCTGCCCAGCTTGGGCGGAGCACCGCCGTGTCCTCACGGAGGCGATCGGCGGCGGCGATCTCTCGCGTCCGGGCCTGGTTCAGGCCATGGTTCGGAGCGAGAGTGCATGGGAGGCCGTCACCTCCTTCTGCGAAGCAGTTATGCTAGCGAAGGAGGAGGCGGAACGCGTGAGGGTGAGACAAGGTTTTCGCCCTCGCGCCCCTAGTCGCCGCAGGAGACGACCCGGGCGTCGGGAGTCGCAAGCCGATTTCCGGCCACCGTAGGCGCGGGCCTGTGGACGGTGAGCGATGGGTAGCTCGCCGTCCGATAAGGACCAGGCCCGGGTCGACGGCGCGTTGTGTTCCACGCGCGCCTCAAAGAGATGTCAGCACAAACTGACGGGGTCCGTTAGGACCAATGCCTGCCGGGGTTGCGAGTTTGTCCGAAAGGGATATCGTGGCCCTGGCACACAGGCAACGGAAGGAACACGGGTGGGTTTTAGTCAGTAAAAGTCTGACACGCCCTTCCGCTCCGCCCAGAGCGGGAGAAGTTAATTGATGATTTCCCACCCAAAAAAATAAAAAAATGATTTATACATCACTTTGTCATTTGGTTTAAAAAGACTTTTGTTCTTATTATTTTATTAATCTTTTGAATTGATTCTTTACATTTTGTAAATATGGGAACGTTGTAGGCCTTGTAGACTGTAGATATATGTTGACCATTTTATATTTTGTTAAGTACCTGTTAGTTTTTGACGGGCCTACACTGTGCACCCATATCTATTAACACAGTAATTTGAAACCATAGTAAAAAACAATTATTTTTAAAAGAGTACGTTTTCTTGCCGGCTCTTCTCCATATGAAACAACCAATTGGAACCGTGCACCTAGCTTCTGAAATTTCCTTAGCGGTAGTGGGTATAAGTGAAATTAAATATTTTTATTTTTTTTACTTTATTAACTCCCAAACTCAGTCCTCAACTGTTTTTTTTTTAATTTTATTTATAATTACACACACACACCTCAACTTCGATGAAGTTAGTTATTTTATTTCAGTTTAATTCAAACTTTGAATTGCACTTAGTTTGCAACCGTGGAACGACGAACTGCGGAGAGTTATTGAGAAAAGTGTGACATTTTTATATTGCAGTTCAGGGTTGTTGTGTATCACTGCACAGCCTGACGCCATACAATAATTGTGTTTGTTAGGAAACAAGTATTCCTTTTAGACATCCAACACTGAAAAAAAAGCGAGCTAACTAAGATAAATTTTCTCTTAGTCGGCATTAAAATGTTTGGAATAATTATTTATTTATTTACTATAAACAAGATAGCATATTTGCCAGATTTTTTTTTTATTTATATCGACAATGTGACATCTACAAAATAATCACCGGTCTTTGTTACATCATACATGCTTTGTTTGATTTTACATCTTCACTTTTGTATATCAAATAATAATTTAAGTTGATAGGTAAGGTAAGGTAACAAGCAACTTGTTAGGATTATATCATTCTAAACCTGGCCAACATCTGAGTTAAATTAAATAACTACCCGTAATTAAACTAATTCATTACTTAGTTGACGGACCTATGATAATTTAACAAAGTTCTCCTAGCTTCAGAAGTCAAGATCTTGTTAAGCTCGTATGGAGTCAAGATGCGTGATCACATTAAACAAGATGTTTGTTAAAGCAAACACTTTTTTTTTTCAGTGAAGTAGACATTTTTTCGTCGAGAGAATTTGATTAGGGACGTTTTGAGTGTGAATGTGGATGGCTATACGAGTAGGTTAAGAACAAAGGAACGATGGATGGACTGTATGAAAGATATGGCTAGAAATGAGTGATTACCGAGAGGACGACTAATAAAGAATTATGGAGAAAAAAAAAAATGTTGCGCCGACCCCAAATTAATTGGGATAGAGGCAGGAAGGAGGGAGATGATGAGGGGTCGTTGAGATTTATGAGGAAATCTTCCTGCACCGTTCCTGGTTAAGTCAGGATAAGGGCAAAACACGGGTGAAAATCATTATTACTAGAATACCTTCATCTGGCAATTCCACTGAAACGCACATGAGTACGTCGTATGCATTTCAATAATTTAAACTTTTGATAAATATGTGCGAAGATCATGTTATGTTAAATTAATTACAATGTTGACCGCGTGTAACTTTGCATGAATGTAATACAACAATATTTTCACGGGCGTTGAGTGACATACGAGGACGTATAAATACTACCCATGAAAGTTAATGTTACTATAAATAAATTATTTCAGCTGAATCAAATTCAAATAGTCAACTATTTGACTTCCAGTTGAACGGGATTAAAGGCAGATGGTGATTTGTGTCCATCTTTAGAATGAGCGACGTGTAGGTACACACGGCTACACATCAAGCTATACATATCCAGGATAAGTTGATCTCGCATTGTATAGGATTTTCTTACAATGAGAGGTCAGCGTATACTGGAAACTTATAGCTTGATGTGTAGCCGTGTATACCTGGTTTGTCAGAGTACTATTTAATTTGTAGTATGACGTTTGTATGTTTGTTAGTGCTCATGTACTTAGAGACTTTCACTATACATAACCGTTGAAGTCAAAGATAGCGTTCCTTTGGCCTCTCACGAATTGCTTAGCCACCACTTCATCTCTTACCTAATACCTCAGCCCCGTCACAAATCACTAAGGCATCTCCAAACATTTCAATTCTATCCTCCTTGGGACATTTGGACCACAAACGGACATCACAATCAAGGACCACGACAAATCAAACGGCTCGCTAAGACTCTAATGTCCCTCTGGGGAATGTCTTGAGATTTATAGTCTAGGAGTCTGGGACTTTGGGCTATCATGTCGTGGTGAATCTCGGCCTGGGCTCTTAGACTAATTGTGGGATTACTCTGTGTATTTTGTTTATACAGAGTGCAATATTTAAAAGTCATGACCCTTTTTCATTGTTTTTATTTGAACGTTAAATCGACGGTCAATGGTTTTCTCAGGAGTATTGTTAAAGGAAATTAATGGATTGTAAAGGGAAGGGCGTTCCTGTCGATTGATTGGTCTTCAACCCACATTTCAACTAAGAATTATTGTAAATTACAATGATACTTGGGATACTTAACTTACAATTTGTAAATAATATTGATAAATTGACTCTGTCTATTTGATATGTATAAACTACAGTAACGCTTTTATGAAATATGGCAGAGAAGCATAATGGATTAATTTGAGTACAGAAATTATGAGCTTCACACGTGTGCTGAGCCGGCTAAGGTAGCCGTAACTATATGTTTGGATAAAGACAGGAACTGTCATGATAGGATGAATCACATCACACTAATATTATAAAGGCGAAAGTTTGTGAGTGTGTGTGTGTGTGTGTATGTTTGTTACTTCTTCACGCTCAAACGGCTAGACCAATTTTGATAAAATTTTGTGTGGAGGTAGCTGACACCCTGGATTGAGACATAGGCTACTTTTTATCCCGATATTCCCACGGGATCGAGACTTACGTGGGTGAAACCGCGGGGCGCAGCTAGTAAATAGATAATTATAGACACTGCAATGACAAGGTACAGTCAAGGTCACTAATATATTGGCAATGACAATGTTTTAAAATATTGTAAGCTTTAAAATGATCATATAGTTCTCTGCAAACTTAGACATCAATCAATTAATGTTATCATAAAAATTGTTCATAAGTATGTTACGGTAGTGCAGTCAAAAATATCTGACTACTCTTCGGAACATAAACATCTCAGTACTCTAGATTTCATTATATTTGGTGCAACCTACGATTCATAAATATCCATACAGCTTTGAATATTCAACTAAATGGCCTTCACTATTAAATTTATTTTTGCTTGTCAGAGAAGAAGTGCGAATAATGCAATGTTGCCGTTTGTAATAAGGACTATATCAATCTGGCACTCCAAATTGCGGCGATAAGTCACCTCTTTGAGGAGTGTCTAGGGAGGCGCCTGACGCAGGTCCTCACCGGACACGGTTATTCGGGAGGTTCCTGTTCAGGATAAGGCGGGAGGAAACACCCGGGTGTTACCACTGTGTGGATCGCCTGTAGGACACGGTGGAGCATACGGTGGAGGTCAGCCCGTCTTGGGTGTCCTCGCGGAGGTGATTGGCGGCGGCGTTCTCTCGGGTCCGGCCTTGGTCCAGGCCATAGTTCAGAGCGAGAGTACATGGGGGCTGTACCTTCCTTCTGCGAAGCAGTAATGCTCGCGAAGGAGGAGGCGGAACGCATGAGGAAGAGGCAAATTTCGCGCGCTCACGCCCCTAGTTGCCGCAGGAAACGAGCTGGGCGTCGGGAGTCGCAGGCTGATTCCCGGCCACTGAAGGCGTGGGTATGCGGACGGTGAGCAATGGGTAGCTCGCCGTCCGATAAACAGTAGGCCCGGGTCGACGGTGCGTTGTGTTCCACGCGCGCCTCAAAGAGATGACAGCACAAACTGACGGTGTCCGTTAGGGCCAATGCCTGCCGGGGTTGCGGGTTTGTCCGAAAGGCATACCATGGCCCTGGCACACAGGCAACTGAAGGAACACGGGTGGGTTTTAGTCAGTAAAAGTCTGACACGTTCTCCCGCTCCGCCCAGAGCATGCGAGGATGAATTCCCATGTTCCTAACATGTTTCGTATGTTCGTCTATTTGATACATAATTATGAATGTTTTTCCATAAAAGGAAAATTATTTTAAAAATATTTATCAATCCACGAAGAGGATGCTATCCAGTAGGTATTCGGATGCAGTAACTGATAACTGACAACTTCAAAAAGAAGTTTCAAAGAAAAATATTACACTAGGTTAAACTTATATATATAGATTATTCAAAGAATTTAAGACAACAATTCGAGACATGTCAAATTGTCAAGTTATTTTTCATAAAAAATTGCAAAGATATTTCTGAACCTAACTTTGCGCTAAATAATATGAACAAGGGATTGCCCACAATGTTTAGAGTTTTTGTATGTAGCAATATTATTGACCTAATGTAGTCACATTTATGAGGTCACAGATTGTTTGGTATATAATATAATGTAAGGCAAAGCTGTTTAAAGTTTTATGAAACTTATCGTTACCTATTTATTATTGATTCATGAACATGCTCATATATTAAAGAACTCGACTGTACCTTATTAGTAACCATTCTGTAAGAAATGTACCTACGTATCCTATAGTAACTTGCAACAAAATCAGTTTTGTTTGACAAACAGAAATATCACGATAGACTCTTCCATAACTCAATTCCCCGTTTAAAAATAAAACTTTTTAAAATAAATTTTAAATCATTAAGCATGAACACTAACAAACCACGCCCTTTTGAAGAAAGATTCGAATTCCTTCGTTTCTTTTTATAAGATGGTACAGGTTGAAGAAAGTTTGAGCAAAAAACAAGGTTGTTGAGAACTTTTCAAGTCACAAGATAGAAACCGTTTGTATAATTATGGTAATGGAATTGTTTATTTTTCTTTCTTTCTTTTCTTTTTTTTTAATTTTTCTGCTTGCACTAATCTGAAATGTTTTACTATTGTGATGACACTCAGTCTGTAAAACTTCACGTACTAATAATATGAGCAAAAGTATTTAATGGCGTAGATTATTTCATCAAAAACCCATCTCCATAGCCAATCATGTAAGGTAACTGATAGAATATTTTAAATTTTACATTACCATAGGATCAGATCTATATCCGAAATTCCTAAAAACAATGTAGATTTTTTTATTTATTACAGCCACCCAAGTTTCAGGTAATTTCTGTTACAGAGTTCCATAATTATCTAAAGAGAAAAATAACTGACAAGAAACCGTACACTTAATTATTTCCTTAAATTAATGGCTACCAGAAATAATGAGCCTACTCCTCTGATCTAATTATTTCCTTAATCACCTCTTGCTAACCCCAATATATTATGTGGAATAATAAATAACAAACTGCTTTACCTAATACTTCCATATATAAAAACCCGCCAAGTGCGTGTCGAATCACGTGGTTCCGTAGTTGGGATGAATGTATCCCAAAAACAAACTTAACATTTGTACTTGAAAAACATGTTCTCCCATAAATCGATATACGTCACTATCAATTCTCCAACTGCAAATGTAAGTTGGTCAACTATGACTCGTTAACTTGTAAAGCCTACTTAGCTATGATAGTTTTCCTTTTAATTTCATTAAATATACTACAGCCATGAATTTTTTTCACATATCCAAAATCAACCATTTAGCTGACAGGACTCCAACAGTTGACTCTAAATAAAAATAAATACTTTAAAGCTTAATATTACGCAAACGAATCCCTGAATCGAAAAATGGTTTTCACAAACCCATAATATATTTGAACAGCCTATCCAACGGTACCCCACACCATGGGATAAGCGAGAAAAATATATATAATCCCCACTTTAAGTGCAAGAGCCTAAAAAATATTTTTTTTTACTACTTTGTCGGCGTGATTAATATGTAGCCATCCATGCCAAATTACAGCTTTCTAGTACTAAGATTCTAGGAGCTAAGCTGGGGACAGACAGACGGACATGGCGAAACTATAAGGGTTCCTTGTTGACTACGGAACCCTAAAAAGCCCTAAACAAAAAGAAACTCCTTCTTCTCAAAGTAATCAGATAATCGAAATAGTAAATACTTATAATATTTAGGGTAATTAACTCAAGTATACCAGGGTAGATAAATATGGATTTTTTTTTGGAAGAAGGAATTGTGACACCAAAATATTTAGGTATAATAAGATATAATTATTATGGATATATGGCAGATGATGATGATGTTATATTATGGATTGGTGAAAGACAAAAAAATCTGTTGGGTGTGGGTACAGGGGCCGTATTATGAAGTATAAATGCCATCATGATTCCAGACCGAAAAAGGGACGGTGCTAGCGGTCATGTATAGATCCATCTCCCTCATCTCCCCATCTCCACCTGCTAAATGTCTCAAAATATTATGTTCACTATAAAGTGCTGTTATTAAGTGTGTGATTGTTGGAGAACGAGGAAGACTGACCTACCGTGATACAGTTTTTACTAGTACGGAGGTCAGTGTGAATTACTCTCTAACAACCATAATATTTGTGCGCACGACATGAGATCTTATGTTTTGTATTTTATTTATTTTTTCTTTGTAAGTATTTGTTATTCTTATGGTTGTTATTGCGATGCTGGAAATAAAGTTTTTTTTTTTTTTTTTTTTATCTCTCTCTTGTACTGGAATTTTAGGCCCCCTGGTCGTTGTGGCTATTTGGGGGAGGCTTATGGCCAGCATGTGAAAGTCTTTGTCTTTCAGTTGAAATTAAGATGATGATGAATGGACAGCACCTAACTCGCTAACAACGCTAACGCTGTCGAAGTGGCCGATTGTAGTACTCGTATCTGTTTGTAATGTCAAAATAAAAGCATTTTACTAAATGTATATGAAACTAAATACGGTAATTATAACATTTTTTTTTTATAATTTTGGACTGTATGTTCATTCCGGCTAATCTTCGAAACGGCTGGACCGATTTTGACAGGACTTTCACCGCCAGCTGATGTTATAAAAACTAACTAAGCCTACTTTTATTTTAGAAAAAATAGCTACGCGGACGAAGCCGCAGGCAGCAGCTAGTTTAAAATATAAATGGAATCATCGACACGACGAAGAAGAACTCGCTAAAGTAGCTTAGCGGGTTAGTGTCCATTTAAAATCATAAAACTTGCAAAAAAAGCATGCGGGACGTCGAGGATTAATATATTATTTCACGTTCTTCATAAACGTATTATAGACAGAAATTGAACTCACGACCTTTATCATAACAGCCTGTGCCCTAAAGGGCTTGTTTAAGAACGGACTATACCTAATAAAAACAGCTCATGCAGTGCAAAAAATGTGAACCAGTCACCAAGATGGTTGACTGACCAGGTATGTGCCTCGCCACTTGTGGATTCTTTTTTACTATTCGTTTTCTCGTCAGCCATCGACGGATGGTGGAAACAAATGGTGATTTGTATTGTACTACTCAAAAACTCAAACTCAAAGCATTTATTTCAAATAAACCAATTACAGGCACTTTTGAATTGTCAAGGGGTCGGTCAGTCAGAGAGATGAAGCTAGTTACCCATTCCAAAGCGTAGTAGGTTCCTATGGAGAAGAACGGGCAAGAAACTCCACAGAAACTCTTTTTAATCAAAATATTGTGCCAAAGTATTGGTTACATCATTCATGTTGAAATTATACATGTGAGGACAATGTAGAAAGACGTACACGTTAAAAGCGTCCGCAATAAAAAGATACTTATTCTCACAAACTCAAACTCGAAGCATTTATTTCAATTAAACCATTTACTTACTTTTGAATTTTCAAACAGTCGGTCAAAAAGTTGAAGCTACTTGCCCATTCTAAAATGTAGATCTCTATGGAAAAGAACGGGCAAGAAACTTCAAGGACACTCTTTTAAATCAAGTTATTAAAATATCCTGGGTACAATATTCTTGAAGCTTCTATATGTGAGAACAATGTAAAATAAAATAAAGTAACAATTCCAAATATAAAATAAAAAATAAAACCCTGGCAGTTAAGAGATCACCAGTCTCAACTTACAGCGCCCGTTTACGAACGACAGGGATCAGCACCATCCAGTTCAACCATTTAACAGGGAACTAAATGATCCAACACACGCGCCACCACCAGCGAGACATTTAAGTGAGCATGACATACTCTCAACTGCCCGCTCTTTCAAGTCAACATAATAACATAATAAACGGCTCCGTGGTACTCACATTTACAAAATTGAAAAAATGCTCTACAAAACTATAGATTGTAATGAATTTGAGAGATGAATAATATTTGACTACCAAAAAGAAAGAAAATCATCAATAATTTTACACATTTATAGCATAATTCAAAAGCGATTTTTTAACGGAATAACGATAGAAACTTTGAAATAATACTATGGCCTTATGACCTATTTCAAAACATTATGTTTGTAACAACATAAAATTACAATTATAGTGATTGTAATTTTCAATCAACTCAGCCTATCGCAGTCCACTGCTGGACATAGGCCTCTCCCAGGCTGCGCCACAACACCCTGTCCTCCGCCTTCCGCATCCAGTCCGACCCAGCAGTCGGTCCATCTAGCTGGGGGGCGTCCCACACTACGCTTGCCGATACGCGGTCTCCACTCCAGGACTCGTCTGCTCCATCGGCCATCGGTCCTTTGACAAACATGGCCAGCCCACTGCCACTTCAGTTTGCTTACTCTGCAAGCTATGTCGGTAACTCCGGTTCTTTTCCGGATAATTTCATTCCTGATCTTATCCTTCAAAGTGACTCCAAGCATAGCCCGCTCCTTAGCACGCTGCGCAACCTTGAATTTGTGGACTGGCCCGACTGTCAGTGTCCACGTTTCGGCACCGTATGTCATGACGGGCAGGACGCACTGGTTAAAGACTTTAGTTTTCAGACATTGCGGGATAGGCGACGAGAAGACTTGACGCAGTTTTCCAAATGTCGCCCAACCCAACTGGATCCTTCTGTCGGCCTCTTTGTCAAAGTTGTGTCTACCGACCTTGATGACTTGTCCTAGGTAGACATACTCCTTCACAACTTCGAGTAGCGACCCTTCGATGTGGATTGGACTCGGCAAGACGTGTGAATTGTACATGACTTTTTTCTTGTCCAAATTCATGCCGAGGTCAACCCGCCGAGAGGCTCCGTTTAGGCTGTGCAGCATCTGGTCTAACTGTTCCAGCGTCTCTGCCATTATGACGATGTCATCAGCAAAGTGAAGGTGTGAGATGTACTCGCCGTTCACGTTGATACCCTGTCCAGTCCAGCTAGTCCAGCGTCTTGAAGACGTCCTCCAACACATTGGTGAACAGTTTTGGGGATATCACATCCCACTGTCTCACCCCTCTGAGCAGTTGGATGGGACTGGTTTTCTGATCTTGGATCTGGACAGTCATCGTGGCAGCGTCATACAAACATCTCAACACTTCTATGTAGCGCCAGCCAATTCGACATCGTTGTAGAGAGGCCAGAACTGCCCATATTTCGATGGAGTCGAAGGCTTTCTCGTTGTCCACAAATGCCATACACAGTGGCTGGTTGTACTCCTCGGTCTTCTGTACAATTTGCCGAACAGTATGGATATGGTCTACGGTACTGAAACCTTTTCGAAAACCGGCTTGTTCTGGCGGCTGGAACTCGTCAAGTCTCCTGGCGAGACGGTTCGTGACGACCCTCGAGAACAGCTTGTATACCATTGCCATGCCATTGTTACGTAGGTCTCGAATTTTTTAGTGCTAAAATATAAGACAGCTACCAATAAATGGACATCATGCAGGAATTATTGGTAAACATACCAATAACTCATATAACTCTAAATTCAAGTGCTTCATCACCTGCCTAGCCTTTTCCCAATAATGTCAGGGTCGGCCTCCAGTCCAACAGGATAAAAAAAAAAATATTGATTCAAAAATATACATAGACACGGGTTTTATACTAGTTACATGCTAAGACTTATCGACTAACAATGGACAAGGTGGAAAAAAAAAAAAAAACTATAATAACAAAAAATTAAATCCTGTCTCCTAAACTAGGGATAGCCTGTATCTTAGGAGACAGTGATTCGACCGAGCTGAAATGTAAATGATGGACCTTAGGTTTCGAGTGTCGATGCTAATTCAAACATGAACCAAAAAAAAAAATGGGTGTTAGCTGAGTAAGTCATTTTTGAGCATGGATGGATGGATATACGTATGGAGAAAGAGTGGCGGTGTGAATGGGAAAGAGGTGTGTGTGTTCGTGTTCGTGAGTGTAATGTTAGTTGTGTTGTATGGGTGTGTGTTTTGTGTGTTATGAGGTGTTTGTTTGTGTGTAGTGTATTGTGTTCCTATTTAATTGTGATTTGTTAAACGATATATGCCAGTAGAGATTCGGTGTTATTGTAGTCCTGTTTTTAGAGCCAGTTTGTAATTTTAGATTTAATATCGAATTTATTTATGGTTATTATATTTAATTTCTTTTGTATAATTTTATATACGTGAATACCTAACACGTAGTATTGGTGTTTTGCAAACGAGGTTTTGTGCTGCACACCAGAGGGGACATACGTTTCGTTATGCTTCCTTGGATCAGGTAGGGGTAGGCAGCCATGTACCCTGAGGATAGATCGAAGAACAAACAGCTGACGTACCGTCAGATTTTTGCAGTCGGAATAGAGTTGTGCTGTGGGGTATCTAAACGGATTCCTGGTCATAACCTTAAGTACAGCTCTTTGAGCTCTCTCTGCTCGCAGAATAAAATGAAGAACATAGATGTGATGCAGCTGAATATCCGTATTTTACATGGAGCGACTGCCTATCTGACCTCAACAATCTAGTTACTAGGTAAAATTACCCCTTCGTAAGACTGGTTGTCAGACTTTCGGGTTTCTATTGACCCGTCACGATTGTCAAATATCCAAAAAGGACAGCGGGGACCAACAACGTAATGCTTGCGAGCCACGGAGGGTTCTTGGGATGTAAAGATGGTCACCCATCTACGTACTGACGGCAGCAAGCGAACTTAATCTTCGATCGACAAGTGCGCCTGTTATTATTTATTGGTGAAGATATAAAACTCTAAATTCAAACGCATAACGATCGGTAAATAACACATAACCGCCCGTTTATGTTTTTAATTACCAACCGCTTTGTTTTCTTCGCACAATGCCAAATGTTTTATTTTATTTAATTAACCCGTATCTCCAATAACACTTTATACGATTGAAAACGAGTTAAAACGCAAATAATTATAAATTTCACAATTAAACGGTCATATTTCAACATAGCCTTTAATTATCTGAATGCCAATTTGTTATACCTAATGACTATTGATTATTATAATCAACGGCCAATAATCACTAATATTATTATACATTGATGATTTGTGTTGTGTATTGTTAAGTGATTTGTGGTTGTTTTGTTTAATTATGTTTGGGCAATAAATTAAAGTGAGCAGTGGTGGCCCAGTGGTAACGCCCGTGACTTACGAGTTGTAGATCGCAGGTTCGAACCCAGACAGGCGCTTTACTTTGTGTAAATTATTTCATCAACGCTGCTCTCAAAACGGTGAAGCATCGTGAGAACCTCGTCCTAGAACTAAAAATTCGAAGACATGTGACATCTACCAACCCGCACTGGGCCCGCGTGGTGGATTACGGCCCACTCCCTCTCACAGAAAAAGGAGGCCTGTGTCCCAGCAGTGGGAACAATATAGGCTGATTATGTATTATGTAAATAATTAAACCATTGATTTGAAATTATGAGGTAGCTAACTTAATTTAAATAAATTATTACTCGCCTGTAAATTTTATCACTGAGAAGTAAATGTCTGTTCAAAGAGCATTTCTCAGGCTGTGTTACATCAGAAGGCGAAACCCCGTTCTTAAGAGCGGCCAACCCGACATACTTTTATACAAACGGTCGTACGTGATTATGGCGTTGTAACACATCTTTTGTGTGAAACAAATTCAGTATATAAGCCTGCAAAAATCTGCTTTTTTGCACAAATTTTACCTGAACTTTGGCCATTCATAATGTACTCATAAGTTGTAAATGTTAAGAAAACATTACGATATAAACCTTGCAAATGTAATGACCTACATAAATTTCACAAACTTACTCAAAAACACGTATTTCCTGGAACAAGTTTTATGAAATTCCCGCATATTATTTTTCGTTCAATGTTATCGCGTTCTCACTCGTTTGTTAATAGTTTTCACTTGCGCTGGATGAAATAACAAACTTTTCGACCATGCTCGCGTTGACGATAGATGGACCGGAAAGGTCCCTCTTAATTAAAAACTTTCAAAACTAACTCGAAATCGACAATCAATATGAAAAACTTGTCAAAAATGTAGGGAAATTAGAGGTGTTTTTAGCGAATTGAGACTAAGATTAGAATAGAGACGTTCTTAAAAATACGGCAATTGCCCCACTGCAAATCTGGTTTCTTAATGTGTTCCAGGTTTTTACAGCTGTGCTTCCTCATTAACTTCTGAATATGTCTATAGTTTATAATAAGTGCCCCATTAATTAACTATTTATATTGTAATCAATCGAATAAGCAATCTCTTCCCGTAATCTCATTAACTAAAACTGTGCACGTCTAATTTGGACCGTCGAGCGACGGTGTGAGAAACAAAGCGATTCGGTACTTTTGTGGTCAAGAGGAAGTAGTGACAAGGGTTGACAAAGGTATGCACGGTCACTTGGAAAGGTTTAGTAAAACGCGATTAAGGGAAAGGATTTATACTGTTGCTGTGGTGAAATATACAAGGTGTCTCAAAAATATTCACCTATTTTAAAAATGTAAGAAAAATAAACCAATACAGTTGGAGTATAAGTTAATATAAGTATATTAAAGACGTATACTCCAACTGTACTGGTAATTAAGAATAAGAACAAGAAAGAAAAAGAAGAACATCTCTTCTTATCCGTCAGTCTTCCATTCCGCGCCAGGCAGTCATCGAAGCGAGACTGTAGGCTGATCACTCGTCATAAAAAATCCAGAGTAATAGAGTATTTTCAACCAGTTCTCTTAGAAGCCCTGTTTGCCGTCATCCTATCGCCGATCCTGTAGCCTGAAACGTCTTAATTCAGCTCTGAATAGTTGACGTGTCAATGTGTGTGAATTGTCACGTAGGCCATAGTGAAATTGGCGACGAACTGTGACCGTAGATTTCAAGTTTTCATAAAGTACTTGGACGAAAACCCGCGTTGCTCCCCGGTGAAGGTCGGCAGGGCACTAACAATTCCTCAAACCGTTCTAGTGAACACGTGTATCCCCAACGCACTTCACCGCGCGTGAGTTTCTAAATTCGAATTTGAAATAGGTGAATATTTTTGAAACACCCCGTACTATAAGTACGGGGTGTTTCAAAAATATTCACCTTACAGGAAAGGAATCCCTTATGTATTGGTATGTTCTGTGAGGAATCGATAAGGAAGGATCAACATAATTATGTACAATAATTAATTAGTCTTCGAGTGATACGCAATGGACTTTTTAAATTCATATTCATTTATTCTTATCCGTATATTTGATATTCATATCCGTTTTGCAGTGCATCCGCCATGTTCATGGAGGCACGCACAGATGGTTTCGCGGCAATTCTGCGCAAGACGGCAGCGTCTCTGTTGCGCAGAGTGCGTGTGAGTAGCAACAGTATCCTGAGTGTGATAGCGGACAGGTATGACTGTCCGTTCTTCAAACATTGTATGCATTTATGCGTGAACTAACATAGATATAAGCACTATTTGTTACTAACAAAATGGATCCATGTTGTCTGAAAATAAATAATTAATAATAATTTATATTTATTTGCATTCCATCATGTATAGGTAATGGTGTTACAATGGCTTAAAGCTAAGGTACAATTACGGACCCTGTAGGATACAGCTAAATGTATACTAAAATTAATTTATAAAATAAAAAAATAAAATTAGGTAACAGTTTTTAAATAGATTATTAACATTAATTACGTGAATATAAAATTTATTTTATTGATATCAGGCATAGGTTGTACAATAATTAAAAAGGTAAATTAAACATTTAACATATTATAATATTTATCTATGTATGTTTGTTAGATACATATCTAACGACTAACTGTTTGTGGTGTCAGTTTGTGTTAAATCTATTTTTGTCATGTATGTAATCGTTTATTGTGTAGTATGCTTTTTGAATTATTATTTGCTTGAGTTTATTTATTAATGCAGAATCAGAATTCCAGCGCTTTTTTTTTTTTTTTTTTGGGTGGGAAATTATCAAATAACTTCTCCCGCTCTGGGCGGAGCGGGAGGGCGTATCAGACTTTTACTGACTAAAACCCACCCGTGTTCCTTCCGTTGCCTGTGTGCCAGGGCCACGATATCCCTTTCGGACAAACTCGCAACCCCGGCAGGCATTGGTCCTAACGGACCCCGTCAGTTTGTGCTGACATCTCTTTGAGGCGCGCGTGGAACACAACGCGCCGTCGACCCGGGCCTGGTCCTTATCGGACGGAGAGCTATCCATCGCTCACCGTCCGCAAGCCCGCGCCTACGGTGGCCGGAAGTCGGCCTGCGACTTCCGACGCCCGGGGCGTCTCCTGCGGCAACTAGGGGCGCGAGGGCGCGAACCTTGCCTTTCTCTCACGCGATCCGCCTCCTCCTTCGCGAGCATTACTGCTTCGCAGAAGGAGGCGACGGCCTCCCATGCACTCTCACTCCGAACCATGTCCTGAACCAGGGCCGGACGCGAGAGATCGCCGCCGCCGGTCGTCTCCGTGACGACACGGCGGTGCTCCGCCTAATAAATCCCTGTTATTTGTTTAGTTTTTTCGTATTTATGTTACCCGTCTACTTTCCTGTTGGTAGGAATAGAATAGAGTAATTAGTAGTAATTTGTAGTAATAGTAGTAATTAGTAGTATTAGTAGTAATTTGTAGTTTGTAGTAATTTGTTAGTAGTAGTAATTTGTAGTTTGTAGTAATTTGTTAGTAGTAGTAATTTGTAGTTTGTAGTAATTTGTTAGTAGTAGTAATTTGTAGTTTGTAGTAATTTGTTAGTAGTAGTAATTTGTAGTTTGTAGTAATTTGTTAGTAGTAGTAATTTGTAGTTTGTAGTAATTTGTTAGTAGTAGTAATTTGTAGTTTGTAGTAATTTGTTAGTAGTAGTAATTTGTGAGAGGGCTCGCCTGGTAATGTGCTACTACTATACATTCTTAGGCTAGCTGTGTTTTGGTTCTATCGCCCGCCATACATACTCACACTCGCACTCGTTCACGATACTGCGACAGTTGGCGAAAAGTAGGCATGTGCATTTTCCGACACGACTCGTACATCAATAGCATTGGCGATGCGAAGCAAACAAAATAAATACCATAAAAAAATTTAAATCCACCACTGCTACTCGAAAAACGTGTCTCTTTGTCTGAAAGGGATATCGTGGCTCTGGCACACAGGCATCTGAAGGAACACGGGTACGTTTTAGTCAGTAAAAGTATGTCACGCCCTCCTGCTCCGCCCAGAGCGGGAGAAGTTGTTTTATAACTTCCCACCCAAAAAAAAAAGCTACCTAGAACTACTCGGATGACACGCGCGATCAAGCCCGTGAACGGCGACACGTGAGAGCAAATGCGGAGTTCACTAGTATGCCATTATTTTTAAATGTTTTCGTACGCGGCTAGTGATGAGAAATGCGATAGTAAGCATGTGCAGCGAGCGTAGTGGTCATTATGGTCCATTTTCCATAGGTGCATGGTACATAGTATATTTTGCTACTACCAACTTAATAGGATTCAAACCTCAGACATACCTATCCCATACTCTTTAAAATTTCACATTTTAGGTTCCTTTACTCAAAATTCGAACCAGATTCATCTTTTTCCTCTCAAAATAATTACTATGTAAATGTAAGTTCTGACAAAATTCTTAAGTTTTACAAACTTTGAAATGTTGGTTCATCTGTAATAAAAGTTCTAAGACTTCGAAAGCCACGCACCGTGTGGGTTGCGTAAATCAAATTATAGTGAAAATGACGCCATATTTTACCATTATTTATATACTTGACTGCTGCATGAGGGTTGAAACTGTCGTGAGGAAAGTTTTGTGTACGAATGAGGATGGCTATAATAGTAGAGGTAGACCAAAAAAACGATGGATGCATTGTCTGAAAGATGATATGGCTAGAAAGGGAGTGATTACCGAGATGACGACTAATAGAGAAGTATGGAAGAAAGGGACATGTCGCACCAACCACAAATAAATTGGGATGAGGGCAGGAGATTGATGATGTTAAGTGCGTAACTTTTAACGTAAGAAAACTTTTCTTAAGCAAAACGTATCCATGAGTTTCCTCACAAATAATAATAAAGAACTTACAGCAAAGTGGTTTCTTTATGAAATTCCTAGCCAACCCGGAATTTCAAATTGTGCCCAGAAAATAACAATAAGTTCGACCCTAATTACATGTCTTGAGATTTTAAACCATCAGCGATTACCGAAAACTTTTTAACTATGACCTCTTTAACTCTATGAAAAAATGCAAAACAAACGTACTACTATTCAAGTTTTAATACATGCTGGGTATACCAAGAAATTACTGATCTTCGTGATCTGCAATGAGCTAGTATACTATCTCATTGCAGTTCACATCGGAAGAGCAGTACAAAACGTTGAAAAAGTTTTATGGACTACTATGCATAAACTTCTGTGCAATCAATTCGAATGAAGCGAGGGCGACTCTTTGCCATGAAGACGTTACTACGACTAGATCGAGGTTTTTCGATACGAAATAAATGTTAAAAGAACCAATTTCTTTGAATAGAAGATGTTACATCAGTATTTGATTAAATCATAATGATTTTATTAGTCGTACAACTAATGGCCGTTGGGACAGACGTGTTCTTGAGTGGAGACCGCGAATTGGCAATGTAGGACGCCCTCAGGCAAAACGGAGCAACGATCTTTGCTAAGTGAAGTGCAATTTGGAAAGGTGAATGTCCTAAAGTGGTCTATGATAGTGACTCTAATTATTTTATACCAACCCGCCCAAGCTTCGCTTGAATGTAATGATATAGCGATATGTCATAATATCCTGATTCCTGAGCTAAGTTATTTTATTTTTTTAACTTTCCGGAATAAATTACCTGAATAATGGTGAAAACCGCATCAAAATCCATTGTATAGTTTAAAAGAAATAGGTGGTCACAGAGACAGACATGAAAAGCGATTTGCTTTATACTATTTATACCTAGGTATAGAAGTTGGAAGAAAAATTGCTTTTAATTTTTTTTCCGAACTTGGCCAACTGCACACTGGCTTTTTTAGGGTTCCGTGATCAACAAGGAACCCTTAAAGTTTCACCATGTCCGTCTGTCTTTCTGTCTGTCCGTCTGTGGCCAAGCCTAACCAAAAATACTTTCTTTCAGGAACGGCGTAGGCGATGGTTTAGGCAGACCTATCCCCATGCGCGGGTTAGCTCAGAGACGTTTAGTACTAGAAACCTGTAATTTGGCATGGGTATACATATTAATCACGCCGACACAGTCGTAAATTAAACCTTAAAAAAAATTTTTTCCTCCCTTGCACGTAAAATGGGGATGTTATTTTTTTTCTCGTCTTACCCATGGCGTGGGGTATCGTCGGATAGGCCGTTCAAAAATAGTGCGGGTCTGTGAATACAGTTTTTCAATTCAGGAATCGGTTTGCGTAATATTATGCTTTAAAGTGCTATTTTTTTGTTTGAGTCAAGTGATGGGTAATTTTGGATAACTAAGCGAAAAAATTCGTGGCAGTAGTATAATAACGAAATTAAAAGGAAAACTATCGCATCTAAGTAGGCTTTACAAGTTAACGAGTCATAGTCGACCAACTTACATTTGCAGTTGGAGAATTGATCGTGACGGATATTGATGTATGGGAGAACATGTTTTTCAACTACAATGTTAAGTTTGTTTTTGGGATAAATTCATCCTAACTAGCTGTGCGTATACCCCCTCGGGTAATTTTGACGTTTTGACGCTTAAGCGCTTCGGTATATTACTCACTGTGCGTGGTCCGACACGCACTTGGCCGGTTTTTTTATTTCATATTTTTTTCAGAACTAGAGCGAAAACAATTCCCAGTGAATAATTTTTAAATAAGTTGTAACCTTTTTGTGAAAGCCTTCCAGTGTTGAAAGTAATTTTGTAACAGGAGGTCCAGCCTTCTGTTACAAAATGTTTTTTTGGGGCAATGTTTATTTAAACACTTTTCTAATTATAATGGTGGCCTTTATTTATTTATCGTGTTTTGTGAGTAGATGTACTTAATTTATCTGTGATGAGGGTCCAGTGTGTGTGAGTTGTGACATTTTGTTGACAAATTATGAAGATATAAATATTTTAAACAAACTAATGAATTAAACTTCCAGCGGTCCGCGAGTCTGCAGCGTACTTATTTTAGTAATTTTACTCAAATTATGAACAGTAGAAGGTTGCGCGTCCGTGATATCATCGCGGGGGGTGAGGTACTCTTCTCAGTACCCCTGTGACATTCATCGAAATCGCAAGTGCTTCTTTATTCATGTTTCCGGTCCCAGATTCCCCTCACGGCCGGTTGTATACTAGAAAATTCCTTGGAATGAAATTGAAACCGTGGTGAGTATTTTATGTTATTTGTATCTTATTACTTTTAAAAATATTTTATTTTACGAAAAATATTTCATATTATGTCATATTATTTATATATTGCACTGTTTTTGTAGACAATGATTTACGAAAACTTGCACCGGCGAGTATCTCGCATGCTAGAAGACGCGGAAACAGAAGATGGAGACTGTGATGATGGGTCAGACGTAGAGGACAAGCCAATTCAATACTCAGCAGCACATAAAGTGTGCATTTAATCGGACAGTGAACGTAGTGGCAGTGACGAAGATAATATGCCTTTATCATCATATTCTGACAGGTATATCACGACAGAAACATAAAAAAATAAAAGTGATTTTAGAGTTCCTATAATAATATGGTGCCATATAATTATGATAAGGTTGATTGATCTCTATGATAATTATATAAAGCCTATTAATGATTATTTCCTACAATTTTAATTTTAAATATTTAGTAGTGGATTTGGTGGACAGAATATTATTCAGATTTGTTACAGTTGTAATGGCAATCATGTCATATGGTTTAAATAGGTTTTTATTTTTATTATTTTAGTAATCTTTTTTATAGATTCTTTTTTAATTTGTAAATGTGAGAACGTACAACGTTCTCACATTTACAAATTGTACACGCAGTATTAGTAGACTGCAGTAGCTTTGTGAACCATTTTCTATTTTGTTAAGTACTTGGTACTTGTTGACGGGCCTACACTGGCCTCCGATACCTATTAACACTGTAACTTGAAAACATTGTAAAAGCCCATTATTTTAAAAGAGTAACCGTGGAGTTTCTTGCCGGCTTTTCTCCAGAGAGAAACAACCAATTATAACAGTGCACCTAGCTTCTGACGTTTCATAAGTGCCCAAGTAGGTTTATGCGAAATAAAATATTTTGATTTCTTTTATTAAAACTAGCAAAGAAAATGTAACGTGGTCCGACACGCACTTGGCCGGTTTTCTTAAGATGTTTTTTGTTTTGTAAAATAATTTATGTTATCCTACACCAGTATTATTAATACGAGTAAGAATCATTGATTTCGTATAATAGCATTTCCCGAACATTCTGGTTGGATAGGCCTCTACAAAATAAGTAAAGTTTAAATTCTCGTTTGATTCGCTTTTATCCCTAAAGTTCATATAAATTCACCTTTCGCATATCTCTTTTGCACATAAATACAAAATTGAACATTTTCTATTTCTAGCATTCACGGATCGTCTGGCTACGAAAGATCTACGCTGCTACGAGGCTACGCCTGCCTGCTACGCGTTCGTAGCATATCATACATTCCATTTTTATTTCTAACACAGTTACAATGTATCTTGCATACAAAAGAATATCTACGTGTACGACTTTTTTCACATGGTGACAGTAAAACGTTAACTGTATACTTTCATGTAGTCTAGGGCAGAAATAAAATGTTTGCAGATTTATTTATTAATACTTTTTATTTAGTATGTTTTCTGTTTGAATTTTTCTTCTTGATATACCTAAAACGGTTTAATGTTTAGAGCCGCACTAAAAAGAGTGCACAACGAGTGTACTTAAGTTTCTAAAATGTGTCTCGAAATACACAAACAGAATCTCACGCCTTTTTCCCATGGGGGTAAGCAGAAAATACAGAACGCCACCTGCAACGATCCTTAAATATTATATTTTCTTCGTTTACGTTCAACATTGCCATAATCATTAAACAGATATAAGGCACAGGGATTGTAGTTTGTTCTCACACTTATTATCAAAAGTGAAGAACACTGCCGAAAACAATTGTAACGTGATCCCTTAGTTACCTTTTATGCATCCATAATTGGGCAAAAGAAGGTCGAATAGAACAGGTAAAAAGGAAGAAAAGAAGGAACCGTGGCGTTCCAGAGTATCGTTTGGAGTGTCGGGCGTGAGTCAATCATTTATTGTACATAGTTACGTTTTTTATTAATTTTTGTTTTTTTTTTATTTATTGTAAGTGTTGGTTTATTTATTTTTATTACCCAAGTGGGATTTATATTATGTGTCCATAGGAGAGTCCGTGCCATCACAGCGGGCCTTATCAGAATACCAGCACTGGGGTATTTATCTTTTAAATATCGCAGCATTATGCTGAGATAGGAGCCTTTTTGGCATCGCACAAGTCTTGATTGATTTTTTTTTTGTATGTCTGTGTGTAAATGCTATTTTTGTATATCTTGTGCGAATATTTATATGACCTACAAGTAGTTGTTCGAGGAATGGCTATTTGTGTACGTGAGTTTAAATGTTTGTAATCGCACCCACGATACAGGAGAAATTCCTAGTGTGGGGCAAAGTTTAAAAACTAAAAAAAATCTCTCTTCCTTTCTTTTATAAGTCTTCAAAATCAAATATCTTCGTTTGCTTCGCTAACCCTGACCATGAAAAGAAATACAGTGTCTTCAATCTCCCATTAATATTGACCGAAAAGCTTTCAAATACAAGATATGAAACCAAGATTACCTACAATTTTCTAATAATACCGATAGGCCATGCTACCCGTTATTGCAGTAATTCCGTGACTAACGGTTGTCTCACTGACATACGAAAAAAATAATTTTCTGCAAAATGGGGTTCTTTTTAACCGACTTCTACGAAAGGAGGAGGTTCTCAATTCAGATGTTTGTATTTTTTTTTTATGTTTGTTTGCGCATAACTCCGTCGCTTGCCAACCGATTTGAAAAATTCTTTTTCGGCACTAAAAAGTGAAAAATAAAAAACTTTTTGCAAAAAAAGAATAACCGACTTCCAAAAAAATACTACAAAGTGAAAAATAACTTTAATTTCGGAAGTCGGTGGCATAAAACTAAAATACAGATTCAAAGACACAAAGTCGGTTATTTTTCTTTGTAAAAAGTTTTTTTATTGTTCACTTTTTATTATAAAAGGTGTGTAATAGTCAATGAATAGACTTACCAACTGCACTAAGTGCACAAAGGCTAACTTAATCAGCCTATGATTTTCCCACTGCTGGGGGATAGGCATCCTCTCTGTGAGAAGGACTGGGCCATTCACCATCATGCGGGCCCAGTGCGGGTTGGTGGATGTCACATGTCTTCGAATTTTTAGTTCTACGACATGCCGAATACCTCTCGATGTTTTCCTCGCTGTTTAGAAAACAATGGTGATGAAATAATTTACACAAAGTAAGCTGCCTGGGTTTAAACTCACGACTTACAACTCGTAACTCGGGGCAGATACCACTGCTCTTAAAAGCCATTGTAAAAGACATAACACGGTCATACATACATTGAATCTCCCCATTTAATTAACTGGAAACATTTGAACTATATCACGAAACTAGTTTAAAAATGGTTGCATTAAAAACTGAAAGAATAACTCTAGTATTTCATGCAGTGTTTTCTGGGAATGAATTTGAATTCATTTAGCTTCCTACAGCTATTGTTAAAACTATGTTTTATTTGAAAAACTACAATGACGTCGTGTTTAACTTTTTAAATTGGTTCGTTGAATTTGGAGGTAAAAAATATATGAATTCTAACATAACACCGAGTTTTAGTTACCTCTAATAAATTATAATTTGTGTCCACGTACTTCGATACAAGTTTTGTTAAGTTAAACACGATCGGTTAAGTTCGCAGAAAAAATATGTTTTATAGAATTCAAAATGATATTCAAGAATTGCAACGGAACTTTATTTCTTGACCATTGAAAGAATGACGAAAGACTATGTTTTTGAAGACTGTGGGTGTGTACGACGGCAACGAAACGGCTAAGCCATACATATTGACCAAGATGTAAAGTTTGTATGTGTTAGGCTTTGTAGAGTTCGGAGTTTGGGTCTACATTAGATCTGCTAACTGTTTAACAGTGAAAACATTATGCTAGTCTTGGCAATCTACTTTACGTATTTTAGATTTTTTGTCATAGCTTGCATACCAAATTTTAGCTTTTGTTATGTGAATGAGAGTGAGGGTTATCTCAGTCTTGGCAACCTACTTTACATGAAATTTTATGTTTTTAGTGGGATTTCAGCTTACCAATACCTATTTTTTTCGGTTTTAGACAATATCATTATATTATAAGCCAGCTCAAAACCATAACGACGCTTTTCAATTAGGAGATTACCAAAACTGCCAAAATCAACAATTACAGTGTCAATGATCGCCCATCGTGACACATTGCGTTAGCAGATTTGAGCTCCAGCAGATGTTTAAGCAAAAGAACATTGTTTCGCGTGTTCTTGACAAAATCACTTGATAGCTTTTCTGTTGGCTTTCGCGAAACTTCCCTCGCGGCGGGCAATAATCTTTCGCTCATCGCTTGTACTCAAAAATCGCTTATGTGATAGGTCCTTAAAGCGTAAACGTCAAATATTGTCACTGAACTTTCAGATATAGGGCAAGTTTCGCAATTTAGAACGAACTCAAACAAACTGTCTGCGTCTTTAGTTTTTATCTACTTTTCTTATCGTAGTTTCGTCTCGCAAATGATTTCGCAAACAAGTGAGTTTTGAAATGTTTATGTGGATCGGAATTAGAAGATAATACGTGTTATATTCCGTATATCTTAGTAAAAGAAGTACCTATTAGGTATTAATGTAAAATTACTTTGCATGCCCTAAACAGGCAAATATGGACTGGACTTACACCACCAATTCTTAAAACTAGACGAGCACCTATATTTTCGGCAAATAAATGTTATTATGCTCTTATTCTATTGAATAAAATAGATATTCAGCGTTCTAAAGTAAGGTAACCACATTTTTTGTTAATGTTTAAGTAATTTTATCTTTTTTAGGTTCCGTATTCAACAAGGAACCTTTATAGTTTTGCCAAGTCCGTCTGTCTGTCTGTCCCCAGCTTAGCTCATAGACTCTTAGTACTAGAAAGCTGTAATTTGTCATGGGTATAAAATATATAGGTATTAATCACGCAAAAAAGCCGTAAAATTAAACGTAGAAAAAAAATCCTAGGGGACCTTCCTTGCACGTAAAGTGGCGATGATATTATTTTTTCTCGGCTTTCCCATGGTGTGGGGTATCGTTGGATAGACCGTTTAAAATATTGTGGGTCTGTCAAAACCATTTTTCAATTCAGGGATCCGTTTGCGTAAGCTTTAAATTGCACTTGTTAGAGTCAAGTGACCCCTGCATTTTTTTTTTGGGTGGGAAATTTTCAAATAACTTTTCCCACTCTGGGCGGAGTGGGAGAAGTGTGGCGTGTCAGACTTTTGCTGACTAAAACCCACCCGTGTTCCTTCAGATGCCTGTCTGCCAGGACCACCCCTCCTGTCCGCTAAATAGTTTTTTTTTATTATTATTCTCTAACATAGGTACATTATTGGTTAATTTTACAATATCACTCGCCAAACTTTCCAGTTTGATGGCGAGATGCGCTTGTACACAAAATATAACCTTGCAAAAAAAACTAACCACCAACAACTCACCACTTCACTCAAAGGATCAATCGCGCCCGCACGGACAGATCGCGGGCTAGCTGCGGACACCGGACACTGACAGATTCTAAGTACACATCCGTCTGGAGGTGTCCGCGTCCGAAGCCGCGTCCGCACCCCGCCCGCGCCGTCCCGACCAAACCCTTAGGCCCGCATTACAGAACCTCACCCAAAACTCAAGCACTACTCAAGACCCGCCTCAAGCCATTTGATTGGTTGAAACTAGTTCCAAGCAATGCCCGAGCCCCGAGCAAGGCTCTGCAACACGGCTCTTAGTGTGACTCACAGATTAGGTACTACTTAGTAATTGTTAGTTGTTTTTGGATTTATGTGAAAAAATTCATGGTAGTAGTATATAAATATACCTAACGAAATTAAAACCAAAACTATCACAATTAAGTAGGCTTTACAAGTTAACGAGTAATAGTCGACCAACTTGAAGTTGGAGAATTGACCGTGACGTATATCGATGTATGGGGGAACAAGTTTTTCAACTACAATGTTAGGTTTGATCTTGGGATAAATTCATCTCAACAACGGAGTCCATCATTGTTCGTGGTCCGACACGCACTTCACCGGTTTTTTGTTGCTGAAAAGCCTTCATCACATTTATTTAGAAAATAATGGTAAATATTATATTATTATCTTCCATACACGACCAAGCCTAGTTACGGAAAATTCCAGACGCTAGGCAGACAATCAGAATGTCGTTTTAAATAAATTTATAGAGAAACTCAGTTACTAACAGGCCTTAATAATAATAACAAACGTAGACAAGAATAACAATTTTGAGCGTGAAACTGTTCGTTGATAGTTATCTGACTTGTGAATTAGCAGAGTATTAGGCGTTTGATTAATTAGCAGAAGTGTTAGGTCGCTCCCTGATATAACGGAGCGATATCATGTTAACTCAGTTTAAATGGAAATTCGCACATCAGTATATCAATTTAACATTGAAAATGCCTTTATGTCGTAGCAGTAAGGGTGGTTTTCATAGTGATAGTGTTACTTTAGATCTGCGGTTTACTGTACATGAGTTGTGGTCCCGTCATGTGTGCCTACCCTAACAGTTTATAGCAGTACATCAATAAGTTTATAGTTTATCAATGAGTTAGTAGTTAATAGTTCTTCTAACTGAACCGACAGCTGTATTACTGGGGAGTTTGTTGCGTCACTTCTTCTTCCCAGCTAAAGCACTAGGAAGTGGTGAAGCTCGTTTTGGTGGACTGTCTTATGTAAAGATGTTCAAAAATTTCACATTCTCGGGCTAACAATCAGAAATTTTTGAAATTTTGATTAAATTACTGCATAGTTATTGCCCAATATTTGAAAATATTTGTTTGCAAATGTTGGGCATTTAATTAGATTTTCAGTTCGATAAATCAGAATAAAAAGTCATTTATTCAAACTGGGCTATGAATTTTGTCAAACGTTTCGTAACAATGTGATTAACTCGTAAAATCATAATACCTAATTCATGGAAATTAATTTCAGTCGTATTTGTCTCTATTTGAATTCAGCTGCATCCGGTTAGACTGGAAGCCAACCCCAACATAGTTGGGAAAAGGCTAGGCAGATTATGATTTGATTCTGTCAGTAGTCAGTACCTACCTTATATTTAGCCCTAAAATCATTTAACCATCCAATAACTACTTACGTGTTTCAATAGAACCTTTATTTTGTATCTAATATAAAATAAAAATCGTACTAACTCATCCAACAAATCAACTTCGTAAAATAATCCTTCGCTTCCTACTTACCAACCAATAAAGCCTTTTCACATAAAGTTGCACAAGTGCAAATAACACTTCAATTTACGACCCCATTGACTACTCTCCACGCTGACTTACAGTATAGTTACAGTCAAAACAAGCGTGTATTTTTGCCCATTCGCTTCACCATATGTTAATCTGGAAATGGGTAACTTGATACTTGGACTTTCAACCTTACTTTCTACCTTTTGTATCCAATCTTTATGTAATTTTATTCAAGTCTGTTTACCTTTATTTTATATTAAAACTAAATATATTCAACTTTGACAATAAGTATACACTTATTGTCAAAGTTGAATATATTTAGTTTTGTGAATAAAAAAAAAAATTATTATTTTCTTTATTTCATTATATACAAATAAATTATATTAATTATTATTAAAATCTAAAGTTTTCTCGTGTTTTTTCCTTCTTCTGTGACTGATTCAAGATTAAATTCATGAACCAGTTAAATTATGTGTTTGTTGTTGTTTTCGAGATTGCTGTGATTATATTAAAAAACTAGGTAGGGTCCGGACCGATTGCCGATGGAGCAGACATGTCCTGGACCGCGTATCGGCAAGCGTAGTGTGGGACACCCCCCAGCTAGATGGACCGACGACCTTAAGAAGGTGGCTGGGTCAGACTGGATGCGGAAAGCGGTGGAAAGGGTGTTGTGGTGCAACCTGGGAGAGGCCTATGTCCAGCAGTGGACTGCGATAGGCTGAGTTGATTGACTAGATAACTAAGCAGAGAGCGGCTCCAGTCACGTGTAGGAAAGATTTCTTATTTCTTAAAATAAAATTAGGTACATACCTAAAGATGTCAAAATATTAAACCAAGTTTCAGTGGGTTATTATAAGGTAACGAGACGTTCATTTTTACGACATCGCTTGGTTTTTACGACTTGACAAAACATTGAGATTCCTTGTAAGTTTAATAATAATGAATTATGCACATAAACCTTCTGGAATGACTTGTCTAAATTATGGTGCAAACCGCACCTTAATCGTTGCGATTAGAAGAACAACGCAGTCACGCAGACAGACAAGAAAAGTGACTTTAATTTATGATATTAGAGAGGTATGAAGAACAGGGTGTAAAGTTCACTCATCCTCTATAGTGTTGCGTCGATGGTTGATGTCGGTATGTTGTATGTTATATTCCAGTCGCTATGCTGCTTCAACTGTTTTTACAACAACTCTGCTTTCGCGATGCAGGATTTTGAGTGACGTCAGGTCCTTGATGCGTAGTTCGCAAGTGGCGTTGTAGATGCCGCTACAATATAATAGAGATAGGCTTAGACTAGCAGTAGACTTCGAGATATATGGATACTTGAGTTAATTGATTAAAGAGACCAATATATTTTGTATGTTATTGAAAATATAACTAATACTTCACAATAAATAGACGTAGAAATTGTCTGAAGGCTTCGATAAGAGATACTCGGCCTTGATGTCGATTTTCCAATTTGCTACAATATGAAGGTACGAGCACAATCTTCAATGAAGGGCTGGAACAGCTGTTTATACAGACAGGAGAATAATACAGTGAAGATTATATTTTGTGAAGACAATAGTGAAGGTAATGGAAGTAATTGTGTTGCTTTATATCTTTTGTTGTTATAAATAAAGAAAATAAAGGATGCTTGTGTGATATTGGGACATACTTAATAAACTTATATCAAACATTTTATAACAACTATTACATAAAAAGTACCTTATTTAGGTAAAAAACCAGTGCATGAAACCTGGGGCTCCAGGAGCTAGTTTTAATCTTTGGGTTCATTCGAGTAATCAAGTCCGGTCAAACCATGCTGAGGTCGGTGCATTTCATTCATTTATTGTTTCATATTTAGGTAAAAAACTACTACTTAAACAAATCAACACGTTTAATTTTAGGCGTTTTGTTCAATTTTAGGCACACTACTCATGCATTTTTGTCTGGTTTGTGTACCATCAAGGTACGGTTTCTGAAATACCCACTTCTACGAACAAAACTGATTCCCCTTATTACAAAACAAGGTTTATCTTCCGACCCAGGTTTAAAAAATGGAGCCATTATGGAATTTCGAACTTTATTCCGACTATGGTAAAGTTCCTAAACACAAAACTGACAACTTAGTACCGAACTAAGTTTTCAGTTTTGTATAAAGAACGGTATTTCAATCACTGTTACGTTATTATTACAAAAATTGGCTGCATGGTTTAAGTCATGTCAAAATATAAATCTTGTTTTGTAATAAGGCGGATTAAGTCTAAATAAACATCTGAAAGATTGACAGTCAATCCATACAAAATGTAACAAGAAAACGTACTTTCGCATTTGTAGTAACGGTGTTAAATATTTCGTGGAACATTAATTATTAAAGGTTTTCTACCTTGACGCCTCTCAGTTCGGCTGGAACCTGTAGTAAATGTTTAGTTACTTGTTAACAATTCAGTTTCAGTGGAGCGGTAGGCTGAAATCTCACATGTATTGAAGGATACTTAGGTTGAAATAGGTTTATGACGTATCATTTTTAAGCAACGAATATTCGTATGTAGTTCCAGGTTCTTAAAGACTTTTTGGCTGTTTAAACAAACTGATCACTTATTCGTAAGCATAGTTACGCCAATATTTCGTTTGACTTTTAATTCTTCTTCTTTCCAAATCGATGGGTCGACGATCAAAATTCGTCTAATAATATTACTTTGGCTAATAGGTGACTACGTTATTCGCGGTTTATATTTAGGAATCTAATTGACTGTTATCTAATTGTAAAGCTGTCATTGGGAGGCCCATTTTCGGCAGTAGTTCATCATCATCTGAGTAGCCATTTTCCAACTATAATAATAATAACATAATATAATAATATATTTATTTAAAATTACAAGGTATAAAAATGTGTACAGTTTTGCTTAAATGTAAATTATATTCTTATGAATTACGTGCCTGAACTAGGTAATCCTGTGTTTCAGGCGAAAAGTACAAAGTAGAATAGTCTTATAAAATTAATAAATACCAAAAGATGACAATGGACAAATAAATTATAGTTATGTTGTGTAGCTTAAATCTTATTTTCTAAATTTGATAAATACTTATAGTAGGTTAGTACTTATACATATTTACTTTAATACAGTTAATAAATTCTCTGTATCTTCGTAAGACATAGTTTGGAGAGCCTCCTTGAGAAATCTCTTACAATTTGTGTAGTTCAGAGAGTAAATGTTTGCTTTCGAGTTTGGTCTATTATAGAGGAGAGGACCGAGGTACAGGTAAAATTTGGATACAAAAGCATGTTTTGTTGTATTTTGTGGGCAGACTATATCTTTACGTCTTTTATTAGAATTTTCAGTTCTGTAGGGTAGAGCTGTGTGTTGTTTTAATACAATACCCATTATAAATAGTTGCCGAACTGTTAATACTTCACAAGATTTGTATAGGAGGTTGGTAGGAAAAAGGAAAGGGCGGAAAGTAGACACTTTGAGGATCGCCCTCTGAGCTCTCTCGATGGTTAGTAACCTTGTTTTACCCGCTCCACCCCATGTGTTAATACAGTAAGTTAATATCGATTGACATAGAGCAAAGTAAACTTGTCTAACTATTTTTGGGTCAGCAATATAGCGTAACTTTTTAAAAACAAATATCAACTTGCGAATTCTATTATTTAAAGCTTCTATATGTTGTTTGAACGAAAGTGTTTCATCTATTATAACACCAAGGTATTTTGTCATATTTGCCATTTTAATGTTGGGACAAACACATTGGTTATCTGTGGGAATTGCGCAATAATGAGCAAATAATGTTGTGGTCCTAGTTGATGTTTGCTTGCGCATCGAAAACTTTATGTAATTTGTCTTGTCTGCATTTAATGTTAGCGAATTACGTTGAAGCCATTTATTAACAACATTGAATCCGTGTTGCGCAAGCTTGTAGACATTTTCTTCTGAGTCAGCCGAAAAAAGAAGGGCAGTGTCGTCAGCATAAGAAATAATTTGGCCGTGATTTAGATTTAAATTACAAAGATCGTTTATATATATCAAAAATAGTGTAGGCCCTAAAATACTTCCTTGGGGAACACCGAAGGACGTGGTTTTCTCACAATCGCTGAGAACATTACCAATCCTTACACATTGGGTACGGTCCTCTAGATAGCTCTTAAATAGTTTCAACTGGGTGCCTCTGATACCTATGGCTTCAAGCTTGTGCAACAGGATAGGAATAGAAACCGTGTCAAAAGCTTTGGCTAGGTCCGACTATGTTGGGGTCAAATTCCAGTCTAACCTATGATGGAGCTGAATACCAGTATTTTACATGGAGTGACTGCCTATCTGACCTCCACAGGCTGTTCTAACAGCCGGGACCAATGGCTTTACCTGCATTCCGAAGCATGAAGGGGTCTTGGTATGTAAAGATGGTCATCTATGGATGAACCGCGACCAGCGTAACTTAACCTGATTGATCGACCCATGCAGCTGTTATTACTTAGCCACCTCTCCAGTATTTTCAGAAGTAGATATTAAAAAACTAATTTTTTTTATTAACAAATGTGGGTACAACTCATCTATCCTAAACAAAAACGCAATGTACAGAGTTTTGGAGTATTGTCAGAAATCACAAGCAACATACCACCTATCTAAATTCTGTTCTCAAAGGACATAAAATTATTATATTGCGTACTCGGTCGAAAAACGAAATTTAAAATGTTTGATCACTTTCGGCCAGTCTCTTTAAATGTTAGGTAACTGCTAATAAGATACCCCACGTGTTTAAAATCTACTGTATTATTATTTAGGTGATAGCCGTTCACCAGGAATAATCTGTAAAAATGCATCAGTCAGTGTATCAGGGTTGTGACATCAGGTAGTATATGCAGGAACGCAGGCGTTTATTAATTCACTGAAAATAAAACTTTTGCAAGCAATGGGAAATTGCTACTGAAGACTGCGGAGTCGACCTTAGGGCTAACTGCTTGTCACAGGGAAATCTGTACATCGTTTGCTCTCTTGTCACAGTCCTGAGTCTCTGTATATTTTGGCCGCTGAGATCAAAACTACAAACATAAAACACAGGATTTTTTTATAAAAATAACTCATCGCGCCTGTATATCACACCCTATAGTAAACCCACATTTCGCCAGATATGTTTAGTTCTCATATAACAGGGGGCGCCTATTGGCAATAACCGGGCACAAATCTAGACTTCGGACTGTTACTGATTAATTCCAGATGTAAATTCCAATAACACTTTGCCTGACCGGGAACCGAACCTAGTACCTCTAGACTAAGGAGGCTGATTTATATAAAAATTGGCTTTTATTTTAGTAAAGTGCGGTGTCTTACGACTTCCACGCGAACGAAGTCGCGTATGTACTGAATCCATAGTAACAGATTGCGCGTCGATGCCACCCTGTATATTTTTTTTTTACACTATCGGAGTCTAAAACAGACCTTAATGTCAGATTTGCTCAACACCATCTTGAGGTCTGATCTTCACTTGATAATGACACGAATTACCAAGAGCACGTATCCCCTTTGTCGAGAATCCGACAATCCAAAAAACCTAAAACAAAAACTTTAAATAATACTTTTTCTCGATCTCTAATTCAAAGTAAAAAAACTGCCGCCCAAGTTGATATCCCCATCCTCTTACTCTCAAAGGAGATGGCCTATTTAGCTGGGGACCGCACGCTAATGACACAGGCTACACTTTAATGGAAAATGCACACACGAACATAATTATTCTCAGCTACCGAATAAATTTAAGTTTCCCAAAAGTTTGGATTCCTCCTTATTCATCGGAGAACTGAAATCCGGTATAATAAGTTACTTCGTCCGTGACATAATCTCCGGAGGTTTATCATCTTGCTACGAAACGTGATTTAATGAAAATGTAATGAGATTTGAACTCAATTTCAAGGTATGGGATCAAGCTACTTTGGTTCGAATGATAGGTATACCAATAATCTGTCTACTTATTTTTGAATATTCAAATTCAAATTCTTTATTGCATTCATGTGTACATTTAGTTATTACAATTAGGAAGTTCCAACATGAAACCCGGTTAGGGCACGGCAACATATTAATAATAAAAATAACAATAATAATTATTATAAGTATATATTATAATAATTTTTGCAATTATTATAGCACAATAATTTTAACATAATAATAATAAAAGAATGTATGTGTGCTTTTTTATGACTATATTATAATAAGTAATTATTTATCTAGCTATCTTATTGTATTAAATAACTTGTTCTAGGTATTCAGCGACCGAGTAAAAGCATTTTTGTGTTAGATACTCTTTTAATTTTCTGTTTAATATATTGAATTTGGTTTCTTCTTTTATTTGTTCCGGTAATTTGTTGAAAATTTTTACTGACATGTAATATGGGCTATGGTAAAGCATTTTGATCCGAGAGGGTGGAAGATGTAATCTATTTTTATGGCGTGTGTTTAAGTTATGGATATCTTTTGTTTTTGGAAAAATGTTGCTATTTTTAAATACAAATGTGCAAAGACCATGTATATATATAGAAGGTAAAGTTAGAAGTTTTAATTTAATAAAATATGGTTTAATATTATATTTTTAGGATTAGATTTTAGAGTTGGTCTCTATGAGTTAAGAATAAGAACAATAATAATAAAAAATAAAAATAAAAAAAAATAATCATTTACTTGCAGAAAATATAGGTGTTACCAGTTGTAAGAATTGGTGGTTTAAGTGCAGTCCATATTTTGCCTGTTTATGGCTTGCAAATTAATGTTACATTAATACCTAATAGAGTACCTATTAGGTATTAATGTAACATTAATTTTATTGTACTAAGATATACTGAGTATACAGGAAAATATCTGTTAGGATTTTAAAATTATGATAAATTTTAAGTAACAATAAAATATACACACATAACAAAACTTGAATTCATAACCGGATTTTTAATGATAAGGAATGACACGATACCGATCACTAATAATAAACACACAAGTAGTTGAAGGAATGCTTAAAACATTTTCGATTAGATTTTTTGCCGTAGAATAATAGGTAGGTTTGTACCAACACTCTAACACGTCAAAAATAAATCATGCTCTAAAACTAGATGAGTTTGGTGTTTCCTATTCGACAATTCTGAGAATAAAGACCGAAACAAACTCAGAGGTCACAGTCTTTGAGTGCAGATATAATCTTGTTGACATCAGGTGAGGATCATGTAGATTCAGTATAGCCGTACCTTACCGTTCGTTACCCTTCATGTTTGTAGTACCAAATTTTTTTTTTTTGATATTTTAGATTTTATACATAGATTATATCTACAGTTTTATTTTAGTTCAGTTTTTTCTTTCGTTTCAATTCCAATGGAATAACAATTGCACTACGTAAAAGGTTTGGCTTGATAAAATAGGTTTTGATTGCTTCGTGATTCCATTCTGTTCATTCAAAGGTTCGTAGGAGTTTCACCTTTGTATACAGCGTGTATCAGAAATGTCTGGTCTTATTTAAGGCCACATTACAGACCACCAAACTGAACCACATTCTCCATGGGACCAACATCGTAATCGCTAAAAAATAATCAGCTCTCCCATACAAAACTTCAATACCTACTCGACCAAAATGTACACTGAAAAAATTACAGACTAACTAAGATACATTTTCTCTTAGTTGGCATCAAAAATTTTGGAATCAAACAAGATAGCATATTTGCCAGAACTAATTAATTTTATTTATATCGACAATGTGACATGTACAGAATAGTCACCGGTCTTTGTTACATCATACATGCTTTGTTTGATTTTACTTCTTCACTTTTGTATATCAAATAATAGTTTAAGTTCATGGTAACAAGCAACTTGTTAGCATTATATCATTCCTAAACTGGCCAACATTTGAGCTAAATTAAATAACTACCCGTATACTGGTAGTTATAATTAGTTTAATAATTATTAAACTAATTGATTACTTAGTTGACGGAACCACGATAATTTAACAAAGTTCTCCTAGCTTCAGAAGTCAAGATCTTGTTAGGCTCGTATGGAGTCAAGGTGCGTGATCACATTAAACAAGATTTTTGATAAAGGAAACGCCTTTTGTTTCAGTCCATGGGACTGTACCACACCAAATAAAAACCACCAAACAATGTAAATATGACCATGCATTGCTGATACACGCTGTATAGTATAGCTAAATAACTATACAAAGCAATTGGTTTGTTAGCATTTATTTACAGACGTAAAAATATTGCAATAACAATCGCATGTTTTCTTGTTATTTGAAGTGATTGAAAATTACCACTTCGGTGTAATAGCAATAGAGCATTTTTGTAAGGTCTTAGAACCGTTACCCAGAATTTGTGACTCATAGAATCTAAATTTCATAACAGCATAGCTTAGCAAAAACCAGACTTTTCTATCAAAATTATGGTAATGTTACCAACAAGCGAATATCTTTTTATATGCTAAATAGTAAGAAAGAAACGTAGAGAACGAATTTCTATTGAATTACACGTTTTTTTTACTAAAAAAAAAAGTCCATTTCGCTAGCAGGATAGCAGAAAAGTTCGTGGGAAGTGGCAAGTAATCTAGAAAACTACTCCTTTGAAATAACATTTTAGTATTTATTGTAGATTTTCGTTTTGATAAAAGTGAAGGCGGAAAGGCTTTAAAAATCGGAGTAAATAATTTATGGTAGACCTACTAGCTGTGCTTCTGGATTGACCTGCTACGTTTGTCGTTTTCTAGTATTAAAACTACCCTGAGTCCATCCATACCTTTTCGGCATACGTACGTTTACGTAGTGCACAGTACGGTGTACTTACTTTTACTGTACCTAATATTTTTTTAGTTTCAAATACGGAGAAATTACGATATGGGTAAGCACTTGTACCTAAAATACAACTTTTATATAGGTAGGTATAGATAACTGATGGTAATTCAAGTAATAAGTCACTAACGTTAAAGAGAATATGTATTAGATTTCTTATACCTGAAAAAACACGCACATAAATTTGTACCTTTATACCCATTTTGTGTCAGACAAGCTTCAGGGCGAACAGAATTCCTGAAAAAATCATGTTCAGTGAAACCTTTAATTAGTATACATTAACCATAACATGTTCTTGATCATTATTATGTTTGATTACGTGTAATATGTGTTGTCTGAGTTCCAAATCAAACACGATCAGTACCTAATTGGAAATATCTCAATCCTTACTAATATAATAAATGCGAAAGTGAGTTTGTCTACTGAACGGATTTGGATGAAGTTTGGCACACGAGTAGACCATGATCTGGAAACTGGGAAATAGGCTATTTTTCATCATCCATCATTCCATCTTTTTGCACCATTATAATAAATGTCATACTCTATGCTTCCCATGTGGCAACATGTTGACCGACTTACCCGTGCTCAATTGACAAGACAAGCAAGCAATTATGTGACCATATATCAAGTGAACAGGGAACACCATTCTGACAATACGAGTACAACTTTGCCTGCCAACGCGATGGTTATAGTGTTATACTGCCAAAATTCCATTTTTAGCAGCGCATTGACTGCGCTCAAAATGGCAATTGAGAGCAATTTTCTTTTATTTATTTTTTAAAACGTTGACCCACGCTAGTATTTTCTCCTGTATCGTGGGTGCGTTTACAAACATTTAAACTCACGTACACAAACAGCCAGACCCGGAACAACTACTTGTAGGTCATACAAATATTTGTTCCGTTCGGGAATCGAACCTGAAATAGCTCGAATACCCTAAAGATGCTGATAAAATAAAAACATTACAACATTAATTATTAAGGCCAATTTAGACCAAACGTACATATAACCAGAACAAAAGTAAAAGCATTATTTTCGGGATTTTCGTGATACGAAACATTCTTTCGTCTCTCATTCCCTGTTTACACGTAGAAAATTTAACAGAATGAGGATGGAATGTGCATTCGCTCGTTTGATCTAAACCCACCTTAATACGAAATATTTCATATTAATCTTAGTATCTCAAGTATAATTATTATCAACATGTCTGCAGATCAGTTTACTAACACGAGTTCAGCCTCTGGATTTTGGTAGCATCAACACTGAACTGTAATCAACTCTATGAACAGTAATTAATGTCAAATCTCATGTTACCTGGTTCTGATTGGTGAATTAGAATAACCACAACCAATTTATGACGTACGTGGATATTAAATTCGATTACAAGGTAAAGTGTTCAAATCATAGCGATAATAGCGTCGATAAATTGGCCATCAAATCGATCACTAGCATTCACTAACAAATTTCACCTACGATTTTTCATACTTCCCTTCCTTCAGTACTGAGATTAACGACTTGTTATGTGATTTTAATTATAAAATTGCTTAATTTATATTGGGAAGGAGGGATCTATTTTCCCCCTTATGGTGCCGGAGTACGTGAAATGATTTGTGTTTCGGCGTGTGACGGGGAGCCAAGTACTTTCAGTACTGAGATTAACGACTCGTTTTTTGATTAAGGAACCCGGAGCAAAATACCACAATTTATGACAAGCTTATATGTAGCTCGTAATTTGCGTGCAAAAGGACCAAACAAACACTAATATATATTTAGCAAGCCTCATAAATTATAAACTTCATTAATTTAAAATTGGGAAGAAGGGATCTATTGTCCCCCTTATGGTGTCGGAGTAAGTGAAATGATTTGTGTTTCAGCGTGTGAGGGGGAGCTAAGAGATTATGTCAGACAAATGATGAATAGCTTCGAATCCCTTGGAAGACAAGCCTTGGAGATTATTCTTGATTATGTCAGTGGGTATCTCGTAAATCATATTTTTCTGTTTATTTTAGAGGATTACTGTGGGTGTTTTATATAATACATGGGTTTTGGATAGTATTTTGTGAATCGATAATGAATATTTAGTTTAATTTTACACCATAATAACACACACATGTTGTGAGAATATTAACTAATTGGTTTTTTACTTAATCCCTAAAAAACTTACTTAAAACCTAATTTTTGTTTCGTGTTTTTTATTCATGAAATTATTAAATAGCAAAAAGGTCTTAAGGACCAATCATAACCATTATATTGTCTAGTATTATTAATAGTAAGTATCTGTATCTCAGTTGTAAACACAACAAACAATAAAACAGAAAACAAGTACAATCACTTAATAGGTATCTAGATAAAAAAAATAAAAACAACCTCCTTAACTAATTTAATAATGAGTTTAATAAAGTTTATTTATTAAGAACAATTTAGGTATAACTTAATAAAAGACATAAAGATAGCTGCAAAGGTAAAATACTGTGGCGCAGGTATCAAAACCCTACACAACATACATGGAAGACATTTTTACAGACTTTCACATCTGGAAGTCTTATAATAAATTAAGAATTACAAAAGAAAAATTCACTAAAAAGTTTGTATGAAATGATGTAGAGTGTTTGTGAGTGTGTGTGGGGGTGAATGTGAGTGTGTGTAAGATGTGCAATTAGTATATTATGAGAGGCTGTCAGAGCGAGAGTTAATTAATGATACTGAGCCTCTTGTGGCTTAGTTGCATCATAGGACATAGATTTCAGCCAGTCTGTCAATATTTTTCTCAGTAAATTTCTTGTAAATGTAGATTTTGATTCTCCTATTTATTATTATTATAAAGCTTAGAAATAACGTTGTTAAAGTGGTGACATACAAACGCAAACCTGCAGAGTTAAGTCAATTTTATCGGAAGACGATCAAAAATTATCATTAGATAATTTCCCAACCATTCCCAAGAGTTGTAATTAAATTAGCGTAAGATAATTTTATTAGCATCATAACCAACCTAACTTTCTCACAAAAGTGATGAAAAGTATCATTATCGTAAGTACTTAAATTGTCTGGCGTAATATTACCAAATGCTACCCATTTCCCAGATGTGAAAACTCTTGAAAACACTAGTTATATTTCTGAAATCGTGCTATGAATTTTTTTCATACAAATGGTATGATTTTTTATCAGGTTAAAAATTAATCATTTAGTTCTAAAAACTACCAAAAAGTACCACTTTACCTAACTCACTACTCCTTTCGGCTTCAATCTGCACGACCAAGTCTCGGGCCCGGCCGTGCATCCGCGCGAAGTGAACCCTGGACCGGCCATGTCTTATGAGACTCCTTCCACCATGTCGCACACCCCTCACTTCACTTCTATAGCACTGCACTAGCGTCGCGATGTATATTAATATTAGCGTCCGCATTATTGGAGCATCGTGGCGTGCGCTCCCGACGACCGCGCGGCTACTACTGAGACCATCAGTTCGGAGACGGATTCATTTTTTTATTTTAAAGTCTGACGTAGAATTTGAAAATGGAAGTCGAATCAAAATATTTTTTTAGTTAAAAAGAAGGATTAAAATGAGATTTTAGACTTTGCTTTGGTAAATATATTTTTTTGTTTAATCTAGCGCTCTGCGAGTAAGCACTGAGTTTAATTTACTGTAGTCGAGAATCGGAAAGATGTTTGTTTTTCTAGCAAACAGCGACTTTGAAACTCGTTTTCTAGTAAAACCTTGTTATTTATTAAAAAGGAGTTGAAAGCATTTCACTAATAAATATTTTTCTAACTCCATACTACGAGTATCTTCTGTCGAGTCCTTGACGATCTCAAGGGGTTACTTTTAATTAACTACTGAGCTTGAAATTGCAGTTATTGTATTGCTAATGGAAGGATTAAAGGTATTATTAACAATAAGTTTACAATATCTTTTATTGAGTTCTCTCAATTCAGTTCTCCTTTGTTAAAATAATATTGTATTTTTTTGACCTTTGACTTTTCTTATTCAAATTAAACCCGGTTTTTGAGAAAATGAACAAAATAAATGGAGAGCATATTTTGATTGGCCTTTTTGTTTTATGATAAAGATTTATTAATGACTAAAGCTCCATTTACACGGCGCAAGTTAGGCGCATATCATTTAGGTGAAGCAACAATTGACTGGCACCGTCTAAACAACACATACAATTGTTGCACGTTATGGGCAAGTTAGTTGCCGTTCTTATCTGGTATAGATGTAAACAGCACGTACAATAAAATTGCATGGGCAATATAACCGCATTCAACACTACAAGTACGAACGAATGAAATAAGTTAAAAGAAATCTTGAGAAGACGTTCAATTAAAAAATAATGAAATATTTGTCCGCGCAATTACAGGCAATACTTGAATGAATTGTACAAAGGCATGCAACTTTGTATTAAGACGAGGCAAAACTTGCATGCAAAAATCGCCTTGCAATAAAATTGCCTTGGTGTATTTATGAATGTATGTATGAATTTTACTAAACGGCAAAACTTGCATTCAATTATTGTATGCCATTTTATGAAAATCGTACGCGTGTAAACACTTGCATGCAATTATTGAATGGCAATAAATTGAACGTGCTTTTTGGCATGCGATTCTATTTATGCTGTGCTCTTAAACGTTCCAGAAACTTGCAGTTTGTAAATGGGCCTTTAGGTATACTATTGCCCGGGTGTCACCACTGTGTGGATCGCCCGGAGGACACGGTGGAGCATACGGTGGAGGTCTGCCCGGATTGGGTGGAGCAACGCCGTGCCCTCAAGGAGGCGATCGGCGGCGGCGATCTCTCGCGTCCGGCCCTGGTTCGGAGCGAGAGTGCATGGGAGGCCGTCACTTCCTTCTGCGAAGCAGTAATGCTCGCGAAGAAGGAGGCGGAACGCGTGAGGGAGAGGCAAGGTTCGCGCCCTCGCGCCCCTAGTCGCCGCAGGAGACGCCCCGGACGTCGGGAGTCACAAGTCCATTTCCGGCCACCGTAGGCACGGGCGGACGGTGAGCGATGGGTAGCTCGCCGTCCGATAAGGACCAGGCCCGGGTCGACGGCGCGTTGTGTTCCACGCGCGCCTCAAAGAGATGTGAGCACCAACTGACGGGGTCCGATAGGGCCAATGCCTGCCAGGGTTGCGAGTTTGTCTGAAAGGGATATCGTGGCCCTGGCACACAGGCAACGAAAAAAACACGGGTGGGTTTTAGATAGTAATTATTTGATAATATCCCACCCAAAAAAAAAAGGTATACTATTAAACGGAGTCGTGGTAAAGGCAGTGTGAAGATCTGGACATAATAATAATTATTATATTAACAAATGTCTATGTGGTAATAGTAAATAAACAAATATTTACGGGGCAGATATCGCAGAAGATAGAGTAGTTAGAAAGCAGAAAGGTGTAAGTGGCTTTAAACAAGATCGGTAATGAAAAATGGTACGTACCATTATAAACCACTTCAAGTTTCGGTGTAGATTATAAAACTACAAAAAAATTGTTTTAAAAAAATGGTGACTTTTGAATTTCAATGTTTAGTATGTTTTGATTTTACAAATAAAACAATTTTTTTTTTTTTTCATTCAAACTAACAAATAAATACTTAAGTAATCCTAATATTATAATAAACTTATTTTATATTAATATTATATATGTAAGAGTCTGTATGATTTGATGTTTGTATGTTTGTTACTCAATCACGTAAAAACGGCTGCACAGGTTTGGATGAAATTTGGCCCACAGATAGTTCATAATCTGGATTAAGAAATAGGATACTTTTAATCCCGATAGTACGTTCTCGTGTGATATTTTCCGACATCAACGCGGGCGAAGCCGCGGGCAAAAGCTAGTAAAGTAATAATATTGTTATGTTTTTTATGTATACCTTTACCTTTTATGTATATTTTAAGTATACCTATCAACTCAGCCTATAGCAGTCCAATGCTGGACATAGGCCTCTCCCAGGCTACGCCACAACACCCTGTCCTACCTAAGTACCTTCATATTATTCTGATACACTGTCATTTTTGTAGTTCAAACAAGTAATAAGTATGAAGTTTAATAAAGGTTGTAGACGTTAAATAAAGACGGATCGATGACCTGGCAGCAGACATGAATTTCAGGCACATTGAAGGTAAATATCAAATATCAGGGATGATTACAATGGTAATAGTACAAGGTATGCAAATTAATTCGTTTTATTAGTTTTTATTCTAGCTTTGTTTAAAAATGATAAGGTTTCATGTACATCAAATAAGAAATGAATTAAGATATTTTTTTCATATTTATTTATTTAGCAGTGCGTTTATTTCATTACTAATATATGATAAAAATTATAAAGTTAGGCTACATTAGCCACATAAGTAAGAGCGCACGCTCGTAACCTATAGCCGTATAAAACAAAAATAGTCAGCGTAGCTGGAATTCGGGAACACTGAAAGTGGGAATTTTGTATGAATTATTGAAATTTGGACAGGAAACGTCTGTGGCGTTAGCTAGTTTTTAATAATTAAATCACTCAGAATGTAACCTAACTAAATGAATAAAAAAAGATGGCAAATTGCCTCATGTGATAAAAGATGAGCGATTGTAGTTACAAAATTAAATTTTAGAACATAAGTTACACTTAGTTTCTAATAAGTTGTCCGACTGCCAGTACTAAAGATATTGATAATTTTGTTCCAAGTTATATTCCTTTTTTATTAGTCAACATAATGTTAATGATCGTTTTTAAATTAGAGTTACGAGTATACATTTTAATGTGGGAAATGATTTTTGAATGTTTACCTCCACTTAATTGTAATAATAACATAAAAAGTAATTAACACTACCAAGTGACTCTGTGTTTCTATTATATGACCACCACTGTATATTTTTATATGTCGGCGCCAAGCCAGAGCGCGCGAACCACCGTAGCCTTAACAACGCCTGCAGTACATTTTTTAAGCATGACCATTACTCACATGCTCTACTTTGTAAAATTCAATAATATTAGATTTAGAGTGAACATGTCGTCATAAATCTCATCGCTATCTTGGTTAAGTTTTGTCAACTACTTAAAATGTGGGAACGATAATTTATTCCTTTCCCACAGTACTCCATAAACTAGCCATAAATCTAACATCTTTATTACCTCTCATGTTGTTTTTGTAAACTTTAGTTTTTAGAAATACTTAGGCAAACGAGGCGGGCATACATTTTTTGCTGCTGAAAGTGGTCACGGAGTGAGGGGCGGGAGGTAAAGCGCTAAGCTCAAAGGCTTGGAAAGGTTTGATAGTGAACCATACGGTTGCCAGACGAATTATTAGCTCACACGTATGTGTTTCCCGCTTTTCCCAACCCCGTGAACTCATAAACGCCTCTTCTCACATTTCGACTTAGACTTTAAGCCTGTAAATTTCATTTTTCATCTTACTGGTGCGTGTTATTTTCGCAACAGGTGTCTTCCCTGACAACCTTATCCCTGACACTGAAAACACGTAGATAACAGCTCAAACCATCTCCATTACGATATCTATAAACAGGGTGGATTTTTGAGATGGGGCAGTAAGGGCAGCTGCCGTAGCCGTTGTAGTTACAGAAAAACGGTCTTAAGAGACTGTCCTTATCATTTTAAGAAGGTTTGATCTGAATTCACAGATTTTGAAAAAAATGTACAGACAACAGGAAAATTGGCAATTTTCATAAAAACTTTTTTTATGCCATTCGATCCTCTTTCATATAAGAATCAAAAACCTCTATTAGACCAATTGAGGTTTGAGTACTAGAAAAGTCATAAATCGCAAAAAACTTTTCCCATATACTTCGTAGGAAATGAGACTCGAACTTACATTTTTTACCATCGATAAACTGGCTGCTACGAAAAGACTGATAACTGAAGACTGAAAAACAATAACTTCTACTTTGGGCAATATTTCACCTTAAAATTAAAAACTTTAAACTTTACTGGACTCATCTAGAAATTTTACTTTTGTGCTCAAAGTTATGAGGTGTTCAAAATGGTAGCCGTTTTGACGTAGGCATAGGTTTAATCTCTTTACTATAGAGTGGGTAGCAGCTGATAATGTGCTAGGATTAATTCCATTGAGAATCGTGGTAAGTAAATCTTTGAGTTCCTGAACACTATCGTATTTCTTTTTATAAAGTTAAATTTTTAAATAGCGCCACATAAAAAAGTGTAGAGGCAGGTCTACGAGGTGGTCCACGGACCACCTATCATATCATAGGACCATAATTATGTTTGTGTCCACTGCCTTGCGAATTGCCGGAATTCGATTGATGCGATTTCGAAATTCGAAGGTTAATTTTTTTTTTGTTTATTTTTGGCTAGTCTTCATTTTAGCGATCCATCTATCCATCATAGAAAACTAAGTTGGAGTATAATTTCTTACAAAATGTATGGGAACAGTTTTTTACGATTTATGACTTTTCTAGTACTCAAAACTCAGTTGGCCCGATAGAGGCTTTTGACCCTTATAAGAAACAGGATGAAACGGCATTTTCCTGCTGACTGTAATTTTTTTTCAAAATCTGTGAATTTTTATCAAAATTTCTCAAAAAGTTAAGGACAGTCTCTTAAGACCGTTTTTCTGTAGATACAATGGTTAGCGTACTGCTCATCTCAAAAATTCAGCCTGTATTTATATTGTATCTATGATATAAAATATTTAAAATATTAAGATTCATGTGCTTGTAAATAGTTACCTTAGTCATTTTTAATTTTGACATTCAGTGTCCAACGTCACATTGGCTGGCTGGTCCAGTGTGCCTGAACATCTGAATCACGGACGATGTCAAAACCATAGTAATAATATTTAAATTATGCTAACGACACTTGGTTTTCTGATGTAATTTATGAAATACAGAAAAAAATCCTAGTCAATATGAGCTGGCCTTGCATTCGATAATAACTTCGTACTATTCTCAGCCAGCTCAGGGTCAATGTTTTTTTTTTTCTCTTTAAAACGTTGCCCCACACTAGGGATTTCTCCTGTATTGTGGGTGCATTTACAAACATTTAAACTCACATACACAAACAGCCAGACCCGGAACAACTACTTGTAGGTCATACAAATATTTGTTCCGTGCGGAAATCGAACCCACGACACGCAGCGCAGCAGTCAATCGCTTAACCACTGCGCCAACCGTGTCGACAAAACACCGACTTGGAGTCTATGGAGGTATGAGGAACAGGGTGTAAAGATAACTTATCCTCCATAGAAAAGGGATGATCCTGCTACCAGATGGGTGTCGTGTCTAGTGGGCTATTGCCTGACGATTGATGTCAAGATGTTGTATATGTATGCCAGTTGTGTGGTAAACTCTCCTTGCGCGATGCAAGATTTGTGTGACGTCTGGTCATTGATGCGTAGTTCACATGTGACTGTAGATGCCACCACAATACTGTACCTACTAGTGTCAAATTACCTTCGGTTCCAGATACTTACGGTTCGTAAGCATAGGTTTTCACATTAATGACATTTGCTTGGCTGATGAGGCTCCAACGTTTAGTAGTTAGATAGATAATTATGTAGGTATTTTTTTTCTGTCTAAGTAATAGATTCATAATAAACATATTTGGTTTTGAATATATCAGATTTAAATAATATTAATAAAAGTTGATAGTCACACTATCGAAATAGGTCTAAGATCTGTAAAGATAGTTTTAAAAGTAAAATAAATAAATACATAATTTGGTTATAAAAAAAATAAAGATTTAATTCGGACCTTGATCCATAATGTTAGTAATACACAATACTTATGCTATGTTAGTAACAAATGCAACTCAAATTTTAGTTCAAATTCCTGTTGCACTCAGTTGACGCACCGGGTACATGCACATGTACATGCACCCAATGTGCCATAATGGTGCAACACGGCTTATCACTGATGACCTTCAGAATGTCGTTGACGCTCCCACGCACTCTGCGCATCATGGACGCAATCCTTTTTCGCAGGATGGTACCCTGGAAACCATCAGTATGCGCTTCGGCAAACATTCCTGATGCACTGCAGTAACGTGGGAGCCCCAACAACATTCTGAAGGCATTATTATATTGAACTCTGAGGGCGTTATATGCCCTTTGCGTATATCGAACCCAGAGAGTACACGTGTACAAGGATTGGCAAAACGCCTGACTGACTGGTATTTCTCTCGTCTGTGTTAGTATAGAAGTAAATGCTTTATGTTGTAAGTCCAAAGCAAACTAATAATAGTTTGTATGTTTATTTTGAACCCTCTCTGAATTGCCGTGGAAAGGTTCAAAACAACCCACGCAATTTAAAGTATTGTTACAAAGTATAATACTCGTAACGATCTAAGAATAACATTTTTTGCTTTGTACAACGTTTTATATAAATACCCATGACGCACCCCAGCTTCACACTAAAAACTTGGTATAGATGTATTCATGTATAAAAAACGTATTATGAAAATATCAAAATAAAACCGGCCTGTAAAATAAAATGCAATGTGGGTGTCAAAGTAACATCAATATTTTTTTTTTTTTCAAATAGGCACTGAGGCAAAGGAAAAGAAAGTCACACTTTACAAAAAAATAGAATTGATTCTAGTCACCCCTTCCAAAAGGTAGTTTCGTATGGAGAATCTATGGGCAAGAAACTCCACCGTTACTTTTTTTTTAACAATATTTTTGTATAGGTAAGTGTAGATTAATTATATAATATATTATGAAGACGATGCACCTAGAATAAACTTACCATACCATAATAGTTAAAAATAATTAAAAATGAAGCAATGACGGATAAATTAATTATGTGATAGATACATGGTGCTCATATATTTGCAAACATTGTAAAAGTATAGGTTTTCCTAAAAAAAAATATGAGTGTGTGGGTTAAGGTAATCACAGAATGTAAAATAAATGTCATAGAAATAATAAATTATACTATTGAGATAGCAACCAGTTTGATTTCTCTAGACTCTAGATTATTCTATGCAGCTGGACCAGCATGTTTTCAAACATTCTTATCTTGGATATAATCCTCTAAATTGTAATAATGCTTATTTACAAAGTGTACTTTTCACATAAGTTTTAAATTTTCTTACTTTTAATTGCAATGTAGCACAAGGTATGTTGTTGTAACACTATTATGTCTATCACTTATTTTATTTAAAGGTGGCGATTTTTTCTGTACACCTCTGCCTAACCCTTCGGGGAAAACAGGCGTGATATTATGTAAATTGTAATAATGCTTATTTACAAAGTGTACTTTTCACATAAGTTTTAAATTTTCTTACTTTTAATTGCAATGTAGCACAAGGTATTTTGTTGTAACACTATTATGTCTATCACTTATTTTATTTAAAGGTGGCGATTTTTTCTGTACACCTCTGCCTAACCCTTCGGGAAAAACAGGCGTGATATTATGTTATAATGTTAAATCTCCACCTCGATATAGCCAAAACAAAAATATCAATAATTCTGCGCTCGTATATATCTAAGTGATATATCCCAATAAATATGATAATACCCGTCTAGCTACTAATACTAGCACGTGTCTTGTCTCCCACACAAGTATTTAAGACAGAAAATCCACGCCACACAATTCGTGATAATTTGTAGTACCTGATATCTGACCTTGTGAAAGCCGCAGGAATTCGCTGGACGCGGTAAGCCTGTTGAAGTGACGGTGCTTGGGGAGGCCTATGTCCAGCAGTGGACGTCTTTCGGCTGAAATGTTGATAATCATGACCCAATATCTACGGTATATTTATCGTAGCTGTATAGGTAATTATTTAATAACTATCAGTTAAACAAAAAATATATTTAAATGGTAGTGATTGCAAGTGCCTGAAAAAAAAATTGCCTCTAGTACTATCTGCAAGGTTTTACACGAATTAATTCACTAGAGTTGTTTGATACCAAGTTTTTCAGGCAAAACATTGTTGCTTACATCATTATATTTGGGTAGAACCTCCGTACCTTTATGAGTGAGATGAGAGAGTAACTCATTAACAGATAGGTACAAATGACGTTGAATTAAAAACTATCTAGTTTATTACGTACTTAAGTAAAACTTTAAATAAAAGGTGCCTTGTCCGTGAATGATTCCAGATTGTTCTGATGACTGTTTATTGTGCATATACCTTCTGTCCCTTCTATAAGAGTATTTGATTACGTCATATACGGCTGAATTCCACCCCACCGTAGTAATATCATTATCGCTTCCGTCGGCAGTTCTACGATGCTACGAGATACCGCTACGGCGTAGCTGCGTAGCACTATCTTAGATAATCCGGCATTTCTGTAGGCACTTTGTGGTTTCAAGAATTTTTGGATCGTGGATTTTGTAATGTAGTTTGAACATTCAGTATAGTAATGTAAGATTTTGAACTGCTATTAAAGTAGTTTTCTAGTGACAAAGATATGTTATTCAATAAACTTTTGTTAAAATGAAAAGATAAAAATAAAGAAGGTTGACAAAAAGGTCAAACACGACCGGCTTTTAGAACGACATCAATTCTAAATTAGAGAAAATCTGCTGTTCCGTAGAAACTTTTTTTATCAGTTGTCACCCTTTTATTACACCTTTATTAACGAATCTAATTTAACGATTCGTAAAAAGTTCAATTACTTTTTTACTGACACGTCTTTTTTTTTTCTCAAAAAATCGACTTACAAAAAAAACATTTCATTTAATTTCATAATCAATTTGTTTTCTCTACATGTCCCACTGTTGGGCAAAGGTCTCGCCCACAGCTTTCACTCTTCCCTGCACGTTGCCTTCTCCGGGCAAACTACCAATTTCTTTCAACAACAAAAAATTATCTCCATCTTACATAAAGCAAAATCCCAGTTTAAACGCTAATAATACCCTCCTCTAAAGATAAACGCGTTGTAATAAATGCACATCAAACAATATAGGGGTTTCCTACCGTTATTAGCCCTTATCTACCCTCTTAAGGAACAATAGATGAACAATAAGCCACCGCGAAAGCCTTACGGTCATCTGTGTAAATTCTATGGGGAAACCGCTTCTTTTAGTAATCTTTGCATATGGGAAACTATTGTCGGAAGGCAAGTATGCTATTAGGTATTTCGGTAAGTTGTAATATGTTGTTGTAATTGTATGGTTTGAAGAGTATTTATTTCTCATAAGAACATATACGTGATACATTTTACTTCAACCAACTCAGCGTATCGCAGTCCACTGCTGGACATAGGCCTCTGCTTTGCCACAACACTCTCTCCTCCAGTATACAGTTAATTACAAGATATTTAAATAATTTAAATAAATCGTCGTCTCATCATCATTTCATCCGAAAGTCGTCCACTGCTGGACATAGGCCTCTTCCAAGGGGGGTTTGCCATAATCGCCACGCTTGGCAGACGGGTTGGTGATCGCAGTATGGTGTTAAAATGCATAGAGAACGCTGCTGCCCATTCTCTAGTAAGTCCCTTAGTCGCCTTTTACGACACTCACGGGAAGAAATACGACACGAATGTACACTTAGTTTTGCAAATAAATCTATGACTGACTTTGACGTCGTCTAATGTGACTCAATGATTGTATTGATGGCTCAGCGGTAAATTTTTCATTTTTTGTTTTTTTCTAGACGTTTTTGTTTTATTCTAGGTAATCAGTATTTCGAGAAAAAAATAACGAATCTTTTGTATGCAATTGTATAGACAGAAAAGAAAAATTAATTTATTGTCACAGTAAATCAACTTTTCTTTTCTCTATTTCTCCATGGAATTGCAGGTTTGAACCTGGCAAGTATCAATGTGTTCTTGGAAATCAATAATAGGCGATTTAAAAAAAAATGAGAATTCCCGGTTCTTATACAACCTGTCCCGGAATTAACGCACAACCTCTTAAGGGGTCATTTTACTCATCATTACGAACAACTTTTACTATGGGACCAAACCTGAAATCGCGAAAAAAAATCAGCTGTTCCCTACATTTTAAAGAGTTAAGAGAACATACCTACATGTAACAGCAGATTTTTTTTCGCGATTTCAGGTTTGGTCCCATACTAAAAGTTGTTCATAATGATGAGTAAAATGACCCCTTAAAAGGTTGTGCGTTAATTCTGGGATATGTTGTATACGTCTGCCAAAACGCGATGCGAGCACACTTGGTGATCAATGTTCGTGCCTTATCTGTATGACGAGAAGAGATTTTTGCCCTAGACTAGGCTGGTACCGTTAAGCTCTGGCCACACTGATTAGGCGAATCTCATGCGAAACGTGGGACGCGACTGCTTGCGTCGGTGGTTTTAATAATGAGGTAGTCACTCGTCTATTCGCGCCAGTTTGAACACCTTGAGTTAGCTTTATTAAACACAGCAATTAATACCAACATCATCGTCCCATTTCTAGCCACAGATCTAAACAACAATATTAATACGGCATGTCATAATTTTAAACGAATCAATGTCACCCTCTTTCAAGCGACACTCTCATCCAATTTTCGTGGCCGGTAATAGGGTTAGCCCAAATCGGGACGGCTAAAGTCTGGAAAGTGTCGCTGCCGGCTCCTCTATACTCCGCATTACACCTAGTGTGATCTGTTTCGCTATTAATTATTACGCAAATTGGGTACGGGGAGAGAACGTTTGTAAGTCGGTAACGTGCCTTTAGATTAATTTACTGGGAATACTCGTAGGTTAAGAGGATGGCATGGTATCCTCCTGAAAGAGAAGCTACCCCCCCCCCCCTAGCTGCCTGTTAGAGATAACTGCGATCGCCAGTATGTTTGTGAAGAGAGGTGCATATTTAAAAAAAACCCAGTCAAGTGCGTGTCGGTCCACGCACAATGAAGGGTTCCGTAGTTGGGATGAATATATCCTAAGAACAAACTTAACTTTGTAGTTGTAAAAATGTTCTCTTATATACCTACGTCACGGGCAATTATCTAACTGCATAGTAAGTAAGTTTGTAATCGCATACATTTTTTTATGTGGTAAAACTATAAATTAACGATTTTCCTTGAGACCTTGCTTCTTGCCAAATGTCATGATTCTAGGTCAACGGAAAGTACCTTATATGTTTTGATTTATTTGCGAGTATCAAAATATGTCGCATAATTAATGTCCGATTTTTTTGATTTGTTGACTCAGAAGCTCGATTTTTTTTAGAGCTCAATACTCAATACTTTATTGCATTCCATAATGTGTACATAATATAACAGTTAGTATGTTAAACTTAGAATCAATTATGGACCCTGTCGGGCACAGCACAGTTAATTTTTAATAGGAGAAAGGATGAAGGCGCTTTTTGTTAAGAATAAAAATAAAATTACATTAAAATAGTATTATGTCATGAAAATAGTATCATTAAAATAGTATCGTTTGATTTTCTGGTATTTATATTTTATATAAGTATGTATATATTTGGTTTTAAGTTATAGGAATATATTTTTAAATTATATATTGCACGATTTATATTATTAATATTATAAATTACAATAAATAAATATTTATAATTTTATTTAGTCTTGTAGAATGTTATTATTATTAATTGTGCACTATTTAGCCATTTTGTGTATTCATTTTTAAATTAACAATATTTTAGTGTTTTAAAATAAATTTATATTCAAAGTGAAATTTAAAATGAAATATAGGTACTTATTATGTAAAAAAAGTTTTTATTGCTGTTGAAATTCATCGCTAAAATATTCGTCAATAGTGTATCAGCTTTTGATTATCAGAAATTGTTTTAATTTATTGATAAAGATATTATTTTTATTTATACTTTTGATATTTTCCGGTAACTTATTGTATATTTTAATGGACATAACAAACATTTGTTATGTCCATTAAAATATACAATTACATTAATATTAATTTCGTAACATACTGGACGAGTGCATTTTTAATCGTGAAGTGGGTATGTTTAATCTGCTTTCATGTCTAAGTGCAATTTTTGTTTGGATATCTCCTCTTTTGGTATAAAATTGCGTATTACGTACAAATTTACAAATTTCAAATAAGTAGAGGCAGGGTAGGGTTAATCTTTTTAGATCTGTAAAGTGGAATACATTGCTAATACAGGAGCCTGTATTAGCTTTTTGGGTCTAGCCTACATATTAGACATTAATTTCAACTTGATAGCTCCATCCGTCCGTCTGTCGATAGATGGACGGAGGTATCAAGTTGAAATTGAACGGACAACGAAGTGATCCTGTAAGGGTTCCGTTTTATCCTTTTGAGGTACGGAATCCAAAAAAATGGAAGTATTGTGTTTTTGGCTTCGATTTAACGTTCACTATACACATACCTAGTGATTATTGAAATTGCATGAGGCAACGTTGATTATTAGTTTGTAAGAAGTAGGTTATCACAGGAAGACAAAAATCCCATTAACTCATAGAAAGCTACACTATTGTCAAGTGCCATGTGATATGTTTTATGGTGTATTTGACTTTGATGCAGACGAAGCCACGGGCAGGAGCTAGTTAATGATCATTTAAATGAGGTGTAATATGGCAATACTATCTATGTTCAGCACTTGAGAATGAGTAGATCATTTCAGGTAAGTAAATTTCAATAATCTTAATCAACCTTTCTACACGGAAATACAAAGAAAACGGTTATCTCACATTCATTATCTATATCACCAATAATTAAGCCATACCTCGTACCAAAGCATTTATTTAACTTTAAATAAATTGTATAAACTATAAAGCCGCCTCGAAATTACCCGTTCGCGTGCATAAACTCGTGAAGAGAGAAAATAAGCAGGTATTGTTTACCGAGCCCGGTTCTAGGAAATTGACCATAAACATCTATTCCCATTGCCTCCAACAAAAATCATCATAAACCTTATAAAGTTAGTTTTTTTCCCATCGGGTAGTCCAACTTTTCTTAGAAATTATTGCATAAGTAATTTATTTCAATTAAACCATTTACAGGCACTCTTGAATTGTCAAGGAGTCGGTCAGTTAGAAATATGAATCTAGTTGCCCATTCCAAAGCGTAGTAGGCACCTTTGGAGGGGAACGGGCAAGAAACTCCATCGTTGTCCATGGAATTTCCTGCCCTTGGGTTTCTTTTAAATTATATTAGTATAAAAATGTTGAATTTATAACTAAATGTGCGGACGATGTTAAAAAACGTGTCCATAGTACAGCAAATAGAAACAATTCCAAAATAAAATAGTGAAATAAGCCGTAATAAGTGGCAGTTAAGAGATAACCAGTCCCAGCTGATGGCACCTGTTCACGAACATGACGCATGGGTCAGTGCGATTCAGCTGAACCATTTTGAAGAGAGCTAAATGATCCAGTACACGCGCCACCATCAGTGAGACCTCTGAGTGAGCATGACATATTCTCAGCCGCTAAGGCACATTCAAGTCAATGAAAGACATATTACCCGGTAAATGGTAGCTCTATTGTACATAGTACTCACACCTGTGCTATGCAATTATATAATACAAAGGAGATTGAATTTATATAATGAAAAGATAGTCTTATAATCTTCAGCTTCTCCAACAGTATTTATAAATGTTAATCACTAAGTTGTGGTTGTTTATCAGGCCAGCATTGAGCCAAGCATTTTATCAGCGATATAATCACTCAACTTATAGTATGCTTGGCTACATAGTGTGCGGTTTATACAAGATTCTAATTTCGTCTCATTCAGTTGAAGTAGGTGGGGAGGTATTATATTGTAACATTTTTAAACAGTACCCCGTGAAAGATGAGTCTACTTTGGCCAGTCTGAAACCTGGTTGAGCTAATAGGTCCCTATGTCTAGTACTAAAATTATGTCTTTCACAACTTTTACTAAAAAGATGGCGGGTGTCTTAAAAGGCGACTAAGGGACTTACTAGAGAATGGGCAGCAGCGTTCTCTATGCATTTTAACACCATACTGCGATCGCCAACCCGCCTGCCAAGCGTGGCGATTATGGCAAACACACTTAGGGGGAGGCCTATGTCCAGCAGTGGACGTCTTTTGGCTGAAATGATGACTAAAAAGATGTATTTTTTCTTACGTACACACAGCGTCACTATGTGCTAACCCCTCAAGTTTTAAAATGTTACACGGCTACAATATGAATTCGTTACGAATAATCTAAAGAATACTTAAAAAAGCGATCATTGTTTCGACTTGGATTCGAACCATCGTATCACCGAAAGTCGTCATACTCATACGCCGCAGTTTGTCAATACACACGATGTCATAGCTTAGACGGCACGGTTGGCGCAGTGGTTAAGCGATTGACTGCTGCGCTAAGTGTCGCGGATTCGATTCTCGCGCGGAACAAATATTTGTATGACCTACAAGTAGTTGTTCCGGGTCTGGCTGTGTGTGTATGTGAGTTTAAATGTTTGTAAACGCACCCACGATACACGAGAAATTACAAGTGTAGGGCGACGTTTAAAAAAAAAAAAACTAGCCAGCGAGCCCTTAAAAATTGCGATGAAATTGTTATCTACTATCCGTCCGAGTCTCTTTATAATCGTTAGATCTTGAAGGTACCCATTTATTTTACGTACTTACGCTATATAAAATTAATCCATAACTTCAAGTTATTACTACTCGTACAACGTTTGATGTACACGCTCACATAAACGATGTCACTTGTCTAGGGACCGATTTGTGGCAGTTGGTTAAATATGTATAATAAGATAACTGTAAATAATCATTTAACACAGCACCCCATATAAGATGTACGTACTTTAGATAATATGAAAAATTTTGGATCTATTTTATCTTTATTTCTAGTATTAAAATTATGTCTATCACTTATTTTATTAAAAATATGTTTTTTTTTTTTTTTTTGAGTTTTACTAATATTTATTTTTAAAAATATTTACGTAACTTATACGCTAACAGACTTAAAATAATAATATGTTCCATCACGAACGTTCCCGGTGGACCACTTTTCACCCTTATGCCCATAGTAATAAGGTTGAAAAGTGATCGACCGAGAACTTTCGCGGTGGTACATGGATATAAAAAAGGAGGGGGACAGAATCATCGGGCATCAAAAAGTTCGTCCGCATCGCTGTCAACAGGAAAAGTGCCCAAAAGGCTGGCAGCATTGCCACGTTGTATGGCGATGCTGATTCTTTGCCCGAAAAATAGACACCCCGACGGTGACAAGAGCACGACGGATGATGTCATTAATCCTGGCGTGTCGTGCTATCCGGCCTGCGCTCTTACTGCAAGATAGGCCATGATGTCCAAGGCAGTCGACAGCTTCTCCGCACTGGCAGCGATGCTGAGCGCCCAGACGCAGACAGCGCGACACGAAAGGTGGTGTCACCCAACATAGTGCCTATGTGTCTCTGGGAAGATGGGTTTGCGGGCCGATCTGTATCCGGACAAGCCGATTTCCAGACGTTCGCGGCATCGGTCAAGCACGGCACTTCAGAGTCAACCAGGCAACCAGCTAAAATTTTCCGGGTCAACTTTTCAGTGCTGTGGACAGAGGACAGGAACGCCGCCGCCGGTAAGCTAATACTGGTAATTTTGCGGATGCCGAGGCCACCAAAACGGATGGGTAGTGGGTCTTGAAGCCACACTCGGTCGTCCAAGGCCACATTTAAAATGGATGTAAGTGTGCTGCGAATAATTTGGTCAATTTTGTCCAACAGATGTGGTTGCTTCCATAAAGGGGAAGAACGCAGATAATATAGAAAATTTGGGCCAAAACAACAGTATCTAATCAGGGTGAATGCCGAATGTAAATTAATTTTGGAGAGTCTATCGGAAATTTCGTTGAAGTTTTTGATTTTTTCGCTGATCAAAGGAGAAAAGCGGTCTTCTAAAATTGGAGAACCTAGGAGGTGCAGTGAGCTTTTTTCTAAAATTTTGATTTGCTGGCTATTGCATTAAATTTCTCTAGGGTCAATTGTCTGTCGGTAATGTCAGAAAGGTAAATTTCACATTTTGAGGGGTTTAGTTCCAAGCCAATATATTTAAATTGTCGTTTGAGGAGTTGTAGGTCTTTCAAAACGGTGTCACCTCCTAGCATTCTATCATCTAAATACCACACGTTAAAGTTTGAATTTAGTTTCTGGATAATTGTATGAACAGCCAAGCTGAAAATGACTCAGAGCTTAGCCCAGTCCCCCCCGCCCGCAAGAGGAGTTATTTGTGGTCTCGTCAAGAGTGATTCCTAGGAAAACCGTTTGATAAATTCAATTTTTTCTCCATTCAATATGATATTACATTCGCAATTTCTAACTTTAGGTAATTTAAATCTAATGCATTTGGTTTTTTTTTTCTGGTCCTTCGTGATTCTCAGGAACACAGTTTTATTGACGAATTCTAGTTTCCCTTGAGTCCATACTATCTCATAATCACTACTTTCGACATTTGGGAAAGAAAATCTTATGGACTTAGTTTTTTCCATTTAATACTAAATTATTGGCAGTTAACCAATTTTGAACCTGCAGTAGGGCGTTATTTACATCGTAAAAATAGTGTCGCATATCTACTTTTAAAATTAAGGAAGTATCGTAAATAACACCATTTATTGTTGATTTTTTTAATAAATGGAGTAGATCATTAATATACACTAAAAAGAGTTATGGACCAAATATCGTGACTTTTGCAACACCCATTTTTACTTTTAAACCGAGTGAACTGATACCATATATTTAAACTGGCTGTTGTTTATTATATAAATAAGATTTTACTAAATTGAGCGCAAGTTTTCCAAGCCCGTAATGCTCAAGTTTCAAGAGTAAGGTGTCGTAATCCACGCAATCAAATGCTTTGGATAGTTCACAAAAGATACTTATGGTGTCTTGGGCCTCTTCCCACGCGTAAAAAAAGGTTACACCGGTGTCGATCGTACAACATCCTTTGGTGAAACCATACTGTTGATCGTGAAAGGATTCGTGTTAAAATGATTGAACATTTGATTAAGCATTACCTTTTTAAACACCTTGCTGAAAATCGGCAACATGGATACGGGTATATTGGTGTCTTCACTGTCCCCGGATTTGAAAAGTGGTATTACTACCTTACTGTAGTTAATTAAATGCGGGAATATTTTTCAATTAGTTACGACAAACTTTCCTTTCTAATGGGAATATTATGAAATTGCACTTGAGTAAGTTTCTTCGAATAGAAAGTTAGTTACAGTTGGACTTTATTCGTTTTATAATGTACTTCATACCAAATGGGACCAATGGGAATATGTGCTTTATGGTTTCATACCCAACTGCTGCATTTTTCCTTAAGTTGAGAAAATTATAACTTGGAACTTTATGTATTGGAAAAACTGGTTGTATGACAATTTAATTTGACTTTATTGTTATGATTTGTTTCTTTTACTACTTTAGTATCAGAGTAGCTTGCACTGCAGCATTTGAAAATGGGTCGAGGAAATAAAATATTGATTCACATAATATTTCTATAGCCACGGAGGACACGAAATGGAGATAAGCTTAAAAGGAGTGTTGTCAGAGCTCGTCCCGGAACTGTTTACTTAAACTTTAAACGTATATAAAGGAATTCAGCATTTAAAAGCGGTAGTTTCATAATCCCGATATAATCGAACGATATTTCTAATTAGTATTTCTCCCTATTTAGCTTTGAATTGGGAGAAACCCATCAACATTAGCATATTAATTAGGCAGCGAGCCGAATAAAACTGTCGATTAATTCTATAACAATTATATACCGCCCTTACTCTCAGTTATTGAGATTAATAAAGCGATAATAAATTAAAAGCATTTTAACTAGATGACTAAATACTAATGCACTAGTGGGATTCAAAACAAACAAGACTTCATTAATACTGAACAATTTAAAAGCAATTATTATCATTATTCCTTTTGGTGGACCATTCGCTGTGAAAACCGAATAATAAAAAAGAAAATGGACTCCTGGCCGTTCGATCGACGTCGAATTCTTTGAAATGAATCGTCATTTCCTTATTATGAACTGAACCGAGATTCCCATTGTCCTGTGCAAAATCATGATTTCCCATTATTTCAGACGGCTTAATCAAGATTGCCGTATTCAATGGGAAATTTATATTTTTATTTTCGTGGTGGTTCGATTAAAATTAATCAGCACAAACTTGAGAATGGTAAAAGCGTGTTGATGTTTATTAAACTGTTTTTTTATTGAAACCTTTAAGGTTAATATACCACTTATAGTAAATTCTATATTATTGACAAAATAAGCTTTTAAAAATCATGTTGCCCCATTTGGGCGAAATTCGGGCGTGAGGACTATTTCACCTGTTCGCCCTTAATTTTTTTTTTTTTTTTTTAGTATTTGTTGTTATAGCGGCAACAGAAATACATCATCTGTGAAAATTTCAACTGTCTAACTATCACGGCTCATGAGATACAGCCTGGTGACAGACGGACAGACAGACAGACGGCGGAGCCTTAGTAATAGGGTTTCCATTTTATCTTTTGGGTACGGAACCCTAAAAAGAAAAGGTATTTATTGGAACTCGCACAGGAAGCTAATAAGTAATACAACGTAAATATTATGACAACCGCAATTCAACGCCCGACGTAACCTCATTTGTCTATGCCTTGAGTGTATCTGGCATCACCGTACATCTAGTGTACACCCGCCGCTGTTTTTGATGTGTTATTTCCTCCCGCTTTCTGTCGGAGTGATTTTGTGAAAAGGGACGGAAGTGTGTAACTGGAAGTGACATTTTGAGCGTGGAATAAGTAAGTATTTTTTTTAATATCGTGGAATTAGTGTACTCATGGAATTAGTAAGTATTATATAGATTGTAAGTAGGTCTAATTCCGACCAGTGGGCGACCACTAGCAATGAATAACTATTCGAATAAATATTTCAGTATTTACCTTTTTAAATTTTGAGGTTATTTTCTGTCGTTGCTTATTACCATGAAGGTATAGATAAAAGTGAAGGCCACACTCTTAATACCTAAGTGACGATGATTGTGGGTGACTCTCTCTCTCTGAATACATACATAAGATAAAGAAAACACATATCACTGTCTCGTTCTTATGTATGTATTCAAAAAGAGAGAGTCGGCCCAAAGTCGTCTTCACTTAGGTTTTTAGAGTGTTGCCTCCACTTTTATCTATACCATCAAGCTTATTCCCAAGGTGAGATGACTAATGTAAGGCTCGCTAATCTTTTATTGGTCGAGGTTCAACATAAATTATGTAAATAATAAATTAACATGTAGGTATTATGTTAGTACACGATCCGTGTCAACACGCTATATTATCAAAGCTCAGAATCGCGTAAAATTACGATATAATGATAAGGTGTCACGCATACATAACAGCGGCAAACGTTATAATTATAAAACCATCGTAAAACCCCAATTATTTTTTATAGGCTATAAAGGGAAGCATGCACTTTGTAATGTTACATTTTGATCGTGATGTTGACATTGTGAAACATTATCAAATAGAATCCTAACCTTTTCCCAACTATGTTGAGGTCGGCTTCCAGTCTAACCAGATGCTGCTGAATACCAGTATTTTACATGCATTACTGCCTATCTGACCGCCACCACCCAGTTACTCGGTAAGATGATACTCCTTGGTAAGACTGGTTGTCAGACTTTCAGGCTTCTGACGACCCGTGACAAGTGTCAAAGATCTACAAATGACAGCCGGGACCAACGGCTTAACGTGTTTAACATAACCAAATAAAATGCCAATTTAAAATTTTGCTTTGCTAAAACAAACTGTCATTTATTTTAATTTTACTTTAACGAACATGTAATTTTTATTCTGCAAAGGATGAAATGCTGGCTGAAAATAAATAATAACCATTCAAAAATATAGCCTGTAATATAATCGATAGGTTTTTGTTTTTCTTATGTTTATTGAAAATCTCATCCAACAAGATTGCCTTTTCAGCAATAAAATACTCTCAGTATCTCAAATATTACACAAAACAATATTATTCCGAAATCCTAACACAGTTTAGATTCATTCCAAACAAAAAAAAACGATTTAACTCTAAATGGAATGTCAAATGCTATATCAAAGGTGTTTCACAGTCCGGGGGTCACACGTCGATCTCGCCTCACTAGCGCTTAACCTGAACTTTGTTCCATCGTAATAAGGTTCAGTTTGGTCCCAAAACTTACCTTGTAATACGTTTGAAATTACTTTTTGGGTAAAAAAGTGTAAAAAAAGAAACGGTTTCCCGCTCTCTGCAAATTGTTTGACAGTGGTTGTAACTGGACTATTGCATTTAATTACTGCTTTATTTTATTCGTTGTTTGTAAAATTCAGTTGGTAATTGGTATGCCATGCGGATTGTTGCAATTAACAGATGCTGAATCTAGTGTGTATATTTTACTAGGCTCATTGAATCAGATCTACTTTTAGATAAAAATGCTGAAATAATGTATAGCACAACTAGTTTAATAGTTGCAAAAGACGTGATCAAAAATTAAAAAAAAAGCTAGTAAAATTATGGGATAATAATTTATCAAATTCCGATAGAATTCTCTATTTATTTAATCCACCCTAAAAGTTTTTTCATACAGAAAGTTGAACAACTCAAGCATTATTAGAACCCTCAAATACTCTTGAAAATACCATTTTGAACGAGAAGTATCCCCATAAGTTGCAGCTCATTGTCCACAAATAACATTTTTACTCTTCTGAAGATCTCAAATTAAAGTTATAACCTCTCCCACCACAATCGATAAAACCGTTACATAATTCGGTGTAACAAATTCAGATATTCCAAGGACTATCACAAAGGGAAACTGTAAGTGATTCACCAAGACACTGTAACTTTAAATTCAACCTTACTTTTACAGAACTAAAGTAGGATTTGCCTTGACAGGGTATATTTACCCAAAGTCTGTCCATTTTCATCTCATCCAGTATATTACACAAGAAATGCACTGTAAAAATCGATTTGGAATATCTCAGCTCCTGATTTAAGTGTAAATTGAATTCAATGTATGATATGGACCATTTCAATGATCTGCAAACAGTTTTTGCTGCTAATGGTGAAAATTAAATGAGCAAATAAGTTAGTACCAATAGTTCAGGATTTTTTTTGATTTTATGCTCTTCTCTCGGTGCAAAAGTAATTTTATTTACGGTAGTTAGTACACTTGGTACTGATCTCATTAGCTGTATGGGAGTTTTTGTGGAACACTATGATAAACCATGCAGATTTTTTTGTTTCTGGAAAGTTTTTTAATTGGATTGTGGTATCTACCCATGTTGAATTACGCGATGAAGGCTGTCTCAAGCCTGTGTATTGAATTCTTATTAGTCTGAGCGTTGATTGAAGTTCATTCTTAACTGTGTTTAATTCCTCTTTTTACCAAAATATGCTTGACTTTTCTTACAGCGGCACTTGACTCCGTTATCAATCTTATTGGCAAATATTTTTATATGTTATCGCCCATTCCAATAAATAACCCATTCAAATAATAAAAAAAGTTGCTGAAGTTTCCTAAACCTATTTTTATCCACCATTCGTGTTTGTGTGTTTACAAAAACTAAAAACTTATACTAGATGGCGCTGTATTAAAAACAAAAACTTGATACCTTGCTAAATGGCTTTGTATTAATATATTGTCACGACATCACGACTTTTTTTATAATACACACTATCATACAATATTGTTCTTGTCTTTGCCTACTTTATCCGCTCGCTGTGTCTCAGTGGTTAAGCGTGATTCTAGAAATAAAATGAAATTGTTTATTCAGTAAATAGAATTTCGAAATCACTTACACGTCATATTAAAAAAATATTTAAAACTATGCTAGATGTAATCGACGAAAACCTTAAACCGCCAATCCCCTCCCCTTCCCATGCGCCATTCACTGTATTGGAGCTGCCCCGCACCCTGCGCACCAAGAACGCGCACCGCTTGCGCATGGTGGTGTGGAAACAGTCGCTGCGCGCTTCCGCAAACATGCCCGAGGCACTGCAGAAGCGGGGCAGCCCCAACACCGCTCTGAACGCGTTATTGTATTGGATACGGAGGGCACTGTAAGTCGCTTGTGTGTAGGAAATCCATAGGCTGCACGTGTATAAAGAAGTGTAAAAGGCTTTAAAAAGCGTTATCTTAACTTGATTTGAACAACGTGCAAACCTTCGGGCTATCATATTTGCTCTTTTCGACAGTGCCCTCCGCTCCCTTTCGATGTCCACATGGTCCCTCATGTCGGCTGTTACCCAATGCCCCAAGTATTTAAATTGGTCCACCCGTTCCAACGGTACATCATTCAGGCGAATGGGTGGTACAAGTTGAGAGCACTTGGCGCCGGCCTGAAAGACCATGTATTGACTTTTAGCGACATTATACATGAGGCCGTGTGTGTTCGCGTAACCCTCACACACTTGCAATAACTTGCGTATTCCACAGACCGACGCGCTCAGTAGCACCATGTCGTCTGCGTAACTCAGATTGTTTACACATACACCATCAACGTGGCAGCCAACATGGTGGCTACTGAGTGCGACGATGAGTGCATCCATGTACAGATTGAACAGTGTGGGGGAAGTTAACCCACCTTGTCTCACTCCACATTCAAGCTTGTACGACTCTCACAATACACCCGCCCATCTGACACTGTTGACCTGGTGTGCATACCAATACTTGAAGATGTTCACAAGTTCATGTGGCATGTTCGTGCTCTCAAGTTTCCGCCATAGCACGTCATACGACACCAGGTCAAAAGCCCTGGACAGGTCGAGGTAACACGCGTAAACTGGAGTTTTACGATCAGTATAGTATCTGACGGTATGCTTGAGGCACAGTATTGCACTATCTGTAGACAATTTGGGTCTAAAACCAAATTGATTGTCGTGCAACGTCACGTATTTTTGTAACTGTGCATCCAGCAAACCATCAAACACTTTTGCTATAACAGTAGCAAGAGAAATAGGCCTGTAGTTAGTCTTATCGGCTAGATCACCAGTTTTATTCTTCACTACAGGCACCACCACTGTTCTCATGAAGTCGTACGGCAGATAGGAATGGCTCAGGCATAGCGAGTAGAACATAGCTAAAACTCTCGCTATATGTGGGCCGGCATGCTGCAAGTGTTCAATACTGAGGCCATCGAGGCCAGGAGACTTGCCTTTCGACATATACTTGATTTTTAACCTCTTTGGCTGAAAACCTTGACTCCATTTTGCCCATGGCGCCCTCAACACTGACCACCTCAACCTGTCTGCCCAGCATGGGTTGTACAGAAAAATGGGACCTAAATAAATTTGCTATGCCCCTAGGTTCATTTACGCCATCGACGCTCACCGGAAGACCAGGCCTTATTATTTACCTTCTTGGTATTCTGCCAAAAACCACGAAAATCCCCGTTTAAGTGCTTCTTAGCAAAGATGTCCATTTTTAATTGGTCCTGATGATCTTGACACCATTTAAGTCTAGACTTGAACACCCTTCTGCTTTCACACATATCCCGATATAAGTGTCCGCCCTTCGGTTTACCGCACATTACCCAATCAATAAATCTAGTTCTGGCCACCCGGTGAGCCTCGCTGACGTTTTTGTTCCACCCAACTACACGCGAGCCAACCGACACCGTCTTTTTGCCACCTCGACCCGCCAAAGATGCATCACGAAGAGCAGTCACAATAACAGAATATAGTCTATCAAGGACACGTTTGTGACCGTGGTCACCGCAATACAAGTCAGCACACTTCATACACTCAACGGGGAAGTCAATTAGCCTTAGCCTCCTGTTGCTTTCGCTCGTATACAAAGCAATCTGTTGCTCATTACGTACATCCCAAACCACATCCTTATTCAATATAACATTATGATGCATCGTCTGTGAAATAACGCTTAAATTGCACTCAATAATAAGTGGGAAGTGATCAGACCATACCGTATCATAGTCCACATACACATTAGTAACAGATTGCCTTGCAGACTGAGTTACTAAGCAGTGGTCCAACCAGCTACAGGACCCGTATACGTCACTAACAAAAGTAAACGTATCCGAGTCAATACCCAGTATATCAACATCTACACATAACCAAAACTGCTCAGCACAATAATTCACAAGCTCATTGAAAAATAATCCATATGGCGCAGCATTGTAATCACCTAACATATACACAGATTCAATGCCGTATTCATCAATAATTGCACCTACCATACTAAGGCAGTCCGTAAACTCCGCAATATTGTCCGCCGAGTTCGTTGGCATATATACACTCATCACTATCACAGGCCTATCACTAGTTATAATTTTAATGGCACATATACGCTTACTACCACAGCGTAGCACAGACACTTGTTGAAATACGCTACTTCTCCACAGTAAGGCAACTCCACCAAAGGGTCGCCCACGTAACACCCCTGTGGATGTGTCCATTGCCGATATTCCCGTGTAGCCAAAACCGCTGTCGATCGTAGTTAAGTAAGGTATTTCGTCAGGTAGCAGCCACGTTTCCTGCAACGCCACCAAATCACAGGAGCGACACAGCTCCCTAACACTATTTACAGTTGAAGCTAGCAAACTGTCGTCTATCCATTATTATTTTTATTCAAGTCGTCAGCAGATCTAAGTCCGCTCGTATTGCGATTCTTAAAATTGACAAACCGCCTAAATATGATGCCTCGTGGCCACAGATTTTCATCCAGATAAGCAGGTAATCTAGACTCGGACACGAAAAATTTGTAAGCAATGTGACCCCTTTCTCTTTTCATCAATATTTTCTCTAGCGATACCGTTTCGTGGGTCTTCGAACGAATATAATTAATTATTTCATCTTCAGACGTTTCACTATGTATATTAGTGATAAATATGGGGACTTTCCTATCTGCCGCTTTAAATTGGCCCTCCATATCTGTCGCTACGCCCATCTTGCCAATATAACGGTATTCACGTTGCTTCTTCCGATAAGACACCCTCTGCCATCCGTCATTATTATTGTTTATATTACACGGATCAGCCGGCTGAGCGACTGCAACATTATTAGTGGCGACCGCGTCGACCGTAGTAATCAGCTGTTACGAGCACTCAGTCGGCGCTAGCAGAGACGACTTCCCCTCAACGCTCGCCAAACCGGTTCCGCACTGACTTGCCGCACATACACTCGTTTCCAGCGTGTGAGTCACCGCAGCGCTCGCACTAGCCGCTAATGACCGTTGCTGTGAACATGACTCACTTTTATTTTGTTTTCGTTGTACCTGCTCAATTTTTCTGTATTGTGGCGTTTTCTGATAATGATCACTAACGTTCTCATCTATGTTGCATATCTCGTCGCAAGAAGAATTATGTAGGTGTGATAGTCCCATAGACCCACTATCTAGTAACCAGGCTCCTCGCTTCGCATTGACTTTGAATGCTGACGTATGTGGTAATGAATCATTTCTCATTTGAAATAATTCCGTTCTAAGGTCTTTTAGGTTTTCTAACGTAGCATATGTGTTTTTTATCTCATCCATAGCTGCTTGCATTCGAACCAAATCCTTCAAGAGCTTCGTACAATCCAGATGGTCAAACGTAATAGGCGGTAGTTTTTCTAGCCGACGAGCCACAAACACTGGAATGTCATCCGGCTCAGCAGATTTAAACAGATTTATGATGTCCGTTAAATCTCTTTGTTGTTTGCCTTTGTTTTTCCGTATGATCTTACGCAAATTTGAAGGAATGGCATCAAACAACAGTGACTTCGATTCTTTGATTTCATCACTGGTAAAAGATGAAACACAGATCCGCACCAAAGTTTCTTCATGAACAACCGACACTTTATTCTGAATGTAAGACAACATCTCGTCTATAACTAAGTTGCACTTGTCACACTTTAGAATGTTCGTCATTTTTACTCGAATACGTAAAATCTGCGCTTTCGTAAATACAACGCAACCGTCACCGACAAGCGCGCGCGTCGACGTCTAAAGTATATTTTGATTTACTGTGCTATCCTGAACTCTTGTAATTTCGCTTTTGGCTTCTATGCTTGTAAACTTTACAAACTATTATATAATACTCGTATATACTTACCGATATGTGCTCTTTAATCCTTGTTAATTCCTGTCCTTATCTGTGTATTACCCGTACTTTGGAACGTATTACAAGCTGGCTACAATACTTACCTACCTTTAAACCCTTTCATTCCATCTCTCTGAATCACACCTGTAATGCTATGGCTACATTGTCGAGATAAAGCAAACTACACTTCGCTGGCTCTCTGTTGTACAGCGAGACATCGAGCTGGGTGCAAAAGAGAGCGCCCAAAGTGTAGTTCGCCTTATCACGACAATGTAGCTGTAGCATAAAAAAGTACCAACGACTAGAAGGATTTACTCATAATTTTCCGAAAGGAATATCGTGACCTTGGCACACAGGCAACGGAAGGAACACGGGTGGGTTTTAGTCAGTAAAAGTCTGCCAGCCCTCCCGCGGCGCCCAGAGCGGGAGAAGTTATTTAAGAATTTCCCACCCAAAAAAAATAAGGATTTACTCATAATAATATTAGTCCTACACAGGGGATTTATTTATTACTCCTCGTCGAGACCTAAAAAGTGTAACAAATATGGACACAAAATAGTTAACCCTACAAAGAACGACCATGCTGCGGCAACACTACATTTCAATATTCAACGCGCGAATTGAAAAATACAATTTGTTATAAGTCTGGGAAAAAAAAACTAACTTTTCACATTGTTCATGTCCGAGTATTTGGCTTCAATTTTGTAAAACAGAGTTGTTTTAATATTGCCCTCTGTTTGTTTGGATAGTTTCGTGTCGGGTAGTTTTATTAAAGCTGGTGCTGTTGGTCTCTTATTGGTAAATGTGTCACGCTATTTAGGAAACAGTATTAATTTATAGGAGTGAAAGTGAACATGAATGTTTTTATTTTTATGATGACTATGAAATTACTGGCTCAAAATATGTTATACTTTGTTTCAGAGATGCAGAAGAATCAGAATCAGTGAACTACCTGCAGCAAGTGACACAATTCAGTGAAGTTTTGTTAAAATTCAAAGCTTTTTTGCATTTCCTGCACTAGACACAATAATTACTTCACAGCTACGAAGTTATTCTAAAATTGCCTAATTATATTGTGACACCAAACAAAATATGACCTAACCTAATTAGAATTTTTTGGTATTTGTCCTCCCATACCTATTAACACTGTAACTTGGAAACATTATAAAAGCCCACTTTTTTTTAAAAGAGTAACCGTGGAGTTTCTTGCCGGTTCTTCTCCATAGGAAACGACCAGTTGGAACTGTGCACCTAGCATCTGACGTTTCATAAGTGCCCATGTAGGTTTATGTGAAAAAAAAAATTGATTTAAATTGGCCCAATAATTATCGTACGATCAAATTACGCGCACATCTTAATTAAAAACATTTTAATTAAAACAATTTTACTCAACTTTATTTTAAAGCAACCGGTTAGGTAAGAGTTGATCTCGCTCGTGAATGGTTCCGTTCCCCATTTTGATCTAAATACGTCGTTTTTATATGTGGAAAATGTCGTTGGTTAAAATCCCCAAATTTATAGTTTCCTTTTGCAATGTTACAGACACCCATCTAAATTACAGTATCGGGACTACCTTTTGGAATTTGCTGTTGGCTGTCAACAAGGTGATTGAGTGGGCCTCGGGCCAGTGATTCCTAGCCATTCTCCCAATTATTCGACAGCTAAATTCCAAATTGAATGCTTATTATCTTGTTGATGGAACCTCGGGAAGCGTTGTAGAAACTGTTTTAAATGACCTCAAATAAAATTATTAAAAAATATATTTTTTTCCATTGGCCATGATCTCAACCTTCGAAATGTGAACTATATCGGACAGTACTTGCAAACAACAGACACTTCGCAAATTTCACACAATAGCTCCAGAAATTAATATTATTGAAAAACTCTCCTCGTCTCCTTGGGTATCCAATCTTTGAGATTTCCATACCCGAATTTATTGAGGAAAATATTCAAAATTTCAACGACGTTTCGGAAAAATTGTACCAAATCAACATGCATTCGGCCATCGCCTTATTTCGTTACTGCTGTTTCGCCCCTAAATAAACATATTTCTTTCGCGCTTCACATTTATGGAAGCACACTCAACATTTAGACAAAATGGACCAAATTATCCGCCACAGATTAACTTCGATTTAAAATGTGGCCATGGACAAAAGAGCGTAACTACAAGCTACTCTTCCTATTTGTATGGGAGCCCTCGGTTGCAAGATTTCTAATATCAATTTACCTAATTTACCAGCTTTCATATCCTCGGTAATCGGGATTATCCTGATCACCGAGGATATTTCAATTAAATTCTTGATTTTTGGGATTTTTTAAAATGCCGTGGGTATTGAAAAAATAATCAGGATAATCCTAGCGTCCACACTGATTAATTTTGATGTGCCATGCTTCACCGAGGCTATGGATGCCTGGAGGCTCACTTGCCCGAACTCAGATCTACCCGATAATCCATCTTCCCAGAGACGGTGGGATAAGCCGTGCTGCAGAGTAGTACAGAACAATTTACTTAACACGTCTGCTACTACTGGGGACATGCGCACCTGCGGGCTGTGGGTAAGTAGGTTAAGGCTTCATGCACTACCGTCGTCAAAAATAGGAACTTAGTTCGACGATACTAATTTCCGCCTCGCTGCTTCCCTACGACTCCATGTTGCTCTCGACATTGCTGTCACTGTGGCAAAATTGTCAACAGTCTCGGGAGTCACGGCCTGTCCTGCAATCGAAGTGCGGGTCACTTAGCGCGGCACGCGAACATCGTTCCAGCTGTATTAGAACCCAATGACTAAGGACGCGACGATGCCAAGAGACCGGACAGCATGTCTTTATTTCCTTGGAAGGTGGATAGGCCTTTAGTGTGGGATGCAACGTGTGTCGATACTCTTGCGCCATACCATCTTCCTGGCTCGGCTTGCTGTGTTGGCGTTGCTGCTTTGGCTGCAAAAAACCTCAAGCGGCGTAAGTATAATTACCTTATTGGTAACTAGCTTTTACCTGCGATTTCGCCCACGTGGAGGTCGGAAATTATCCCACGGGAACGTACTACCGGGATAAAAAGTATCCTATATCCTAGCCTTAGATCATGGTGTTCTCATGTGCCAAATTTCATCCAAATATTCTGTTCAGCCATTTTAGCATAAATGAGTAACAAACAAATAATCAGACTCACTTTGGCATTTACAATATTAGTTAGGATTTTATTTCTGACCCGTTTGGGTTTGAAACCCTTGGTCCGAGTGCTCATGGTCTCTTTACCTAACGAAATCTCGAAACGACCGGTTAACACTGGTTGGCCAGAGACTAAGCGTTGCCACACAACGAGGCAATGCCGCCAGTCTCTTGGGTACATTAGTAGTCGACAGCGATGTGAATGAATTTTTTAACGCCATATTTTAGTATGTGAATAGTTTTAGTTAAGTTAGGATATAATTTTGTTATTTTTAATATTTAATTAGTACCCAATTGTTATTTTACCTAGTTGTTATTTAGGTACATATTATTTTAACACTGAAAAAATAAATATTATTTTAAGGCAAGGATTTACGGCACCCTAAAAATGCTAAAGTCCGTTTAAACTTATTTTGCTTCAGTTTGACGTTTTAATGAGCTGCCTCATTGAAACGTTAAACTGTAGCAGGCGAGGTGAGAGGTTTTACAAACATTATTTTTCAAGTAAAAAGATTTTGTGTATAAGCTTTTCAGTTTAAATTGAAGAGAAGTAAATGCAAACTCTGAGTAAGTTTATTATTTCATATTTTTAAAGAAAACTCCAATAACTGCTTCGCTGGTCTATGCTGAACGGTCTTAGGTTCGATCAACAAGTCACGTCAAGTGTTCTTGGAGTTTTCTATTAGAAATTTCTCAGTAGCTGCCGGTGAGTAGATTTGTGCCCGGTTGATGGCAATAGGCTCGCCTCATACACAGGGAATTAAAACCTAACTGGTGAAATGGGGGTGTACCATACACCTCTGCCTAACCCTTCGTATAATACAGACGTGATAAATAAATCAGAAGTCATTGAATTAACAAGCCTGGCGTGCTGACAAGCCTGTAAAAATCAAAACGTATTCAAGCCGTAAGAGGAACGCTGTTTAATCAAGTGTCAATCACCAATGAATACGCTCACTGCTGCGCCTTTGAGCCGGTAGTTTACGTTCTATACAAGAGGTAGCGGTCGCTATCACCTTTCATAGTTCATTAGACACACATAGAAATATGTTCCTAGAGTGGTTAGAATATATTGGTAAGTCGCTTTGCTTACACAAATACATGACTCAACCTTGGAAACTTGCCAACTATATCAACTTTCTTGTCTCCGAAACTACTGAGCCTAAAATGTTGAAAAAAATACAGAATATAGTTCTTTACATATTGATTACAGGAAAACCTATAAGAAGTCTTAAAATAACATGATAAATCTCTCAATAGTGTGTACACAAGCTTACATTTGCGGTTGATATTTATGAGGGAACATTTTTTTAACTACAATGTTAAGTTTTTTCTTGCGATAAATTCATCCCAACTGCGGAACCCTACATTGTGCGTGGTCCGACACGCACTTGGCCGGTTTTTCATTTAGTTACTCTCAAACTACTTGTGCCTGTTACAATAAAAACAATAATAATAAAAATAATACGAAATACATAATATACAGCGAAAGATACTTCCTTTCAACCAGATGTCCCACGAGACCTATCTACTTTTTTGTTTATCCTTACACATTTTAGCTTATAATGAAGAATGTTCAGTAAGATAATAGTCCGAAAACAACCCGACCATCTGTAATGTACTACAATTCTTGCAAATACATTTAATTTAATTCCGAAGATTATTAATTTAAAAAAAAGCCTTCTGAAAAAATGGCATCATGACAAACCGATATTTCATAGCGTTGCAAGATAAATAATATGCACGTTTTTCAAATTCTTTTCCTCAAAAATATCCGTAAAATTAACAAAACAACAACATCATTTTATAATGCCCCGTTTTTAGGGTTCCGTACCCAAAGGCTAAACGGGAACCCTATTACTAAGGCTCCGCCGTCTGTCTGTCTGTCTGCCCGTCTGTCACCAGGCTGTATCTCACGAACCGTGATAGTTAGACAGTTGAAATATTCACAGATGATGTATTTCTGTTGCCGCTATAACAACAAATACTAAAAAATAAAATAGAATAAATATTTAAGGGGGCTCCCATACAACAAACGTGATGTTTTGCTCGTTTTTGATAACGGCAACAGGTAGACGCTTGAAATATTCATAGAATGTTTAATTATATATTCACTTTAAAATAAATAATGAAATTAAAATAAAACAAATATTTAAAGGGGGCTCACATACAACAAACGTGATATTTTTTGCCGTTTTTATAGATAATGGTACGGACCCCTTCGTGCGCGAGTCCGACTCGCTCTTGGCCGGTTTTTTTTTAACTTTTTGCTTTTGTTGGTTTTCGTTCGACCTAAATAGTTTCTTTTCAAATTGTATCAATTTATGCGGTAAGCTTACCTGAATTTAACCTAGCATTAGCCTAAGGAAGGTAATAACTAAGATTGGCTTATGAGATTAAACCCAAAGTATTTTCTAACGACCTGTACCATCAGGTTACTCCTATAATAGATCGTCTTCGCAAGCCATCTTTTGGAAGGAGCTATAAATATTATAGAAGATCTATGACGGGTAAAATAGGACAATAGGTTTATTTCCATTACATAACATCACGCCTGCAATCCACAAAGGGTTAGGCAGAGGTGTACCCATAGTACACCCACATTTCGCCAGTTTTGTTTAAGACCCATGTAATAAAGGGCGAGCCTATTGCCATCAACTGGGCACCGGGTTTCTTTGCATTATTTTGGGTAAATAATAATATTTGTGTTTCTTTTTTTGTTCTTACTGTATAGTAATACTTATGCCTTTGGTGCATTTTAAGACAGCAGACCAAAATATAAAAAAAACTACAATTGCACAGTGGTTCCGCACCCTAAGAGAGGCGGTCATAGGGTTTCGCGAAGGTAATGACTGTCGTTATCAATACTAAATATTATCATTATGCTTTTTTGTAATACTTCATGTTATAATAAAATGAAAAAACCGATTTAATGTTAAAAAACTTATTTTATTAGAATAAATAATGCATTTATTGTACTTGACGAAATACTTACTAAAATACAATAAAGGAATAGGAACTTAATAACTAATAAACTTAAATATATACATTTTTATAATAAAAATAAAGTAAATACCTAATTATTACCTAACTACAAATACAGAAATGGACAAAAAATATATTATTTACATGTTAATAGTTACATAATGGGAGCTGTATCTAAAATAATGTAAATCTAGTGTTTATTATATAACTATATACATTTTATTCTATACCGACAACAAATTCAACACCTCTTTAGATAGAATATACTTCTTCTTCCGTGGTAACCTTCTCAAACCAGAAATATAAGGATCCGAATTAAGAAGAAGTCTATGTATCAAGTCGGTGTTTGTGACAACCCGGGACATTTTCCTCGTGTTGTCACGCCTAAACTGTTTAAATAACTTATTGCAAGATTCGGCGGCCTCTTCCGAAAGCTCACCTATTGACAATAATGCGTGTTCAATTACTTCCGAACCATGAATGAGGACCTTATGTACAGACGAGGGCAGGTTGTACCATGGATAGGTAGCAAAAAGCTCACGTGCTGTGTCTAGAGCATACTCTTTAAAAGCCACGTTATTAATTTTGTATCCCGACGAAAGCCACTGCAGCAGATTATGACATCTGTCAATAAGGTCTTTGTCTAATCCGTAAAGTAATTTCCGCTGAAATAGCTGAATTAGAAAAAAACCTTCTGGCAGTATTTCCATCGTTGGATGTGCCACTTCCTCCACTTCGCGGTTTGTCGACTATTAGACCAAGTCGTTGCCTAAACTGTTGCTGGACATGTTGTTTTTTCTGTGCAAGAAGAGCTTTATCGTCTGAAGAACGCGCCTGCCATTTTTGAAATCTTATCTATAGGTAACGTGAATAAAATATTCAAAGAATCGGATATGCGAGTGAAGAGGAGATAGTCCAAATTGATATTTACTACTGTCTACAGTTTTGCTACATGATTTATCTATATCATTCATGTCTTTTGGAGTTAAACCACAAATATAGCACCTACTACAAGATGTATCACTCAGAGCACTGCACACTTTACCATCAACCATGGTTAATTGTAAAGAATGCCGCACCTTTATTTCACATCCATTGTGAGTGAAAGATGATGGCTGTAAACTGTCAATTTTAGTCTTGAAATAAGCTTCTTCTTGCACGGAAAGGTCTTTCGATTCTTTGGCAAATTGGAATCGAATAGGCCTACAATACCTGGTGGAGGAAGGGCGCGGGATTTTCCAAACTATTTGGTCTGGGTCGGAAGTATTTGACTTACAAACTAATTGGAGAGGACAATATGAAGTAAGAAACATACTGCCATCATCCTCGATACCAGAATCACCAAAACTCGCTGTGCCTCGTACTCCCATCGAAACCCCATTTTCCAATTAAAACAAATTCTTTAGTAAGGTCAATATTATTTAAAACGTGTTTTTGGGATTCTAGTATCCGGCATGCAGTATGGTCTAACAATGATTGTAATTCTACTTCAGCCGATGATTCCGTGATAAACTCTTGCGATGGATAACACCGCTTCTTAGCTTCCAACACTTTTGGATAAGATGGTAATGCATTCGGTGATTTTGCATTAATGAACTCTTTCATCACAAGATACTGATGTTTAGTCAGTTTAGTCTCAGGTATGAGAGACAAGTCTTCATCAGTGTTGAAATTTAAAGAAGCGTAAGCGGCGTCAGATCGACTTGAATCATCCAACAAATAATTGATCGCGGAACTGTCTACTATACTTAACTCTGCAAGCCTGCGGCGTTTTGATCTCTTGCTACACTCTTCGAAGTCCTTCCTGTGCTGATGCTGTTGAGTGCTCGTCGAAGCCTCTGCTGCTGGGTCCGTTGAGTGTCGTGGTTCCCTGCTGCTGCACAATTTGACAGAACGCAAACTTCAATTTCGTTCAGCCAGTCTCCGTACTTAGATACCATGCGAGATTGATTGCGAGAGACTTGCTTCCAAATAGCTACAAATCTAGTACAAAGATTAGCAACTCTTTTTTCTAAGTCATCAGCAACCAAATTCTCAACGTCAGGCAGTAACTGTATCAGGGCTTGAAAAACTCGACGCCACCGTTGCAGTTTGGAATTGCTGTCCTTCATAGACAGCCGAGTATCTAGTACAAGCATTCTTTTAAAAGAACACTCAATACTAGAACCTAAAACAAAACAAAAAACAGTTAAATGCGGATCAAAACCAATACATATTTCGTAGCAAGTGCTACGCGCCCAGCCGCTCGGCGTAGACCCTGGCTGCACCTTACAGATGCAGCATGCCGCAAGTACTTTTTTTAAATTCTAGTAGTAGAGATTTTAAGCGACATTTTTATACCTAATTCAATGGCACAAGTAGATACAAACATAAGTAAAAGCTTTAATATAAAAAACATACAGAAATAAATACGCAAGAAATGATGCGGCGTAGCACTCTATTTAAAAAAAATGATGTATTAAAAATGCAAAATAGTAAAGTAAATTAATAATACATACCTGCAACTTGAATGTCCATTGCAAAATAACAGGTCACAAACAAGTTCGATCTTGAAAACACGCGTCGCGTCTTAGGGTAATTAGCGCTTGGTGATAACACGGTTGATGACTAATTACATGTGTTTACTTCCGATGCTAAAAAAGGAATGTTGCGAACAATAGATTGCAAAACCTTTTATACCCTCAGGTAGTATGACAACTAGTGGGTAACTGAACCAGATATAATGGCTTAGCTCAGTCATTGCCATTGGAAGCCTATGACCTACTAACGGGACCACTGTGCATTGTACTCTTACAATAAAAATAATCTTCCACAAAGCAGGGTGATTGACAATATTCCCCAATTACCTTAATCGTTCATTAGTGGTCGGATTATCTAGATAACAAGTAGAAGAGGCCATAAATGATTAATTTTATTATCGTCCCTGTTTGCAAAATTCTTTTATAGTAACTGCCCACATAACATTATGGATATAGACTGTACATCCATCTTTTCAGAATTTATAAGTGATGTGTTAATAATTATCATAAAACTCTTGGTTAAGTCATTTATTCATTTGTTTAAAATACGTATACAATAATAGATAATGGTATGAAAAACAAAATAATTAAAAAAAAAAAACAAAAAAAATTGATGGCAAAAAAACGTCGGAGGCAAATTTTAAGGCGTTCGTTACATCCTAGATAGCTCCGATTGCATTTATTTATTTTTGGTACTTAAAAGATACTCGTTCTTCGTACATCTTGTTTCCATCTTTTCAGTTCATTTTATTTGTAAAAGAAAAAACAAAAAAATAGGAAAAAAGGAGATTTGGAATTTGCTATTTACTAGCTTTTATTTGATACCCATATAATTATAATCACTTTTTTTCCTCTCTTTTTTTATCCGCAGATGCCATATTAAAATTATATGTCACTTCCGCAATTAAAACGAATCTAATGATACCTTATACTTTAAAATCCATCAAACTGTTTAAGCTACAGAGCGGGCACAAGAAATATACATAATAATGTAGGTACATCCACTCGAAAAACATAACCCTCCTTCTGGGGCAGTCGGGTAAAAAGATAATAAAGAGTGCTATATTATTCCAAAGGGAGTGCAGATGTTTGTAATTAAGTAATTATAGACAGCCAACTTAATAGTTGAATAAAATTAGTCTGCATAGAGTAATCTAGGTACAAAGAAATCTTGTAGACTATTCCGTGTCTATACTCCTCAATATACAGCAAGTTATCTTGCTGCTATTGTGATACACGTAAATAACAAGTTAATGATACTCCCTGTTCGATCTCCATGGGGAAATAAACCATTTTTTTATCCACAATGCAACCTTCACAAAGAAAAGAATTCCAGTAGAAAACTCAAATTTTCAAAGTACGTCAATATAACCAAATTTTCTCGCGCAGCTGACGGATAAGCTACCGACCTTTATTAGTGTTGAAATAGAGATTGAAATGGCGTGGTTTTTAGTTTGTTAGTAGCAAATAATGTTGGGTTAAAGCTACGATGAGTCAGAAGGAAGTGAATTCGCACAATAGCCGGTAAGAACTGTAGAAAGTAGAAAGGATTTTGGTGCGTTTTTTAACAATTGAGGTTTTTTCGATGCACCTTCATTATAACAACTGACTATGAAGTTTTTGCGATTTTTGTAAAAGTCTGGTTAGACTTTTCTACCCAATCATTTATCTGTACTTTTACCCGTTATTTTTAACTGACTTCAAAAAGGAGGAAGTTTATTTTTTTTTTTTATGTTCGGGCATAACTACGTCATTTATAGACGGATTTGCAAAATTATTCTTTGTTCGAAAGGGGTTTATGCCGAAATGGTCCCATTCCCACCAAATCAGAATTTAATGAAGGGATCCCATGGAAATCGAGGGAAATCCTCATTTTATAGGCACCTCTATATTTGGGTATTTCTTATAGTAACTCGCGCATTTGCTCTCGGAAAGCACCATTTGGTGAAGTGCAACTGATGATGAAGACCACAGATACCATAACAACATAATAATAAGTATTTAACGGGTTGCGATTCGATTAGGTACCTACTTTAATATGGTTGCCAAGCAATTTACCACAATGAATATGGTGAGTGGCTGTACTCCTGGTTCTTACCAGGAGAACTCCTCAACAATTAACGTCCCAGCATCGGGAAAAGCAATATTTTGTAAAAAGTGATGAGCAGTTGACATTAGGCTATTGTAAATTAGATAAATTAAAAACTGACCCACTAAAAAGTGAAAAATAAAAATCTTTTTAGAAAAAAACAACCGACTTTGGATTTGTATTTTAGTTATTTGCCACCGACTTCCGAATTGATGTTATTCTTCACTTTGTAGTGTTTTTTTTGGAAGTCGTTTTTATTTTTTTTAAATAAAATTGTGGTGATAATTGGGGGACATTTCTTTCAAATTGTATAAATTATAGTTCTTTTCAATGCATCGTAAGTTTTCACACTTCTTTAAAGTTTTAGAATATTGACTGCCTCGTTGGTGTAGTGGTCGCAAGCGCTACTGCTGAACACGAGGTCCTGGGTTTGATTCCCGTGTTGAGCAAAGTGTAATTGGGTTTTTCCATCTGAATTTTTTTAGTAACAGCCCAGAGTATGGATTTGTGCACGGTTAATGTCAATAGGCTCGCCCCCTAATACATGCTACCTAAACATTACTGGCGAAAATTAAGTGCACTATAGGTACACCTCTGCCTAGGAAATAATTAGAGTTATACAGGTGTGATGTATCTATATTTAAGGGGGCTCCCATACAACAAACGTGTTTTTTATATGCCATTTTTATAGATAATGGTACGGAACCCTTCGTGCGCGAGTCCGACTCGCACTTGGCCGGCTTTTTTATATACTTGTACATATTGTTATTATTATTTTAAGTCTGTTAGTTTTTAAATGATGTAAATTTTGTAAATAAAAATAATAGTGTAGTAGTTAATGTCTGAAGTTGAAATATACAACCTCTTTCTTGCCAGAGAGAAGCAAAGCAAATTCATGGACAATCTATTTTTATCTCTAAACTATAAAAAACAAAGTCGCTTTTCGTTTCTGTCTACGTGCTCGCGTTGTTCTTATAAACTTCGCAATGGATTTTGATGCGGATTCACCATATGGGGTCGTCAAAACCATGCGAAGTAGGGCGGGTCACTTGTAGTATAAACTATAGCTGCTGCCCGCGACTTCGCCCGCGTGGCTTTTTCTATAATGAAAGTTGATGATGTTGCAGATAGTTGATGTTATAAGGAGTAACTTAGGCTAAGTTACTCCTTATAACATCAACTATCTGCCAGTGAGAGTCCCGTCAGTATCGGTCCAGCCCTTTCGGAGATGAGCCGGGACAAACAGACAGATAGACACAATTTTGAAGCTCCGCCGTCTGTCTGTCCGTCTGTCACCAGGCTGTATCTCATGAACCGTGATAGTTAGACAGTTCAAATTTTCACAGATGATGTATTTCTGTTGCCGCTATAACAACAAATACTAAAAAACAGAATAAAATAAATATTTAAGGGGGGCTCCCATACAACATAAGTATGTACTGTATATGTGTGTGTACTGTTCATTTATTATACATTTAGTAAAAAGCTGTTATTTTGACATTACAAACTGCAGACACTTCAATTTTATTTATTTGCACAGAAGAATATATATATATATATATTTCAACATTTATATCTGTAACTTTTATGGTGTACATAATAAAGAGTATTCTATTCTAAGAATATATATGTCCTCTAACAATAAACCATATGAGGGACTTTCTTATTAAACGGAAGTTCGTATACAAGTTTACTTTATATTACAATTCCTTACTGTAAGACCAAGAATAAGTAATCCTCAACGCAATCTCTCAAACAACAGTAAACAACGCTTCAGGTATTTAATAGTAGATGTTCTTGTGTAACTAAATGTACATATTTCTGTTCCACTGAAAACCTAACTCCGCTTAGAATTTTCTAGGAATCTCACGAAGAGACTGTCTTTGGAGACAGTAAAACGGTATGAAGCATATTTTTATACATTGAATTTATATTGAAAAACGAAGAATAGATAGTTGTCTCTGGGTTAAGTACAACAACGCACAGTGGTCATGTGATCAGTATTCATGATGATAACCAGAAACTTATTAAATGATTGAAATATTCTGTATCCAAGGAAACTGAAAATGGTTCGAGGAACAGAAATCTTTTAATTCCCTTTAATTAACTACAATTAATCGAGGTTTGACTAGTGAATGGTTTTACCTAAATTTGTACGTAAAAGAAAGCAGGTGCAAAAATGTGTGTGACTTTATAGTCTGTTTTTATTGAATTTAAGAGCCAAAAGAATCGTCTTGTTGCCTTCACCACTGACTTGAATGGTCGATACCGTATCAGGTTTCCGAAACTCGGTAGCTGTGCCAATTATACATTTAACTCATCTTATCTCTCTAGATGTCTTCTAGTCACCAGTCAAACTTACAGGAAGCGTGTTTTATCGGAAAATAAAATGTCTAGTATCAAATAGAATGTCCGTAGTGTTAAAGTCTAGGAATAGTAATAAGAGCATATTGATCTCTGTAAAGGAATATGATCCATTCTAGTTCCATTTCTTTGTAAATTATTCAGTTACTCAGAATTAAAATAATATGTACATAAAAAAACAGCATACACCTAATTAATTAATAAAAATAACAAATTTATATCCTAACCTAACTAAAACTATCTACAAACTAAAATATAGCGTCCAAAAAATCATCCGCATCATTGTCCACTGGTAATGTACCAAAGAGACTGGCGGCAATGCTACGTTGTATGGCAATGCTTAGTCTCTGGCCAAGGTAAAAGCCACGAGAAGTGTCAACCAGGCGTTTCGAGATTCCATTAAGGGGGATGCGCTAACGTAGCCCGCGAAATTCAAATTTTCTTACGTCTTTTTGCAATTTGCAGGTCAGTAACAGGTTGTATGTTGATTTAAATATGATTCGCGGCCATAACAAATACGGCTTTACAGAATGAATCAATAGAATCAGCATTACATTTCTCTAAGTTCAAAAACTCCTACTGAATTATTATTTCAGAAATAATCTTTCAGTAGGCTTTTTTGAACTGATGATGATGCTTTTTTCTTTCTTCTTTCATATAACCAGTTACTGACCTGCAAATTGCAAAAAAACAGCAAAAAACATACTAAAATTTGAATTTCGGGCTACCTTAGCGCATCCCCCTTAAAGAGACCATGAGCACTCGGACCCCACGGGCCGAGGGTTTCAAATCCAATCGGCTCGAAAATATAAATGCCAACAAGGTTATTATACTTATGCCGCTTGAGGTTCTCTGCAGCCACTGCAGCCAGTAGCAGCGCCAGCACTGCATGCCGAGACAGGAAGGTGGGATGGCGCAATAGTATCAACACACGTTGCATCCCACACTAAAACGCCTACCCACCTTCCATGGAAATAAAGACATGTCGTCCGGTCACTTGCCATCATCGCGTGCCAAATCATTGGGTTAGGACCCAGCAGAAACGCCAACGGTGACAAGAGCTCGTCGGATGATGTCGTTAATGTTAGAGTGCCGCGCTAAGCGACCTGAACTTCGGCTGCAGGATAGGCCGTGGAGTCCGAGACTGTTGACAACTTCGCCACAGTGACAGAAAGGAGGACAATAACATGGAGCTCCTAGTCGTAGGGAAGCAGCGAGGCGGAAAGTAGTGACGTTGAAAAAAGTGCCTATATTCGACGACGGTAGTGCATGAAGTCACAGAACTGACTCCCACTTACCTACAGCCAGCAGTCGCGAACGCTTCGCAGTAGTAGTAGACGTGTTAAGTAAATTGTTCTATACTACTCTGCACAGCGTCTCATCCCACGGTCTCTGGGAAGATGGACTATCTGATAGATCTGAGTTCGGGCAAGCAAGTATCCCGGCATCCATAACCTTGGCGAAGCACGGCGTATCAAAATTAATAAGTGTGGAGGCTAGAATTTTCGTGGTTATAATTTTAGTGCCAACGATATGAAAGCCGGTAATCTAAAACTAGACATTTTTGGCGTCCCATACGAATGGGAAGAGTAGCTTGTGCCCAAGCTCGGTCGTCCATGGCCACATTTAAAATCGAAGTTCGTTGTGTGCCGGATAATTTGGTCCATTTTGTCTAAAAGGTGAGTGTGCTTCCATTAATAAGAAGCGCAAAGAAAATATGTTAATTTAGGGCCGAAACAGCTGTAACGAATTAAGGTGATGGCCGAACGCATATTAATTTGGAACAATCTTTCCGAAACATCGTTGTTTTTTTTTTATTTTTTCTTCAATAAAAACGGGAAAGGAATTCTCAAAGATTGGAGATCCAAGGAGACGAAGAGAGCTTTTTTTAATAATTTAAATTTAGAAAATGTCACTACTGTCTGCTAAGTAAAGTTCACATTTTGAAAGTTTGAAATTAGGGCCAATGGAATGAAGTTCATTTTTTAAGAAGTTTAATCAATCAATCAATCAATCTTTATTTGTGAATATAGGTATTACAATAAAGGTCTTATTTATACATTTTAGTCGAGCTCTATGTCCTACCAATGAAATTGGTGTACAAATATATTTAGTCTATTATAACGTAGTTTTGCATGCATGTCAATGGTAAATTATAGGGCATTATTATACTCGTAGTAATGTCATATAGAACAGTTTCTACATCGCCTCCCAAGGTTCCATCATCTAGATACCAAACATTAAATTTGGAATTTAGCTGTTGAACAATTGGCGAATGGCTAAATTAAAAATCACTAGCCTGAGGGGTCACCTTGTTGACAGCCAACAGCGGATTCCACAATGTTGTCCCGATACAGTAATTTTGATGGGTATCTGTAACATTGCAAAGGAAACTATAGATTTGGGGTATTTTTGTTTAGGTTCTGCAATGGCGGCACGGTTGGCGCAGTGGTTAAGCGATTGACTGCCGCGCTGCCTGTCGCGGGTTCGATTCCCGCACGGAACAAATATTTGTATGACCTACAAGTAGTTGTTCCGGGTCTGGCTGTTTGTGTATGTGAGTTTAAATGTTTGTAAACGCACCCACGATACAGGAGAAATTCCTAGTGTAGGGCAACGTTTTTATAAAAAAAAAAAAAAAATGTGTCCTTTTTTGATTAACTGAATTGAAGGCTTTCTTTATGTCAACCTTCAGGATGACATCATTCTTGCCAGAATTAAGGTAGGTCGACAAGGCGTGTACGACAGCCTTAGAGCCCCCTTTGGAGTCGTAACCTAGCTGCAGGCGCTGAAATTTTTCCGAAATCACCTCACCAAAAATTCAAGATCTTGACTGCTATACGACGGTAAGTAGCTCCTACGGCAAAAGGATGAATGCCGCCATCCCTCTTGCGCAGGGCGCTTTGTTTGGCTCTGTACAGAACGTCAATGACGGCCTCGTTTACCTTGCCGGAGAGAATAAGGTTAATCAGAGCCGTAAGTTCCTTCAAGAGCAACAAGCCAGCCTTCCCGGCATCACCTGAACAGATAAGGTCCTTAAGGTGCTGAGGACTCAGTTCGTCGTGGTTGCCAGCGAAGCCCTCCAGAAGGAACAAACTGCTGTGACCAACTGTCGACCAGTAATGGTGATGGAGTGGTTGTCCGGATCAGGGGGTTCGGGAAAAGAAAGCTAGACTTGGCTAAACTGCGCTAGGGCAGGATATTTCCTCTCCAGAGTTGCGAGGGATTCTGGAGAACACGGTGCCACCACATCACTACTAACAATACATAATCCTAGCTACTCCGCTAGTGTTACCTTCCCCTGACTTAGATTCAACCAGATGGGAATAAGTACCTATGTGTCGGTAATTTTGAATCCAAATTATGAGCAGTAATATCACAGTTTTCTTTAATTTGTGCAGTTAATGTATGTTTGGTTGCCAAATCCTTTTGTGCATGTAGGATTCTGTAAGGAAAGGTGAGCAGCTACTATTGTATAACTTTATAACTATATAACGTTCCGAAGCACTTTGTGAGTTCTCCCTGGCGGCCAGACGAACGCAACCTGCTAGGTGTTGTACCACAAGAAGAGGTCGAGCGCCGGGGGGAACTTGCTTCAAAACAGATACAGACTTATTGAATTTTGAAAGGGTTTCCCAAAACGGGTCAACAGTGCATGTAGCTGGTATTGTAGATGTTGAGACAGGATCAAAGGTGAGTGAATTTTGTGGTCTATGTGCCTTTGTAATACGCACATTCAGAAAACCGCTTACCTTTAAAAAACCGTGTCTTGGTACACAGCTGACATCTCTCTAGAACGCTCCGTTGTTCCAATTATACAAGGAGTTTTTTCTTGCCAGTATGTGTAAGTTTCAAATAACTCAGGGCCACCAGTCTTGACATAGATAGCAATCGCTTTACGACCGAATTCGGTCGCAAAGTCCTAATGGGATTCTTAGACACTCAAAATTGCTTGACAAACACGAAAAAATCACAATCTTGTCGTGCAATTTTGACCGTCTACAGAACCCTTAGGACTTTGCGACCGAATTAGGTCGTCAAGCGATCGCTATCTATGTCGTAGTGTGCAGGCCCTGGTCATAGTGGTCATAGAGAAAAATGCTGAAAAGAACTATGGGCAATGTTTTAAAGAAAATTAAAAAGACATAGATAAAAAAAACCCGGCCAAGTGCGTGTCGGACTCGCGCACGAAGGGTTCCGTACCATTATCTATAAAAACGGCAAAAAAATCACGTTTGTTGTATAGGTCTTTAAATATTTGTTTTATTTTAATTTAATTATTTATTTTTAAAGTGAATATATAACTAAATATTCTGAGAATATTTCAAGGGTTCCGTTATCAATATCGAGCAAAAACGAGCAAAAAAAATCACGTTTGTTGTATGGGGGCCCCCTTAAATATTTATTTTATTCTGTTTTTTAGTATTTGTTGTTATAGCGGCAACAGAAATACATCATCTGTGAAAATTTCAACTGTGTAACTATCACGGTTCATGAGATACAGCCTGGTGACAGACGGACAGACAGACAGACAGACGGCGGAGCCTTAGTAATATTGTTCCTGTTTTACCCTTTGGGTACGGAACCCTAAAAATGATACTTGAATATACCTACCTACTTTGATTTTTCATTTCAATTATAATGTCAGTTTAATTTTCTATAAAATTTAGCCCATGGTTCCTTTCAGAGTTCAGAAATTACACAGAAAGCGCCTTGTTTTTTTACAATGCGCTTTCTGTGTAATTTTTATTTAAATTTCTGTGTAAACACTGTTTTATAATTACTACTAATTAATTACCCCGGTTATAGGTACCAGATACTATTTAATGTACGAAATACAATGAAACAACTCTAACTAAATCCTCATATTCAAATCCCATTTAAAACTAATACAATAACACTGAATACCAAATGCTAATCAGTTTAGCTTCAAGGCTATCCGTTATTGTCGCCAGAACTATCTCTATTCTCCTCACACTTGGTATGAAGACTAATGATGCTGGCTCTCTCACAAGTCATCTAGAAGTTATTAACTATCCGTGCATTCCCTAATAAGCGACAGTCTATGTAATTTGGGGCTTTGTGAAGCAGTAATAATTATGGTTTCACAATAACGAGGTACTTGCATATAAAGAGGTATCTGGATTCTGCTATAATCTTGTCAAAACAATGTGTTTTGGAAACGACGTTGTCATATTCCTGAGATAAACTGCTTTTGATGATGATTTGGTTTCACTTTTTCTCCATTTTTGCCTTTCATTCGGCATCTTTCACTCGAAGTGAAACGTCTCAACGCAACGTGCATCAAAAGTGAAAAACCGGCTACGTGCGAGTCGGACTCGCGCACGAAAGTTTCCGTTCCATTATCTATAAAAATGGCAAAAAAATCACTTTTTTTGTATGGGAGCCCCCTTAAATATTTATTTTATTCTGTTTTTTTTTTGTTATAGCGGCAAACAGAAATACATCAGCTGTGAAAATTTCAACTGTCTAACTATCACGGTGCATGAGATACAGCCTGGTGACAGACGGACAGACAGACAGACAGACGGGGGAGCCTTAGTAATAGGGTTCTCATTTTACCCTTTGGGTACGGAACCCTAAAAATGAATGCATTAGTGAACCGATCCGAACTATATACATTCAGGAACAAAGAGAACATTCTGTATTTGGATCATTTGTGACTTGCCATTTTTGTCAACAATACTGAGATCCACTTTTCCACACCCTTTCACTGCACAGTTTTTAGGGTTCTGTACCCAAAGGGTAAAACGGGAACCCTATTACTAAGGCTCCGCCGTCTGTCTGCCTGTCTGTCTGTCTGTCTGTCCGTCTGTCACCACGCTGTATCTCATGAACCGTGATAGTTAGACAGTTGAAATTTTCACAGATGATGTATTTCTGTTGCCGCTATAACAACAAATACTAAAAAATAGAATAAAATAAATATTTAAGGGGGCTCCCATACAACAAACATGATATTTTTGCTCGTTTTTGCTCGATATTGATAACGGCAACAGGTAGACGCTTGAAATATTCACAGAATATTTAGTTATATATTCACTTTAAAAATAAATAATTAAATTAAAATAAAACAAATATTTAAGGGGGGCTCCCATACAAAAAACGTGTTTTTTTTGCCGTTTTTATAGATAATGGTACGGAACCCTTCGTGCGCGAGTCCGATTCGCACTGGGCCGGTTTTTTATTATCAGCTACCTTAATTGTGTTCGCTGGAGATGGTATTATGTTGGATTTTGGTATAGGTACTTAACTCGCCTACTTAATGATCGAAAAATTAAATAAAAGGACTACGTGAATGTTCATTTCCTATTTATTTTTTTCGGTGAACGTGGAATTAAACAAAATGAACATTCACTCGAGTGAAGCGTGATAAAATAATAAAAATGTTTATTTGTCCACTTTGAAAACATACATAAGTACACAAGGATTAAATAAATGTTGTACAATAGAGACACTTTTTTGGGCAAAATGATGCCTCCTAAACTAGGTTAAAAGCCTGTGTTTTAGGAGTAAATGTTCCTCCAGATATAATGGCACACAACTGGTATTGAGAAGCATGCAAGTACATAAGCGAAGCAATAATGGTTATACAAGCGTTGTGATTATGTGTATTTTCCTTATGATCGCTTATTTGGTGGCATATGTTCGTCAATCTTACTTTTGGGCTAATATGGTACGATAGTGTTAATTTAAAATTAAAAACTAAAATTAAATTTAAAAATGACCATCCCTCCCGCTTATCTCCGAACCTTCTGAGCCTTGAAAAAAATACAGAAAATAGTTCTTTACTAATAGATTACAGGAAAACCATATGAAGTCTGCGATCTTAAAATAAGATGGTAAATCGTTCAATATTGTGCGTACAAACTTACATTTGCAGTTCGAATGTATGGGGGATCATGTTTTTCAACTACGATGTTAAGTTTGTTCCTGGGATAAATTCATCCCAACTACAGAACCCTTCATTGTGCGTGGTCCGACACGCACTTGGCCGTTTTTTTTAAATGGAATGTTTAGTCATTGCGACTTTGACATTTGTGAAGTACCTACACAAATGTAAAATACTCTACAAGTACGATAAACATTTACCGCGAAGAGGACGATTTTCCCTCGAAAATTATCATGAGCGATGAGGCACATTTTCACCTAGCCGGATACGTGTACAAGCAAAATTATTGCTTTTGGGGCACTGAAAATCCGCATGAAATGCATGAAGAGACATTGCATGCTCTCAACAGTGACCACTGTTTGGTTCGGTGTTTAGTTGCTTATGGAGTTTTCTGCAGTCAAACAGAACAAAATTATAAGTCCGGATAAACAATATAACAATAACCAGAACGATTTTTCTAATTTAAAAAAAGTTAAAGCCTAAGGAAATCAGGTGATCACTTATGCGCACCAAGTATCTAAATATACTCGTATGTATAAACGTGTGGTTTCGCGACACTGCGGTCTGTTTCATTCAGAACAGTTCGCATATACAAAAAATAATGTTGTATATAACACCAGCCTATTACTGTCCCACTGCAGAGCAAAGGCTTCTTCTCATATACAGGGTTATTTCAAATTGGCTAACTAAATCCCGCAGACGCTATGGGTACCGTTATCTATTAAAAAAAAAACATAAAAAGATTTAAAATATTTATTAGCGACTTGTGGACAGAATATTAATTCAGATTTGTTACAGTTGTAATGGCAATGTTGTCATTTGGTTTAAATACCTATGTAGGTTTTTATTTTTATTATTTTAGTAATATTTAATATAGATTATTTTTTAATTTGTGAATGTGAGAACGTTGTAAGCTTAATAGACTAGAGTTTTGTAAACTATCTTCTATTTTGTTAAGTACTTGGTACTTGTTGACGGGCCTACACTGTCCTCCCATAACTATCAACACTGTAACTTATTATAAACATTTTAAAAGCCCACTTTTTTTTAAAGAGTAACCGTGGAGTTTCTTGCCGGCTCTTCTCCATAGGAAATGACCGATTGGAACCGTGCACTTAGCTTCTGACGTTTCATAAGTGCCCATGTAGGTTTATGTGAAATAAAATATTTGGATTTTTTTGATTTTGATTTTATGTGTTTTTGGGACGACAACGACCGCTAAACTATTTTTTTTTGTTCACCGGTTGGATAATCCTCATGGATGTCGCCCACCCTGGGGCGGGTGAAGGGGTCTGTCAGACTCTTACTGACTAAAAACCACCCCAGTGTTCCTTTCCCACACTTGCACCGGGGATCTTGGGATCTAGTGCGACTTCTGCGATCTCCAGCTGGTGCCGGGGAACTAGCCTAACCTAAACTAACCCAGATCATGGTCTACCCATCTGCCAAATTTCAAGCAAATCCGTTCAGCCGTTTTAGCCTGAGAGCGTAACAAACATACAAACACATTAAAAAAAATCTTTTCTCTTTATAATACTACTAGCTGTTGCCCGTAAATTTGTCTGCTATCCAAGAAGAAAAGTAGCATATATCCTTCTCCTGGTGATGGTCTACCCATGTGCCAAATTTCATTAAAATTCGTGCAGCCGTTTACGCGTGAAAGCGGTACAAACAAACAAACAAACTCACTTTCGCATTTATAATATTAGTTAGGATTTAAATTATTTAGATATAAACTTCATGTACAGTAAGTATTACCAAGTCATTCTCTACCAGTCAACCTTCAGTCAATATCCAAAACAACTTGAAAAAAAAATATTCATCGCTTCAAATATATTTATTACTAGCTGCGCCCCACGGTTTCACCCGCGTAAGTCTCGATCCCGCGGGAATATCGGGATATAAATTAGCCTATGTCTTAATCCAGGTCATACAAAATTTTATCAAAATTGGTCCAGCCGTTTGAGCGTGAAGTAGTAACAAACATACACACTCACAAACTTTCGCTTTTATAATATTGGTGTTATGTGATAATTTATAGATCTCGAGAAGAAGCACTTATCTTCATGGTATTTGAGCCACCTCCACCGTAACACTGTATTTATAGCCACATGCTACGCGTAGTATTCGTCGAGGCGTGAAAAATATCAGATTTATATTATAGGTGCTTATTATTGAAGCCGCTCGTTCGAAGCGATTTGAATATCATATTCTGACATAGAGTTATTCATGGAAGTGTCAGTGTGGAAATGGATTTTTATCTATTAGTAAAAGCTATCATTGGTTTTTTTTAATATCGGTTCTGATATCAGTTTTGAATAGTCCCTATAATTAAATGAGCTCATACTGGTAAACTAACGTTCCTGTGGAGTGTACACAATTTAATCCAAACAAATAATAAAAACGCGATTGTAACTCTGTAAAAAAAAACCGGCCAAGTGCGTGTCGGACCATGCACAATGAAGAGTTCCGTAGTTGGGATGAATTTATCCCGAGAACAAACTTAACATTGTAGTTGAAAGATATTCCCTCACATACATTCTAACTACATATTATGTAAGTTTGTACGTACAATATTGAGTGAATTACCACGTTATTTTAACACCACAGACTTCATATAGGTTTTCCTGTGATCTATAAGTAAATGACAACTTTAGTATTTTTTTTTTAATTTTAGGTTTAGTAATTTTGGACATCAGGGGGAATGGTAAATTTTCATCGATTTTTCTTTAAAACTATTTATTTTAAAATGATTAAAAAAATATATCTGAAATCTTTGAAATAAGCCCTGTCATTTGATACGTCACATGGTACCGTTTGCAAAACATATTTATTTAATTTTCTATTTTTTCCCCTTGTTACCCGTCCGTGTTCGGGTCATAGAAATTCATAAATGTGTACCAAGTTTCAACTTAATCGGTCCAGTAGATTCGGAGCAAATTGGCTGTGACAGACGGACAGATAGACAAACGAGTGATCCTATAACGGTTCCGTTTCCTTTTACGGTACGGAACCCTAAAAAACTTTATTTATAAAAAGGTGACAACATTCTATCTGTCTTTGTGACAGATTTGTGTTGTGTTCTGTGTCATTGTCTATCCGTCTGTTACCTTTTCAAGCCATAACGGCTGAATGGATTTCGATGAAAAGCTCACAGGTAGACCATGACTTATATCAAGGTAGTACGTTCCTGTGGGGTAATTACCGACTTCCAAGCGAGCGAAGTCGCGGGCAAAAGCTAGTAAGTCCATATTTGCCCTGTCGCAAGTAGTCTGTTAAAAATTATCATTGTAACCAACTAAATTATTGTATGCCAGGGAAAACGTTAAGCACAAAAAAAAATGATTTGTTTGTTGTTTAATTTGTGATGTCCTGTATCAGTCCAATAAATATGTTTTCTTTCTTTCTTTCTTACATAATATTCATAGGTATGTATTACACATCTGCTAAAGTTTCCGACGTTTTGTAAAAGTTACTTTTACTGTTTTGTAATCTAAGACAATCGTATTAGAGAGTGTTTAAACATTAAACGGAGCTAACGTGACTAATTCGTAACTTTATGTGTAGATTCATAAATTGAATTGGAAGTTAGAAAAGCTGACATAATAGGTAATTATCTAGAGAGTGAAGTGATTAACACGCTCTTAGTAAAAACAGTATATTTACTTTTCCAGGCATCATCAAATAATAAAGATTATAAATCGATCAGCTTGAAAAATAAAGCAAACAAACCCATTTCAGAACTTTGAATTTCCTTGACAAGTACCTGTCTATCAAAAATAAATGAAGGATTTTTATTAATTACTACAACACAAATATGCCACAAATTGTTAATTAACTCAGGGATTCTTGCTTATTAATTATTGCCCAAGTCAATTAAGTAATTTTAAAATAAGAAAGGTACTGTCTGCATTATTCCCTTATCGTCCTCAGTGCAGGCGATCAAATTATAACTTGGAACATTTTGTGTGTTTTACAAACAAACCTCAAATGCAGACTTTTGACAAAGTTCCCACTTTGTTGGAGGCGATTTAAATAATTTGCGTTTAGAAATTCAATCGTGGCTGTGAAGTATATTTTAAGTAAAAGTGATTTGATCAAAGAACCGTGGTTTGGTCTCTTTCTTGTTTGAAGCATCAAAACGTTTAAACTTTCCTGTGTTCGGGAAATAAGCCTTTTTCCACGTCGGTTCTTGGTATTTGTGGTTTTTGGAAAGCGATATTGAAATAACGTTGTGTTGGAAACGTCTTTAAAGCTGTATTTCTTTAAAAAAGAAAGAAAATGCGTTTATTGGCAGAAATACAAATAAAATACAATAACTGCGTGTCGGTCCACGCACAATGGAGGGATCCGTAGTTGGGATCAATTATTTATCCCAAGAACAAATATTATTATTGCAGTTGAAAAACACGTTCCCTCATAATATTCCAACTGCAAATGTAAGTTTGAACGCAAATTATTGAAAAATATACCATGTTATTTTAAGACCACAGACATCTTATAGGTTTTCCTGTAATCTATAAGTAAATAACTATTTTCTGTATTTTTTTTTCGGCTCAGTAGTTTCGGAGATAATTGTAAATTTTCATCTATTTTCTTAAATAACGTTAAAGGATTTATTTTAAAATTATAGCAAAATTATATCTGACGTCCTTACAACAAGCCCTTTCATTTGTTATGTCACACGGTACAGTAAGCAAAACCTTTTTTTTATTTTCTAAATAACCGAAGTAATTTTCTCATCTGCGTGCACTATTGTACATCGCTAGAGCTATCACGCGATCATTTATCTAACGATTATATCTAAATTCCGAATTCGAAAGGATTGCATTTAGCACTACGTAACTAACTTTCCTGGCCTTTTGTAAAATACGATCTAAAGTAAACATCAGACTAAAATAGAATACTCTTTATTAAGTAAACCATAAAAATTATAGATTTATATCTGTAATTTTACATAGGGTGACATAACGGGCGGTCGTATCGCTAAAAGCGATCTTTTACAGACAAACTTTGGGTGGATTAAAAGGAGAAGGAGAGTAGTGTACTATAAATAAAAATAAAAAAGTTTATTTGCGGTATACATAACTCAAAGATAGAACACAAACACGAAAGAAGAAGTTGGGGGCAAATATGCGTCACATCCACGCAAAACGGCCATCGCTCAGCATAATGCTGCGATCTTATGCGACACAGAGCCCCAGCGCTGGTTTTCAGCGACAGCCGGTATTGACTATCAAACGTGTGTTTAATATTGACGTTTGAAATACCAAACGCAACAACAAATGCCTAATATTCACCATCAATAATGCAAAGTGCATGGTCGGGCAAAGTGTTATTGGGTTTTTCTATCTGGAATGTCTCGGTAGCAGCCCGGAGTCTGGATTTGTGCCCTGTTGATGGCAATAGGCTCGCCCTCTATGAGAAAGAAGAAAGAAAGAAAAATTGTTTGTTCCGCACAAACAAAACGCACATTACAACAAAATAACATTAATAAAATACACACCTAACACCCAAAGTAGTCAAAAGTCTCGTATTCAATACACTAAAAACTTTACAATCTCGTCCATTGCTTGATTTGATGTCAGGGCCATAGACCAAAGACAATTTACATTGTGTTTACTAGTTTACTACAATGTCTAGATATTTATAATCTGTTGTTGTGGTACTGGCAAATGACAACCTGTGAAGACAACAAATTCAACAAACAAACAAACAATCAAAACAAAAACAAAATGCCGATTGCCGAGTGCAATTAAAACTGCTTTTATAACAAACAAACTATAATAAGAAAAATTACAATAACCGTGCGTCGCATCTGTGCAAGAACAGGGAACAGGGGGCCGATCGCGCTAATTTTGAACGTTAATACCAAAACTAAACCACAACCAAAACGTTACGTTAGACACATTTCAACGAAAACGATTTAGCTTTACTTTGGAAGTTACGTTGGAGGAACGATCGATCGAACAATACTCTCACAAAAAAAACGCGATACCGTTTCTTACACCAGCTAAACCAAAACTAAACTAAAACTAAAAACGTTCCGTTCGAACGGTAATTAAGTTGAGAAATAGCGCGATCGGCCCCCAGTCTTTTCTCAGCAAAATGCTGTGACTTCGGAAAAACCTACCGTCAACAGCGCTGCAGATTTACAGCAAAAAACCCTATGGAGTTACGTAATGACATCCTACTGTGTGACATATTAAATTGGGTAAGTAAAAACAATGTCCACAGAAATAAGTGTGATTCTGATTATTAGTAGTACTGTAGTATGTACTTAGAAATGAAAACATATGTATGTGTATTAATGCCTAACTTTTAAATAAAAATACATAAACAAGACCATAACACAATGAAAATAAAAAAATACTTAGTAATAATATAATTGCGATACACTAACAATACTCTATTACGATAAGATAAGATAAGATAATAAAGAAAAGATAAATAAGAGAGAGAGAAAATAAAAAGAGAGAGAAAAAAGGGAAAAGATAATTAAGTTTTCATTGATACACCATAATTTCAGATGCACCATGCGAATTATGATGGTGGCCATTTGCAAACGGCATGCATCATCGACCATGGCGTTGGCGAACGAGAACCATGGTTTTTCGGACAGAGTCAAAAATTTGCTCATTGGCACAAATGTCTCCTGATCTGAATGGTAAGTATTATTATAAGTATTTGTATTACAGGCAGTATGCAAGGCAATCTTCCCCACATATACAACCTGTTGAATAAAGAGCTACACATCTATCCTCTGAAACTCCGTGACTGTAAACTAGTTGTGACTGACTGGCTTAAGAATAAAACCTACGATGACATTGAGGCTTTGGTAACGTCGCTTTCATAATCTGTCAAATAATTAATAGGACTGCAGTAATCAAATCGTTAGTGGAGGAAGCTGTGACTGGCTTCTTCCGATCCCAATACACTATCGCAGGGCTAACAAAACCTAAACTGGATCCTAAAAACTAAACCAACAAAACTCATATACACAGTGTACGCTCACACTATCACACACACACACAGACACACACGCACTCAAAACCTACTCTCATACATCACCAATGTGCGGTCCTTTTTGTATTTTGTATTTTTATATTTTTCTTTTTAATATGTTTTTCAATTGCATGCCCACACGGTTTATGTTAAGTGGAAGAGCGGAGTCACCTACCACAAGCATCTCTTTTGCTTAAAAGGTGATCTCCAAAACATGTCTCTTAAACATTATGTAGGTAACTAAAATAACAATATTTTTTATTTGTTTTTATTTTATTACAAAATGGGACTTACACATAACTGGCAAAATTTGGGTTTACTATAATATGTACACCACTGCCCCAGCCTTCCGGGAATGGGGGTGATGTTATGTGTATTAATGCAATATTGTTTGGTACTCAAGAAATTATATTGTTCATCATCATCTGCCTGGGGTTCTCCCAACTTCTTTAGGGTCGGCTTCCAGTCTAACCAGATGCAGCTGAATACCAGTATTTTAAATAGAGCGACTGCCTATGTGACCTCCACAACCCAGTTACCGGGTAACACGATACCCTTTGGTAAGATCGGTTGTCAGACTTTCAGGCTTCTGACGACCCGTAATAACTGTCAAAGATCTACAAATAACAGCCGGGACCAATGGTTTAACGTGCTTTCCGAAGCTTGGTATGTAAGTATGGTCACTCATTCACGGACCAACCGCGGCATGCGTAGCTTAACCTGATTGATCGACCCGTGCGGCTGTTATTACTTAGCCACAAGCCCCCCAAGAAACTATATTGTAATGGAACCGTAATTTAAAGTAAAAATTCTTATTCTATTTCCTTTTCAGTGCTTATTGTACCTCAATGTACACGTGCAACCAGTGGGTGCACCCAAAAAACATACGAAGCCCTCCGTGTCCAATATAACAACGTCTTCAGAGGGCTGATGGGGCTGCCGCGACACTGTAGTACCTCGGGCATGCTTAAACGGAGCGCGTCTCTGGTGCGCAGGGTGCGCGGCTGCCGCAACAGCGTAACTGATGATGATAGCGGACAGGCTCAACTGTTCATACATTAGACGCTGCAGTGACTTGCACGTCACCTACAGTCGTCGGTCACTAATTAAAGTGTTGATACGTGGGTGACACTGATTCTTAGAAAATCAAAAACTGGACAAACTAGCAAGTTATTAGTTTTATTATATCTTTTCAAAATTGTGTCCATTTACATCAATACATCGCTGCATCCGATGGAACCACTGAGAAAAGCACTTTGCCCACTCGTCCTTAGGGGTCTCTTCGACGGCATTTTGAAACGCAGCCACTGCTTCCTCGGCGGCCATAAAACGTTTTTCTCGAAGTTTTTCTTTTATGTTGGGAAATAAGTAAAAATCGCAAGATCGGGGCTATAGGGCGGATGACCCAGTAATTCCACGTTTGACGTCGCCAAAACTCATTAAACCAGTTGTAAACAGTGGCACGAGATGGGGCTTCATCGGAAAAGGCCAATCGAAGTCTATCATAACTTTCTTGTTAACTTAAATTGACGTCGAAAGTCATAAAAAATCATTGTACGAAAATTTTCTCGCGTTAAACTCATGCTGATGTTTTTTTTTTTGGGTGGTAAATTATCAAATAACTTCAGTGGGATGGGGTCAGGAGTGTCAGACTTTTACTGACTAAAACCGGGTCCTTCCCCGTAGTCAACCTATTTTGTCAAACTGATTTGACCACAAGGAATAATTTTCCCCGTGGTCAAACTTTATTGAAATTGCATCTTTTTAGCATACAAGTAGTAACCTGTATACAAGTAGTTTAAGTATGTACAGTCAAAGATAAAATTGACAAGCGTCGCGTCGTTCACAATTTTGGTTTCCTTTGTTGAATTTCAAATTATTCAGAATCGAAAATGTATATGAAATATGTGAAACGTAAACGTGGTATAGTTTTACTCCACGATGGACGGCAGTATTACAGATGGCGTAGGTACCTACCTACAGAATTGGGAACGTTTTTTGGGCATACAGTCATCTGAGAAAAGATAAGTGTCAAGGCCTCGAGGGTCTATCACTGTGAAGGTGTTGTACTAAATTATTAGCGCCGTTTTCTAATGAACATAAGGCTCGGCGCAAACGAGCCACCTACTACTGCCGCCGCGCCGCGCCGCTGCAAAAGTGGCGGTGGCGCGCGACAGCCACTGGTGTCCGGAAGCCTATTTTGAGGAAGGATTTTTTCCTTGCTGTCCTTATTTTTTTATGCTCTATGAACGGCAACAAGATTATTAGTTTGGTGCCGTTCTCCATATTCCGCACCATTCCGCGATGAAGCTATTAGTTTTGAGCAAGGTTTTCTCTACTTATTTATGATATTCGTAATTTTTTGTGTTTTAGGACTTTCTGTTAAGGTATTCCCAACCTGTAATTAATGTTTTGGGAAGAAGTGGCCGAGAAGTCCGAAATGCCCATTACGTTTTTCTCATTTTAACCGACTTCCAAAAAGGAGGAGGTTCTCAATTCGGCGGTATGTTTTTTTTTTTTTGGTATATATGTTACGCGATTACTCCGTTAATTCTGGACCGATTTTGAAAATTCTGTTTTTGTTTGAAAGGGTATACTCTCGAGGTGGTCCCATTGCCACCAAATCAGAATCAGATGAGGGGATCCCATGGAAATCGAGGGAAACCCTCAAATTTTATAGGCAAACCTATAGCGATTTGAGTATTTTTTATAGTTACTCGTGCATTTGCTCTCGGAAAGCACCATTTGGTGAAGTGCCACATATGCCCCCCGGAACAATATCATAATGAGTGCCCCTATTTAACGGGTTGCGATTAAGCAATTTATGCTCGTCACTATGCATATGGTGAGTGGCAGTTCTCCTAGTTCTTACCAGGAGAACTCCCCAACAATCAACGTCCCAGCATCGGGAAAAAAATATTTTGTAAAAGCTGATGAGCAGTTAATATTAGGCTGTTATAACTTAGATAAATTCAAAACTGACCCACTAAAAAGTGTAAAATAAAAACTTTTTACAAAAAAATAAGAACCGAATACCAAAAATAACACTACAAAGTGAAAAATAACTTTGATTTCGGAAGTCGGTGTCTTTGGATCTTGTATTTTTTTCACTTTGTAGTGTTATTTTTGGTAGTCGGTTCTTACTCGTATTTTTTTGTAAAAAGTTTTTTTTCTTTGTGTTTTTTGCGAGAGGTGCGCAACGATGCCTCCGTTGTTTTTCCACAAGATTTACCATTGAGTTTGGCCTTTTTCCATTAAGAATTTGTGAAATGATAGAAACCGATGATTGAAACCAACTTGGTTTTTGGTGTTTGGAAGTATTTGCACATGCAGTACAAAGTCCAAATTAACTTTCTTAGGGGACCATTCTGGTAACTGTGATTTAATCATTTGGAACATTATTATATAACTTCGAACAAATTATGTTACGGTTTTAATTTTAATCATATCTGTACACTGTAGTAAACAAATTTTAAAAGCTTGACAGATACAGGGAGGATCATTCCAGTAGTTTGACCACGGCGATAGATCCATGGTCAAATTTCCTTGTGGTCAAATCAGTTGGACAAAATAGTTTGACTACGGGGAAGGACCGCTAAAACCCACCCGTGTTCCTTCAGATGCCTGTGTGCCAGGGCCACGATATCCCTTTCGGACAGGCTCGTAACCCTGGCAGATGCCGATGTGACACAGACAATTATCAATTTGCCGCCAAATCGTAAACAAATGACAAATGAATAAAATACAATATACAATAATATTGGCAAAGAGTTCCATTTTCAAAATTTGAAATAATTTTTTTATTATATTGTTTACAAGTGGCCAGTTCTAAAAACTTTCAGTGTCGCCCTCGTAGTGCGATGGTTTTGTATTGTATTGTAATAATAATGTATTGTCTGTATAATGAATTTAATATTGTAAATGAGTCATGTAACTTGAAAGAATAAATGAGTAATAATAATGGAGGAAACCAGCGTATCCTAGAACCAAAAAATTAGAAGACATGTGACATCTACCAACCCAAATTGGGCCCGCGTGGTGCTTTACGGCCCACTCCTCTCACAGAGAGGAGGCTTGAGTCCCAGCAGTGGGTAAATTATAGGCTGATTATGAAGGTGTTAATTATGGGATCGTTCCATATGGCGCCGGACGTAAAGAATTGCACCATCCTATTTCTTCCCGTGGGTGTCGTAAAAGGCGACTAAGGGACTTACTAGAGACAAGGCAGCAGCGTTTTCTATGCATTTTAACACCATACTGTGATCGCCAACCCGCCTGCCAAGTGTGGCGATTATGGCAAACCCCCCCCCCCCCCTCCTTTTGAGGGACGCCTATGTCCAGCAGTGGACGTCTTTCGGCTGAAATGATGATGAATGAATGAATAATGGGATGATGAAAGTTTGTCATTTCGCCGACGGGAGATTCCATCGAGCTCACGGCTTATAGATTAAAACCAAAGCAAATTCATCAACACCCCTGAAAATGACCGCGTAATCAGTTATAATCGAACTTAGATACCGGTTGCTTGACCTCCACGGGATCTCAGCCGATCGACCTTCATTCTCGATGGATCCGAGCCCTGATGGTGCTTAAGCACGATCCACGGACCACTTAAGTACTTAAGTGGTGGATGCCAGAATATTTTATTTTTTATTGACGTGATATGGGCACTATTTGTGGCTTGAGATTTTACTAATAGGTACTTGTGTGACTAGAGTAAAGAGAGTGTGACTTTGTATTTTGCTTGAGTATTTTCTTGACTTACAAAAGAATTTCTTTTATAAAGTTTATTTGGTTTTCTATTTGAATAGTTCTCATTATGAATAGTTGAAAGCTGCTGTTTTACAATATACTCTTCTTGCAGTCGTTGTGGGCTTAAGGGGTCGTGGCTAAATGATAACAGGCGCATGGGTTGATCGAAGCTAAGATTAAGACGCTGACAACAGCTAAGCCGCGGTCGCTGTCAGACTGCATACAAAATAAAGAGAAGCGCGATGACATAACGCTTGTAATTTATTGCAAAATATGAAGCAATTATCTATTTACTCAAAAATGAGTTGAGTAATCGAAAATAAAAAACAACCAAGTTGTGCATACAAATAAGACTTTCTTGTTATTATTTTATAATTGCCCATCCAAAAAAAAGGTATCAGGTACCTCTATACAAAATTTTATCAAAATTGGTCCAGTCGTTTGAGCGTGAAGAAGTAACAAACACACACACACACACATTTTCGCCTTTATAATATTATCCAAAAGCAAAACCTTTAGTAAAAAGTTGAAATATAGGAAATATTAAATGAAGGCATGAGAGAAGTTGCAATTAGTTTCACCTGGCAACTCCCAGAACCACTTTGCCACACACCGTTCCAAAAGCACTATTAATACCTATATTATTATTACTTTTCCAATAACCACTTTCTACCTTTTATTTTCAATAGAAGGACCGATCGCCCGATAAGTGTTTCATTTTGCGACGTCAGCTATCTCAGGATAGCTCTCTAAAGAAGGAATCTGCAGACCGTTGAAGTACTAATGCTACAGTATTTATAAACTTGGATTTTGTGAGAACTTCTTATTGAACGTAATATTCTAGAACTTAATAGAATCTAACAAGACTCGTGGGAAAAGATCAGTTGGATTTTTCAAATGATACTTAGCGATTACTCCTGATAGATATTTTGCTCTGATTTAAAACAATAAAACAATTTTAAACAAAAAAAATTGAACCACGGTTTTTACGACTTTTTTTTTCAACTCACAAAACTTTGTCATTCAATTTAATTGTTTGTAGAGTTACGTGTCAGTAAGGAACATCGCACTCTAAAACCAGCAACCATTAAATAACTCTAATAATGAAAGTTTATCTGTCTGTAAGTTTGTCTGTGTTTAACTGTCGTAGCAACAATCAACTTGTTTCATTCTACAATGCTTTTAGTAAGCGTAACTTTATATTACATTTTATTTTACACTCATAATTAATATACAAGGACCTGATGTCCTTTTAGTCGTTCCTTTAGCCTTTTCCGTTCCTTTAACCGTTCTTTTAGCCTTTGTCCCCTAGCCGTTCTTTTTTGTGGAGAAGCTTGTCTTAGGAAGTTCTACCATCATACCCATTTCAGCCGCCAAGCAGCATTTTTGTGTTCCAGTTTTAAGGTCAAGTGAAATGCAGGCTCCAGTAGCACCAGTGTAATGCAGTGGTGGCCACTTTACCATCGACCCTGCCGTAAACATTTAACTTTATTCAAACTATGTATATACATACTTAAATCTATAACTGTATTCTATAATCGGTCGATAAGTGCGACATTTCACGGCGTCAGCTTATCCAGAACGGCTCTAAAGAGAAGTCTCGACGACGCTTGAGTACTTATTATATCTTTGTATAAAACTTGCTACATTACAACGGGACTTTGTTTGTGAAGTTTAGTTTCTTGTCTGGCTTGTGTTTGTCTCGCTTTGATATTACTTGCTGGGTGCTTGAGCAAGTTATGAACAGTTATTAAAAATACTTTTGGGGATAGATGATGGATAGGATAGGATATTTGAGGATCTTTCTACCTTTGGAGTATATGAGTTATCAATCAATCGTTTTAGCTCATACCCAGAAGGAAATAAACTGACGTTTTATGCCAGATTTTACATTATTACTCGAGCAATAGTGTTATTTTGCCATCATTATGCATTCGCTTTGCTATTACCCATTGCAATGGTAATACTGAGACTGTACGATTTTATTAATTTTGAGTTGTTATGATTTGTAATAGATAATTTAATTTGGTTTGTGTTTAGTATTTTTGTTCTTGAGCTGTGTTAAGAACAGAGGTATGTAATAAAAGTAGATTGCATATCAGTGAATATAGCTCCAGCTGAATATACTGTGTACCTACTTAGAGTGTGTGCACATCTAGGTAGTAATATGTTAGGTAGGTACTTGATGTAATCATGCGCATGCATTATGCTATAGATTAAGGGTGCGTGATGGAGATTGTATACCTACATGATAGTGTTTTAAGATTCAATTTAAACTGTTTAGAATCTGTCACTAGAAACGGTTCCGTCAAGGAAAAAAGTCGATGGGTATTATATTATTTGTGGTGTTAATCAATGTGTTCCATCCAAATAGCCCCTAAATTTAAAAAACTCCGTAGCTTGCCTTCATAGTTCTTTTTTAAAGTTATTAAAATAAAGCAACAACCAAAATCGTCACTTTTCTCAATTGATTTTTCCTTTCTTTATGACATCAACAATCATCATCATAAATTTCAAGCGAAAGACGTCCACTGCTAGACTTAGGTATCTCCCAAGCGTCGGCACATCAACACCACCAATATTAAAAACAAACGCATCCTGTACTTAAGCAACGTTGGTCAGTAAGGAAAAATGAATTGTTTAGCAGCAACATAAATATTGTCCGAATATTCAAATCACAACCGTCATTCTGTGACAGTTTTATGAAAAATAACCTAACCTAACCTCAATAATTTTATTGTTATAGCCTATAACAATAAAATTATTGCCGTTAGGTTAGTTTTTTTTTTTGTTTTGTTTTCAATTTCAAAATCAAAATTTTGTTAACAATTAATTTCCCTAGCAGTAGAAAAGTATTAATATAATAATATCTTACTAGTGATGTTAGTATACCCACTACTTCTAGTGCTCTCCAATTAATCTGCACTGCACGAAGTGGTTAGCCGTAACAGTTCAGTAGCAGACCGACTTCGCAACCTCTCGATAACCGGTCAACGCCTTTGCTTGCGGCTTCGAACTATTCTGACGCAATCGGCGATTGTATACTAACTGTGTATGAAGCTTTGTATTGAAAAAACTGATATTTTATTTATGGTATGAGCAAGCTACCTAGGAGCTATCCATTTGTTCTCCATGTACTCTTTATCCTAATTATTGACGCTCAAGAATAAGTCATGCCTAGATCATTGGGGTCGGTGTAATTAAAATTAAATGAATTAAATTTTAGAAAATATTTTTTACATCATCATTTGTTTTAATATACAGACTTATTTTAATTCATCTTCACACTGTTCTAACTGTGACACTAACTAGATTTTTTCGTAATCGGATTGATTTTAAATAATTGCGGGCATTAGGTTCCTATTCAGCTAATTTAAGCAGTTCTGTTGGTAATAGTCACCAAAACTATAACATTAAATATACCTACCCGCATCTAAGTGGTTCCATAATGATTAATATTTAATACTAGCTTTTGTCCGTGGCTTCGCCCGTGTTGAGATCGAAAATTATCCCACGGGAACATACTACCGAGATAAAACGTATCCTATGTCCTAACCTAGATCATAGTTTACTCATATGCTAAATTTTATCCAAATCCGTTTAGCCGTTTTACCGTGAAAGCGTAACGAACAAACAAACTTATTTTCGCATTGATATTGTGTATAACATAAAACGACAAAATATTGCGCTAAAAGAAATAAAGAAACCCTTTTACTTACCGTTACTGCTTTGTACAAAACAATTGAATTTCTAGGAAACGATCTTCTTCGAAAAGAGTAATTTATTGTATTTATAACATTGGTTAAAGCCTTTACTTGGAAAAACGTTTGTTCACCAGCAATCCAAAAAGGCTAGCTGTGTGCGTTACGATTGCTCCGCAAAGTTATCCAAACAGAAAAAAACTTAGCCCAAAAAAATGTCAAAATTTGTCAAAATCGAAGGGAACAAACCAAAAATTTGTCAAAGTAGAAAATCCTTTTAAGCAGCTCTGTCTCTCCCGTGGGACGACTCGCCCCAACAGTCAAGCTCCAATGTCTCTCCCGAGAGACGCTAAAAACACGCTATTATCAGCTGAATTTCTACTAACACTAAGCCTAATATTGCGTGTGGTAACTTTGGAGTTTTTAACTTTAACGGAGTGCAGTGAAGTGATTTTATTGTTTTTTTTTTTGTTTGTGATTATAAATCGGGGTAAGTGGACTTATTTTCATTTATATGTTATTATTACATCGTTTTAGATAATAATTGCACGAAATGACGTCGTAAAATTTAAATTTTTGAACAAAGAAATGTTACGAGAAAATTCGTTCCGCCGACTACTTTTTTTTACGAAATATGGCTCATTTTGTGTTTTATCGCCTGGAAATAGATGAATAATCATAAAATAATACTTTCTACATCGTTTTAGATAATAGTATCACTAATTATATCATAAATACATATGAAATGTTTCGAAAAATCATACGTCTAAAGGCGGCCCCATGCACTGTGATGTTTGGGTTTTATTATTACGCAAATTTTACCTAGAACTCTCTAAAAAACGCTGTTGTTTAATTACTTATCTATTCATAATGCAAGGTACAAAATTTCGTGTAAATTGAAACAGCCATTTGACCAGGAATAGAAATAACGTAATCCTAAAACAATTGCAGTTGTTATCTGAAATCATATTTTGTTTAGAAAAACAATACACTTCCCAGATCCATTCTTGCAATTGTTTATTATGGCCTGTCTTATTAGACCGGCTACGGGTAACGCTACGAGCGCGTTGCCTCGCAGTTTAGCAACAATGATATCTATTATTATAAAAAAACCGTGTTACAGATTTTAAAAATAAGAAGATGGATCACTACATACATAAAAATAGAAAGATTTTTTTTTTATTTGGGATGAGTTTGCTCTTGACCTAAGTGTACGTCAGAGGTGACAGAGACAGAGAGGCGGAGTGGTTCCGGGAGGCCATGTCCGAAATATGTGACGTGGCAATGCCTCGGGTCCAGCCCGGACGTGCCCGGCGCCAGGTGTGCTGGTGGTCGCGTGAGCTGACCGCTTTACGCGAGGCGTGCGTTGCTGCGCGCCACCGGTACTCCAGGCACCGCAGGCTCCGTGTCCGGCCTCCGGATACGGAAGCCATTCAGGCGGAGCTATACAATGGGTACAGAGCAACGAAGACTGCCCTCTGAGCAGAGATCCAGCGGGCCAGAGGACTGGCCTGCGAGGAGATGCTGGAGACTCTCAACAGAGACCCGTGGGGACGCCCCTACAAATGGGTGCGAGATAAACTCCGCCCATGGGCTCCCCCGCTGACGCAGAGTCTCCGGCCCCAGCTCGTGGAGGACGTGGTGAGCGTTCTGTTCCCTTCGCGAGGGGAATATACTCCCCCGCCCATGGCTCCGCCTCCTGCGGTGCCAGATGCGGACCACACCGACGACGACGATGCTCCAGAGGTGACCGAGGTAGATCTGAGAGTGGCGGTACGTAGGCTGAATGCCAAGAATACCGCCCCAGGACCCGACCCAGCGCTGGGCACGCCACAATTGTGGCGATAAGTCCCCTCCTCCACGGCGTCTTCACCTTCCGCCTGACGCAGGTCCTCACCGGACACGGTTGTTTCGGGAGGTTCCTGTTCAGGATACAGCGGGAGGAAACGCCCGGGTGTCACCACTGTGTGGATCGCCCGGAGGACACGGTGGAGCATACGGTGGAACTGGCAGCACGCGGGGTTGCGACAATCGTCGATAGAATCTTGCAATTGGGACTCGAGGTGGCATTGCACAAGTCCGAGGCCATGTGTTTTTATAGTCGTCGGAACGCGCCACTGTCGGGTTCCCAGATAACGGCGGGAGGGGTTCACATCGGCGTCGAGTCGAGGATGAAGTATCTGGGACTCGTCCTCGACAGCTGGTGGAACTTTGTGGAGCATTTTCGACGTTTGGCTCCCAGACTGGAGCGGGCCGGGGCTGCCTTGAAGCGGCTCCTGCCCAACCTAGGGGGTCCAAACGCCTCCTGCCGGAGGCTTTATGCGGGGATCGTGCTGTCCATGGCCGTTTACGGGGCACCGGTGTGGGTGCGTTCCTTAAGGCTGTGATCAGCCCAGCGGTTGAACGCGTCCCAAAGGGTCATGGCCATCAGGCTGGTACGGGGTTACCGCACGGTCTCCCGTGAGGCGGCGAGCCTCCTTGCCGGACTGCCGCCATGGGATCTGTAGGCAAAAGTCCTCGCGCACATCTGGGAGTGGCGCGAGGAGGCGAAACGCCGGGAGTAAAACTCCGCTGCCGCGAGAAATCACGGCACAGCGGACAGAGCTCCGGCGGGATCTCATGGCGACATGTAGAGTGCGATTGTCCCAACCCAGCGCTGGGCACGCCACAATTGTGGCGATAAGTCCCCTCTTTGAGGAGTGGATAGAGAGGCGCCACGGCATCCTCACCTTCCGCCTGACGCAGGTCCTCACCGGACACGGTTGTTTCGGGAGGTTCCTGTTCAGGATAAAGCGGGAGGAAACGCCCGGGTGTCACCACTGTGTGGATCGCCCGGAGGACACGGTGGAGCATACGGTGGAGGTCTGCCCAGCTTGGGCGGAGTACCGTCGTGTCCTCACGGAGGCGATTGGTGGCGGCGATCTCCCGCGTCCGGCCCTGGTTCAGGCCATGGCTCGGAGCGAGAGTGCATGGGAGGCCGTCACCTCCTTCTGCGAAGCAGTAATGCTAGCGAAGGAGGAGGCGGAACGCGTGAGGGTGAGACAAGGTTCGCGCCTTCGCGCCCTTAGTCGCCGCAGGAGACGCCCCGGGCGTCGGGAGTCGCAAGCCGATTTCCGGCCACCGTAGGCGCGGGCCTGCGGACGGTGAGCGATGGGTAGCTCGCCGTCTGATAAGGACCAGGCCCGGGTCGACGGCGCGTTGTGTTCCACGCGCGCCTCAAACAGATATCAGCACCAATTGACGGAGTCCGTTAGGACCAATGCCTGCCGGGGTTGCGAGTTTGTCCGAAAGGGATATCGTGGCCCTGGCACGCAGACAACGGAAGGAACACGGGTGGGTTTTAGTCAGTAAAATTCTGACACGCCGAGAAGTTATTTGATAATTACCCACCCAAAACAAAAAAAAAAAAAAAAAGGACCCGACGGCTTGCCTGGAAAAGCCTGGGTTCTGGCCTTGGATGCTTTCGGGCCTCGACTAAGGAGGCTCCTAAGCGCATGCTTGGAAAGGGGCCAGTTTCCACTTGGTTGGAAGACGGGGAAACTGGTCCTCATAAAGAAGCCAGGGCGCCCGGCGGACTCTCCGTCCACTTACCGGCCCATCGTGCTGCTCGACGAGGTGGGCAAGCTCTTTGAAAGAGTAATTGTAGACCGTCTTGTCGGGCGGCTGGTGCGGGTGGGGCCGGATTTGGCGGAGAGCCAGGTTGGTTTCCGTAAGGGGCGCTCTATGGTGGATGCAATCATGCGCGTTCGAGCCCTCACGATGAGGGATGCTGTTGCCCGGGGTGGAGTCGTCTTGGCGGTGTCTCTTGACATCGGCAATGCCTTTAATACCTTGCCCTGGAGTTGCATTAGGGAGGCACTTCGATATCACCGGATGCCGACCTATCTCTGTCGTGTGGTTGAGGCCTATTTGACGGACAGGGCCGTCATCTACCCCGGTCACCATGGAGAGTGGAACCGGCGAGAGATGTCGTGCGGTGTCCCACAGGGATCGGTCTTGGGGCCGCATCTGTGGGACATCGGGTACGACTGGGTGCTGCGTGCCGACCTCCCTAGCGGTGTCACCGTAGTTTGCTACGCTGACGACACGCTGGTCCTGGCGCAGAGGAGGTCGCGTGAGGCGGCGGCCGAACTGGCAGCACGCGGGGTTGCGACAATCGTCGATAGAATCTGGCAATTGGGACTCGAGGTGGCATTGCACAAGTCCGAGGCCATGTGTTTATCGTGTCGCTATCATATTTTTTTTCTATTTCAGCCAAAAATTTGGCTAAACAACTTGCTTCTTTTGAGCAATGCAATGACTTTTTAAATAATTCTGCCAATAATTTGGCAACAACTAATGACATTGATTATCATTTAAATTAGAAATTAGGACAATAGAGGAAACCTCTTGCTTAATAAATGTTACACAAACTTCTTTGATATCACACCCATCAAATTGTAGTAATCAAAATAAATGTAATAATAATACTTTAAAAATAGTTCATCAAAATATACAGGGTGTGATAGGTAAGGAATTAGAATTAGAGTTGTTCATGAACTGTAGTTATATTGATATCCTATGTGTAACTGAACATTGGTTAAAAGTCCACCAGTTCATGTTCAGCTTTAACAACCACCAGGTTGCCAGCTCATTCAGCAGAGTTAATATGATACGTGGTGGCTCTTTAATAATTGTTCGTAATAATATGAAATTTAAAGAACGTAAGGATATTGTGAGCCTCTCTGTTGAGCGAGTTATTGAAATAGCTTGCATTGAGCTTGAGCAGTTCATTGTAGTGAGTGTATACAGGCCCCCATGTGCTTCATATGATATTTTTGAGAAATATATGGAAGAAATATTATTAAAGACTTGTAACAGTAATAAAACAGTTGTTGTCTGTGGAGATTTCAACATTAATATACTGGAAAAATCTTCTACAGTAAATAAGTTTATAACCTTATTAAAGTCATATAATTTGTACAATACATTCTTTGAGCCGACTAGAATAACTGCCACTAGCGCTACCTGTATTGACAATATTTTTACAAACTTAAGACCTTCTAGCCATTTAATTCTAAATGAATTGGACTCTGATCACTGTGGCCAGTTAGTCACTTTCCCTCAGAAAATAGTCAGAGCTCAAAGAAAACTTGTGAGTTTTATTCCTGTAAACATAAGTCGCTTAGAACAATTTAAAAATAATTTAATGGAAAAACTATCGGGTTTGTCTTATCACACCGACCCAGATCAAGCTTATACTTCACTATTTAACCTCATTATTAGTGAATTTAGGAAGGTATTCACCTCAAAAACATTGCCTGTTTGTGACCGCGTTATATTTAGTGATTGGGCAACACCAGGTATTTACAAAAGTAGGCAGAGGTTATACGAATTGTATCATGAAAAAACATATGACCATGATGAAACTTTTAAAGAATTCGTTAAAAAATATTCTAAAACTTTTAAACGAGCCTGTTCCTCAGCAAAAGCCATACATATTAAAAATAAAATAAAATCTTCTGGTAATAAAATTAAAACAACTTGGAATATTATTAATTCGATTATATTTAGGCGAATATTATGTAATCATAATACATACACTGAATTTTTACTATTATGTATAAAACATTGTTTATTTATTCGATTTGTAATAATGATTGTACGAATAAATTATGGTCACATTACAAATCTACGCACGCACACAGTCGCACACGTGTCTAGTGTAGTAGATACTTCGTCTATTTTGGTTTGTTTTGTCTGTACAGTAGAAGTGTGATTGTAATTTACGTAGTTTTAATTATTTTTAAATTGAAAAATTACCTATTAAAAAAATTACAAATCGATTCTGAACAAACTACTTTCATAATGTGCATTAATTAAATTACACATTGTATGCATCCTCACATAATTATAAAACAAAGTCCCCCGCTGCGTGTGTCTGTCTGTCTGAGCGATAAACTCAAAAATTACTGAACGGATTTTCAATCGGTTTTCACCAATGGATGGAATGATTCATAAGGAAGGTTTAAGTGTACATTTCATTAAGGTTTGGTGTAAATTGGCTGTAATATGGTGATTATTGTTGAAGATGTCGCAAAAAATCATGCCGTCTGGGAGCTTTACTGGTGTGAGCCAAGTAAATAGAGATACATAAAAATGTTCTACAAGATTCGTGAAGTCTGGGATAGCATAAGTCCATCTTCTAAGGATGACCCACAGCCACCTTTTCGACTTTCAGAAGTTGATAAAAAATTCATTGTAATTTATTTCCGAAGGTATTTTGACCGGTATGTTAAAAAACCTTAATAAAATATGTTATTTACAATGGGCATTTAATTAAAATTAAAAACATCATATCATCTAAAGTAATAGTTTAAAAGATATCACACATTCAAAATTACGCGTAACAAAATAAAATTATGTTTGATTACTACGATAGAAAAAACGGCTGAACGGAATTGAATTAAATTTGGAACACAGATAGTTAAGAACCCGGATTAACACATAGGATTTTTGAAATTAATACCGGCAGAACGTTTCCGTGGGATAATTTCCGACTTCCACGCGGGCATTGCCGTGAGCAAGAGCCAGTAATATTATAAATTAAAGTCACTTTTTATGTATGTCTGTGTGACCGCGTTGTGCTTTTTAAACCACGCTACGGATTTTAATGCAGTTTTCAGCATCTTTTATAGAATTTATTCCAGAAGCTTTATGTGTATAATACATTAATATAAAACGTGCGTAAAATAAAGAAATCACGATGTTTTGTCAAGCCGTAAACCGTGTGAACCACGGGCGGGTCACTAGCTCATCATATATATTTCTCTTTGTAAGCAACGTATTGTAGTAACAGTTACTTTGTTATATGTAGGTAAGTCTGAATCAGGCATTGTGTAGACTTCATGAAGCAACATGGGCTACAAAAGCAGCGAGAACGGGCAATAACAACGTTATCTTGTATTCTTGTGTACGTACGTTTTTTTTTTTTAATAGTCTAGTTTTCTGTTCGTCCCAAAAACAGAAAAGTCAATTTGTTGGAACTTTTTTTTTAGTGAATGTAAACCATTCACTAAAAAAAAAGTTTCAACAAATTGACTACGCATAATGAGATCTCTGTGAGAGGAACTGGGTTATAATCCACCACGTGGGCCCAGTGCGCGTTAGTGGATGTGTGACATCCACTAACGCGCACTGGGTCTTGTCTTAATCTTATTTAATGTTTTTTTTCTAGGTTTCCTCACGATATTTTCGCTCACCATTTTGAGAGCAGTGGTGATAAATTAAATTACACAACGTTTTAGATTATTGTCGTACTAGTTTTACCCGGCCCAACCTCGCACGGGTAGAAAAAAAAAGAAAAAGAAAGAAAAATATTTATTTGGGACACGCACAAGAACTACAAAAATTGCATTTTAAACGAAATATATAAAAAAAAAAAACAATCAAGACTTGTGCGATGCTAAAAAGGCTTCTATCTCAGCATAATGCTGCGATATTTAAAAAATAAATACCACAGCGCTGGTATTCTGATAGGGCCCGCTGTACACTAAGATAGCACTAAGTATCTACCCTACTTACCCTACCTTTCTAACTTACCTACCTACCTACGCTACTTAACTACCTACATACCTATACAACGTTTAAGATTATTGTCGTATTGACGTCCCCAACCAGTGTAGTCGAGGCCCAGAACAAATCGCTTCTAAAATTACCCAGCCTACTTCTAGAGCCCAACAATGATGAGTACAATGTAGATACTCCTGATATAACAATGTGGGTATTACCGGTTTCAGCACGAAGACGCTTTGTTATCAGCTGCTGTACTAATTTATAGTCTCTTGTGATACAGACATATAGGTCTCAACGGTTACTTGTGTGCGGAGTGAAATACGAAATGTTAATGATATATCTTTCTTTAGATGTCTCGTGTAGGCAGGTCTACGTTGTAATTATTATGGTTAATGTTTTGCTTATTCATCGTCATATAAATATTATGTTATGTTATGAATTTAGTTTAAGGAATACAGGTATTATTATTATATTACTTGACTGTGGATGTAACTACTTAAACTTCAAACTTAAGGGGAAGATATATAAAACAATGGTGGTCTAACCATTGTTTTATATATCTTCCCTGCTGTCTTGTATAGAGCAGAATGTTGGGCCACAAAAGGGATGAATGAAAGGCAATTGCATGTAGTTGAGATAAGAATGCTAAGAGGAATGTGTAGTGTGACACGAATGGATAGAATAAGAAATGAGTACATAAGAGGAAGTCTGAAAGTGGCACCGGTGACTGAAAAGTTGTGCGGAAACCGGTTGTCATGGTATGGGCATGTGATGCGGAGGAATGGGGAAAATGTCGTGAGGAAAGTTTTGAGTATGCATGTCGATGGCTATAAGAGTAGGGGAAGACCAAAGGAACGATGGGTGGACTGTGTGAAAGATGATATGGCTAGAAAGGGAGTGACTACCGAGATGACAACTAATAGAGAAGTATGGAAGAAAGAGACATGTTGCGCCGACCCCAAATCAATTGGGATAAGGGCAGGAGAATGATGTGGATGTAACTACCAAGTACGTTAAAGGCCCGTTTTTCTTTCTTTATATTCAAAACCCAAAAAAAAACACGGTATTTCCTACACAGCATCATCTGCCTAGCCTTCATGTTGAGGTCTGCTTCCAGTCTAACCGGATGCAGCTGAAAACAAGTATTTTAAATGGAGCGACTGCCTATCTGACCTCCGCAAGTCCGCAACAGTTACTTGGTAATACGATAACCCTTAGTAAGACTGGTTATCAGACTTTCGGGCTTTTGCCTTCCCGTAACGACTGTCAATGATCCACGAAAGACAACCGGGACCAACAGGTTAACGGGCTTTCCGAGGGGTTTTGGTATTTAAAGATGGTCACCCATCCACGGACCAACCGAGGCAAGTGTAGGTGAACGTAATTGATCGACCCGTGCGGGTGTTATTACTTACTTAATATTCCCTACACATGATACTTTTTAAACTTGAAGAATAGCAGTTCAATCAAAATTATCGCTTTTTCCCTCCACTTTTTTACCTGATTATTTATTTCCCCCGAAGTTTGATTGAGTTGCTTATTATTTTCCAAAAGTCGTGCTTCGATATTCAGAACTCCCATGATACAATTTCCCTACGATTAGCCGTAATTTCAGTCGTGACATACTCAATTTTACTACAAATCGGATAAGGTCTAGCAAAAATACCTAGGGTTGACCCCGCTAGTTTGCAATGCTAACACAAAATAATCGCGCCAACTGTTTCTTTTTTTTCTCTTTTTTTTGCGAATTACATGTCAATATGTAAATAGCGGATACGTCACGCTAGCCTGCTGGGATTGTATAGAGAATACTGTTATTTTTGCGAAACTCCAATAGTCACGCAAGCTCGCGACCTGGTTCGAACGAACACTGCACCAAATCGATGAAATTGCACGAAATTTTATTTAAATTCGTGGTTAGTTATGACTTCATTGGTTTTGGGAAGTGGAACTACGAATATTTGGTATATTTATAAAGTTATATTTATATTTTGTTGGTTGGTTTGAAAGGTAAAAAGGTAAAAGGTTTTAAAGGTAAGATCTGTTTTGACTCAATCATCATTCTAAAATTCCGTTTGGAAAAGCGTTTTATCATTCAATTGGAAAATATTGTGGTTTACAAAGAAATCAGCGGACATAACATTATTTTAAAACAAAGTACCTCCAAAATGTAAACATCAAACAATGTTTATTTTATTATTTATTTTATTTTATTATTAATAACTATTTAGAACCACAGACGGTAACCAACTAAAATGATCTAAACCTTTATTCAAAATTCAGTGTTTATAATTTTCAAAGAGAAACAATGTATTATGCCAACCTGTGGTTAAGGCTCTTCGCAGATAAGTGGGACCCACAATACCTCTAGGCAAAATTTATAGTTAAAGTGGATAAAGGCGTAAAATTAAATATGTACAGTTAATTATTTTTAACTTTGGTAAAAGGCGATAACGAGTTCATAATGCGAGGTAATAGTTTCAAATACTGTTTTATGTTTATCTTATTACAGAAACTTATTACATACAAAAATGAGAATGCGTTATAAATTGTAACCTACAAGCCTACAAGACATTGAATGATCTCGCCTGGTGTGTTCATAAATGCCCAAAGGTATAGGTACGTATATTATTAGTATTCTATAGATATAGACTACTTTACCTACTAAAATTATTTCAATAACAGTAAAGACCAGAAATATGTAGATTTACAACATAACACGAACAGACTAGGAAAACGTTATAAAATAGGAATACAATTAGGTACTTTAACGCGCGCTACACTAAGAAATGGTGGAAAACAGCGCCATTTATCATGTCGGCCATTAAATATACGGTGATTTGTGAATACATCGAATGTTATGAATGAATTACAATGTTGGGTCATAAATGATGTTATTATCTGTTCACTCAGCGAGGTATTGGCGTTACTATGACCTAATACTTTATAAATATGCTTTTTAATACTCATTATATATTTTTTTGTAAATAGATAAAAGATCAAACTATCCTATCACCTGCGTAACCCGTAACCAAGCAATGTTGAAAGTAGCTTACATCCTAATCAGATGCGGTGGAATAGATGTCAGTATTTTAGACCGAGCGACTGTAACCTTTAACCCATCAGTAACCAGTAACCTTTTGTTGAGGTACCCTAATTTACAATCATTCAAAAAATAATTTCAAGCAACCCTAATAAATAAATCAGGGGCTAACCTAAATCTCATTTTCTGTTCTATTTCAAATTCAGCAAAATTATCAATAATCCCAAAGGTTGTGGGCATCCCTAATAAAATATCTAATAACTCATCTGTCTGATTTTAAATTGATTTAAATCAAATCAAAAGTCAAACTAGAATAGAATAGAATACTCTTTATTATGTACACCATAAAAATTACAGATAATTATAAATGATGAAACTTTACATAGGGCGGTCTTATCGCTAAAAGCGATCTTTTACATTTACAACAATACTGCTGGTAGTCAGTGGTGTACCATTTACATATATAATAAATACTTACATACATAAAGCAATACATTTATCTATATAAATATATATTATACAATAATAAACTGAAACAAAAGCAAGGACCTGTATTATGTAATGATGATGTTTAAGGATTGAGGAAGTGTTTTACTACTATCTAGGCTGAGAATCTGCACTTTTCGTCCCCCAAACCGCCCACCCTTCACCACTTCCTAGTGCTTCAGATGGGAAGGAAGAGGCGCAACAAACGTCCCAGCAGCACAGCTCGCTGTTAAGTTAGAAAAACTTGATTCTATACAATAGTATGCAAAATAATTATTTACATTACGCAACACAAAACATTAAATTAAAAATTATTTGGCATACTTCACACACCACAATACCAACAAAAATACATCGAAAATTATACTCAAGCAGAAAATTAAAATTAAAAACGTAAACAGAATTTAATACCCAAATAAAAGCCTCCAGGCATGAAGGACGTGCCTGCTTACGTATAGCTATAGCTGAAAATCGAAGTCACAAATGATAAAATAGGACCATCTGACAAAAATAAATAAACTGTTAATTACTAATAACAATAACAAAACCATATTCAGCAAGAAGACCAGTCACCAAAACCAGCACCCACCCGTTTACGAGCATATCGCAGAAATCTGCCATTTGAGGGAAGGAGACAACCCGACCCCCGACGCTACCGCAAGCAGTCACATCTAAGGGATCATCTTATTCTTGTAAAACCTTACATTTTGGGTTCTGCAACTTCCAATCTTCTGGTTTTATATCAAAATATCGTATCTTCATGATTTTTGTTAGAATGTATCTTTATGAGCAATAAACTTACGCTTTTATTACATTCTGTGATTTGTTACTCTGTGAAAATGTTGTAGCAATATCATTATCAGCTATAAATCGTTGTTGTTATAATTACTTTTTTATTATAGTGGTAATTATATATAAATATACAGCTGATTATTTTGATATCTTCCCTTAATACAATTTCAACTTTATTGGCAAGATTTTGTATCGGCGGAGGATACGCATTGCGTAGGCTGCATGCCTGCATCCAAGCCAGCCTTTGGGTCATTAGAAGGGCACGAACGGCGACGGACTTACGCGAGGCGTACTGTACAGCTAAAGGCTCTTACAAACACACGCGATATCGCGGGCGCGACATGCACCGACAAAGGAATTGTCTTTGTCGGTGTCTGTCGCGCCCGCGATATCGCGTGAGTGTGTAAGAGCCTTAATCCGTCATCGGTCGAACTATGCTCGTAAGTAGTAAGTAAAGTTTTATTTGTTTAAACATGGTGTACATTATACATACAAGACACACACACACACACAACACACACATGCAACACACACATGGTACACGCAAGATAATAAAAGATACAGAAAAGTTCTAAAATGTTCAGCCGCATAACGTGGCGTACAAACTGGTAGGAAGAGATGGTGCACAAACCGTGATAATATTCATCAAAATTAAATTATAGAAGTTATGTAGGTGTTTATCAAATCATCACTATTCATTAAAGATTAGGTATCATTACAATTCAGCAAGCATATCTTTTAGATAAAATTAAATGTCAAAGTAGTAATTAAATAAATTAGTTAACAAAAATACAATAGATCACAATAACAATGTCAGTATAAAAAAACTTTTTACCAAAAAAAATAACCGACTTTCAAAAAAACACTACAAAGTGAAAAATAACTTTAATTTCGGAAGTCGGTGTCTTTGGATCTGTATTTTAGTTTTATGCCACCGACTTCCGAAATTAAAGTTATTTTTCACTTTGTAGTGTTTTTTTGAAAGTCGGTTATTTTTTTTGTAAAAAGTTTTTTATTTTTCACTTTTTAGTGCCGAAAAAGAATTTTCCAAATCGGTTCGTAAATGACGGAGTTATGCGCGAACAAAAAACGCAATGCAGAGTAAACGAAAAGATTGCTAATGTGTAGACAATGTAGATAAATTTTTAGATGTTTGTTGATTTTTCAAAAACCACTTGTCCGATTTCGATAAAATTTTCATGGGACCATTTGGGAAGACCCTTTCCAACAAAAAAAGATTTTTTCAAATCGGTTGGCAAGCGACGGAGTTATGCGCGAACAAACATAAAAAAAAAAATACAAACATCCGAATCGAGAACCTCCTCCTTTTTTTAGAAGTCGGTTAAAAATACAACACCGTCATCTGAAAAACGAAGAAAAATTGTCCTCTTTTATAAACTCCGCTATACTGTAATATGCTCTTTCAGTTAGTAAACTCTTCAATTTACTTTTAAGAGCAGATATATTTAATGTTGTCCATGTTTTGGGCAATTTATTAAAGATGGCCGGACCTATGCAAAAGATGCTCTTACGCATAAGAGCGGTTTTAGCGGCTTGACCACAGAGTTTGAAATTATTACGTCTATTCCTAGTACTTTTTACTGTTCCTTCGTACTTTCTTCGTACGTCTTTGGCTAAACTCGGCCGATCCAACCAAACATATATGTTAAAGAAAGTAAACGCGTGCGTACACCTATGTAGTTATCGGACGTCATCGGACGATGTCGGTTGACGTAGTGGCCGAGTTCGGCCGACGACGTAGGAGCATAGTTCGATTGATGAATGATTAGGTGTACGCAAGCTGTAATGGACTAAAAAGTCACTACCCACTGAATCATTTTATAGTCACACCTACAACATTGCCTAAAGCTAGATCTGGTATCTCTGTCTAGACTAAAATGGTGACGAAAAAATTAAGGACAGAGGTCAATCCTGGGATTACTTGATTACGTTAGACGACGGATTCTCAGAAGATTTCTGTCTTTTTATCTAATTTGGGCTCATTGCTTAATTTTATTTGCCTTTGATAGAGGTATTAAGTATGATCGAATTAGGTTTCGTTGGCCTTTACGTCTGTTTTCATTAAAAATATAAATACATAGATTTACTTTTTTGACTGTGAAAAAATCTAGCCCTGCAGTGGTAAGAAGTCTAGGGATAAATAAATATTATGTATGTTTCTTGTAATTCCCTTCAAGCATAAAATAAGTTATATATAGAACAAGTTTAGAAATTACGATCACTTGATTGCCAATCAACGCCATTCATTGTGCAGTAAACTCTGTTTTTATTATAATTTAATTGGAAAGTCGTTTAAGTCAGTTTTTTTATGGCAACATTTTATGGTTATGTGTCCGGAATCTTTAAGTATATTAACTTTACTGGTTCAGTAAAGATAACATAACTCTCTTGTATAAACGCACGGCCATAAATCTTAACATTGCTATGTCATATGAAGCGAAATCATACAAGGTTAGTTGACCGTTTTTGAGAAACCGATTAATTATGTTTCTTACGAGTATTATGTCTTTATCCCTTAAAATATGAATATTTCACCAAAATAATTACATTAACAAAACTAATTTTTGAACAATTTTTGTGTCTGATGTAGTATAGTGTTTGTTTCTATATTTGCAATTTGAAACATTCGTCTGGAAGGAGTGACGTGTCGCGCTCTGATTCGCGTTCAATGTGAGGTGACCGAACCGTGTGCCGTGGCTTTATTTTATACAATAATTCCTCAAAAATATTAAAGGCTCGTACAGACTAGTGCGATATCGCGGGCGCGACGCGACACTAGTAGCACAATTTCTTTGTCGGTGTCTATCGCGGCCACGATATCGCGCGAGTCTGTACGAGTCTTTGTGAATTTAAATCATTTTCAAAATACAGTAGATTTTCAATATTCAGTAGATTTTCAATATTTATAGCTAACAACCATTATAATCACCCTAATATTATAAAGGCGAAAGTTTGTGAGTGTGTGTATGTTTGTTACTTCTTCACGCTCAAACGGCAGCACCAATTTTGGTAAAATTATGTATGGAGGTAGCTGACACCCTGGATTAAGACATAGGCTACTTTTTATCCCGATATTCCCACGGGATCGAGACCTACGCGGGTGAAACCGCGGGGCGCAGCTAGTATACCTATAAAATTCAAAAAGGTATTTTTCTCACTGTCAACTAGCCTATCGTTTTAAACCTTTACTGTCACAATTATTTTCTCATACAACATTCTCGCTCCGTACTCAGTACTAAAATTGCTTCGCAGTTACAAACTTGTGCTTACCCACCCTTTTTTACCGCGCGTCGTAGCTCCGCAAACTTCCTTCATTAGCATAATAGCGCCAGATGCGGGTAGTTATCTGAGAATTGCTGTGCAGCTGGCCTACGGTCTAAACCTCAGGGTAGGGCTAGCTTACACGGACGCTTTGTGTCGTGAGTTTTGTCATGAAAACAGCCGATTAAAAAAAACTTAAATTTTTGTTTGGAGGCAATAGTTTACTCACTAGCCCGGGGGGCCGATCGCACTATTTCTCAACGTAATTACCGTTCGAACGGAACGTTTTTGGTTTTGGTTTAGCTGATGTAAGAAACGGTATCGCACTATTTTACCTGAGCGACAAAATCGTTGACGTTACCCAATACTGAAAGTTCGACCGATCGTTCCTCCAACGTAACTTCCAAAGTAAAGCTAAATCGTTTCCGTTGATATTATGATTAGCGCGATACGAAATGTGTCTAACGTAACGTTTTTGGTTGTGGTTTAGTTTTGGTATTAACGTTCAAAATTAGTGCGATCGGCCGCCAGTTTTGTAACTAGAATAAAATAAAATAAGTTTATTTCATATATCTTATTTGGCTTACATTGCATGTCGAGGAGTCTCCATTTAAGCATAGAAAATGCCTGTAGTTGAAAGCTCCGCTATTCCCTTACATTATAAACGTACGAGTACAAACAGGTATACCAATAAACAAAGAAAGGAAAAAATAAAATATAAATTATGATCAATTTTTACGAGTTTGTGTGTGGGGGTGTGTCAGTGTGTGTATGTGTGTGCGTGTGTGAGAGAGAGATTTTGAGTGAACATGAGTGACTATAAGAGCAAATAACGAGAAGCATAGCAAGAAAGCTCTAAGCGAAGCCGTTTTTATACAAGAAGCACCTGCTACGAGTACCTGCACTTGAAACTGTAGTTGTCTGTATTTTCCAAATTAACTTCAAAAAATATTAGAGCTCAAATTAATGAGGTGCTTGTGGCTAAGTAATAACAGCCGCACGAGCCGATCGATCAGGTTAAATATAAGAGTCAAGCCTGCATATAACTAAAAGCAACAAGTCGGGTCTTAATTAACGACCTCCTCTCGCCTGCCAATTAGCTGGTTTAACCGTTGGGCTTTGGCAGCTTAATGCAGGTATTGCACTTATCCTTCATTAACATGTTCCTTCTTCTCTGTTTTATTTTGTGTGTGTGTGAGAAGTTATGACTCATTTTTGCGGCTCATTTTTCTGAGCATTGTTTTTATCCTTAATAATAAATCCTTAATAAAAAGAAATACAGTACTTCATTCTTTACTTATAGATTACAGAAAAACCTATAAGAAGTCTTATGCTCTTCAAATGGTAAATCACTCAATATTGTGCGTACCTACAACCTTACATTTTCAATTGGAATGTATGGGAGAACATGTCTTTCAACTGCAATAATAAGTTTGTTCTTGGAATTAGTTCATCCCAACTACGGAACCCTTTATTGTTCGTGATCCGACACGCACTTCACTGGTTTTATAATCAATAATAAATATTAATTTAATTAAGATAAGTATCCAGAGAGTTAGTTAAGTACATACATTGAGAGTATATTATTATTATCCCGGTAATACTCGTACCCAATGTTCGAGCCTACGCCTGCTCGTTTAGAATGAGCAAATCAACGTTGCGTACTAATTAGATGTAAGGATTACTGTACATGCATGTCTTTTTTTGTATTCCATTTTTGTTCGCCATCGAAACCTTTGACTGACCAATGATCAGCATATTTGGAGTTTCTTTGAAAGGTCACCCAAAATTCCCCAACACCCAACAATCCCGTGCGAGAATTTCGTGGGCAAAAACCAGGGCCTCAAGTCTGCTATTACAATAGTGTCAGAATGGTCGATCATTGAATTCATAATTGTTGATTTTGACAAGTTTGGTAATCTACTATTATAATGGCGTCATTATGACTTTCCAATGGTCGGCCACTGACACTACATTGAAAGAAATTGCATAAATTGGTAATCTCGTACATAATGACAAATGAGTGACATTTCTACTAATGGATTTTATAATAATGGCAATACGGCAATGCCATTATAATAACACAATTATATTACGAGGACATTGACCGACCGATGATCAACCATTATGAATTTACCAGATTACGAACTTTTAGCAAAATGACAATGGCATGACAATGGGATCGTGTTGGAATGACTGAATGTATAAAAATAGCAGACTTGGGCCCCAGTTTTACATTAATCATCTATTATTTAGTTTGTGAATAGTTTTAGTTAGGATATCATTTTGTTATTTTTATTAATTAATTAGGGAAAAGTTGTTATCTAAGTACATAGGTACTATTTAATTATACATACCTACATCTATTACTGTTTAGATATTTGCGACTTATTGTCGAACCGATTCTAGTCGCAATCGGTCATCTGCGCGTCCTCTTAATCAGTCCCAATGCCAACCGGACTGTTTTGTATTTGGATTGTAATACGGGAACGATATTAAAATTGGCATCGGAATTGTAGGGTTAAATGGACCGTTTACACGCTATCAAATACTGAGTGGACTGATAAGGTTCTGGGGGAAACCCACGTAATTAGGATTGAAAATTAGGTTCAAAACTGAGTTTTGTCTTAGTTTTGCCTTGCTTACGTCATCATAATTATTAATAAAAAGAAAATGGCTAAATGTGCTGCTAAGCGCAAAACTCGAAAGCGGCTGGACCAATTTGACATTTTGTTTTTTCAAATATTCGTTGGAGTTCTTATCAAGAGAAACTTTGGAAAAATTTAACGAAAAAACGTAAAAATCTAATTTTTCTTTATCCCATTCAAACTGTTACTAGCTGTTTCTGAGCAGTAACCTAACAAAAGTACTAGGCTTGAGGAGTTGGATGAAAGTTTACACACAGATAGTTTATAGCTTTTATTAACACATAGGATACTTTTATCCCGGTAGTTTCTACGTTTCAGAGGGATAATTTGCAAACTCCGAGAGGGTAAAGCCGTGGGCAAAAGCTACTCAGTAATAAAATTTATCAATTTTATAAGATAAGAATGTGAGGTGTAAAGTTATTTAAAGCTTTCCGATTTTATTTAAATATCAAAAGTTTCTTGTTCATGCATTAGAGAACCATTTATTTTCTACCATTATTATTTTTATGTACTTTCATCAACGGAACGTATGAATTTATCATTGTTACTAATTCCAACATTTTAAGCTCTCTCTTCATAAAAGCCCAACACTCCACAATGAAATCATTTGCCATGTTTTCTATAAAAAGGGTCCGCATTACAAAAATATGAGAATTCTGTTATAATAACCGACCAAGAGCCCGGAACGTGATAATTCGAGTGGTGTAGACGACAAAATAAATGCGAAATGTGAGTGAAATTTTCGGTGGCAGTCCTTGCATTTTGGCCACCTCGAGGGTTCGCGAAGTCAAGCGTGGCTGCAGCCTGGGCTCCGTGAAATTCGGACGTCTAATTTTAGCGGAGAAACTTCACATTTTCGGGAAAAAAACGTGCGATTTTTTAAATGGAAATAATTTTTTACTGTTTGGAGAGAAATGTGTAATTTATGAATTCGGGCATAGTTGAAATGTGTCGGTTGCGGAGATTTTAATAAGCGAGGAATGAGTCTTAATTTGGAAGTTATCAATAGAACTGACGGCCACTTCTCGTATTTTTAAGAACGTTCATTCTAATCTCAGTGTCAATCTTTACCAACATTTTTTACAAGTTTCGGACGTTGATTTTTGTGTAATTTATGTGTAAATTTTGCATGCCCAAATAACGGCGCAGCATGGAGAACTCGATCAAAACTTGTATAACATCTATACCCCTACCCATGTTGGCAAAAAGTAAATGATTTGATTGTCGCTGAGATTGCGACTAGGCTTTGAACATTTTTAGCTACGAGAATTAGCCTTCTGGTTTGTTTTAATTGTATTATTTTGTACCCTTCTTTCCAGTATGCAAACAACTGCTTAAAAAATCTGACGTATTTTACGTTTCTTCTGAGGTCTTGTTGTAAACACCATTTTATATAACAAAATATTTTTCATTTCCAGACGAAAACTAAAAAAATATACTTCAGGGTCCCCAACGACCCGTACAACATACGGGCCTGACCTATTAACCTACTCTAAGGACAGCGCAAAAACTTCCTCAATCGAACTCTGCCCCAAGTTAATTATGTTATAAACCGTCACGCTTGCGTCTCGAGGGGGTAGGCTGTTTATACAATCTGGAGCGAACATACGACAATAAATCAAAAACACTTATACCAATACTAATACATAAGTGTATTTTGGAACCATCAAATAAATCCTAAAATAGAAAATTAAAAATATATTTTCCAAACAAACTAAATAGTAGTGATGGGTCGACTATGGGTTTTGCAAATCTTTGACAAAGTAGTAACTAAACTATTGAATATATTTGATTGAATTTTCGCATGGAGACTGGGAATGGCATTACTGATAGGTACTTACGCAGTTTTATTTATTGTAGTATTGTCATCTCCACGTTGTATACTGGCAAAATATTCATGTTGCAATCAGGACATTTGAATAAAATTGCCTTTTCTCGTTCTCTTCTTCAGGCCATTTGTATGATTGTCACTATCCACTGCTTGATAAGTTCAAGTCGTGCGATGTCTCTGTTGAAATATTGACCTGAAACAGAATGTCACAATAGGATCTTGTTCAGACAGGTTTGTCTTTGTTGCTTGTTATTATTGATAGATCTATAGAAGAAAGTAACGTCCCTCTAGAAATCTAGAGGTATTTTATGCCACTTTTTTAACATTCTCGTCCACATTTAGGAAATAGTGTGTCGGAACATACAAATATCTGTATTTGTACCTATATTATGGCGGAGCTGTGCAGACACTCCTTTGCCAGACCAAGCAAATGCAAATATTTGTTGCATGTATTTGTGTTTGTTTAACTTTGTAGTTACTAAGTTAAAACTAAACACAGATGTCAGACCAATTTCTTACCAAGCTTCGATAAACTTTGAGCCACTTTTAATTCAAACTAACAGAAAGGCTTAACAAAGGCTTTACAAATAGATTATATAATTAGAAAGACGCCCGATGAGAAATCTCAAGAAACCACTTTTAAACAATTGACTTGACCTAGCAAATAATCGTAGTCGTTTGTGGTAGTAAGTATTTTCCAACTAATTTAGTTAAGTGGATAATTGTTGTAAGCATGTGCACCGTATTAGAATCAATTAAAATAAATGGCATATTGCTACGATTCTCGTTTGCGATGGCCTTGCAAGGCCATACGTTCAGTATTATTATTCGTTGTAGGCTACAATTAGTAAACAATTTTCAGTATTTTATAAGTTAATAATTACCTAATATTACGTACTTTCCGAATAGTGGTGGTAAAAGTCAGTTCACTCGAAACTTCAATAATTTCGTTTAGGTTTCCTACCAAGGCAGAAAACAGTACATAAGTGGGTAGTTGGATGGTCTCACATGGACGGATCACTCTAGTAGCTATGTACAAGAGAATAACTAACTTTAACAGTTACGCAAACTTCAAAAGTGTTTTTCTCGTTAAATAAAAATTGCAACATTTATATGGTTATGAACATCGTTCGTTTATAATGTATCTAGCGGGGTTATAAAGTATCGAAAAATTGTGAACTGAATCAAACTATTTACAATTTAACGCATTATTTTTCGATAGTTTATAATCTATCCATGGGGAACCGACAAATTGTGAACTGGTATCAAACTTGCATGCGACGAACGCACCTTGTGCTAATACTAAATAGCCAAGTAACTGCGACTAACTTGGAAGAAGTGCTCGCTTGGCTCGCGCGCGGTTACTCACAGATATAACCTTCTTTTTATTTTGTTCGCTGGCTGGAAAATCCTCATTAATGTCCTCCGCCTCGGGGAGGGTGGAGGGGTCTGACAGACTCTTACTGACTAAATACAACCCCGGTACTCCCTTCCCACACTTGCACCGGGGATCATGGGATCATGTGCGACTTCGGCGATTCCTGGGTCACAGTTCTAACCTAATCTAACCCATTTAGTCTGGTCAGGGTGCCCTGGCTTACTTATTGAAAACAATTCGGCTATCGCCAACACCTACGAATCAGGGACGGTTCACAATTTTACGGTTGATTAAATCGAAAAGATTATGAACCCTGTAGTGTAGATAAGTGCAGGTTCGTTCACAATTAGACGAAGTGCTCTTAGTGGAATGCCTCGATTTGACATTGATAGATTATAAACTACCGAAAATGAACCGTTATATTGTAACAGTTTACAAATTTTCGGTGACATGTCTATCAAAAGTTTAGGAGATAATCGCATAATTATGAATCTTGCGTGAGTGTAAGGTATTAAATGCTCGTTACTGTACAATAATGATTGTACATTATTGTGTATGGGCTGATAGGTTACCCGTTACTTTTTTCAGTAATGAATATGATGGCGCAAGCAATTAGCGCTGCCTTGTTTTTATACGAAGTTACTGGAATCACCGACAAGGTTCGACAAAAGTGACACTGGCTGCTGACAGTCACTCCAGCAGAGCGTCGCATCAATAGTTGTGTGGCGGCTGTGTTCTGATGACAGAGATGATGTCAGAGAGCAGTTGTCGTACCTCGACCACGACGAATATATATTGCGGCACAATCCTGATCATTTTGAACCATTATTACGATGACTACTTCTGGTAAAGGAATATCTTGCGCGTTAAATTTTGTCACAAAAGTTAAAACATATAACCCAAGCTACAAAACCGCCGCATAGTTCGCACAGACCCTTAGTTTAATAGTTTCCTTCATTTCCCCCGGCTCACATTTATTTACTTGTTCAGAAACAAACACTCCATTGTTCCCACAAAACATGAAACGAAAATAATTATATCTAGGTCTGTACGACATTTTCCGAATAATTTGACCCGAAAACCTTTCCAGTGTATGACGGAGAGCTAACCAAGACGTCTGAGCGACGTTTTTCTCGATCGCTCAAGCGTAAAACACGAAAAGTATTCCCAATGTCGTCCACAAAGGACTCTAAAATACTCTTCAAATTGTCGATTGTGTCCAAAACTTGTTAAAAGTTAGTTTTGGTTACTGAAAAGGGTAAAAAGCGAAATCGGAATCAGAGAATTGTTGCCAATGTTATTTTTAGCCGAAAGGTCAATTCAATCATGTTTTAACTTCTGGCGAGAGCACATTCCTTGGCAATTCTGGTAATCTAAATTTAATAACGCACGGTATTAAATTAGGATCCAGATTGGATGAGTCAACATGGTGTCCGCAATTTTAAGGTTATTTTTTGTGTAAACTTTGTCGTTCAGCGACATACCTTTTAAGGTTATTTTTCGTGTAAACTTTATCGTTCAGCGACATACCTTTTGTATGAACCTATTTTATGTGACTTAATAGTAAATTCATGCATCGATGGACGAACGTGAAAATGTGGGCCGAGGCACTCATACGTGAGTCCATCAATGCTTGGTTGCGGCCAAGACTTGTATAGTGCTTTTCTCAAATAATTCACGGAAATTCAAACAAAGTAAAAAGTTTATAAATTCCAGATTCAATAACGAACAACGATATTTTTTTACGTGCCAATGTGTTCATTTGTTTTTTTTTTTTCAATAAATAGCTTTCTTTGCAAGCCAGCTCGAAATTTAAATAAAACTTGATATGTTACCTCCTCAGTTGCCATGTTTCGGAGTAAAAAATCGTTCCATTTTTAACCGACTTCCAAAAAGGAGGAGGTTATATGTTCGGCTGTATGTTTTTTGCATACCTATAGCGATTTGAGTATTTTCTATAGTAACTCGTGCATTTGCACTCGAAAAGCACCATTCGGTGAAGTGGAACTGATGATGAAGACCACAGATGGCCACCGGAACTTCTTAATAATAAGTATTTCACCGTTGCGATTCGATTAGGCACTGTAATATGGTTGCTAAGCAATTTCGTCAAAATGCATATGGTGAAGTCACCATTACTTCTCCTGGTTCTTACCAGGAGAACTCCTCAACATTTAACGCCCCAGCATCGGGAAAAGCAATATTTTGTAAAAGGTGATGAGCATTTGACATTAGGATATTGTAAATTAGATAAATTACAAACTGACCCACTAAAAAGTGAAAAATAAAAGACTTTTTACAAAAAAAAAACAACCGACTTCCAAAAAAAACACTACAAAGTGAAAAATAACTTTAATTGCGGAAGTCGGTGGCAAAAAACTAAAATACAGATCCAAATACACCGAAATTAAAGTTATTTTTCACTTTGTAGTGTTTTTTTTTGGAAATCGGTTGATTTTTTTTTTTGTAAAAAGTTTTTTAAATTACACGATAGATATGTGTTTACTATGTATTTTATTTGGCCGCTAAACCACGACACATATGGATTTTCATACAACTTTTGGCGGCCGCTGCTCGCATGTATTTGGCCAGTATAGCAATTTCGATTTATCTCGAAGAAGATTGCCAAAATAATGCTCGAATTTCCAAGCATGTTTGAGAAAATATTATTTAATACATCGGTCTGGGCTAGGGCTACTAGGGTTACACTTAATTTAATTTACCGAAGACTAAATGGGGTACTTATTATTCTTTGGGCGACTTTCAACGTCATAAGAATTAAATTTTCTAATTTATACACACATTAAAAACTCATTAAGGTACTCCAGGCTTTCAAAAAGCTAGCTTTTTGAAAGCCTGGAGAAGTAAACGATGCTATAAATTGAAGGTAAACTGCAGATCACCATAATAACAAATACGACTTGTACAAAAATGCAAGTCAACTAAGAAAATCTCCATCGTAAGGATCTGCAGGGGAAGGGTGTTGAGGTTTTCAAATTATGAGAGCGAGCGAGTTTAAAAGGGCATGTATTTAATGCGGCAACTAAGTAAAATGAATATAGGTTTTTAAAAAAAATAGAGTGGGTACCATATATAATGGGTTGGCAGCTAATAAGGAGTATCGTAATAAGTAATAGGTAGCATATTAATATATCAGTTTTTAGCTTTATTTTAATTTAAACTGGCATCGAATTTTTGTTTTGGTAACTGAATTTACCAACAATAGAGGGGATCTGGCGCTCGTCTGCCGCTACCGCGGCACGCTCGCTTCGCTCGCTCGCCTTCGCTTGTTAATGGTTACTGTTCTAACCTAACCTAACCCAAATGATTCAATAACAGTAGATGACTTTGCAGCGATTAAGAAATAATATTTAATCGCTGCCATGTTATTTTTTTTTGCAGCAAATAATTAATCGCCCTTTAAGTTGTAAGTCGCCTCGAAAATTATATTCCGTTTAAAAGCAATTCAAAATTGGACAGCTTTTCTTTAATTCTATGAACTGAATCTGGCTCAATAAAAACTCTCAGCCAGAGTCCTAGAAGTAGTACTGGCCAGTTACGTAATGTGTCTCAAGATGAAAGAGATCTTGTTATTTACGGAGACAGCCGGAAAAAGTGAGAATTATCATCAAAATACTTTTTAAAGGTTAGTACGTGGCAATACCACAACAATGGCTACGATATTGCGTTAACCTGGCAAACAAATTTCAATAATGTAAAGCTTATTCGAAGATTTTATTGTTTTAGAACAAAACTTTGAATAACACCCTCCTTCTAGGGCAGTCGGTTAAAAAGTAAATGTTTAATCGCTTTTTACGCCTGTAACTTAAGCCGCCTTATAATGAGGACCCTTCGCCGTTGGTGATTCAGGGATTCTGCTGGCGATAATGGCAGATAGCCGTAATCACAGTCACTGGGGCACCGCTGGCATTTCAACTAATTGTACCCTTTGTTTTTTGCCGTTTTCTAACATCCAAACTGCCGAGTAAGGCCCAAGTAATTGGCAAAACCTAGTTTTCGGCCTATTTTCGGAGATGGGATTTCGAAATTGTTGGCTTATAATTGGCCCGAGATTGTGTTTATTTTGTTTCGTATTTGGATTTGTTTTTATTTTCATAGGCTATTAAGGTTTGATTGGCAGCAGCTGGGTAAGGTAGTAAAACTAGCTGCAATCACACGTTTTATTGGGTGTAATAATGTCGTAATGTAATGTAACAAGTAACATGTAATGTCGTAATGTAACAAGATTTGCCGTGTTTATAGCCGATTTTGTTTGTTGGTATTATTTATTGGATAATAATACCTTACTGTTAATTAACTCGGCTTACTTTAATGTACCAGGAAAACATGCCAAGTTAGAGCAACGAAATCAAGAGGCCAAAATACAACCTCCTATACTTTTGAACCATCTCGTGTAGCTTTTAGTAATGAAATGAAATGGTTATTTCTGTAAGTAGATCTTCTAATAGTAAGAAATGTCAAGAGACGTAAGAATAGTAATAGATAGTCCATTTATTTGTCAGAATATTGTTACAGAATTGTTAGGTACACAGTTTTATAAAAATTCATAATATTCTTCCGTTTCTGGCGTACAAATACATTTTTAGGATTTTAGTTAGTTTGTTAGATCCAACAATGAATTAAATAAATTAGGATTACATTCAAATCGCAAATTAGTTAAATATTAGTTATGGAAATGTCAAAAAGATTAAATGAACTTGTTAATTTCTATGTATAATTAATGTCTCTTTTTACATTCGCTAGTGGACATTTATAAGAAAGATGATTAGATCGCCTCGTTTTTTGCCCACAAAACTAAAGTTCGTCCACAAAACACAAACGAACACGATTTCAATCGGACCCATTCTTGCGGCCCAGGTCGGTCCAATTCTAATCAGGTGGCAGACGTAAATCTGCATCGGAAACAACTTACAGACATGTTGCAGTGTAATGCTCGGTGGTGCATATTTCAGACATTATTTTAATGGTGGTTTAGCCATCGCATGTATTATAATTAGGAGCAGCTACAAAATGTAGGCAAGCAGTGCCTATTGGGACAGAATAGTGTTGCTGCAACTTCTAGCAGTTGCGTTATCGCCAGTAATTCAATTCAAATTTAATTTTTATTGAGGCACAATTCACATTGTGTTTGAAATCATAAATAAATAAATAAAATCACATTCAATAAAATTATAAAAATAACACATTCATAATATTAATTATATAATTATTATATAATTCCCAGTCTCACATAAACTAATAGAAAAAAAATGAAACGTGGATATGTCATCGTCTATCGAATCTGTAGACATTTCTCCAATAGGAACGTTTTGTGTATGAGCACTTATAAATTATAGTTTTGAAGTCCAATATAAGTAGTTGAGATGTGGTTACGCTGCGCGCTGTGGCTAGTGTTTGCAGACAGACAGATACGTGGTCGGCTGCTAGCACGCGGTCTCGCTGGTGGTTGCGTTGTGCCTGCGACGTGGCATTGATGTGGTCAGTATCGCCCACACGGTTGATGTTGACGGTCAAATGTGGTCCGCGTGAAGAAACTATTCATTTTCATACAAATTAGCGGCCGTCCACGTGGTGTCGTCGTGGTGTGGCTGTGGTGTGTGAGTGTATGGACCCTTAGCCGATAACAGATGCTTCGCTTTTGTTAATGTTTGCATTTAATTCGGCATCTTTCTCTCGAAGCGGAATGTCTGAGGAACACAAACAAAAGTGAACCGATCCAACGTTGTTGGATTTCAGCACTCGGAAACCTTCATCGGGGTGAATGGTTCACTTGAGTGAAGTCATGAACGTTTATTGAGTTTTCGATCATTCGACAGGCGAGTGAAAATATATTTTTTAAAGCAAGTGTCTGTGACAAATAAACCAATTTTTCTTTCATCTTTATGGTATGGTTGAACGCAGAATCACAATGGTATTCAAAGCTAGAGCGAAAATCTGCTGGCTGCTAGGCATACTATATTCTGACGAGTGTTAGATGACCTAGTGGATATTGAGAGTACTGGACCATTTAGCATGACGTAACAGGGAGGGGAAAACATTGTTCAAATGCTGTTTGAATGCTGATGGTGATAAAGATTTTCGGAAATTGTCTTGAAATAAGAAAGTAGGTAAATAAGTAGGAGCGCGTGCGGGAGAGGCAGGGTTCGCGCCCTCACGCCTCAAGTCGCCGCAGGAGACGCCCCGGGCGTCGGGAGTCGCAAGCCGATTTCCGGCCACCGTAGGCGCGGGCCTGCGGACGGTGAGCGATGGGTAGCTCGCCGTCCGATAAGGACTAGGCCCGGGTCGATGTGTTGTGTTCCACGTGCGCCTCAAAGAGATGTCAGCACGAATTGACGGGGTCCATTAGGGCCAATGCCTGCAAGGGTTGCGAGTTTGTCCGAAAGGGATATCGTGGCCCTGGCGCACAGGCAAATGAAGGAACACGGGTGGGTTTTAGTCAGTAAAAGTGTGACACGCCCTCCCGCTCCGCCCAGAGCGGGAGAAGTTATTTGATAATTACCCACCCAAAAAAAAAAGGTAAATAAGTAATGCTAAATGTAGGTAAACTAACATATTAATAAGCTTATAGAGGTGATGAAGGCCAAGGTAGAAAGTTCCTCATTGGGAAGGGACAAGGTGGAAAATCCTCCTAACAGGACGGGTGTTGCTTCTAGTAATCTATTACCCGCTGTTTGTTATATTATATATTCAAATCTTGAAGATAACTCTGTTTGCGCGATGTAGGATTTGTGTGATGTCAGATGTAATTCGTAGTTAGTATGTTGCGTTATAGCTGCCGCTACAGCTTCAATGAATAAAAAGTTACAAAATATTGAGCATAATACATACCTATACGTAAGGTGTTACGCGAGGGAGATAAATGAAAATATTGGATCGTTAGAGCAGGACAAAACGTTCAAGAGTCGATTCTCAGCGTAGTCTTAAGGATCATAAATCATCACGGACAGAGCGCGAAAAGGTTGGCAAGCTAAGGATTTCTATTTTACTAAGGTCAGCCGTGACTTTGTCCGCATTAATTATTTGTATTTCTAAAACGGAACTATTTTTCCTATTTCTACATTAAAGGTGAAATATTAACTTTAACGTCACGTAGGGTTGGCTGACCTAATCAGACTTTGCTTGACGTTTTTTATCGGGTTTCATATCGTATCGTCGTTCGCTAATTGAAAGAAAGAAAAATATTTTATTTGGGCGCACAAGAAATACAATAAGCAGCATTTTAAACTAACAAAATTAACATAATTGTTCGAAAAAAATACAAAAAAAATATATATATAATTTATTTATGATTATTATAAATAAATAATAATATTCTAATAAAATATATTTATATCATTTATATATAATTGCATAAATTATCGCTATTAAATATTTCTTTATTAACAGCGGGGACTTTAACTAATTATTTTTAGGAAAAATCCACCTGAAGCCCTATTAATTCACGATACGATTACTAACAAGTGTTACCATCTAACATATCAAAATAAACTTTCTCAAGGCTCATAATCACAGCCGAAATATCCTAAAAATTGACACAAAAGTCCCAAAAAGATTAAGCAATGAAGTACAGAAACTTCCACAAAATATAAGTTGCTTTCAGCACACAGCGAGTAAGAAGGCGTGCCCTCTTACTCGCTGTAGTATCGATGTCTAGTGAACCTGAAAAAGATTTGGCAGCGGACCGACCGGCGGACGTAATTCGCCGGATTATACTCTTCACTGTATATTGATATAACTTTTATACGTACCTATTGCAACTAGTCAGTAGAAGTAGTAAATAGCTTGACCAATTTTCACTTCAATAATAATTTCTAGAAACGTTTTATGATGATGTAATTAATATGAGTTTCTCAGTAGCAGCCCGGAGTCGGGATTTGTGCCCGGTTAAGGCAATAGGTCCGCCCCTTATTACATGGAACTTAAACATAACTGGCAAAATGTGGGTGTACTATAGGTACACCTCTGCCTATCCCTTCGGGGACTACAGGCATGATGTTATGTCATGTTTAATTAATAGTCAACCTTAGGGCGATACAGCGATTGTGAGGTCCACTATAGGTATAAAGGTTTAACGATTACCTTCTATATATTTGAGATTGTTGTGAAAACTGTTTTTTTTTTCAGTGATCTACGTCCGGTAAAGCAAACACAGTTCATGATAATACTTACGGTTTGTTTTATTATCTTTAATTTAAATTTATAATAGGTATACTAGCTCCAACCCGCGACTCGATGTCCGTGTGACGTTTCGGCCCTCGACCCACCGCATCGCATCGTATCGCCCGCCCGCGGTAATACTTCGTTTTCGCTTAGCGTTCTTTCTGACTTTTTACTTTTTGCTTGGTTTCTAATGGTTATATAGCCTATAAACTACCTCAAGAATTGGGCTATCAAATTCAAAAAGAATTCAAAAATCAATTCTGACTGGTAGAGATCAGCGCGTTCAAAAATACAAACAAAAAAACAAACTCTTCGGCTTTATTTACCACCGCGATTCAGAAAAAAATACGTATTTGCACAACGCCATGTATGTAAATGAATGAAACGTCCGTACAAAACATGTGTGTTTTAATAATTTTATAATAATATCTCTGAAACTGTTCGACCAATTGACATACTGTAAAGGGAAAATTAGTCATTAGTCATTTATTCATTGAAAATAATTTGAATCTGAATTTACACAAAATGAATAAAAATAAAAATTGACTTAAAAACAAAACAAAATAAAAGAACATTGATCTTATTAAAATATTTCTATTTATAAATCATAATTACAATAATTCTAAATAATACAATAATCAGATAGGAACTAATGAATTAATTAACTAACTATTAATCAATAGCATCTTTTTTAGTTTTGATTTAAATAAACTAGTGTCGACAAGGTGTGGAGTAGCTGAAATCTTATTGCTATGATCTCCTTGTGATCATTCAATAATTTATTTTGTTAAGGATTAATATTCTGTTGTTTATATAATGATCCAAATGTAAGTATGTCGAAAAAAAACTTTTTAGAACATAAAAAGAAAATAATATAAAGGATACAAATATGGTGACAGGACTTTTTTGTAGAACTATTGAAGGCAGACTAGGTTGCCATACATTGTTTTATTTAAGGCGAACTAGGTTGCCATACGTTGTTTTGTTTAAGGCGGACTAGGTTGCCATACATTGTTTAATTTAAGCGGACTAGGTTGCCATACATTGTTTAATTTAAGCGGACTAGGTTGCCATACATTGTTTTATTTAAGGCTGACTAGGTTGTCATACATTGTTATATTTAAGGCTGACTAGGTTGTCATACATTGTTATATTTAAGGCGGACTAGGTTGCCATACATTGTTTTATTTAAGGCGGACTAGGTTGCCATACATTGTTTTATTTAAGGCGGACTAGGTTGCCATACATTCTAGGTTGCCATATATTGTTTTATTTAAGGCACAGATGTGATGGGTATCGATATCTAAATATGATAAAACAAAAAATAAATTATATAGACGATTTTTTTTAGGGTCATTAACCGCTGGTTTCAGTCATTAGAAATATCTAGCAGTTTAAAATTTTTAAAAAAAAGTTGTGTATACTTCACAGATATGATAGGTTTCGATATCTGAACACGATAAATCAAATAAATACAGATCTTCTCAACTCACACTTCTAGAGCACAACAAGGAGTCGTTGACCACAAAAAAATATCATCAAATTCTTTTTATTTTTACTTTATCGTGTTTAGATATTCGATCCACAATGTCTGCGGAGTGGCGCTAGCTAATTTAATTTGACTCTGTATACAGAGTTCGGAAAGAACTTCTTTATTAGTTGTATACAACTGATAAGGAAGTTGATGATGATATACACATAATTTATAGCCTTCAAGAATAATGTAGCTTTCTAACAGTGTAAAAAAAAAAAAAATTGGATCATTAGTTCCGGAGATTTCCCCCTAAATACAAACTAAGTTTACCTCATTTTAATACTACACATACTTACATCCCTTTATAAACTCACGCCTTTATCCCATGGGAGCTGGCAGATTCTACAGAACGCCATCTGCTACGCCCCTTACATACTCCTTTTGCTTTGCCTACGTTCATACACTCACGCCGGTTGCAAGTACTACGCACCTGACCTTTCTGAAGAACATCACCAATTAGCTCACTATAATTATGTCCTCCTAGGGCGTTTCCACTCACCTCTGCTTTATAAATACCTTTTATTATTGATCGCATTTCACTCATCCTCTCAACATGACCAAAACATTTAAGCATACTCTTTAAAAAATTTGTTACTACATCTTCTTTTAAACTGCACCGTTGCCTTATCACCTCATTTTTCAGCCTATCATTCAAAGTCACGCATTTTAATATTAGTATAGACAATACTCCCTATAGGTCTACAAGAACACTACATCTACAATAAGATTGGAGAAAAAATGGAACGACTAGGACAACTCTTTCATATTATAATTATTTTCAGACCTTTAATATTTACCGCAACTTTCAACGATCAATTTAAAGTTGACTCTAATGTTAAATTGATTAGTAATTGACCTTTCATTTTCAGTCATGTCGAACGCCTACGAAAAGAAATAGAGCTTATTTTAAAAGAAAACTAATGTTCCACCCACAACATCATCGACTTACAACTCAATTTATTTTATGCCAAGCAAATAAACAGACAGACATGAAAGATAGTGCATCGTGAAATCGAGACATACCTCGGAGAGTGTGCAACTGTGCAATACAGTAAGTAAGTATGTACTGGTACATACATCATACGAGATGTAACTTTAGACGGTTTCTTTTAAAATACACGTTCTAACTGCAATGCGTCTTGTTCCGCACCACTTTTCTGGTGATAAATGAATTTAAAGTATTTTGTTGAAGAGCATTATGGATTCTGTAACAGTTTGGATCTACGAAAAGTCTTGAAATAGGTACTATAAGGAAAATTTGTATGTGCTGTGCTTTCATGCTTTCGGAATTATACAGAATGTAGTTATAATCACAAAAAGTATCAGTTATACAATGTGTCATTGAAATATTTGAAAACCCTTAAACCTTAAAAGGGTTATTGTACTCAAAAATCAAAATCAAAATTTATTTCACATAAACCTACATGGGCACTTATGAAACGTGAGAAGCTAGGTCATCATGATCATCAATTCAGCCGAAAGACGTCCACTGCTGGACATAGGCCAACATTCACAATTTCAATATTTATATCTGTAACTGTTATGGTGTACATAAAAGAGTAAAAAAAGAGAGAAAAAAAAAGAAAAACAAAGAAAAAAAAAGGAAAAACAAAAAAAAGAAAGAAGGGGGAGGTTGCCATAATCACCACGCTTGGCAGGCGGGTTGGCGATCGCAGTGTGATGTTGAAATGCATAGAGAACGCTGCTGCCCATTCTCTAGTAAGTCCCTTAGTCGCCTTTTACGACAGCCACGGGAAGAAATAGGATGGTGCTATTCTTTCATTCCGACACCACACAGTCAGGAAGAGAAGCTAGATGCACGGTTCCAAATGGTCGTTTCCTATGGAGAAGCCCCAGCCAGAAACTCCACGGTTACCTTTTGAAAATAATTTGCTTTAACAATGTTTTAAAAATTACAGTGTTAACAGGTATACCTATTAATATTGTAATTTAAAAACATTGTAAATGTCAATTAAGTAAGCCCGACAACAAGTATCAGGTGTTTAACAAATCTATAGTCTATTAAGCCCCGAGAGGGTCTTAAAATGAACATGGATAAGACAAAGGTCATGTCAAATGCCCATGTAACACCCACTCTCATGAAGATCGGAGACGCTACACTTGAAGTTGTGGACGAGTATGTTTACCTCGGACAAACTGTCCAGTTAGGTAGGTCCAACTTCGAGAAAGAGGTCATTCGTCGAATCCGACTCGGCTGGGCAGCGTTCGGGAAGCTACGCAATATCTTCTCGTCCCACATACCGCAGTGTCTCAAGACGAAAGTCTTTGACCAGTGCGTGTTGCCAGTGATGACCTATGGCACTGAAACGTGGTCGCTGACAATGGGCCTTATCAGAAGGCTAAAAGTCACCCAAAGGGCAATGGAGAGGGCTATGCTTGGAGTTTCCCTACGTGATCGAATCAGAAATGAAGAGATCCGCAGGCGAACAAAGGTAACCGACATAGCCCGAAGAATTGCCAAGCTTAAGTGGCAGGGCACATTGCTCGCAGAACTGATGGCCGATGGGGCCGAAAGGTTTTAGAGTGGCGACCGCTTACAGGAAGACGTAGCATTGGAAGGCGTCCTACTAGGTGGACTCATGACCTTGTGAAGGCTGCAGGTAACCGCTGGACGCGAGAAGCACAGAACCGGTCGAAGTGGCGGTGCTTGGGGGAGGCCTATGTCCAGCAATGGACGTCTTTCGGCTGAAATGATGAATGATGACCGGTGGTCATCTGTGGTCTTCATCATCATTTCCACGCCACCAAATGGTGCTTTTCGAGAGCAATTGCACGATTTACTATAAAAAATACACGCATCGCTATATAGGTATGCCTATAAAATTTGAATTTGGATTTCCCACGATTTCCATGGGATCCCCTTATCAGATTCTAATATGGTAGCAATGTGACCACCTCAGGAGCACCTCCTTTTTTGTTTGACCCTTTCAAACAAAAAAGGATTTTCAAAATCCGTCCACAATTGACGGAGAAATCGGTGAAAATATTATTAAAAAAAAATACAAACATACAGCCGAACATACCTCCTCCTTTTTTGAAATCGGTTAAAAAGTCACTTGAAGCAATCAAGAGGTGTTTTTTCCCATATTAGATAGTAATAACCAGTTTAGTCAACTCACGTGATGTGCGCTTGTGGTCGCATATGGCCCAAGTTTATGAATTATCACTGCGTATTTCTATATGTATAAAAGGACCCAGTAACAATCCTGTCTGAGCTATCTAAGAACTTTTCTATATCTCGTATAAAAGGACCCAGTAACAATCCCGTCTGAGCTATCTAAGAACTTCTCTATATGTATAAAATGACTCAGTAACAATCCCGTCTGAGCTATCTAAGAACTTTTCTATATCTCGTATAAAAGGACCCAGTAACAATCCCGTCTGAGCTATCTAAGAACTTCTCTATATGTATAAAATGACCCAGTAACAATCCCGTCTGAGCTATCTAAGAACTTCTCTATATGTATAAAATGACCCAGTAACAATCCCGTCTGAGCTATCTAAGAACTTTTCTATATCTCGTATAAAAGGACCCAGTAACAATCCCGTCTGAGCTATCTAAGAACTTTTCTATATGTATAAAAGTACGCAGTAACAATCCCGTCTGAGCTATCTAAGAACTTTTCTATATGTATAAAAGGACCCAGTAACAATCCCGTCTGAGCTATCTAAGAACTTTTCTATATGTATAAAAGGACCCAGTAACAATCCCGTCTGACCTATCTAAGAACTTTTCTATATGTATAAAAGGACCCAGTAACAATCCCGTCTGAGCTATCTAAGAACTTTTCTATATGTATAAAAGGACCCAGTAACAATCCCGTCTGAGCTATCTAAGAACTTTTCTATATGTATAAAAGGACCCAGTAACAATCCCGTCTGAGCTATCTAAGAACTTTTCTATATGTATAAAAGGACCCAGTAACAATCCCGTCTGAGCTATCTAAGAACTTTTCTATATGTATAAAAGGACCCAGTAACAATCCCGTCTGAGCTATCTAAGAACTTTTGTCTAGTTTCCTGTTAATAGTACACGTGTCGGCGATACAATATCACACACGTTTCTAGATCCAAATTACACAACTACGTTGATTGTTTGAATTCAGATGGAACAGATTGTTTCTCAGAGGGACCTATTGTTACAGTGAAGGTATTGTGATAAACATTCACTTGATAGGTTGGTAGGTGGATAGACGCTGACAACAGGTAAACCGCTATTATTTATTTACTCAAAACTTTGTTGAGTAATCGAAAATAAAAAACAACCAAGTTCTGCATACAAATAAGACGTTATTGTTATTAATTAAATACGAAGCGTACGTTGATATTTAATACAGATATTTTGGATTGAAACTCAAAGTAAAGGGTTAGTTTACCGTTAATTTGCATCGAGATTTTTTTTCTAAACGCGTTTTGGTAACAACCATGTTCTGAGAAATATGTTCAAGAATAACTTTTTCTTTTTCGCGTATTCGTGTTGAAATTGAAAATAATTTCTGGCTATAAATTGATCAAAAAACTATTATCAGTCAGACAACTATGAGTCGCACCGAGGGTTCCGTACGTATATATGATGTTGTTAATTTCTGAAAAACTGAGCTATTTAGAGACATCGTTTTATTTTTCCTGTAATCTTTACATAAACTATCACATAGAATAATTTCTGATTTTTTTTTATGCCAACTTCGGAGATAAGGGAGGGGAACGGTATTTTTTTCTACATTTTTCATCAAACGACGAAAACTATGATGCCTAAAAAAAAATGTTTGGGAATGTGCAAACAGCACTCTTTCATATGATACCCCATATGTCCTAGTAAGACTCCATTCGAATTTTTAAGACCACCTTTCTAATTATTAAAAAAATATATACTTTAAAAATATTTACTTTTTTAAACTTCTTTCTTGTTTGCAAATTAGTTGGGTAAACGTCATCTAAAACTATTCCAAATTTCAAGTTGATAGCATTAGGAGTTCTTGAGATATCCAGCTGTGACAGACAGACAGATAGACAGACTAAGTCCCACCATAAGGGTTCCATTTTACCATTTTGGTACGGAACCCTAAAAATAAACCATAAAAGCCAACTTTACAAGACGCAGACAACACCCAGATTTTTGCTCTCAATCCCTTACCTAAATAGAAATCCGGGATTCTGAATGCCTATCCTATCACTGAATACAAAAGTGATTCCGAAAATCAGTATCTAATACAAAGCGTAGGTACTCATTATTATCAGTGTTTCGAAGAGCTGAATCGTATCTTGATGAAATAACTTTGCACTGTGTGCGTACATAATGTTGCCATTCTGTGATATGATAGTACCTATTCAATTTGGATAAAGTAGATCGCATCATTTTCATAAACTTGATATGTTTTTTTGGGACAACAATGTAGTTGTAAATACGTAGATTTGCGAAAAATAGACCGTCGTTAAACTACCTAAGAGAACCAAGGCAACTTTAAAAGACTATTAAAAGTTTTTATCACATTTTGGTCATAGCTAAATACAATTTCTTAGTATTTAGCACTTAGGCCCGTCGTCCACGACGCTACTCAAAGATCGAAAGGCTTCATCATAAGGATTATTTTTTGCTAAATAACATAGTGTCACAAATAAAAGGAAGACCATGAATTTTAACATTTGATGTGAAATTTTGTTCAGAAAAATGAAAAGCTGACATTGCCCTGTAAGGCGGGGGGGGGGGGGGGTTGCTTGGGAGGGAGGTAGTTCCTTTCATTCCTTTCCTTTCGTATTAAAAATGTTAAAATTCATGGTCTTCCTTTTATTTGTGACACTATGGTAGGTAACATTTATTTATTTAACATATATTTTTGTTACAATTTTAAAGGAGTAAAATTAATTTAAAAGAGTGCCCATGGAGTTTCTAGCCCATACACCCATATAGGTACCTACTACGCTATGGAATGGGCAACTAGCTTGATATTTCTGACTGCCTCTTCCTTGACAGTTCAAAAGTGCCAGTAAATGGTTTAATTGAAATAAATGCTTTGAGGAGTTTGACCATTATGTGATAGTTCATATAACGTCAGAAAAACGTTAGGCCTCATCTGTCATCTATGGCTATAATAAAACTATATGGTTAGGTGAATGATAATGGGGAATCGCGTGTGTTTACAATTTACTGTTATATTATTTTAGTGATAGCTGTTCGTCAGGAATACTCTGTACGAATGCAACAGTAAGTGTATCAGTGCTGTGCCGTTAGGTAGTAGAATATGCAAAAACGCAGGCGTTCATTAATTCACTAAAAATGATAAAATTTGCAAGCAATGGGAAATTGCTACTGAAAGCTGCGGGTGTCGACCGCAGGACGAGCTGCTTCTCACAGGAACATCTGTACGTCACTTGTTTCTGCGTCACCGATCCTGACTCTGTTCATATTTTGGCTGCTGAGATCAAAACTACAAACGTAGTATACAGGGAAGCTTTATAATCAGATATAATAAAACGAGGAAATAATGCAACAATATATCAAACTGGCGGCTACTTCATCAATCCACCGTGTTGGTTCGTAGAACAAAATCGTTTATTATTAAAATGCAAATTTTCTTTAGCCATCTTGCACGGAATTTGTGTTTTTATGTGTCTGTTTTTATGTGTTGAAGTTATGATATGGATATGTAGGTACTGCTTAGCATACCTGTTCAGCAAGAATGTTGATTGGACATTCTTTGCTATTATTGAAGTGAAAACTGAACCGTCACGCTCGGGTGACTCTGAATCGGGAATACTCGGCTCCTCGATCGAGCGTCGTATCGATGGGGCCAGGGTACTCATCGGCAAACTGTACTGCTTCAGGGATATTAAAGAGCGATCGGACCAGGAGTGATGCGCTTTGTAAGGCGGGCATGCTCGGAGACTGGAATCAGCCCTCGAGAATACAAATGTCCCGTGTCACTGAGCGCATCGACTTCCTAAAGCAGAAAGTTTGTGCATGAGCGAGCCGTATTCGACGGTATAAGCGGCGGGTTGACCGATACGTGCAGAATCGCATGTTCCAGAGCGATGAGAGATGGATACATAGAGCTTAGGGGCAACCTGAACAAAATGTGTAAGGCGTGTGCCACCCGTATGATACCACCACGAGTGCATTCTGGTGCAGCATCTGTTCGGTGCCCGTCTGTCACGCTAAGGCCGACTGGATGCAGGATATCAAAGGAGTGTGTGGAACTATACCAGAAATGAAAACATTCGTAATTACGCCATTAGATGTAGCCTAAGCAATCAGTCCGATACCGAATTGAAAATCACCGAGACCGGACGGACTGCACAACTTTTACTTGAAATGGCTAATTAGTTCATACACCTGGCATCTCAGTTCTAGTTATCCTTAGAGTCCGGTTTGCTACCGCGGTTTCTAACAACAGGTATTACGCACCTTCTCCATAAGTCAGGTAGAACTCAAGAATTATAGACCGATCACATATTTATCTGCCATAAGCTAACAGGTTCGCCGATTCCGCAAGGATTTGTCGACATGCTGGATATATTATAAGAATACCAACGACTTGGTGTCACATACATGGCTCATGAGTGTGTACAAGATAGATGCAACTCTGCGCACCTTCCTGATGTTGTGTATGGGGTAATGGAGGACGGTCCTTCGCTATACACGATGTCGACAGATCCAGGGCAATGATGAGCCCGTTGGAATTAAACGGGGAATACTTCAGGTTGATAGTTTGAGTCCATTTAGATTCTGTTTAGCCTTGAATCCTCTAAGTACACTGCTGGACGATTAAGGTATAGGATATCGATTGAGGAGAGGTGGTTAGGTCATATCTCACCTTCTCTACATGGATGACTTGAAACACTTTGCCCCAATAAATTGCGACTGATGAAGCTACTGAAGGTAACTGAAACATTCAATAGCATTGCACGTAAAGCGAGGGGAGATTATGGCATCCGAGAGTATTCAATTCTTGGATTTCAAACACCTTAGATCCCTCTCCTTGTCCGAAAGTTAATAAGTAATTGGGTATGTTGGAAGCGTTAGGCATTAACGTTGCTGACATGAAATAATCGCTAAATGAGCGCTTCTTTAATCGCCTGAAAAAGGTACTCATTAGTCTTCTTTCAGGCGGAAACAAGGTGCGTGCCTTCAAAGGTTGGATCATGCCGGTTATAATGTACTCATTCGGCATACTCAAATGGGCTCAGACCAAACTCGACGTCCTGGATGGGAGGGTCCATACACTGCTTACTGCAAACCGGATGCATCACCAACGATCATCGATGATGAGACTATACATCCCGCGTCAATGCAGGGGTCGAGGCTTTTTAAATACGAAGACCCTCCACAAGCCCGAGCTGTGTAGTCTCAGGAAATATTTTTTTAAAGCCAAAGTGGGTATGCACCGTGATGTGGCCACAGTGGACAAGGGGCTCACCCTACTCTCCATGGCTACTGAAGGTTTTGTCTCTGCAATTATGGACGAAGTTATCTTGATGAATAACTACCGGAGACATATAATGAAGGACGGGACAGTCGATGAGGGTCGAGCATGCCGCCGTCGGGGTGAGACCAAACATAATTTTATCTCTGATTGCTCTCGTCTGGGTAACGGCGAGTACTTGCACAGGCATAACTAAGTAGCCAGGATTATTATTATTCAACAACAGCTTGTTTTGAAATATAAACTTGTGGATTCTGAAGTACCGTATTACTAGTATGTGCACGACCCAGTTCTCGAAAATGACCACGTCACGTTGTTCTGGGATCGGTCTATCATTACTGACAGGACTATTGTCGCCCACAAGCCTGATATAGTGGTGATCACAGATCAGAAAAAGACAGTGGTGATAGATCGAAAAGCGTGACGCGCAATTATCGATGTTACGATTCCACATGACGAGAACCTCGTGAAACCTGAGAAAGAAAAACAAATAAAATATCTCGACTTAGCACAAAAAGTTGTTGACATGTGGAATGTAAGCTCGGCTGTCATTGTGCCGATTGTCGTATCGGCCAATGGTCTAATGGCCGAAACCTTCGATCAATGTATCTCGATGAAAAAAAAAAAGGTGGTTGGATCAAGGGCCTGATTCAGAAGGCAGTTCTCCTCGATATGGCTCGAATCGTGAGGAGGTTCCTGTCTGTGGAGCCCTAACCACCGGTAGCTTGGTTGCTTCCAATACACACCACAATGTTTTATGTTTGTAAATGATTTTTAATGTTTTTTTTTTTTGTAAACATATTTAAAAATAATAAATAAAAATAATAATATAGTATGAAAATAAATAAACGAGATAATAATATAAATATTATTTATTTCGACTACACATACAAGTACACACAATCCATATTATTACTAGTTACAATTACTTAAAAACTAGGTTCGATAGTAAACTTTAAATAATCATAGTAAATCAATATATTTTCAGAAAGTACTCCTCAAGACCTTTCCTTAGATACCAAACACTTTATTATTAACCTTAAATATTTTTTTTTCGGTAACACTTTTCATTCGCTATAAGCCGCCATGTTGGCTGCTGGCCTTTGTGAAGTCATGTAGCCTAAACCTGCGGAACAACATGACGCTTCCAACGATACCTCGTTTGTCAAAATAGGAAGAGAAGTTTAGGAGTTATGAGGGAACAGATGAACATACATACATACATAGCCTGTTAAAAATCATAACCCTCCTTTGACTTTGCCGTAGTCGGGTAATGAAAGCGTGATTTCTAATGATCGCTGTTGTTGTTAATCTGGAGTGAAAGGTTATCTCATCTATATAAGTCTTAACAAAGTTTGATGACGTTGTCAGTCATATAAATCATTCATTCAAAAATATTAATTTAATACCACCATGCCGTATAACTCCGTAAACCCCTTCCCACAGACACGAAAGCAAAACTTTGCCCCAAACTTGTACCATTTAGGTGTCACTCATATTTTTCTTTTTTGCCTAAAAAATATGAAATACGTCGCCTTTATAATTCAGCTGGTGAGGCAAACTTATACAATTTGAGCCAGCATTAAGTTTTAATTGTGACCTTACTAAAATATAACGTTAATGAACTGTTAATGGCATAACTTCTCGGTTTTATTTGCCAAGTGGCCATAAGGTTTTGTTTTTGGGCAACTTTGTACTGACAAGAAATATGGGATGTAGTCGTTTACGTGAAATAATTTTTGAAAAGTGGTTGTGTGTTTATTTTCTTTGCGCTTTAGGACTGGATTAAAGCTAAAATAAGTATTTTTGTCTTCTCGTTGAATTAACCGCTTTTGGAACGTTTTGTTATCTCTACAGGTCAGGGTAAATAATATGTTAGTTGTTATAATAATTTGCCCAAAACAACAACAACCCTTCGTAAAATTAACGCAAGATTTGTCAGTTGTGTAGGTACTGAGATAAAAACTGACTTTTAGAAACCGAGCAAGTCAAAGTCAAATTATTTATTCCAAATAGGCACATAAACGGCACTTTTGAACGTCAAAATTTACAAAAAATAGGATTGATTCTAGACCAAAAGGTATTTGGTCTAGAATCAATCAATCAAAAAAAGGTTTACAATATTTTGTAGATACATTATTTATCTATATATATAAAATAGAAGTCCACTCACTGACCGCTCATCACGAAATCTCGGAAACTACTGGGCCGTGAGGTCTTAAAATTTGGCACAAGCACTCTCTATGGGGTGCAGGCGCGCACTAAAAAATGATTTTTTAAGTTCGCACCCCAACGGGTTGATAAGGGGTGTCAAAGTTTGTATGAAAGTCCTATGTTTTTAAAGTTAGAGACATGAATGTTTGCCTGATTGTTCCTTTTGGCTTCTAGGTGCTCACTAAGAAAGGGTTTTAAGAAATTCGGCCCCTAAGGTGTTTAATGTTTGTATGAAAAAAGTTCGAAATCCAGTTAAGATCCAAATTGAATCTTACGGCAACGCATTATTGCATACTTTACATTGAAATTAGAATTCGGAATCCGATAAAGATCCAAATTGAATTTTACGACAACGCGATAATGCATATTTTACATTGAAATAAGAATTTGGAAGTTCCTTCAGGTTTATCTTTAGTTTTTATGGCAATTTCTAGGTGGCCAGTATGTTTCAGTAAAGGCGTATTAACGTTCTAAAGTTTTTATGCCAATTTCTAGGTAGCCAGTATTTTTCAGTATGCAAGCGTCTGCTTAAAGATAATGAAATGAGATTCTAATTGGTATTCAGGTAATTTGAACGTTGCAGTTATAGCAATAAAGTCGAGAATGTTGTGTTTAACCGTAATCGCGGTTCGCAAGGCGTTTTCAAAAAACGAACTCATGTATCAATCACAGAATATAGAATACTGTAAAACCCGAGGTTAGGACTTCTTGGCGGGAAAGTGAAGCGTCATGTTAGCAGTTTTGTTTTATTTTCTAAAATTTGTGTTTAGCCGAATATTAATGTGTAATAGTGGTGGATTATTAACCATTAAGTCTTCGTGAACCTGCATTAGTGTAGGCAAATGAAACAAAACAGTGCAACATCACTTTAAGTTCTTTCAAGAAGTCCGCGCGAGGTTTCAGTAAAGTGCCACGTCTTTACTGAAACTCAAGGAGATCGGGGCGGCATATCATCTATCATCTTTGTCATGCATTGAATGGAGTTCATTTCGTAATTTGTACTTGTTACCTAATTTTACATGAGACTGGCTAAATGCACAAACCGTGCAAAGCCAAAAAGAAAAAGAAAAAAAAACCCGAGGTTACCTAAGCGATACACGAAATTTCTGAAATTTCTGTTCTGCGATGTTTTGTTATTACTACTAATTTGCTTTGAAATATTTTTCATCGTCGTTGTTTGGTTAAGTCTTCGTTTTGGTTTGTTTCGCTTCGTAATTTTAAATTGGAGGATAATAATTGTGTTCTTACCTATTGCCTGGTTAGAATTTTGTTCTTTCTATTTCTTTGCGAATTACTTTTTGTGTAGGTATTTCACACTGTCGTATTACTATAATATTTTTAGTATTAGTCGTTCTTACTAGAAAAAGTGTCCTTGAATACCTAAGTTCGTATTTTAATTTTATTTTTCAGTATCTTTGGTTTAGGCTGGTGTTGTTAAGGGTTGTAAAAAGGTAGCTATAAAGAAAATTACGTTCAAGTAATATTTTTTACGTTACTTACTGGTCGTGAGCATTGTTTAATTAAAATGGAAAGTCAAATTATTATCACTTCTAATGGAGTGCAAATTCTTTGCAAAATAGTAAATATACTTGGTGATGGCGCATGCTTATTTTCATCCTTATCCTATTTGGTGAACGATAACGTGGCCATGTCTTCTTAAATTCGAGCCAGCATTATGCGCCACGTTTCTAACAACTGGAAAAGGTTTCAACCTTTCACCCAGGAGCGGTCAGGAGCTGTTTACGGTTCGAAGCGTAAATACGTTGCTGAAATGTCTTGCCATGGCACCTACGGAACCACCTGTGAACTCATGGCAGCGGGAGAACTATTCCCATTTGAGTTCCAGGTGTTTCAGGATGGTACTTTTATTGCTGGTTTTTGGGATGCACGGCAGGGAGTCAAAATAATCCGATTCTCAGGAAACTTTCATGAAGGTCATTTTGATGTTTTAATTCCGTTGGCTAATTTAAATAATCAAAATGATCTTTTGACCTCTCAAAATTGAAGAATCACCGACTTTCACTGAATCAGCGGAATGTGTGCAGTTGAATTCACAATCCCAGTCCCAATTCACTGCTATTGATTTTGTCGAGAAGTCGCTTGACTATAGTGAGTTGTTGACTGTAGTTAGTGTCTTTGTTGACGAATCAGCGACTTATAAGCTTATACAATTTATAACTTCTACATTTGGTTCGGTACCCTAAATGCGCGAGTTCTGAAGTGCACTTGGTCTGTTCGCTTGGAACATTTACTGTCACACTAAATGTCATAAACGCCAACTTATGAAACACGCGAGTGAAACCGCGCGGGTACAGCTAGTATAATTATATGTGAAGACGATGCACCTAGAATAAAATTACTATACCACAATAGGTAAAAAGAATTAGGCACTAATTATGTAATAGATACATGGTGCTCACATATTTACAATCATTGAAAACGTTTTCCAAAAAAAAAAACATTCTGTGAGTTAAGGTAATCACAGAATGTAAAATAAATGTCATAAAAATAATAAATTATACAATTCAATTCAATTCATTTATTCAATAATAATTTTCACATCGTGTCTGAATTTATATAACTAAACATATTACATGCATGCAATCAATATTTAAATCACTATAATTATACAAAATCACATAAAAATAAAAAATAACAAAATTAAAAAAATATAAAAGTAAACGTCATAATTCATAAGTCAATTCATAAAAATTCATTATTCAATTCAAATCAATAAAATTATGTTACTTCAACCATTGTATTAATTTATAAGTCATCAATAGAATATAGACACTTATTTAACAAGAACCGTTTAAGCTTAGTCTGAAACCCACTTGTATAAACTAGACTTTTTAACTCTGTCGGCAGTTTATTGAACATTTTTAATGACTTGTGGTAGGCGCTATGCTTTACCACGTTCAGGTGAGACACTTGCTTCATCTGGAGATCTTTTCTTCTTGTACTCTCCCTGTTTTGCCTTTCATCTTCAGTCTCATATTCAAAGATATATTTTGATAAGTGAGCAAGTAGGACCAAAATGTATAAGCTTGGGACTGTCAATATATTTAAGGCATTAAAATGTGGCTTGCATGATTCTAGCTGTTGAATTCTAGCCATGGTTCTGACTGCTCTTTTCCGAATTACAAAAGCTTTTTGAGTGTTGTAACCATAACTTCCTCCCCAGAAAAGTATGCTGTATCTCAGTTTCGACTCAACTAATGCGTAATAGACCATTTTTAAATGTTTTATGGTTACCTCGTTTCTTAGAATTCTTAGTACGTAGCACGCAGAGCTGATTGTTTTCCCTAGGTGTGTTAGCTCTTGTTTCCACTTTAACTGGCTATCAATGTGAACTCCCAGAAATTTAACCACTGGGACCACGTTCACTGTTTCTCCATTTATGACGCAGTTAATGTTATCTTTATTTCTGGAAGTAGAACGAAAAAGCATAACATTCGTTTTACTGGCATTTACTTTAAGACCGTTAACAGAAAACCAGCTGTGGAAGATATCTAAGGTTTGATTAACTATGGAATTAAGATCGCGTATATTGTCAGCCGAAACAACTGCGTTTGTATCGTCGGCAAACACCACAAGCTGGATAGATCCAGCAGCTTTAAAGTAGCAACCAGTTTGATTTTGTCTAGTCACTAATAATAGATACTTCTTTTAAAAGAGAGATCCCTTTTACTTTTAGTGACATTCTACTATTAGTGACATCTATCCTCTATTACAATTTTTTCAGACAGTCACGTGCTAGAAAAAAAAACTTTTGTTTTAAACTTTTGGGCAATAAAGGAATTCATATAAAAACCGATTTAGAATTCAAAAGGAGTATCTTTTGATCTAAATCGGTCTTTGTTTCCATTGAAAAAACTTTTGTAATATGTGAAAACCGGCCCAGTTTTCGCCAGCTTAGGAACAAACTACTTGATCTTTTCTCTAAGGGTTTCCCCCGTTAGGTAAAGCGATAAATATTCGACTGTAAATAGTTTTGAAAGCTCCGACCCAGTTCACTTTTTATTATCTTTGTAAAGACCTAGATGCGTGGCGATTGTGGCAACTCCCCCCCCCCCCCCCCTATTGGGGGAGGCCTATGTCGAGCAGTAGACGTCTTTAGGCTGGAATGATGATGATGATAATGATGATGAAATACCTAGAGATAAAGGTACTACATAAACTAGCTAGTTAGCTATGGTGTAATTTGTATAGTCAATAACTATTGTACCTACCTGTTTGAGAATAATTTAAAAAAAATGTAAAGAATTTCACATACAAATTACATAGGTATACAGTACTAAGATTCTGATGACATGGCTTCTTAAACAAAAAATCTATTGAGTCATTGTTGCGGCGGCCTAAGCCTTAGGGTGAAAAACTAAATTTTCTTAGTGAACTGTATCAGGGGCGGTTCTGTGCCATAAGTAGGTGTTTTGGTGGTGTGGGAAATAAGAAATGGTACCTGCTTGGTGAGCTATAGCGGAGACATGGTGAGAAGAGTTTCCTTAGCCACGTGGCGGCGCGTCCAGGATATCACGTACGGACGAGAATCTGCACTTTCCACAACACACAGATACATACCTGCACAGTTTAATAACAATCTTCGTTCTTCGCGGTGAAATATTAATCCTTTTCGACTATGGGTTTATTTTGACCCACAATAAGCGGCGATGTCGATGAGAAACAGGCGGTTTTCTTCATGGTGGCGGCGTATGCGCCATGACGAATCTTCATTTTCGCTCATGCTCAGGCATTATAAGGGTTGCGGAGAGAAAAAGCGGAAGGGAAAGCGGAAGGAATCTTGTGTAGCACAGATACTAATTAGAGTTGCCAGTAATTAGGCAGGAAATATAAAACTAAGTAAGTTATGGCGTTAACCGTCATATAGATGCAAAGGTAAGCAACATTAGATAAATCAAAATGGCATAATCAGCCTATAATGTTGCCACTGTTGGGATACAGGTCTCCTCTCGGTGAGAGGACTGACCCGGCTGAGAGGCCCGGGAGCGGGCCGTAATCCACCAGGCGGGCCCAGTGCGGGTTGGTAGATGTCACATGTCTTAGAATTTTTTGGTTCTAGGACATACGGGTTTCCTCACGATGTTTTCCTTCACCATTTTGAGGGCAGTGGTGATTAAATAATTTACAAAAAGTAAAGCGCATGTCTGGGTTCGAACTTACGACCTACAACTCGTAAGTCGCGGCAGTTACTTCTAGGCTACCACTGCTCATCAATAAAAACGGCGGTGAACCATATTTTTAGTTTCAAAGCAGTGCAGTTACTATTGGATATTGCTGTTTTGCTGCAAACCTATAATTTCATCGGTTATTTATATGAGATGTTGCGGTTTTTGCTACAAACTCATAATGCCAATTAATGAAGCTGATTTGACATTGAAAGACTGCTTCAAAGTCGCTTTAATTGAAAAATAGGATATTGCTGCCTTTGCACCTATTTGACTCAATCTGCCTAGCCTATGTCCCAGCTATGTTGGGGTCAGCTTCCTGTCTAACTGGATGCAGCTGAACACTAGTATTTTAAATGACTGCCTAGACAATGGCTTGTTAGTTTATCACCCACTTAATATATTTATTACACGAGCAGCAGGTGCTTTTATCATTTATGTCAGTTCGCTTATTCAATACAATAAGTAGCTTCTTATAGTATCTCATAATGCCTATTGCTGAGCAAGAGTTTTATTTCCCCACGATCTTTGTCTTTTGTCCAGAACTAATGTAAACATACTATAAAATCTAAATCTAGTTTAGCCTGTAATGTCCCACAGCTGGGCAAAGGCCTCCATTTTTCACACACGTCTATCCTCTGATATTGCGGGCGTATTGGTCTGCGGTGGTGTCTCCTAGCATTTATTGGGACCCAATCAGTTGTTATATTAGTCCACAGCTCATCTGACAGCATGTCGTGCAGCAGACATGTCCAGCCCAATCCCACTTAAGATTAGTAGCTTTCCGGGCAACATCCGTGATTTTGGTTTTAACCAAAATTACTATAAATAAAAATACTATTACAATAATTCAGCTGAGCTCCTATTTCTGTAACATTTAACCTAGAAACATTCAATACTCGCCTGATTTATGCGTCGAATGCGACGAATTTTTAGAAAAATGGTCCATTTCTAAAATATTGATGGAATACTGTCCAAATGATTGCTATCTTATCATATTGTGATTGATGAAGGGGTGAAGATTGAAAAATTTTACCGTGTGAGATAAATATTATGAAGTTAATAAGAACAAGAGTCGATCGATATAAAATAAAGTTCTACGACTAGGTTTTCGCACTAAGTTTTGAATTAAAACAAAGTGTTTATTAAGTGTTATGTTAATTTGACATATTCAGCATATTGTCCTAAAACACAACCCTACCACCACTCGACCAGCGACCATTTTCTTTCTCTTTTTTTTTATAAAACGTTGCCCCACACTAGTTGTCCTGTATCGTGGGTGCGTTTACAAACATTTAAACTCACATACACAAACAGCCAGACCCGGAACAACTACTTATAGGTCATACAAATATTTGTTCCGTGCGGGAATCGAACCCGCGACACGCAGCGCAGCAGTCAATCGCTTAACCACTGCGCCAACCGTGCCGTATTTTGGTTTCGGATGCTACTATCCGAAACCAAAATAAAATGGTCGATGGTCGAGTCGGATGTGAGAAGTACAGAACCAGTCAACGTGACAATACGGGAGAGCCTGAGGGGCGAAAAATCCAGCAGTGGATGACTTCCGACTGCATGATAATGGTGATGAAAAGTCGGTATAGATTTTAAATTAAGACTCAAAACAATGACGGACCAAAAATCTTTGAAATTTTGTTTTTTTTTTGTTAGTTATCGATTTTTTTTCCAGTTTTCACTTGAGATCCGTTTAAAGTAAAATTTTATATTAACTTAATAAAATGAAATAATAATTTACCAATTGTGCCAATTGCCATGATTTAATCATTTAATAAACCCGTGACAGCCTCAATAATATAGCACATAATTTCTTCAAAGTTCAAAAGATTAAAGTCTAAAGACCGTTTCAATTGTCTCAGTAAGAGAATTATACTTTTAACTGAAAGATATTAAACGCATAATTACCCCAACAACTTTAAATGTTAGATACTTAACTTTAATCTTACAATCTTAGCTTCAGTTTAAACTCTTTGATAAGGCTCGAAAGTCTTCGAAAGTAGCCCAGTTAAACCTTTAGGCTGTTTTCAGACATGATCACAATTAGTGAGTTCTGACTTAATATGAATTTTTGACCGAGTATTAATAATTAGGTCTTAATTGGAGAACTTGGTCTTGTGAAGTTGAAGTTACATTGAATTTTAAGAACTATTTAATCCGTGGTCCAAAAGATGATAATTATTATACTTACCTACTTTTAATCGACGCTTAATAATAATAACACCAGCCTATTATTATCCCACTACAAAGCAAAAGCCTCTTCTCATACACAGAAGGCACGAGACTTTTAATAATTAAAAGCTTCTTCCCGCGAAATCGTCTGCGTAAAATTTCTTAACATAAAATGTATCCTATGACACTCGGCAATACTGTAGCTTCCCATTAGTGAAAGAATTGTCAAATCAGATCAGCAGTTCCGATGATTACCCCCTACAAACTCACAAACTGTACCTATTTATAATATTAGTCCCAGGAGGACTACTTCGAAGATAAATCCCAAGTATCGTCCGAATGTTCGGCCGTTTCCTGACTACGGCTGACTATGGATGACAACGGCGAAATAAAAAAAGGACAATCAAAGAGATGTAAGTCAAAGTTAAACGTGTGACTTGAAGTCGGGTAAGGCCTCAAAGTCAAATAGGAAATTTTGGAAGTCAAGAAACGGCCGAACATTTCTACCGATACTTCGGATTATCGCTTCGAAGGACTCCAAGTCAAAAAATAACTCAAACTCAAAAACTCAAACTCAAAGCATTTATTTCAATTAAACCATTTACAGGCACTTTTGAATTGTCAACAAGTCGGTCAGTTACAAATATGAAGCTAGTTGCCCATTCCAAATAGTAGGTTCCTATGGAGAAGAACGGGCAAGAAACTCCACAGACACTCTTTTAAAATAAAATATTTGATACAAAGTATTGGTTACATCATTCTTATTGAAAATATACATGTGAGAACGATGCAAAACGTCAGAAGCGTCCGTGATAAAAAAAAACAATTCAAAACTAAAATAATTAAAAATAAGCCGTGGCAGCTAAGAGATGACCAGTCCCAACTGACAGCGCCCGTTCACGAACATGACGCATGGATCAGCACCATTCAGCTCAACCATTTTGAAGGGAGCTAAATGATCCAACACACACGCCACCATCAGCGAGACATCTGAGTGAGCATGACATACTCTCAGCTGCCAGGACATATTCAAGTCAATGAAAGACATATTACCCGGTAAATGGTAGCTCTATTGTACATAGTACTCACACCTGTGTTATGCAATTATATAATACAAAGGTGATTGAGTTTATACAATGAAAAGATAGTCTTACAATCTTCAGCAGCTCCAACAGTATTTTCAAATGTTAATCAATTAGTTGACGTTGTGGAGCAGGACCAGCATTGAGCCAAGCATTTCTATCAGCGATGTAATCCCCCAGCCTATAATATGCCTGCTTGCATAGTGTGCGTTTTATACAAGATTTGAATTTCGTCTCATTCAGTTGAAGTATGTGGGGAGGAATTTTATTATAACATTTTAAACAGTACCCCATGAAAGATGAGTCTACTTTAGCCAGTCTGAAACCTGGTTGAGCTAATAGATCCCTACTTCTAGTACTATAATTATGTCTTTCGCCTCTTTTACTAAAAAGATGTAAATTTTTTCTTACGTACATGATGTTTTCATAGATATATTGACAAGACACCGTCATGATGTTAATATTCTTAAACAGTTCCCTAAGAGAATCGCGCCTGCGGAGATTATATATGGCTCTGATGGCTCTTTTCTGCAGAATAAAAATAGACTCGATGTCTGCAGCCCGTCCCCAAAGTAAAATACCGTAAGACATGATACTATGAAAGTAACTAAAATAGACTAGCCTCGCGGTATCTACATCAGTAAATTGACGGATTTTTCTGACAGCATATGCTGCTGAACTTAGCCGTCCTGCAAGAGATGTTAAATGAGGACCCCATTGAAGCCTAGAGTCGAGCGTGATCCCCAGGAAAACAGTTTTATCGACGAATTCTAGTTTCTCTTGATTCAATACTATCTCATAATCACTACTTTTTACATTTGGTAAAGAAAATCGTATGCACTTAGTTTTCTTTCCATTTAATACTAAATTATTGGCCGTGAACCAATTTTGGACCTGCAGTAGGGCGTTATTTACGTCGTCAAAATTTGTAGCACGTCTATCTACCTTAAAAATCAAGGAAGTATCGTCAGCAAATAACACCATTTGTGGTTGATTTTTTAATAAATGGAGAAGATCATTAATATACACTAAAAAGAGGAAAGGACCCAATATCGAGCCTTGAGGAACACCCATTTTTACTTTTAAACCGAGTGAATTGATACCATTTATTTGAACTAGCTGTTGTCTATCGTTTAAATAAGATTTTACTAAACTAAGCGCAAGTTTTCCAAGTCCGTAATGCTCAAGCTTCAAGAGTAAGGTTTCGTGATCGACGCAATCAAATGCCTTGGAAAGGTCACAAAAGATTCCTATGGCGTCTTGGGCCTCTTCCCACGCGTTAAAAATGTGTCTTAATAAGGTTACACCGGCGTCGGTCGTACAACGTCCTTTGGTGAAACCATACTGTTGATCGTGAAGGATTTTATTCGCGTTGAAATGATTGAGCATTTGATTAAGCATTACCTTTTCAAACACCTTGCTGAAAACCGGCAAAACGGATACGGGTCTATAATTATTTGTGTCTTTACTGTCTCCGGATTTGAAAAGTGGTATTACCTTACTGTATTTCATTAAATCCGGGAAGACTCCTTGATCCACACACAAATTAAATATTAAGGCTAAGTAAGGCGCTATAGTCTCAATTATTGAGGTACAGACTTTAATGGACATTCCCCAAAGATCTTCGGACAATTTGATCTTGATTTGCTTAAAAGCTTTTAATACTATTATGGGGTTAATATGCTTAAAGTTAAATTCAATCGGGCAGGCTGCAACGTTCGCCCTTACAGAGTCAAAAGCGAGCAAGGGTGAGGAATTTAAGGTTTCAGTAGTTTTAAGTGGGATACTGGTAAAGAAATTTACAAACTCTTGAGCAACTTGTTTGCTATCGCAAATGAGTCCACATGACGTCTCCAGTGCGTAATCAGAATCATGCTTTTTGTTCCTATTCGTTTCATTATTGATAATTTTCCAAACCGTCTTTATTTTATTGTCTGCTGATTTAACCTTGTTGCTAATGTATAAGGCTTTAGCGGCCTTGCAAGTGTTTTTAAAAGTTCTAGAGTAAGTAGCAACAAAGTTATTAAAAGTTTCCGTGTTTATATAAGGCTTAAGGCCATACAGCTCGAAAAGTCTTTCCCTACTTTTCCTGAGTCCTTTAGTTGCCCAGTCACTAAATAAAAACCTAGGGCTGATGGTTTTAGTGTTCTTCTTAAAATAAATATTGAACTCGCTTTGGACTACCGAAAAGAATTCTTTATACAAAATGTCAACATTGTTCATTGTAAGGTTCATAACACTTAACTTACAAATTAAAGTGCTGTTAAATCTATTTAAATTAACAGATGTTATCGGTCTGAATTGTATCTGCACCTTCTGTATTGGTATGTTGGACTCAAAAGTTACGGTTTGACCGCTGTGATCAGAAGGGAGATAATTAATTATAGCTTTATCTAAATAGTCGCAGCAACAAAAAACATTATCAATACATGTAGCAGTAGTCGTAGTTATTCGGGTTGGTTCTACAAACACATTTGACAAATTAAATGATTCAAACAAATTTAACAATCTACTGGTATTTGAATTATTTTCTAAAATATTAATGTTAAAGTCACCACAGATAATTACTGATTTATTCCCAGTTACAAGTTTTGCCAAAACATCTTCCATAACAGACTCAAATATAGAGTAGTTTTGATAGTTTGGGGGTCTGTAAACGCACACTATAACATGCCTATCTAGCTCAACACAAGACAGTTCAATGCTATGTTCAACCGACAAAGCAACTATGTCTTTACGAGTTTTAGATTTAATACAACTTCTAATTAAGATCAGTGAACCACCACGCAGCATTGATTTCCGGTTAAAACAACTGGCCACACTATAATTCTCATAATTAATTAACATTTCATAATCTTTTAACCAATGCTCAGTTAAACAAATAATGTCAAACATTGTTTTTTCTAAAAACAATTCGATTTCCAATTGTTTGGAAGAAAAACCTTGAATATTTTGATGAAATAATTTCAAGGATTTCTGCTTAGCCCCTTTTCTACAGTTAACAATGTTTTTGCTAGAAAATACCATTTTGTTATTAAGTGTAACTAAACTGTTAGTGGTACCTTCTGTTGTCTTACAAACTAGTTTAAATTATTTGAACTAACCACCTTAACATTAGTACTATTACTAATTGTGGTGCTAAATAAAGACTTCGACATATTAGTTATGTCTGGGTTAATATTAAAAGCTAATAGCCTAGCTATTTGACGTCTAAAACTAATAGGCAGATACACAGTATCCCTAGTCGACCTTAGCTTATCAACAAAAATGTTGGTGTCAAAAAATATAAACTTGTCACTATGGTGACTAACTAAGAAATGCATGTAATTATTTAACATATGAATGTAGCAGTTTTGCCTGTTTGACAAGTGCTCAAAGTACGGAAAAGCACACAAAATTATTTTCTTACAATTTACCTTCAAAAGTTTGGTCACACTATCAGTGATATCATCTTTTTTAACATTAAAACTATTACCTATTAGTACAGTAATAATGGCGTTAGGATCATATTCATTCCTAGTTATTGAATACATTATTTGTTTGTAGGAAGTCTGAGGCATGCAATAGTTTAGAGAAGAATGACTCAGGTTGTTGCTAAGTAATTTTCCTAACCCTTTTCCAAAACTATCAGAAAACATAATGGAGCTACATAATGGACTAGCTTCCATCTGAACTACTTGCAATGGAACTTGTACATTATCTGGTGTATCTTGATTGGGAATAGAGACCTGAGCACTTCCCAACTGGTACGAATCCTCCGTTGCCTCAGGTTGGAGAGTGCCAAGACTGAAACTCCTATGCAATGAAGATTGAGAGCTGCTAAGAGTCAGCGGGTCCACTTGGTCTGCATTACAGTTGCACATAGCCATTAACTCATTTGCAGCGAGTATGTGCTCCTGAATTTGTTTTTCAGACGTCACATACTTAGTATAGAGTGAATGTAATGATGCCTCTAGTATCTGAATATCAGACTGTAAGCGTTGAGTGTCAATCTCATAAATGTTCTTACTGTCTTCTAATTTAATTTGATAGTTATGTAATTTATTTACAAGAAAACCACGTTCTTTCCTTAGTTTAATATTATTGGAACTGTGTTTTTGTTGTTTCCTAAATTTATTGCATTTATTTATAATTTTATTTAGTTTTGCATATTTCTTAATTTTATTTTGACTTACTTTATAACTACTATTATTGTGTTTCAATAAAGAATCCTCAGTAAGGTCTATTGTTATTAAGGAATGAGGGTTGCAATTAGTGTTTAATAATTCATTATACAAGTTATTGGTTTCCTTAGCCTGAGTACATTCTAATTGTTTCTGTAATTTCATAATTTGTACATTTGCATGAATTGATTCAGCTTCAAGGTCCCTAACCTTACATAAAGCCTCCTCATATATGTTACTGCAGTTGTTGAAACCATCCGTGACCACCCGCAGTTTGTCCCGTTCATCAACAACATCCAAGTATTGCTGATGTAGGTCTAACATAGGATAACATAGGATAACACTTTGGAAGTCAAGAAACGGCCGAACATTCGACCGATACTTCGGATTATCGCTTCGGAGTAGACCACCAGGTTTTCGCACGATGTTTTTTCTACACACTTAGTAATGTCCAAGATAAACTCCGATAGTACATATGAATTGATAAAATCACATTGCTAGGAATTGTCTCAGCACCCTTACAATCACAATCTGAAAGATTTTGAAGGATATTGCTAATCCATTGCTTTATATGTTCGAAAAATTTGTTGGCTTAACAACGTAAATAACGCAATGAATGTTGTTGAACTGTCAAAATGAAAGCTTTTGCTACTGTAAGTTTGTTACGCAATTCCCCCGTTGGACTAGTATTACCAATTAGATTAATTTGTTGACCAATAATAATAGCATTGTTAACAATAAACTTTCACATTATTCAATTAGTCTTTTAACACTCCGTAAACCACAGCTAAAAAGGACGACTACTAGAATAAGCCCAGCAAACATGTCAAACCCACCGAGCCTGACCAAAGGAATCGGATAAGCATTTTTAAAAGTAGGAATCTTTTATACATCTTAATTCGAAATACCAGAAATCTATACAACTTATTGCCCAAACTTTTAAAATAAATAAAATACTATTTAAAAGCTGCCATCGACCCCTGTCCCCGGGAGCCGGGCGCTTTAGTAAAATGTACAAGGGCAGCATTCCCGGACTGGCTAATTAAATTCTACTCTGGATTTATGAAGTTCTAAAAGTGTTGGTTTTCATTTAAATGTTTGAGTTTTGAAGTGTGGTTGAATTTAAGTTGACATCTAGCCTTGGACGTTGCAGTTTTGAATTGTTAAATTCGGCAGGATGGATGCAATCCTACAGGGTTGCGAGTTTGTCCAAAAGGGATATCGTGGCCTTGTCACACAGGCATCTGAAGGAACAAGGGTCGGTTTTAGTCAGTAAAAGTCTACACGCCTTCCTGCTCCGCCCAGAGCGGGAGAAGTTATTTTATAATTACCCACCCAAAAAAAAAAAAGGGTGGATGCAAACATGCAAGTTTCTATTTATTAATTTTATTATCTGTCTGATCCGTAAAATAAATATAGGTTCGACATTTATGTATTGAGTACAAAGGTACTGCTTAGTTCTTAAGAAATGTCGTCTAGCAGACCTGTGACAGGAGAAATGAAAAAGAAATGAAGACAATAGTGTGTCAGAAGAAGAAGAGAACAATATGTTTTTGTGTCACCTAAACTAAAATATTATATATACCTACACATATAATGCAAATAATTACAACACAAATAATGACAATACATTTTTTTCTCTCTAGCCTACGCAGTCCTACGGCTCGGCAAAAGCCTCCCTCCACTCCTTCCATCTTTCGTGAGCCCGCGCATCCTCCTTCCAGAATAGAATATAATACTTTTTATTATTTACACCATAAAAATTACAGTTACAGTTTTGACGGAACCTATCCAGTTCGTCCCGCCATCTCCTACGTGGTCTGCCGCGACCCCGTCGCACTGTCTCAGGGCACCATTTCTGTGCCATTTGGGTCCGCAGTTGGTCATGCGGCAGATAAGTCCTGCCCAGTCCCATTTAAGTTGGGCAGCCTTTTGAGCCACGTCAGCTATCTTTGTTTTGGAGCGCTTTATTGTTTCGAACACAATCACTTAATTTAACGCCTAAAATAAATAAATGTGATGAAATATATAAAAATATATAAATCTATATACGGTCAAATTCAATTAGCTAGTGAAACTCCGCAGATGCTATGGGTCATCATAATCAGCCCACTGCTGAGACACAGGCCTCCTCTCTGGGAGTGGGCCGTAATCTACCACGCGGGCCCAGTGAATTTTTGATTCTAGGACATGCCGGTTTCCTCACAATGTTTTCCTTTACCAATTTGGGAGCAGTGGTGATGAAATAATTTATTACACAAAGTAAAGCGCCTGTCTTTTTTTTTTTCTTTTTTTTTTTGGGTGGGAAATCATCAAATAACTTCTCCCGCTCTGGGCGGAGCGGGAGGGAGTGTCAGACTTTTACTGACTAAAACCCACCCGTGTTCCTTCCATTGCCTGTGTGCCAGGGCCACGATATCCCTTTCGGACAAACTCGCAACCCTGGCAGGCATTGGTCCTAACGGACCCCGTCAGTTTGTGCTGACATCTCTTTGAGGCGCGCGTGGAACACAACGCGCCGTCGACCCGGGCCTGGTCCTTATCGGACGGCGAGCTACCCATCGCTCACCGTCCGCAGGCCCGTGCCTACGGTGGCCGGAAATCGGCTTGCGACTCCCGACGCCCGGGGCGTCTCCTGCGGTGACTAAGGGCGCGAGGGCGCGAACCTTGTCTCACCCTCACGCGTTCCGCCTCCTCCTTCGCTAGCATAACTGCTTCGCAGAAGGAGGTGACGGCCTCCCATGCACTCTCGCTCCGAACCATGGCCTGAACCAGGGCCGGACGCGAGAGATCGCCGCCGCCGATCGCCTCCGTGAGGACACGGCGGTGCTCCGCCCAAGCTGGGCAGACCTCCACCGTATGCTCCACCGTGTCCTCCGGGCGATCCACACAGTGGTGACACCCGGGCGTTTCCTCCCGCTTTATCCTGAACAGGAACCTCCCGAAACAACCGTGTCCGGTGAGGACCTGCGTCAGGCGGAAGGTGAGGACGCCGTGGCGCCTCTCTAGCCACTCCTCAAAGAGGGGACTTATCGCCACAATTGTGGCATGCCCAGCGCTGGGTTGCGACAATCGCACTCTCCATGTCGCCATGAGATCCCGCCGGAGCTCTGTCCGCCGTGCCGTGATTTCTCGCGGCAGCGGAGTTTCACCCCGGCGTTTCGCCTCCTCGCGCCACTCCCAGATGTGCGCGAGGACTTTTGCCTCCAGATCCCATGGCGGCAGTCCGGCAAGGAGGCTCGCCGCCTCACGGGAGACCGTGCGGTAACCCCGTACCAGCCTGATGGCCATGACCCTCTGGGACGCGTTCAACCGCTGTGCTGGTCGCAGCCTTAAAGAACGCGCCCACACCGGTGCCCCGTAAAGGGCCATGGACCGCACGATCCCCGCGTAGAGCCTCCGGCAGGAGGCGTTTGAACCCCCCAGATTGGGCAGGAGCCGCTTCAAAGCAGCCCCGGCCCGCTCCAGTCTGGGAGCCAAACGTCGAAAATGCTCCACGAAGTTCCACCGGCTGTCGAGGACGAGTCCCAGGTTTCTTTCACTGGTTTCCCAGGTTTCTTTACTTCATCGTCGACTCGACGCCGATGTGAACCCCTCCCGCCGTTATCTGGGAACCCGACAGTGGCGCGTTCCGAGGACCATAAAAACACATGGCCTCGGACTTGTGCAATGCCACCTCGAGTCCCAATTGGCGGATCCTATCGACGATTGTCGCAACCCCACGTGCCACCAGTTCGGCCGCCGCCTGATGCGAACTCCCTTGTGCCAGGACTAGCGTGTCGTCAGCGTAGCAGACTACGCTGACGCCACTAGGGAGGTCGGCGCGCAGCACCGGTCAGGACCGATCCCTGTGGGACACCGCACGACATCTCTTGCCGGTTCCACTCTCCTTGGTGACCGGGGTAGATGACGGCCCTGTCCGTCAAATTGGCCTCGACCACGCGACAGAGGTAGGTCGGCATCCGGTGATACCGAAGTGCCTCCCCAATGCAACTCCAGGGCAGGGTATTAAAGGCATTGGCGATGTCAAGAGACACCGCCAAGACAACCCCACCCCGAGCAACAGCATCCCCCGTCGTGAGGGTTCGAACGCGCATGATGGCATCCACCGTAGAGCACCCCTTGCGGAAACCAAACTGGCTCTCCGCCAAATCCGGCCCCACCCGCACCAGCCGCCCGACAAGGCGGTCTGCAATTACTCTTTCAAAGAGCTTGCCCACCTCGTCGAGCAGCAGAATGGGCCGATAAGCGGACGGAGAGTCCGCCGGGCGCCCTGGCTTCTTTATGAGGACCAGTTTCTCCGTCTTCCAACGAAGTGGGAACTGGCCCCTCTCCAAGCATGCGCTTAGGAGCCCCCTTAGTCGAGGCCCGAGAGCTTCTAAGGCCAGAACCCAGGCTTTTCCAGGCAAGCCATCGGGTCCTGGGGCGGTATTCTTGGCATTCAGCCTACGTACCGCCACTCTCAGATCTACCTCGGTCACCTCTGGAGCATCGTCGTCGTCGGTGTGGTCCGCATCTGGCACTGCAGGAGGCGGAGCCATGGGCGGGGGAGTATGTTCCCCTCGCGAAGGGAACAGAGCGCTCACCACGTCCTCCACGAGCTGGGGCCGGAGACTCTGCGTCAGCGGGGGAGCCCATGGGCGGAGTTTATCTCGCACCCATTTGTAGGGGCGTCCCCACGGGTCTCTGTTGAGAGTCTCCAGCGTCTCCTCGCGGGCCAGTCCTCTGGCCCGCTGGATCTCCGCTCGGAGGGCAGTCTTCTCCGCTCTGTACCCCTCGTATAGCTCCGCCTGAATGACTTCCATGTCCGGAGAGCGGATACGGAGCCTGCGGTGCCTGGAGTACCGGTGGCGCGCAGCAACGCACGCCTCGCGTAAAGCGGTCAGCTCACGCGACCACCAGTACACCTGGCGCCGAGCACGTCCGGGCTGGACCCGGGGCATTGCCACGTCACATATTTCGGACATGGCCTCCCGGAACCACTCCGCCTCGTCGTTGATGTCGGCAGGCCTGTCTGGTGATGACACCCAGGCCTGCACGATCGAGGCTTCCAGGAGAAGCTCCCGGTCCAGCTGCTTCAGCACCCACCGCGGACCACTCGGGGTCCGTCGGACTAGCGCGCCTGAGGTCTGGGCGGAGACGTTAAACCGGATGTATCGGTGATCGGAATACGTTTCCACCCCCTCCATGACGCGCCAGTCGAACACACGCGGCGACAGAGCGGGGCTGGCGAACGAGATGTCCACCACTGATTCACTCCGCATCCGCACACACGTGGGGACAGAACCCCGGTTTAGGACGACCAGGCCTGTCTCCAGGGCCCAGTCCTCCACCATCCTGCCCCTCGTGACGAACACGGGGAGGGGATGGTACCCGACGACGACGACTCTCAGCTCCCCAAGGGAGTTGTGGAACTCGGCGAGAGTTCGGTTCGGGGAGAAGTAAACTCCTACCACGACAATCTCCCCGAACCGTGCTGCCACGCAACCCCCTCCCCTCTTGACGGCCTCGAGGGACGGGGTACCGGCGGCGGCCGATGAAATTAGGGTCACTGAGCCGCTCAGGTCCTCCACCCAGTCAACCCTGGGCGGGACAAAGTACGGCTCAGCGACCACGGCGATGTTAATCGACCACTGCGCCATGCTCTGGAGCAACAGATCCTGAGCGGCGGCGCAGTGGTTGATGTTCGCCTGGAGGAGGCGTAATGGGGCCATTTATTGGCATTCCATATCAGCCTCCTCCCGGGCCCTCTGGGATGGCCCTGCCGCGGTGGTAGCGGCGGCAACGACGACGGTGGAGGCGACAGCAGCGGCGGCAATCGTGGCGGCTGCGGCGGTGGCGGCGGTGGCGGAGGGCTTGCTCCTGCCCCTGGGTTTGGTGGGTGGAGCGCAGGCCTTGCTCCCAGCCCGGTGATCGGATGGTTTACCAGCCGCCGCACAAGCAAAACAATGCGGCGTGGCATTGCACGAACCGGCCTTGTGACCGGGCTGACCACAGCGGAAGCAATCGTTGCTGCGGTCAACCTCCGAGGTGCAGTGTGCTCCCACGTGGTTGCCCACCCGGCAGCGGTAGCACTTCAGAGGCCTGGGTTCCAGCAGTTTTACCTGCGCAGATACCCAGCCCACCCGGAGCCTTCGGCCCTCCCCGGCTATTTTACTGGCCACCGACACGGGGCAGCTCACCGTAACGGTTTGCATCCCCGTGGTGTCAGGACGGATGGTGCCCGCCCTCACCTGTTCGGCAGAGCACCCTCCAGTCCTAGCCACGGCGGCCACAACGTCTTCCGCCGTCACGCAGTCGTCCAGGCCCGAATGCACATGTCAGCGCACTTGGTAGGCCTGGAAACCCGGGCCTCATCCGCATTTAGGGACGCCTTAAGCCTTTCAGCCAGGGCATCAGCGGTCGGGCCGCTGGCCGCACCGGGGATCTCCAGCATCCGGGCCCCCGTCGCAGTGACCTTCATCCGGAAGCCATCGGCGACGCCGATCTCCTCCAGGTTCACTGCCGCCCACGCCTTAGCGAGCACCTCGCGGTAGGACACGCCCTTCTTTTCCGCTTCCGGCTGTAGTGTAATCACTACAGCTGCGGACTTCGGGGCGCGGAGCCTAGCCGCGGCGCTTCGCTTCTTGCGCCGCTGCCGCCTCTCCTTTCTGTTGGCCGCCCTTTTGGCTTTACCCGCCTTCCTGTTCTCCCCGGCTACTTGCCATTCGGCGTTGGCCGGAGAAGAATTAGAAGGCGGAACCGACCGTCCCGCCACAATGGCTGGGGCCCTCGCCTTCTGCGCAGCCATCTCGACCTTCTTGGACTTGGACTGCGCCGATTTCGCCGGAGGCGTGGGCTTGGCCGCGGCAGCCACGGTGGCCGCAAAGGTAGCCGGCTTGCTTGCTGCTAGCGGGGGACGCAGGACAATGCCCTCCAGAACGGAAAACCGATTAAGGAAGGCAGCCAGCTCCTGCCGCACCAGGGTTAGCACCCGTTCTTCCACAGGCACTGGCTGGCCCTGCCCTTGCTGCGCCCCCACCTGTGGCACTTCCTGCGGGCCAGCTCCTCGGAGCCGGGCCAGGTCCGCTCGGAGCTCCTCGTTCTCCTTTCGGAGAAGCTCCATAGCGGCCGTCAAGCGGCCCACCTCCGCCCGCATTTCGGACATTGCGTCCGCCAGAGTTCCGACTTGAAGGGCCCTCGCTGCCGCTATGATGGTGGCCGTGGCAGCGGGTATGACCTTATCTTTAGAGGACTGAATCCTCTTCAAGGCCACATCCCTGATTGCGGCTGCAACGACCTCCTCGAAGCTACTGGCTGCTCCCTTCGCCTTGGAGATGCCAGCGGCGTTCGGCTCACCGCCCGAGGACTCAGAAAGGGTCGCGTTGCGGCTGGCCTCTCCAAGTGGTTCCTTCTCGGCTGGGCTGGCTCTGTTCAAATCGCTGTCCTCCTGGGTGGAGAGCCCTCTACCCACCCCCCGCTCCCGAACCCTGCCCTGCCTGCTAATTTTTTTGCGGGCGTTGCTCAAGCCGCCATCAGAGGACGACCCCTGGCCGTCCCCTGGTTTGGAACGCTTCTTCTTCAAGAACTTCGCGTTCTTAGCAGCCCCCACCTCCACGGGCTCCGGGCTCTTAAAAGAGCCCTTCGCCCCAGATGCGGCGTTGGACTCCGACCCCGCATCACTCCTCTCATCCTCTTCTGTCGTCTTTTGGGTTTTGGTTTTTAAAGTTTCCATTTTGAATCCCACGAGTGTGGGGGATATAAAACGTCATTCCTAGGTTTACCCCCTGTGCCTAGGTAAGTCGGGTTACATTTGTTTCCCAACCAGAGGTTCGACTGGTCCCTGGCTGGGGGTGCGCTAACGACTGATGCGCCACCTGCAACTACGAAGTTACAGATGGCACTACTCCTCAGCCATTCATACCCTCGCCACGCACCAAAACTTGGTATTAGAGGATTTTTTATAGAGGTTATCGTCCTCGCGATCCGGGCGACTAAGCCAAGATCCTCGTCCCGTTCCGAGTCACAAAACATGACCGTGATCTCTTTCCGGATTACGATTTTGACGGGTGCAGTCAGGAGAATCAGTTCTCCCGCTGCCAGCTCGTTGGCAGGGTAAGTGCACAACGAGCACCGCCCCTGCTTCTTCACTCATGGAGAAGCGTCCTCCTTCGGCCTTTAGGCCCTTCCTCCACGGACTTTTCAGGTCCTAACCTGCGCCCACTCAACCATCCCTCTGTAAGCAGAGAGAGGAGTAGGCCACCGTCCACCCAGGAGGAGCATTACGCTCTCCCCCTCGCAGAAATTCGCCATAAACAATACCCTCTCCGAAAAACTCCACAACCTGTTTCGAAGAGAGTATTGTCCATGCCCAGGGTGCACCGGCCCGACGACTGCTCTTCCCCTCGAACGTATTCATAAGGGACCAGCAGGCATCAGGCATACGGGGAGGTTTTCTGCACGCACCTGCGCCTGCTGAGGTTTTCTGCACGCAAAGCGCCTGTCTGGGTTCGAATCTACGACCTATAACTCGTAACTCACGCCCGTTACCACTGGGCCACCACTGCTGCACGTGATGGGTGTCTATTTATTTAAACATGGTATAAATTTGATGAGGTTTTTGGGGATTACCAACCGCCACCGGTTGACCCCAAAAAAAATCATCAAATCTTTTTCATTTTTATTTTTTTGTGTTAAGATATCGATACCCATTATTTCTGGAGAGTCTCGCTAGCTAATTTAATTTAACCCTGTATATATAACTATACTGCGTGCCGCTTTAATGGCGACATTAATTTAATACACGTATACCGTTTTGCGTTTTATTTTTATGAAGATACTAGCTTTTGCCCGCGGCTTTGCTCGCGTTAATTTAGAATTTGACAATCATTTCGGGTTGTACTCTGCTTTTGAAATTTTTCATTCAATCATGATTCGAAAGACACGTGGCGCCATCTATTATCATAAGAACGTTACTGTTGTTTTCCTCGGGAAAAGGTACCCTATGTCCGTTTCTGTACACCTGACAACAGATATGCAAAGTTTCAGGAAGATCGGTTCTGTGGTTTAGGCGTGAAAAGGTAACAAACAAACTTACTTTCGCATTTATAATATTAGTTAGGATAGGAAGTTAGGATTTTAATTTCAATATACATTATTATTTATTGATTTATTATCAACTAGCTGCGCCCCGCGGTTTCACCCGCGTAAGTCTCGATCCCGTCGGAATATCGGGATAAAAAGTAGATAAGAAGTAACAAACACACACACACAGACTCAAAAACTCGCCTAAAATAGCATTTTGGAGCAACTTCAACTGTAGCGCAGAGGTCATTTGCCGGGGTGACGGATCATAACATCGCATCAATGACATTAAAACGAATAACGTGCAAAGAGAAGACGAATTGAAGGAATGAGAGTTTTATTATTTAGTTTGTTTGAACACTTAAATTGTCAATGTACGAATAATTTTTATCTGATTATTTATTTTCTATGATTATTGGTGGTCACTAGCCCTACCCGTGTGTTAAATTAATATCGCCATTATAGCGGCACGTTGTATAAATAAATAAATTCTCACAGTTAAAAGGAAAGATAATGCTCTTTTACTCGATATTTTAATTGAGAAATAAATTTTAAATCTCGCATGCTAGGCGGAATTTTATTCAGAGCCTATTAATTTACTATCATTGATTCTTCTAAAATTGTCAGCATTCTCAACAAGAGTGAACTGACATAGAGTAGCGCTGATGGGTGAGCTTTTGTACCTACGAAACTATCGTAAACAGAAAGTCTTTAAAAAAAAATCGAAGAACATAATATTATAATAAAGATAAATTTTGACAAAAATAATTTATCTTGACAGCACTCTAAAAAATATTTTTTTGTTGTATTAAGGCTAAGAAAAGTACACAATATTAAATATTAATCTATTTCTATACTATTAAACAGTGTTAATTTTCGGTATTAATAATAGATTTCTTCCAATTACACATAATTTGACAGCTAAGTGGCTTCCCTTGTACCTAGCGATTGGTATATTTATAGACACAAAACTCTTATTTTTTAAACGGACGACTGAGTTTTTCACTTAGCTCTGTTGTTAAACAAAATATTTGTGTCAGTTTTCATTAGTTTCTTACTATTTTCAAATCTGTATCCAAAGAAATTGGAGGATTTTTTTTTTTTGCTATTATTTTGACACGAACTTTACTTATTTTAACCGACGCGAGGTTGATTTCTCCGTCAATTGTGGACTGAATTTAAAAAAAAATGTTTGGAATGGTTATGTTCCCGAGGTGATCCCATTGTCACAAACGATGGGAAGAGGCCAGACGCAATGGCCATAATGCCGTGGTAGTTGGGTAGGCCTTTGGTGTGGGATGCAACCTGTGTCGACACCCTCGCGCTATTCCGTCTTCCTAGCACAGCGGGTTGTACTGGGGCGGCTGGAAAATCTTAAACGGCGCAAATATAACAACCTTATTGGGAGCTATATGTTTGAGCCGTTTGGGATTGAAACACTAGGGCCTTGGGGTCCGAGTGCTCATCAAGTACTTCGGGACATCGCCAAGCAGTTGGTCGACTCTTCACGTGACCAGAGGGCTGGCCTATTTTTAGCCCATATTGCCATCCAACGTGGCAATGCTGCCCACCTTTTGGGCACTTTTCCCATTGACAGCGATACGGACGAATTTTTTGATGCCCAATGAACAGTTCCCCCTTTTTTTATTATTTTATTATAGTATACTTGTACATACTATACATATTTTAGAGTAAGCTTGTGTATTTTAATTAAGGATCAATTGTTATACTCGTAAATAGTTAATTAAAAACAAAATGAAATCTGGAAAGGAATACCTAGACTTAATTATATTTTAAAAGTTTCTCAATAACATCACCTTGGTTAAAAAACCACACAAAATAGATTAATGAAAACAGCCACTTCAGCTTAAGTAGGTCAGACGATAGAAATTCCTTGCCTAATAAGAAAAAAAATCTCTCCACTAACAATGTCTTTCCAATCCTTTTATAAAACCCGAAGAGACCTGGCTCTCGACCAATTTTTTCAACAAAACCCCCAGACAGACTTTGCCTGACTTACAGAAACCAAGAAAAAAATAAAAAGGTAAGTAAGTATTAAATTATCTTTCCATTCACACGCTATTGTTGAAAAAGTGGCTCAACTCCAGTAGAAAAATCTAGAATGATTTCTAGATTTAACTACGCAATTTTTCCGTAGCATTAAACGGTACGATTTCCATCCCAGGCCTTTAGGCTATATACTCGATGAGGGTAGGTGTGACCTTTAGGCTATAATACTCGATGAGGGTAGGTGTGACCTTTAGGCTATAATACTCGATGAGGGTAGGTGTGACCTTTAGGCTATAATACTCGATGAGGGTAGGTGTGACCTTTAGGCTATAATACTCGATGAGGGTAGGTGTGACCTTTAGGCTATAATACTCGATGATGGTAGGTGTGACCTTTAGGCTATAATACTCGATGAGGGTAGGTGTGACCTTTAGGCTATAATACTCGATGAGGGTAGGTGTCACCTTTAGGCTATAATACTCGATGAGGGTAGGTGTGACCTTTAGGCTATAATACTCGATGAGGGTAGGTGTGACCTTTTCTTGAATTCACATGAGTCCTACCTAACTAGTACCTACGTACTAGTGTTTTATGTAAATATTATATAATGTTTCTATCTGACAAAAAAATAACCAACTGACCTTTGAGATGGTCAAATTGTTCACTGTCAATAAAATTGACAATGGGTTCTATTGGTATGTTGTTGTTTACCAGTTAAAGTTAAAGTCAAATCATTTATTACAATTGGCACTTTTAAACGTCAAAATGTACAAGAAAATAGAATTGATTCAAGGTGCCCCATCATGGGGGGGGGGGGGTGTTTGCCATAATGGCCACGCATGGCAGGTGGGTTGGCGATCGCAGTGGTGATATAATGCATAGAGAACGCTTCTGCCCATTCTCTAGTAAGTCCCTTAGTCGCCTTTTACGACACCCACGGGAAGAAATGGGGTGGTTCTATTCTTTACGTCCGGCACCACACGGAGCCAACCCTCATCCGTATAACCGTAATTCAAAGAGGTAGTAAATAAATAACATACAGTAAATAATTTAACAAAACTAGCATAGTTTCCAAATAATTGCACACAACAAATCAAAAGCCAGGATTTACGTTCGTACCTAGGTATATTTGTATGAAACCGCATTTTGTCCAGTAACAGTTTGTCTTTATATAACCCCTGTTTCTGGCCTCCGTAGCCACAAAGCTATTAATCGGGCCGAACTAGGCCGAGGCCTAATGCCGGCTGATATGGAATATTTGCCGACGTAATCTGCACAGCGCCAGCGTGGCATTAGTCTTTGCCGGGTATGGAGCGTAGGTGCTCTGTGCGTTGCACGTGAATTAGTGGTCTGTGCAGCGAGCTTTGTTAGAATATTTCGTCGATTGACGGTTTTGAGACTGTGCGGTGAGTGTGTTAAAAAGAGGTTTGATCTTATTATTCTTATTATAGATGTTAGCTTTTGGTTTTAATGTAACTAAATCTTTTTGATTGGGTGCAGATTATTTTGTAAATGTTTTATTTAATTCTTTGAGACTTTTTGCAACCGACTTCCGGTGCTGTAAATACCGTCTCCGGTTATTGAACGGAAGTCGATTGCAAACTTGACTAAAACAATATTTAATATTTTATTTCCGGAAGTTGCTTGGCACGCCACCTGTTTGCAGTTTTTAGACGTAGAAAGGTATAAAAGCAAATGTCAGTGCATTTTAAAGTTAGTTCCGTGTAGAATAAAGAGCTTTATCGTTACGCTGCTCGTTTTCATGTCCCAATCCGCTCTGGTTTCTATTATAGATAACTAGCTTCTGCCCGCGACTTCGTTCGCGTGAAATTCTTTATTATATATCCTATGACACTCGGTAATACTGTAGCTTCCCATTACTGAAATAATTTTCTAAATCGGATCAGTAGTTCCGAAGATTACAACAACAATACAACCCTACCCCCACACCCCCCCCCCCTACCCTACAATTTAACCTCACAAACTTATACCTCTTTTTAATATTATATTAGTTTAGATTGCATTGCCTACAAAATAAACGAGAATAAGCATTTATTCTTGATAATTTTACCTATGATCGGATAACACATGTAAAAGGGTAATTCAGTAAAAATAAACAAATTAAACTGTTACAGTATTTAAAAGAAGAGTGAAAGAACACTATCTTTCAACTTCGTCATAGTTGCGTATGTATTTATTATTTTAAATTGCATTATAATTTAATATGTTAGTGATATTTATTTTAGAAGTATGTATGTATATTCTCATAATATTTGTTTTATTTTATTAAGTGAATTGTATTTGATTCTAAGTATTCTATTTTCTCTTCTACTCTTACAGACGGTGTGTACATATCTTCATCTACTTTCCTATCGCAGATGCTGATGCTGTTGCTGGAAGAGATTTCTTTATAAATAAGCATTACCTTTATACGTATTTTTCTGTTCTTTTCTACTTGTATGTTTATATATGTGTGTACATAAACGGTTAAAATAAATAAATAAAATCTGAACGATTACCTATTGTGACTTATTATAGAATCAGCCATAACGTGAAAACGTTCTGTTAATGATGGCATAATTGAGCACCGATGTCATAAATATAATTCGAAACAACTGTCATACTGTGTACGAAAACCGTCCAAACAAATAAAATACAAACATACAAAACGACGTACTTATTACCTAAACAAAATAGAGTGGTCACAACACTACACCACTAAATTGAGACTAATAACTTACCACAGCTGTTAAAAAAATACAGCAAACTTTACAGACCCAGCAAAGATGATAAACGACTCATAAATATTTCCAACCGAACAAGGGTCCGATCCCAAATCAGCAGAAAAAAATAACATTTCCAACAAACTAATAATATGTGTTTTCTAACAAATATCTTAGATTTTTTATGTGAATTTAGAAAGCTGAATCGGATTTAAGCCAACGTAGGAGCATATAATAAAAAGATTTTACGGTCAATGAATGCTGCAACAGATAGGACGGCCGAGAATATGATTTACTGCTTTTATGTGTGGTACGAGTGTGAACGGGCGCGTTTATATAAACAATGGAAGTATAGAAACAAGCGTACGTTCAAATGGTAACAGGGAAACTCGATTAGAAATTACGTCACGCCAAAAACGCATATCCATTTACCAGGGATATCTTGAATAGTTTGAATCAGCTAGGTACAAAAGCTATAATTATAATTATAAATGCGTCTACAATGCTGAAATCAACAAAAATGTGAAAGAAAAAGCCTTGCAAACTACCTTAGACAGACGAAGGCCTTAAAATCTTTATAATTACAACGGTAATCCGAGATTCAGGGTATACCACCTAATTTGCATGCAGATAGTCCCAAACTTTGCAAACCTATTACCAACTTCAAGCCATTATTTAATGTATATTGTTAATATTCAGTTTTGTAATACTTTGTATTTTGGAAAATAAATTATTATTATTAAAAATATATAATTATCCGCTCCGTGCTTCAAACCGCTTATTACATTAGAACCTTCTTTTTATTTTATTTATTTATTTATTAAAACTTTATGCACAAGTAAACACTACACTGTACCAAGGCGGACTTAATGTCTGAGGCATTTTCTACCAGTCAACCTTAGGGTGATGCAGAGACAAAACATGGCAGGTGTACGGGATAGATAGCTCGGAAATAACTATAAAATACAAGCATAAATACAAATACATAGACAGATAGATACATAAATACATACATAATATACCAAAATAAACTTTGTCAGGAGAAATAACGACCGGTAGCAAAGAAAACGACTCCAGCAAATCACCGCTGAGATGTTCGGCCAATTTCTGACGAATATGTTCACGTGCCTTCACTTTAAATGACTTTTTGTATCGGGGATTAGAATAGAAAGCCTACCTGTCGTTTTAATATAATTGAATCAGTAACCACAAAAGAATAATAATAATGTGTAGTTGTCTTTTAACTTACACCAAACAAACCCTTTGGGATACCTAGCTGGAGATCTCCTCTCTTTTATGACCCCCTGGTCTGTGGAGCAGAATGTCGAGCCTTTCGCTTCGCACTGCTTGTTACACTTGCTGCTATGGCCGTCACAAAAGTAGCTTAGTGCTTAGTAGTCGAGGAATTTAATTAGCTTCAGTACCTTATAGTATTATGTTTTAAAAATAATATTAATAAGTTCCTGAGAGATAGAGGGATGAGAGATATATTGCATACGTTGATTTTAAAATTCAAGGTAACTTCTTGTTAATTTTTGAGGAAAAGCTAGCACTGGGTAAGGCTATTTTTTTTTCATTGTCCTCATATAAAGGAGGAACAAAAATAATGTAGTATTTTGTAATATCTTGATTTAAAAGAGTGTCTTTAGAGTTTCTTGCCAGTTCTTCTCCATAGTCTTTCCAACGCAATTCAAAAGTGCCTGTAAATGGTTTAATAGAAATAAATGCTTTGAGTTTTTTTGTACTTTCCTAAACCAAACAGACTTAAAAATAATGAATTAGTGGAAAGCACAAAAAAAACCGGTCAAGAGCGAGTCGATACGTATATTATGATGTTGATGATTTCTGAAAAACTATGCTATTTAGAGACATTGTTTTATTTTTCCTGTAATCTTTACATAAACGTCTATCAGATTCTCAGAGACTACATTCGAATTTTTAAGACGTTTCGGGCCCTGTTGCAAAAACTTGTATTTTTTTTATATTTCTTTCTTGTTTGTAAAATAGTTGGGTAAACGTCATCTAAAACTATTCCAAATTTCAAGTTGATAGCATTAGTAGTTCTTGAGATATCCTGCTGTAACAGACAGACAGACTTAGTCTCACCGTAAGGGTTCCTTTTAACCATTTTGGTATGGAACCCTGAAATGCAAAATATTCCATTTTGAAATGTTTATTTAATATACGTCAACGTTATTTTGTGCCCCGGAGTAATTGTTCTTGCTAACTCATAATTAGATTTTGGTGATCTCCATCGCCACAGTCATGGATTTCAATTTACTATTTCGTTTTAAATATTCCGATTAATCAAAAATGCCTTGCCTATCTTGGTAGGCGAATTCATTTGAGACCACATTTATATGCACTGCATTTATAACGCTGTTGCTATTTTCCGTTAGTTATGTTTGCGCCTTTGTAACAGACTAGCTATATCTTCCAGTTTTCTATTAAAATATCTCATAGGAGTAGTATACCTACCATGGAAATAAAAACAGAAGTAATACGTTACCGCCCATTATTCCGCAAGTCTTAAATGTGGTCTCAACGAGTAATCCGCGTCATTATGAAAAACGATTAATGTCTCTAAAATTAATTGTTTTGTGTCCTTATATTCAATTTCCTAAAGGACCTGTTTAGGTATTTTTATGCCAACAAACTCATCAATCTAGTCGTGAAGGTTGAATTCTTCGCAAATGGACGCCTGTTTTAATTTTATAGCCAGGATCTAATTACTCGTATTCGTGTGCCGTTAATTCGTACTTGGCGGCCATTTTGGCTGAACTTAATGTTGGTAAAGTATACGTAATTTTGTTAGGTTAGATCTGGTGCTCGGAGATTTCGAAGATTGTTTGGACTGTGCTCTTTCATAAAATTGTACATGGAGTATTTTCATGTAAGATGAAAGCAATGCTAAGTTGTTATTATTTATTTACTGACCCAAATGTATACTTTGTACCACAAATATCTACATCAAAATAGGTTCGAAAGCTTTTTTCTTTACTTAGAAAAGCCGAAAAAACAAACCAAAGCTTTAGTGGTTATAAAAAGCAAAAAATTAATAAGAAGTGATACTTATCACCATTAAAAATATCACATAAAAGCGACCACAAAGCTGCTAGCTCGGCTTAAAACGGCCCATAATACTTTTCGTTGATAAAAGGCCAGAAAATTTCGAATAAAATTTTAATAAGAAGCAAAAGTAGCCGCATTTGGGAGGCTCGAGCATGCATCGCTGACTCCTAGACTTTAAACCACTTTAGCTAACGAGGCGAACACAAAAAACGTCCATCTCTTAAAGTCAAAATCATTTCTCGCTTCGCTTCTATGTAATTATATTTTATTTGTAAGAGGTGAACGGAATTGAATGTTAAATCTATGCTGCTTGTATAAGTTTCCTTTTAAGAGGTCGTCATACACACGCTTGACCACTGATCAAACGATTCAAAACCCATAAAAACTCAAGATACGTATTGCTTGAAGATGGAAGATGATTTTTATGTGAGCACGTGTCGGAACTTACGTACGTTTAGCTGTAACTTATAGGATCACCACCTTTAATAACCTGCAATACGTGTCGTAGGTCATGTCCACTCACGTCACGTCTCAGGTAAATGCACCTGACCACAGCACGTTTGCTTGCCAGTTGGAATAGGTGGTAGATACGGTTGAGGTGGCCGCAGAGGCGGGCCGCGGGGATCGCGGAAGTCGCACAAGATCCCATGATACATCCCGAACCATGAAAGATGGGGGTGGTTTTTAGTCAGTAAAAGTCTGACAGACCCATCTGCCCGCCCCTGGGCGGAGGTCATCCATGAAGATTTTACAGCCCGGGAACAAAAAAAAACAAGTTGGTAGATACGGTCAACTTCACATCATCACCAATTTGACATTGGCAGCAACTTTGTGTCGTCCGATATGGGTGATTTTCGTAGTGCAAATGTGTGATTGACTGTATATAGACACAAACCTGCTACTACTTTATGGTTACATTATTTACCAGCAACATAGGTAGTGGACTTAAAAAAACCGGCGAAGTGCGAGTCGGACTCGCGCACGAAGGGTTCCATACCATTATCTATAAAAAACGGCAAACAAATCACGTTTGTGGTATGGGAGCCCATTTAAATATTTATTTTATTCAAATTTTTTAGTATTTTGTTGTTATAGCGGCAACAGAAATACATCATCTGTGAAAATTTCAACTGTCTAACTATCACGGTTCATGAGATACAGCCTGGTGACAGACGGACAGGCAGACAGACAGACGGACGGACAGCGGAGCCTTAGTAATAGGGTTCCCGTTTTACCCTTTGGGTACGGAACTTTAAAACAGAAAATAAATACAGATTGTCAAATAACCATTGCCGTCTTTTAGTCCCGTTTAATAAAATCAAAAATGTTATGTATTTTAAGAAATTTACATAATCTTTTTGAAAGCTAATGGCTCCTTGCCTAAAACCATTCGCCATTACGAAAATGTTAAGAAATTAGTCATGAATTATTTTTACGAACAATTAGGGTAATGGACTGCATACACCATGGTTTGTGGGTATCTAAAGATATCGAGATTAATACAATATCAAATTGTAGGTCTTTTGTGTTTCAGTTTAAAGTTTTTTTTGCTTTTGTTATGTCTTTATGATGAGAGCAGGTAGCCCAGTGGTAACGTTCGTGATTTACGAGTTGTAGGTCGTAGGTTCGAACTCAGACAGGCGCTTTAACTTATGTAAATTATTTCATCACCACGGCTCTCAAAACTGTGAAGGAAAATATCGTGAACCAAAAATTTGAAGACATGTGACATCTACCAACCCGCACTGGGCCCGCGTCGTGGACCGAAAGGAGGGCTGTGTCCCAGCAGTGGGAACTTTAGTTGCTTAAAAAAACTTTGTTGTTTGTTATTGTTGTTGTTTGTTATATAATTAATGTATAATTTTTGTGTAGTACCAATTTTATGGTAACTATAATACTTACCTAGGGGCAATTGTAACTCTATTACAACAGCAAATGTAGATTATAGCATCAGTAAAAACATATCAGTGCATCTACACTTAATGTATTAGGTTCGTAAAGAAAAGACTCCCATTCAGCCTCTATAATCAAAATTCACCGCATTGTTATTTGAAATAAGAAACCTAACTTTATTTTCAGATTTACCATCCCAATATTTTTAAAGCCAATGTATAGTGCTCTTTAATCTTATAAGTAGGCATTATACAAAGGCATGTGTAATTTTATTCTAGAATATTTGTGGGTAGAAAATAACGAATCACAAAGAATAAGTTGACTTTGATAATGCCCGATGTGATACAAAGTCGAATTACAAAAGGTTAAACTGCAAAATACGGCGTAATATTCATGTAAAAGGTCTAACCACACAACAAGGCATATGATTAAAAATGTATCAAAATGACACAGTTTTAGTGCGTAATATGTTTACCAGGGTTTGAAATTCAACATTTATTGTGGTTAATTATTATTTACCTGTATTGGTTTGGCTCCTTTTTTTTTATTTGGAAATTATCAAGTAACTTCTCCTGCTCTGGGTGGAGCTGGGAGGGCGTGTCAGACTTTTACCGACTAAAACCTACCCGTGTTCCTACAGAAACCCCCCGTCAGTTGGTGCTGACATCACCTGCTTTTGCTTTTATTATGTCTTTATTATGAGAGCAGTGGTGGCCCAGTGGTAACGTCTCCGATTTACGAGTAGCAGGTCGTGGATTCGAACCCAGGCAGGCGCTTTATTTTGTGTAAATATTTTCATCACCACTGCTCTCAAAACGGTGAAGGAAAATATCGTTAGGAAACCGGCATGTCCTAGAACCAAAAATTCGAAGACATGTGACATCTACTAACCCGCACAGCTGGGCCCGCGTGGTGGATTACAGCCCACTCCCTCTCGAAGGGAGGAGGCTTGTGTCCAAGCAGTGGGAACATTATATTATAGGCTGAATAAAAAGGATTCATGTAAAGGATTATCATCACGCTATTCCTTTATGGAGCTAAGCAGTCAATCATGACATGACAGGATGGATTTTTGTGATGAGGCATTAAGGGCAGGTACAGTCGGTGACAAGATTGCCTGACTTTCTTCCATTATTCTTCTTTGTAAGAGGGGTCAGGTAATACTGGCCGCCAACTGTACCTTAACTGTTGTCGCTATAAGATAACGGTTTTAGGAGATTGTCTTAAACTTTTGAAAATGTTTGAAATAAAGTTTTAAAAGTAAAATGTACAGTCAACAAGCAAAAGTTCTTTTTTCAAAATAAAACCCATGGCATTTGAAAAAAAAACTTCGACCTTGTTTCTTATAAGGATCAAAATACTCTATCGGACCAACTACCCTCAGTTGGTCCGATAGAGTGAGTACTTCAAAACTCAGAAATCGCAAAAAACTTTTCCCATATATTTCGAAAAAATGAGACTGAGATGTGAGCGAACACAATATACCAGTGTAGATAAGATAACAGTCGAATTATTCCAATATTTCACTGGGCTCAATAGGGAACGAATCTATAGCATACTAGCTTTTGCCCGCGGCTTCACCCGCGTGGATGTCGGAAAATATCCCACGGGCACGCACGAGTAACAGACTAAGCGCAGGGCTGTTCGCTCACACCGCAGCATTTTTTTTTATTTTAACATATTTATACTCGTCTTAACTTCTACACGAAAACCCCGATTCGAATAATTTAAAGAGGAGTTTACATGTACATAATCCACCTTGATTATGAAACTATTCAGTTTTTCGTTAGGATTAATATCATGATACGAATGACATCGTCTTTCGATTCTACCTGTGTTTTGATTGACTAATTTTAACAAAAAACGGTTATTGTGCCTTAAGTATAATAGTTAGACATAATTATAGTATATATCCTCGCAGACGTTTTTGTGATGAGTTCTATAAATATGTAGTATGTTATTTTATTTGTTATCAATAGTTTACGCAGCGCACGCCAAATAATGACTTCATAGGCAAATTTTTGATACCTTGGGTTACATTATTGCAATTTTCGTAGAGATCTCAATTTTTTTTTTAAATAAAATACAGTCTAATTACACGCTAATAATATAGCTTTCTATAGGTGACAGATTTTTTTAAATCGGTCACGTCCTTTATGAGTTTATCTTTTACAAACAAACAAATAAAAAATTTAATCTCTTCTTTTTATAATATCAGTATACATAGATATAGCAGATAGTGAAATATTTAACTTTTCAAATGATTATCATCCTGCTTTACTTTTATGGAGCTAAAAAGTCGATCATGATATATAAGAACGGCTATTTTAGTTAACTTTCAACAAAGCAAATAACTTATTGGTTCGACCATTGCTTTGCAAACCTAGGTGCGATTCCCACCATTTGAAACTTATTGTGCTTCTTTTTTTGTTGGTGCACATTTTTGTTATTGAAAAGAAGAATCACAAAAATAAACAAAATAAATTTATTTGAACCAAACTCATTGTCTTAAAATTAAGTCCAGTGTATCCGCAACGCAAGACGAGGGTCTTTTCACTCACTAGGGAAAATCGTAACATCTAAGCAATCTACGTAGCAGGTATCACTAGCACCACGATACACAAACCTTCTATTGCCGTCGCGAATTAATTTCTTTCAGCAACTATTAATAATGCACGATGTTGACTCAATTATTTTTCGTACATTGTATAGATTGGTGTTTCTGTACCAAATCTTTCATATGGTCTCGATCAGATAACCCTTCTCAAAAAGTTGATAAAATAATTCTTGTTTTTCTTTTAAAAGCATCGTAATGTCGCTTAAGTAATGGAAGATAATGCTTTATTTTTGGAAGTGCAGTATGAGGGTTTAAACTATTTTTACTTTGTCACGAACCTCGCTTTATCACATTACATGTGTGATGTATGTACCTATCAGAATATTACCATTCAAAAAAAAAGAACGAATGGAAATATTCTTCCAATACTGTAATGTTGATATAACTTTTCCATTTTCTTTTTGAAAAAAGATTATGATTTTGGTGATGTTGTTCGACTTAAGTGGTATACTTACCTAATATTATGTATTTATATGCTTAGAGTTATAAAAAACCTGCCAAGTGCGTGTTGGACCACGCACAATGAAGGATTCCGTAGTTGGGATTAATTTATCCCAAGAACAAACTTAACATTGTAGTTGAAAAAAATGTTCTCCCGTTCATCGATATTCAGTTTGTTATAGAAAAAAAAAATGTGATGTAGCTACAAATCAGCGATTTTCAGACTATTTCCTTTACTTGTGCTTTGAGACCTTGCTTCTTGTCAAATTTCATGATTCTAGGTCAACAGGAAGTACCCTATAGGTTTTGATTTATTTGCGAGTATTAAAATATGTCTCATAAATGGGTGTTTTTTTTATTGCGTTGACTTAAGCTTGATTTTTTTAGAACATTAAGGGACCGTAGACTTACGTAGTTGATATAAAAAATTGATACCTTTACGCGTTTCTGAGAAAAAGGGTCTCAATAGACTGACAGACGGACAACGATCTGATCCGATGTTTCCTTTTGAGTTATGGAACCCTAAAAACAAGCAAAGCAAAAATGTTTTACTGTGGCAGAAACGCTTACAAATAAGTACCTACGTATCGACCATAAACCGGGCTAAACCGACAATCAACTTGATTTATCTCATCCATCCTTCTAAAAACATAAATAAAATATGAATACTCACAAGTAATAATAATAGTCCTCCAGACCGAATTTCGGCCATTGCGGCCATTCTCAGAGATGACTAGCCATCGACGCGGGAGATATTATAATGCACACACAGCAAGCACTCAGCAAACAGCAACTCACAACTTACTACACACCCCGACCTCTAATACACACTCCAATGCACATGGGACGGTTAATATAGGAAACGGACCAGGAAATGTGAATAGCAATAGGAATAGTTGGCATTTCGGGCAAGCATTTCAGTAAACCCAAGTAATTTATTTGACTCTCACCGCTCACTTAGGCAAACTCTCCGACGTCCAACATATCCGAAGTGAGCCCAATTTTTCATAGTTGGAGAAATTGCTAGCAGTGCATTGCGGTCAGCCTACAACTCTAGGCATAAATCTAGACCGCCTCGCCTACTCGACTGCATTTACATACTTAGGGGACGTTAACGACACGACTTTGGGTTGGAGGAGTACTGGCTATTTTTAACTTCTTACCGAAGTATTTTCTTTTTTGAATAGGTTTCATTGCGACATTCCATTATTGTTCGTGGTTTTCCATCATTTTTTGAAGTAATGATTAAATTATTTTGCTGATTCATAATTAAACTGCAATTTTCTAACCGATGCCAAACCCATGATGAATGGATCTACTTAATCATGTTTAAATATTGTAAAACCGAGCATGCATGTAAAAAAATGACTCACTCCTAGATCAAATGAGGCCAAATGGGTCTAGATTTGTGCCCGGTTAATGGCAATAGGCTCATCCACAATACATAGGACATAATATAACTGGCGGAATATTGTAGGTACACCTCTGCCTAACCCTTTGGGGCATACAAGCGTGATGTTATGTATGTTATCTGTCCTCAATTAACTCTAAATGGTCAAGAGACGAAACATTTATTATCATCATGCCTAACAACACGCTATAATATTTTTTTTTACTATTGAACAAAGTTTTATATTACAGTAAAACATAAGAAATTGAGATGTTATCTTCTACGTCCCCTTCTGCTTATCTCTGACTGCAGGCAAATACCAGCTATCATTTGAATGGGCAATAATCGAAAAGTGGTAGGTATAGATGCATTATTCGCCGAACACCTGCAAAATGTTAGACGGGTACGAGTATAAGAATCATCCTAAATCATCTCCAGATCGGTTAGAAAATTCAAAGTGACTAAATAGATTGCACGCCGTGCACCAGCTTACAGTTTCTAGCCATAAATCCAGCCTAATGCAGGTCCATTTATATACCAGTGAGTTGTAATAATACGATAAATTGACGGCTCCATTCTTTTTTAAACTTATTTTCACCCAGAAAATAATGTTGAGACGAACAAAATATTATATTCATTGAACATTGACTATATCAGTCACGCTACAGATTGTGAACCCAATGAACCAAAACGTCCACTTTATGTATATTATAATTAATTTTAAAACCACGGTTAATATACCTATTATCTTTTTGCAGACATAGCTTTTTAACCTTTATTTCAAGCACATATACATAACTGGCGAAATGTGGGTGTACTATAGGAACATCTCTGCCTAACCCTTCGGGGATTACAAGCATTGTGTTATGTTATGGTACAATCATGTTCCATACACACTTGTAAAACACTTTAATCAAACTGCACACGTAAACAATAATTATAACTTTATTTTCTAGTCTAAAATATAATCACTCTATAACCACACTATTTTATCACGATTCTAGAGCTGTTACTCGCACTGTATCGGATCACCAATTTCACTCTTTCCAATCTTCGGCTTCGTGTGGCAAGCGTCGCCCCACCATTGCTCCGGAAGTCTGCAACTGAATAATGACACCCAGTGTTGCCAACCAAAATATTAATCGAATAATATCTTTAATTATAAATAGGTACTTATAATTTTGAGTGGTCCTAAAAATGTTAATAAATATGTTTTTAGCAAATAAATCAACTAATAATTAAATGATAAATCAAAATAACTAATTTTATAATTATGTGAATGTGTATGTCTGTCTTCGAAGCGACAACACACTACATAGTGTATTAGTCGAAACGTGCACCTTCTACAAAATTGTCCGACGCGGATAACAGTCATCTTAAATCTTCTAGAAATCGGCTAGAACATTTAAAGTGACTGAGATTTTTCATTGTCGAATAGATTTCCCCCCTTGCACCAGCCTACAGTTCTGGGCATAAATTTAGCCTAATGCAGGTCCATTTACATACCAACGAGGCGGGAACGACACGTTTTTGTGAAGGGAAAATGGCGTGATTTATTTGAAAATGGTTTTCCGGGGGTAAGTAAAATAATGATGTGGTCGGTATACATTTGATTTATTTACTGTGCGTTGATTGGGGCCTTGCCTAGCATTTGCATAGTAATCGTACATATTTTGAAAAGGTAATCCCTACCGGTAAAACCTACAAGTAATTTAGGTTCCTGATTGCGAAATAATTAATAAGATTCCATGAGTCATTAAATTTTTTAAGTAAGTTTATTTAACACGATGTGGAATGTAATAAAACTTTTGATTGAGTATTGAGGATCGATTCGGTTATAACTTCACAGAGGGTTTGTTTCACCTATTTTGTAACAGTAGTACGGTCTGTGCTCTGCATTATCTGAACTCTCTAAAGAAGAACAGGAGAAGAGGTGTCGGGTTATGCAGAGCACTAACTGTATGAGAGCACAACCTGCCGTAAAACCTACCCTCCTTTTGGGCTTCCCCGCAGTCAAAACATAAACTTATTTAGAATTAAGATTCTCGCTCTAAGAATCCATTTCTAGATCTTATCGTCTCCGTCACGTCCTGTACAAACAACTCTAAATCCATGCACAGGTATGTAAGAGGCAGCACGTTGATATATAGGGATGTAGCAACGCTGCTATTACCACCCAAGTGTATGCAACACAATTGTACTTGATTGCTTAGGCGACTAGTGTTGTGCTAGCTTATCTTGTTGTTGCATTGTCAAGTTTGGTCCAATTTAGTTAATACCTTCACTATATACTAAAACATAATTGTACCTACGATCATGTTCTTCAAGAAAAGCTTACTGATTTTCAGGATAAAGAAAATGTGAAACAAAACATCTCCGTCGAGATTCTCGGTTCCTTAGCCAATTAATGCCGATTTTAATTATGGCCGATTTTTTGACAATGCAGAACTCATATACGCTGCTAATGTCAATCAAACTCAAACTCAAAGCATTTATTTCAAATAAACCAATTACAGGCACTTTTGAATTGTCAAGGGGTCGGTCAGTCAGAGAGATGCAGCTAGTTTGGTAGTCAATATTACCCGACTGCGTGACAGCAAGACAGGGTATTGTTTTCATGAGTGTAATTAATTGCATGTGATTCTTTATACCCTTGAAACATCCAAACAGCTGGATGGATTAATACATGAGGAGCCTATCGACTCGCCTAGGTCGTGCGATGGTTATAAGTTAGGTTTTATTTTTTCATCATATTTTTTTTTTTTTTTTACCATAGCCATGTGGGGTATAAAAATAAAGGGCTTGTGGAGACAAATCCAAAATTATAACACAGTAAAAGGTTGCAAATAACATAAAAAAACGACCGGTGGCATCAAATCTGAAATTGAAGTAAAATAACTATCACCAACTGATTTCTTGAAAAAGAGATCTTGTTTTGACTTTTTAATTGTTGTCGGGTTGTTTTTTAGGGTTTCGTACCTCAAGAGGTAAAAACGAAACCCTTATTGGATCACTCGTGTGTCTGTCTGTCAGTGTGAACAGTTTGTAAAAAAGTTTTAGAAACTGTACCTGTCGGTGAGGGTGAATAAGCACGCAAGTTTGCTCGTAGCTCCAAGGATGTGAAGATCACCTTGTTTCGAGCCTACTGCACGTCTTTTTATACGAGTAGTCTGTGGGTGTCATATTTGCAACAGCGCACTCCGCGTCCAATATAATAACGCGCTGAGGGCGATGCTGCAGCTGCCTCGCTTCTGCAGCGCATCGGGAATGTTCGCGAGCGTCCGCATTGACTGTTTTTATGCCAGCATGCGCAAGAGGGCGGCCTCGATGGCGAGTAGAGTGCGGGGCAGCACCAACAGTACACAGTACAGTATTACAGACACAGTACAGGGCAGTACATGCACCCTTGTATCAGGCTTGGGGCAGGTAGAATTAAAAAAATTGCTATAGATTTTTTATAATTTTTTTGACTTTTACTATTTTATATTTGACATTTTAATGTTTGTAGATTCTGACATTTTATATTTTATTTTGGCAGTTTTTCATTAGTTAATTATATATATATATATTTTTTATTGGTTAAATTTTTTTGTTAGTTTTATACTGTTGTTTGTGATTTGGATGTGTGAGTGCGGCTATGGTTTGTTTCTTTTAGTTATGTTTGTCAATGGGTGTTTTTTACCTGATATAAATGAATTTTCTAATTTTATTACATTAAATGAAAGGGCTTACTGTGTGAGGGTCTCCATTTTTTTATGTTAGTAAAACAGTTTTAAGGTTATTTAAGAAAATAGATGAAAATTAACCTTCCCTCCATATATCTGAAACTACTGTCTAATTTTTTCAAATTAATACAGCAAATAGTTCTATACTTATACATTACAGGAAAACCTATAAGAAGTCGGTCTTAAAATAACATGGTAAATGTCTCAATATTGTGCGTACATACTTACATTTGCAATTGGAATGTATGGGAGAACATGTTTTTCAAATACAATGCTATGTTTGGTCTTGCTATAAATTATACAACTACGGAACCCTTCATTGTGCGTGGTCCGACTCATAATTGGCCGGTTTTTTTTATTTGTACTTATTATTAACAGTTTTTCATCTGCACAAATGAAACTAAAGCCTAACATACTGCTGAAGTGCTGATGCACATCACGGTGCTGGTAGTAAGTTATCAACCATTCATGCTAATATTATAAATTATGCGAAAGTAACTGTGTAGATATTATGTCTGTCTGTAACCTTTTCACGCCCTAACGGCTGAACGGATGATTTCTGACCGTCCAGACGACGAAGCTGCGAGCAAATTCTATTCGTCTCTAAAAACCATTCTACCTAAGTTATATTTTCTCCCAAGCAAGACAAAGAAAATTAAACGAATTATGATATTATCCTAAAATTTCTAGCAATAAGAGGAAGCTAGTCTGTTCTCCAAGCTATGGAGTTCTCATACATTTAGAATTTACAGCAGAACAGCCAGGAGGAAATGACAAATTCTAATGCACAGAGACTATTATTGTAATAACATACTGTATGCGGGCGGGAAGAGCTGCGAGTTGCAATTTGTGAAGTGTCAGCTGCACATCAAAGTGATGCTATTATAGTCTGTCTTATGTACTGTCTGCGCAGGTACGTGTAATTATGAATTACTAACTTTTACCCGCGGCTTCGCCTGTGTGGAAGTCAAAAATTATCCTACGAAAACGTACTAACAGGATAATAAGTATCTTATTTTCTAACCCAGGTCATGGTCTACCAGTGCAGTGTGCCAAATTTCATCGATTCAATCTGTTTAGCCATTAAGGTGAGAGAAGGTTATAGACAGACACACCTTAACTATGGGCAATACAGTATATTTATGTAGTTATAGTACATAGTTTAGTAGTCTAGTAGGTACTATAATAGTACTCTGTCTCTATCTTTTATACGTGCTGAGTTTCGAGATTGCCCAACGAGTTTCAGTAACAAATGCTGAGAATGCATTGTTGTTCCAACATTCACCTTACACAACATATTATGTAGTTTCAATTAAACAAAATACCACCTGTTTCGACCTGACTCACAACGCTAAGTAAATGACAGCAGGACTTAGTTAGTGCCCCTATATGTTATAGGTTAACTTTGAGTTGGTTCACTAAACTTTGCAGTAAACAAGCTTTGCATCGTGGTTTTCCTTTATATGGCGTAGTTATTAGTGTTCCCTTAGTTTAAATGGGTTCTGTGTTTATTTGAAAGTGGGAAATAGGACATTATTGTTGGCATACGTACCTGCTACAGAATGCACATTGTATGGTGATCGTTTTTCGTATGATTCAATCAGTGCATTACGTCATCATCTGCCTAGCCTTTCCCCAACTTTGTTGGGATCGACTTCCAGTCTAACCGGATGCATGCCAGTATTTTAAATGGGGCAACCGCTTATCTGGACCTTCACAACCTAGTTACTGGGTAATACGATACCCTCTTGGTAAGACTGGTTGTCAGACTTTCGGGGCTTTTGACGACCCGTAACGACTGTCAAAGATCCACAAATAACAGCCGGGACCAACGGCTAAACATGCTTTCCGAGGCACGGAGGGGTCTTGGTATGTAAAGATGGTCACGTATCCACGGACCAACCGCGGCAAGCGTAGCTAAACCTGATCGATCGACCTGTGTGGCTGTTATTACTTAACCACAAGCTCCTACAATCAGTGGAATAGGTATACATGTATATTTATTATTTATTTATTTAAACTTCTCGCACACAATAATATACAAAGGCGGACTTAATGCCTTAGGCATTCTCTACCAGTCAACCAAAGGTGGTGAAGAGATAAGATGGCGGGTGCTCTGATTGCCAGAAAATAATAATATTATAAAATACTAAAATATAACATAATTAATTACAAATAAAATAGGTACACAGTATATAAATAGGTTATAAACTTAGTTATAATACACATGTATTTACTATAATATACATTATATATATTATGCATACAAATTCAACGCTTAAATGCATACCGACTGGTGGCTGTCTTATATTTGTACCTATGTATTAATAAGATCAACTCCTGAAGGGGCAATTTCTGTATGTTTTCTTAAACATTCGCATACGGCCGCATTCTAAACTCAGTCTCAATCTGCCCATCAAAAATCATCGCTGAGATGAGATTGCGAAAAAAATATTGCATGTTTTTAATTATAATGGCTTTACTTACGAGTATCAACTGCCCCTTAGCCCATTAGGGACCTACAAATTACAAATAATACAATGTAATATGTGTTTACCTAAATCTGTAAACAAATGCCCACGGTTGCAAGCTTAGCTCCGATTCCCGGGTTGGAACACACACGGTCACACGGTACAATATTTGTGTTGTTATTTCGGCTTCCACTGCAAAGTTTAAGCAGAGGTGGTCCACTGGTAACTGCCCCGACTTACGAGTTGTAGGTCGTGGGTTTTAACCTAAGCAGGCGCTTTATTTTGTGCAAATATTTTTATCACCACTGCTCTCAAGAAGGTGAAGGAAAACATCGTGAGGAAACCAGCATGTCCCAGAACCAAAAATTCGAAGACAAGTGACATCTACCAACCCGCACTGGTCTCGCGTGGTAGATTACGACCCACTCCCTTTCGAGAGAGGAGGCCTGTGTCCCAGCGACATACAGCGTGCCGCTTTAATGGCAACATTAATTTAATACACCTATACGGTTTCGCGTTTTCTTTTTATGAAGATATTTTAAGTTCATTAAACGTTATTATTTATTGATTTATTAACAATTTTCTAAAATAGCTTTTAACTGTAGCGCAGAGGTCATTTCCGGGGACACCAATCATAAAATCGCATCAATGAAATTAAAATGAATAATGTGCAGAGAGTAGACAAATTGAAGGAAAGAAAGAGCTTTACTGTTTAGTTTGTTTGAAAATTTAAATTTTTCATTGTACGAATTATTTTATCTTATTATATTTTTATGATTACAAACCACTAGCCACTATCTTAAATTATTGTAGCGGAACGTTGTATAGTGACCTTATTGGTGATGTTCTTCAGAAAGGTCAGGTGCGTAGTACTCGCAACCGGCATGCGTGTATGACCAGATGTATGAACGTAGGCGAAGCAAAAGGAGTATGTAAGGAGTGTAATAGTTGGCATTCAATAGTTTCTGCTTACCCCATGAAAAGAAGGCGTGAGTTTATGTATGTATGTATTCCAATTTCGTATTTAATAAAAACAATAAAAATATCAAAATCATATAATATTTTATTTCACATAAACCTACCTATGGGCACTTATGAAACGTCGGAAGCTAGGTGCACGGTTCCAATTGGTCGTTCCCAATGGAGAAGAGCCGGCAAGAAACTCCACGATTACTCTTTTAAAAATAATGGGCTTTTACAATGTTTTAAGTTACAATGTTAATAGGTATGGGATGACAGTGTAGGCCCGTCAACAAGTACTTAACAAAATAGAAAATGTTTTACAAAGCTACAGTCTATTAATCATACAAAGTTCTCACAATCACAAATTTAAAAAAAAGAATCTATATAAAATATTACTAAAATAATAAAAATAAAAACCAAATGTTAAAAAAAAAGACAAGATTGCCATTACAACTGTAACAAATCTGAATTAATATTCTGCCCACAAGTCAATAATAAATATTTTAAATTAAAATTGTAGGTATTTAGTGTCAAATAATGAAGAGATTTACGTCAAGGTATACATATATTTTTTTTTTTAAATAGACATCTTAATTTGAGAGAAGTTAATAGACATTTACATAGTTATGCCGTTTGAACTTAATCTACCAGAAAGAGCTCTAATGTGGGCACCCCATTGTAATTTCGAATCTAGAGTAATTCCTAGAAATGGAGTTTCCGTAATAGCATCTAGTTTCTTGCCATCAAGTTTTAAATTTAGACCCACTTGTACCCCAAGTGGGTCAATTTGGTAATGAGAACTTAAGACATTTTGTTTTGTTCGCATTAAGTAAGAGATTATTAGCTGCGAACATTTTGAAAGAACAGCCAGACTATCGTTGACATGTAAGACATCCGTATCTTTTCTATCTATTTTAAAAATAAGGGAAGTGTCATCAGCGAATAGAATTATATCCGAAAAGTTAGCCATCATGTAAGGAAGATCATTAATATAAACTAGAAATAGGAAAGGGCTAAGAATTGAACCTTGAGGCACTCATCTTTACTAGAGACCCCGAGGACGTCGCCCCATTAACTTTTACTTTTTGCTGCCTGTTTGATAGATAGGAAGAACAAGATGAAAAAACAAGCAGCTTTTTCACGAATTCCGTAGTGCTGTAATTTACAGATCAGTGCATTAATAGGTAAGTGAATCTACCATAATCTAAAACATAACGCAATAATAGGTACATCACATCATCACACTTCACACTAATATTATAAAGGCGAAAGTTTGTGAGTGTGTGTGTGTGTTACTTCTTACCGCTCAAACGGCTGGACCAATTTTGATAAAATTTTGTATGGAGGTAGCTGATACCCTGGATTAAGACATAGGCTACTTTTTATCCCGATATTCCCTCGGGGTCGAGACTTACGCGGGTGAAACCGCGGGGCGCAGCTAGTTGAATATAAATTAGCAAATAAAAATTACCCACAGGCAGAAACATTTATTTTATTCTATGTTAGAGGGTTTGGTTTCCGCACTTAGTCCTTCATATGGACCATTGTGCGTAGGCCATGGCGGCCGTCAATTGGTATATTCCAACCAGCCCTCCTCCCTCCAGAAGCTGATTAGGTCTTCTGGTCTGCATATAATATCTAAGATCTGGGTGACCCGAGGGTTTCTGTTTTTCTGATCTGGCTGACGCCTGTGCGCAACGGATTCATCAGCCTCCATGCAAGCCCTGCACAGAGGGCTGTCCGTTATGCCTATAGTGTGGAAGTGTTTGTTTAGTGAGCAGTGTCCCGTGATGGTCACCGTCACCAAGCGCAGGCCGTTCCTGTCCAGGCGTAGCAAACACCTAGTTAGCCTGCCATCTAAGGATGGCATGGCTTCCCTGGACTGCCTGCAGCCCGGTGTCCACCAGTTCTCCGCTTGTGTGGGGGTGAACTCCTGTAGCCACCTGCGTAGGTTAAAGGGGAGGGGAACGATAGGTTCGGGCCCACAGACTGACGCGCTGGATGCTCTCTTAGCTAGTTCGTCAGCTGCGTCGTTACCCAGTGATCCGCTGTGTCCTTATATCCATTGCAGTGGCACTGTGTTACGGTTGCACACCGTCACCCGCTCCAGTGCATTGTGACATTCTAGTGTTAGTCTGGAGGTAATATATTTTTTCTCTAGGGATTGCAGAACTGAGGCACTGTCGGACAGTATACGTATACGTTTGTCATTTATTTTATTGTATTTGAAACAACATTTCTCCAATATTTTTTTTGTTAACATTTTGATAGGAAGTAGTTTTTAAACTGAGTATACATTATATACGACTCTTTTTGAAACTCTACGAGTATAGTTATTTTTTCCCTAATTCTTATTTTCTCATGTAAAAGGCAGGTTTAGCCAATAACGACACACCACGATTGCGACACACACTAAAGCAAAGACTCCATTGCTTAGTTTTTAATTCGTTTTACCTATTATGGTATAGTAATTTTATTCTAGGTGCATCGTCTTCACATATAATCATATAATTAATGTAATCAAACAAAATATTGTAAAACATTTTTAAAAGAGTACCGGTGGAGTTTCTTGCCCATTCTTCTCCATACGAAACTATCTTTTGGAAAGGGCAACTAGAATCAATTCTATTTTTTTTGTAAATTTTGACGTTCAAAAGTGCCTCTTATGTGCCTATTTGAAATAAATGGTTTGACTTTGACTTTGACTTTGACTTTGACTGAGGTTAATCTTCGACACTTACCTGTGAAGCTCTTTCCATTCCATATTTACGGACTTCGAAATTGTGAAATTAAACTTTTTGGTAGCTAAAAAGCTTCAATAGCACATGACTATAATATGTAGGTAGATCATAGAAATATAAAAAACGGGAAAAGTGGCAAGGGGGCGTGTCTGTGTCCGCGCGACATGACCGTGACGCTCTTGTCGCAGGCAAATGGTCGTTTTCGCGAACTAGTGCGCGTTCGACCGCGATTGTGACTACATTTAAGAATGACTTCTGTTTTTACAAGAAGCCACTGAATAACACGGTTCAGTGGCTTCTTGTAAAAACAGAAGTCAAACCAAAAATTGTATAAATCATGGAATCAATTAAACATATTATATAAGTAAAAGTATTTTGGACCGATTTGTTTACACAGGAGTCACAGCAGCGAACAAGGATTTAAAAAATGCTCTAAAAATTTAATTGTATATTTTTTTTAATATTGTTTCCCTCGATAAAATTAAGCTTAGTTTAAATATGAAGGCACGCTGTATTGCTATTATAGTTTATTCTTCAATTTGTCAACCATTTTAACCCGATTGAAAGACTCATAATTATAAACAATGTTTTTTACTCATTTTAATTTTCTCATAGGTATTGTTTGTTTTTTTTTTAATTACTTTATGATATATTTTTTTAGCTACATTATTGTTTATTTATAATATATCAGTAAATCATTTATTTTATCTTTTGGACTCCACAAATTTTTTAATGCAATGATAAATGGTAGAATCGATAACTTTCCGATTTAGTCAATCACTAGCATGTGTTAAAAAAAAGCCTTTTGCACAGCACAACGGTAGCGACCGATGTTTTCGTGTGAGTAAGTTGCACGGTGCATGGTAATTGCACGCTGTGTTTGATGTAATAAGGTTTATAATTGATTGTGACACGTACGTTCTGATTTATGAATTGCGAATGTGGGCGCTTCGTATCTACTGCTATTACTGATGTGCATGTGTAGTTGTGGCGAGTGGTGGGGACAAACATTGGGTTCCGATACATTTTCAACTGCCGGCCATATCTCCTTCTTTCTTATATCTATGAGGTAGATATAAGGACTGAGAAAATGACAAAAATATTCACTGGATTTAAAAACTGCTTCGTCTATTTTTAAACAAGAAACCTATGTAAATGAAAGCTCACGAACTCTTCATTTTATGAAGAAAATTAATATGCTTGTGATAAAATATGAATGACAAAACTTGAATACCTTAGCGAATATCTTGCAGATTATACAGCGTCTGAATCAGTGCAGAATGTAGAAACAGTGTTAATTAAAGTGCATATTTGCGTACTTTTGATTTAATTTAATATCTTCACTATGTTTAGAGTTTGGGGTGAAGTTATTATAATATTTCAACATGTGTGAGCTTGAGTTCATTTAAATTACATGCTACAGTATATTTTACAATCTTAATAATAATAACTTCGATCATTCACCTGCGTCATTATCATTGAAAGTTCTTCAGCTTTTTTGCATCAACTTTTTCATTACTAAACAATAAGAGCATGGATTTTCAGTGCTTTATCACCAAGATTAGTTGACGGATTGATGATATTGGCCATGTGCCCGATTGTATTAGCCATCGGCAAAAAATACAATTTCATTGTAGCGAAATATCACCCTCACAGATAAAATGCAGCATGTTGGGTATATTTATTGTGCTCAAACAAACTTTTGTATGTACCCACTATGTATTATTTTTTGTATATAAAGAACCGACATTTCCGAAATATATTCATTTCATACTCAACCTGCATTTTCATCTCATCTTCATACCCTGCGTATCTAACATCATCATAATCTGCTTCCAGTCTAAGCGGATGCAGGTGAATACCAGTATTTTAGTCGGAGCGGCTGCCTATCCGACCTCCACAACCCAGTAATTGGGTAATACTATACCCCTTGGTAAGTAAGACTGGTTGTCAGACTTCCGGACTTCTGACGACCCGTAACGACTGTCAAAGATCCACGAATGACAGCCGGGACCAACGGCTTAACGTGTTTTCCGAGGCACGGTGGAGCCTGGCTATGTAAAGATGGTCACCCATTCAAGGACCAACCCCGCAAGCTTAGCTTAACCTGATGGATCGGCTGTTACTAAGCCACGAGTTCCTCAAAAAAAAAAAAACAAAAAAATGTCTAATCAAATGTCAAATGGCAAAAATGACAAACTTCATATAAACTTTCATCGCCTATAATATGAATTTTAAAAATCCTTCCTTAGTGCTCACCCTCGTTAAACACAGGGTATAAATGTGCTAGCGAAACTCCACAGACGTGATGGGTATATCCGGTATCATGATAAAGCATTTTTTTTTTGGCTTATCCACCGTAGTTTAGTTGAAATATCCTTATAAACCAACCCGCACTGGGCCCTCGTGGTGGATTACGGCTCGCTCCCTCTCATCGAGAGGAGGCTTGTGTCCCAGCAGTGAGAACATTATAGGCTGATTATGCTGTATTTGTTATCCATAAAAAAAATCTGCTTATATTGTGTACACTTCACAGACATGATGAAAGAAAAGAAATAAAGAAAATACTTTTATTAAGCACAGACTAAAAGGCACACAATATATTATAACTACAAGTAAAACAAAAGGAAACAAAATAAAACGAGTAAAATAAAATTGAGAAATTTGCAAGAAAGTGTGCCTCACAGCTGAGCCAAAAAGGCCCAGCAAAAATGCCAGAAAACTAGTGCCTGACGCTGGTTTTCAACTGGACCTGATGGGTATCGAATTATCGATATCTTCACACGATAAAACAAAAAAAAATAACCAGATTTCCCAACCCATACTTCAAGTAACAACAATACAAGAGGTCGTCGACCCAAATAAAAATGTTTAGACCTCGATACTCATCACGTTTAGCTAGCCAATTTAACTTGACCCTGTTTATGGAACCTTTATGCAAAATTTCATGCTTGCACCCATCAGTGTAGAGGGTCATAGTTTTTATTTTTTTCCTTTGTTCTCATTTAGTTTTAATCATGACCTGGCAGTGTGAGTCATTTATGCGGCCTACCCAAATTTCCTTTCTTTGGTATTGTTCGTCGCATCGTTGATAAATGCGTGTACTGACTGGTCAGGTCCACTCAATCTGTTTGGTTCTTTCCTCAAAAGACCATTTCAAATACCAATCTACATGGCCTTCACATGATCTGACCAAGATGATGTCTGGACTTTAAAAGAGACTGTGACCTCTGAGTTTGTTTCGGCTTTTCTTGCCAGAGTAGTCGCATAGAAAACCTCATCTAGTTTTTAAAATATGATAATTCACGTTTAAAAGTGTTTGTAGAAACCTACTTACAGAAATAAAAATCATTTATCAGTTATTAGCAAACAATTTAAAACAGCAAAAATGTTAGCTGGAAAATTCATTGTTGAAATTGTTTACAATGAATTTTGAGATGTTCTTAAGAAAATCTACACAATGTGGGTTCACCGATCAAACTCAAGATATCTCAATCCATTTGTTAACCCAACGTCATTATGCTCAACTTGATGAAAGTTGCAACTGGCAGGTTCAGGAACCTGGAACGAAGCTAACGAATTTACCGGAATGAAAAAAGAATGAATTAATGAAAAAAGCCAAAAACCGTTTCAAAGGCCCCTGTATGTAACGAACCCAGTCAGTTGTGAGTGCTAATTTGTTCACACAAGCCGCTCCGAAACGGCTTCTACAGGAAAAGGTGCGGTTTAGTGTACCGTGAAATATTTCATAGGAGCTTTTAGGCTTCGTGCAAATAAGAATTCTAAAGGCTGAAAATGTTTGGATGATTTTTTCCTACCGTGTGGTAAAGTCCTGTTTCTATAGACAGAAGAGGAACGAGCATTGATGCATCACGCTTTATTCAGATAAACTGCCAAAATCAAGTTTTCTCACTAAGAGTTCCTTTTCTTCAATACCACGGATATGGCCCGTACCTAGTCGACAAGTTCTAAAGTCAAAACTTGATTTGTCAAGGAATTCTTAAGATACCAAAGATTTTGAATATCTCTAAAGCCTTATTTACATGATCCAAGTTTCTAGCCTGTGGCAAACAATAAAATTGAAGGAAGAAACGACATACATCGTCTCGACAATGTTCAGACGGTGCAACTTTTGCTATTGCTACAACTTATGGTATGCTTCAGGCAATTAAATCGCACAGTGTAAAAGATAGTATTAAATTTCTATAATTCGAATTTCACTAACATATATTACATAACATCACCTGTGATCCCGAAGGGTTAAGCAGAGATGTACCTATAGTACACCCACATTTCGCCAGATAAAGTCCCATGTAATACAGGGCGAGCCTATTGCCGTCAACCGGGCACAAATACAGACTCCGGGCTGCTACTGAGAAAATCCTAATAACACTTTGCCCGACCTGGGAATCGAACCCAGGACCTCATGCTCAGCAGTATGGCTTGTGACCACTACACCAATGAGGCCGTCAATTTCATTAAGACCCCACAAAATATCGCTTACACACCACATTACCTCATTGTTATTATTAAAACGACTTATTAGTTTATCACCGGGAAACTCAATTGCCCAAAATAACTTTCATTCCTCGAAGACCAAAAATAAATTCCCAGTAGAAACCTCAGAAAATCACATTTCAATATAATCTCGCTTAAAATAAATCAAGTTTTCAAAAAGGTAAATAAGAATATGTTTATTAAGAATCGATCATAATTTATTTCTGAGTATATGTGTACATTAAGATCTTAATATGAATAAATAGCTTCACATATATTATAATATTATATATATTCTACCGTTGCCGATGTAGAAATATTAAAATTTGAAGTGCAATTAATATAATTATAAAATAGTTTTAAAATTGGTTGGAAAATAATGAAAATAGGTAATTTTTAATACAATGTCATGTTTTTAAGTACAATTTGATTTTTTTTATTTATGAATGAAATGTCAAAATTTACTAATTAGAATGTCAAATACTTAAGAAATAAAAAGTCAATAAACACATCCACAAAGTATTGATATAATGTTTTGTGTGTTGTGTTTTGACGCGGTAGGGTGAATCTAAGGATTTAAATCTTTACTCCTAACGTAATCATTCTAACCCGAAGGGACTGTTCATACGAGAAACCCCGAGTAATCCTTGTGGTGGAATTTCATTTACATATACCGGGTTTTGGGTCATACGGATCTGTAGACGGAAATATAGGGAATAGAAACATATTCCGGGACGAGTTTTGCTAGGTGAACTTGGTGGGCCGAAAATAATTATGTGGTATGTCCACGCAAAATTTACGTTATAGGCTCCTGCACACAGGCGCGACGCGACAGTGCGACAAGACTTTGGTAGAATAATTTCCATGTAGTTTTCATAGAAATTGTTTTACTAGAGTCGCGCTGTCGCGTCGATTTTTAAATCAAAAAAAAGTAATTTAAGAAAATCTAAAAATCCGACTAGGTACGTAAAAAGTAAACAAAAAAAAAGATGGAATAAAGATTTATATTATAAATTAAAATATACTTTAAAAAATCTCATGTAGTCGGAGGCAATAGGTCGTTATTGGTAAGAAGATGCCTCCGACTGCATGAGATTGTTTATAGTATATTTTAATTTATAATGTAAATCTTTTTTCCATCTTTTTTTTAGTTTACTTTTTACGTAGTTGGGTTTTTAGATATTTTTTGGCGTTGTACGAGCTACGCTGTACCTTTGTGTTAGTTTGTACGTCACACTCATTTATGCACATCAATATTGTTTACTCTGATTATAGAAAGTAGTTTCGATGTGCATTTCTCCAACATAGCATTTAAGTGTAATAATTGTGTAATTATATTTAGTAGCAATAAATCCATCAAGGGAATCATTCGTCTACTCATTTACACAACATAACATAAAATAACAAAGGAGATTGACCATTTTTGTATGGACGTTGGACGTTGATGCTGCCCAGGCATTTTTTTTTTGGGTGGGAAATTATCAAATGACTTCTCCCGCTCTGGGCGGAGCGGGAGGGCGTGTCAGACTTTTACTGACTAAAACCCACCCGTGTTCCTTCCGTTGCCTGTGTGCCAGGGCCACGATATCCCTTTCGGACAAACTCGCAACCCCGGCAGGCATTGGTCCTAACGGACCACGTCAGTTTGTGCTGACATCTCTTTGAGGCGCGCGTGGAACACAACGCGCCGTCGACCCGGGCCTAGTCCTTATCGGACGGCGAGCTACCCATCGCTCACCGTCCGCAGGCCCGCGCCTACGGTGGCCGGAAATCGGCTTGCGACTCCCGACGCCCGGGGCGTCTCCTGCGGCGACTAAGGGCGCGAGGGCGCGAACCTTGTCTCACCCTCACGCGTTCCGCCTCCTCCTTCGCTAGCATAACTGCTTCGCAGAAGGAGGTGACGGCCTCCCATGCACTCTCGCTCCGAACCATGGCCTGAACCAGGGCCGGACGCGAGAGATCGCCGCCGCCGATCGCCTCCGTGAGGACACGGCGGTGCTCCGCCCAAGCTGGGCAGACCTCCACCGTGTCCTCCGGGCGATCCACACAGTGGTGACACCCGGGCGTTTCCTCCCGCTTAATCCTAAACAGGAACCTCCCGAAACATCCATGTCCGGTGAGGACCTGCGTCAGGCGGACGGTGAGGACGCCGTGGCGCCTCTCCAGCCACTCCTCAAAGAGGGGACTTATCGCCACAATTGTGGCGTGCCCAATGCTGCCCAGGCATGGGAAATACTTTCATTTGTTTCCTTACATGAATAGACATATTAAAAAAATAAAATAAAAAAAAACATCCACGGGGTTATATGGTATCTAAAAACTTATCTTATGACTTTTTGGTGCTTTAACTCTTGATTTTTTTTTTAGCTTTTTCGTGAAATAATATTATTATCTTACTCATTCTACCTCCCAAGTCCAGTCCTGACCTCGCTAGTCTCGCTCGAAGCAAGTTTTTTTGTAAGCTCTATACGAAAATGACAGCTTTGTATAGCGCTGTCTCGATTTTCAATTCATAGTGAGAGTTGAGAGAATTCATAAGTTTCGCTTGCTCATATACAGATTTGGTATGTGTCTGTCTCTTTCGCGCACGGTGGGTTTCTCTATACCGGCTTGCGCGCGCGCCATTTTGTTTGTATCGCAGTCTAACATCACTCTTTGACGTGAACCGTTGTGTACTGTGCGCTTATCTATCTCCTTATTTTTTTACAACCCGTCATTACTTTTGGACTATCGTATCTACATCACCTGTTGACCTGGCTATTCATTTGGATTTCGCGATGTATCAACCACATCACAAAGTGTGTTTGTTTTGTGATCGATCTGTAGAACGAATCAGAAGATATACGTTAACTCGAGATCTTCAAAACGAACATCAACATACAGTTCAAAACATCATTCAAGCTCTACCACGTGAGGTAAGTGCTTAACTTTTATTTAAGTAGTTATATTATTACTTTGTGTAAGCCATTATCTCAACAGCTAAGTAATTATTTACATTACTTAAATCATAACAAATGCGTTCTTAGATATCTACTTAGAACTACTTACTTTTATTATTTTATTGTTCTTTTTTTTTAAATCTTTTGTATGTACTGCTGTTGGTGTACCAAATAAATAAATAAATAGAAGTAGGTACATACCTACTATAAAATCTCGACTCCACTTGGATAGAAACTACAAGGAACCGCACAGGAACTCGTTATAAATAGTTATACTCTACACGTTATCAGAGTCGTGGGACCCTAAATGTCAACAACCATAGAAATGTCCAACAAATCGGTCCAGTTATCGGTAGTCCGCTACCTGCGCACCGAGATCGTTGAGTCACTGTTTTGAATTTTCTTAAAAAATGCGAAGAAACTTTTTCCCCAACCTATTACATTGCTATTAGGTTTTACAATTACCTACAAAAAGTTATAATTAATATTATTTTATTTAAATCGGGAAGACATGATATTTTATGTCTACATTTTGTGTTACCACTAGTTGCGTGCATTTGCTATCGTTGATTTGTAGTAGTTACGTGGTGACGTTGAGATAGATATTATTATAGTGAAATGATTTCTTACACAATTAATTATTTTAAAACACGTTGACTGTAGCTACCTGAACGTTTTCTCTTATCAGCTCTTGAATACCTATTCCTACTCCCCGGTTCTAGTATACAATATAATTCGACTATACTTCGGATTCTTGTTATGCCATGGGTTACATGTCTATCATTTTTTTATTGGTTCCAGATAACTTTCAATAATGAGGAATACCTCTGCCACAACTGTTGGACAAGAGCTCGCCGTGGGACGTTGCCTGCAATGCCCGCTGCGGAAGATGCACCTACTGCGGAAGATGCACCTGCTGCGGAAGATGCGCTTGCTGTGGTAGATGTGCCTGCTGTGGAAGATGCACCTGCTGTGGGAAATCCACCTGCTGCGGATAATCCGCCTGCCATGGAAAATCTACCAGCCGTGGAAGATCAGCCCGCGGAGGACGATATTCTACGACAAAACGTAACATTTCAACTTCCCGGAAATTATTGCCGAGCCCCGAATACGTCAAATGCTTGCATGGTGTACAATTGCACAAATAATACTCGTCGGCAACTACCAAAAAGTTTGAAAGTGCAGTTACTTATTAATAATAATTATTATGTTCAACCATATGCACGTGTGTCAGGAGCATTTAGAAGACAACACATGGGATGATATTTTTACGGCACCAAATTGTTGTTTTGATTTAAGTCCCCAACAAGTTTTTGATATGTTAGAATTACTAAAAGAACCCAGAAGTCAAATTATCCATTTTGCGAACCTTAATGCGCTGCATGATCAAGAATTGCATTATTGGACAGGCCGCACTCGAGATGAATTCGAAAGATTACTTAATCAAACTACACTTTTAGCACAAAGGTGTCAAAATCCACGAACCGCATTAGGCATAATACTTGCCAAAATGAGAACTGGAGAATCCAATGAACGACTCGCTACGTTTTTCAACATGTCTCGTCCAAACCTAGAACGGAGAATGAAAATAGCTAGGGAGTGTCTGGATAGTGATTTTGTCCCTCGCCACTTGGGATTCGACCATATTTCCAGAGAGCAGAAGGCCAATTCTACTAATTAAAAAACGTTCAAATTCAAGTCGCAGTGCCGCAAAAGTTCCAAAATATCACAAAAGGTATTCTACTAAACCAAAAAAGCAAGTTAAACGTGACGTTTAACTGCAATGAGATTGCGACTAGACCGAAGCAAAATAATGTACCAGAACGGTATTCTGCTAAATTTTCGAATTGACATTGTAAAAAAATTTGGTATTCCACTAAAAATAAGAACGTCAAAACTGACGTAAGCATGAGATTATTTGTTGACCGGACTGTGACTAATAATTTTAGCTTCTGCTAGTTAGATATCTATAAAATATATATATATAGCTGCATAGTTATTATATAAGCGTATGTATAAAACACAGGACAGACGTTTTGTGTATTTTTTTGTTTGTGAAGTGTTTGGATATTCTGTTATAGTTGGATAATTATTTAAAAAGGAGTGGTTTTCGTTTGCGGCATGTTTGCGGTTACTTTATTTAACCCTGGCGCAACGTGCAGACTATGCAGCGGCGTCAGAAAGACGGAGAGAACGCCGTCTTCGTCGCCTTGCAACGGATGCATTTTCCATGAGCGACCGAGAGTGTGTGAAGACCTACAGGTTCACTAAGTCGCTCGTGGCGAATAACGGAGCAGACGCCGCACATCCCTTGGGAAAGGCGCAAAGATGGACTCGATGCTCGCCAAGGTGAGTCTTAGTTACTTACACACATATTATTTATTGACAAGCAACAAGGCAGCTAGATTCCAAACATTACATTATCTACTTTTTCTAGGTACTGATAACCCTGGCGTTTTACGCCAGCGGGTTCTATCAGACCATGGTAGGGCAGCACTGCTCCCATTCAGTTTCCAAGCCGAGCGTCTGTAGGGCGGTCAAACAAGTGACTCTGGCCCTGAACCACCCACATGTATTTAGAAAGCATGCGACTTTCCCTTTGACAAGGGGAGCCCAAGAAAGGGCTAGGAGTGGGTAAGTCTAAAGACTAGCGCGTATATGATAGCCACATACGACGGAATTTAATCAAGTTAGTTATCCGTCGACATCGCTTGCAACAACTTAACAAAACATCAATATATTTCTTTACTATACCTATGTCATTTTAATATTAAATAAATTCTCTAAATGAAGCTTGAAACCGTCTTAAAATCGGTTGCGTAGTTTAAATGAACAACGCGGTCTGTACCTAATGTAATGATGATGCGCGGCAATATTGCCAATACAATATTATACCTATTATCTGCATTTTAGATTCTATGCCTTTGGATTCCCGGGGGCGGTTGGCTGCATTGATGGCACTCATGTCTGCATCATAAAAACCGGCCAAGTGCGAGTTGGACTCGCGCACGAAGGGTTCCGTACCATTATCTATAAAAAAAAAAACGGCAAAAAATCACGTTTGTTGTATGGGACAGACAGACAGACGGCGGAGCCTTAGTAATAGGGTCCCGTATTACCCGTTGTGTACGGAACCCTAAAAACCATCAGAACACGAAGATGCCTATTACTGCCGGAAAGGCCACCCACTGAATGTGAGAAAGAGAAGCATTCAAAATATCGGCGCAATGTCTCCAGAGCCACTCACCCACTTGGACAGGGCATTGCCCTCCCTACCTCTCACCTTGCCCAACGCCAATGATTGGTTCTCCTCCAGAAAGTCTAGAAGCAGCTCCAATTGGCGAGGCGTCACTTGGCGGGGAGGTATTATTATTAAAATCAGAAAAAAATATGATGTTGTGTTTTGTGTTATTCACACTTTCGCGCGGATATGACGGATATGAGTTGCTAGTAAATAATCGTCTATTACCCACAACCACGATAAAAATACTCACTTTTTACTTGACTATGGGAAGCATAATTTCATCTGTTCCGTCATAATTCTAAACCCAAACCAAATAAGTGGGTAGGTAGACCTCAATGATCCCAAAATAATTGAAAAAAAAAAAACTTCAGGTACCTTAACCGAAAAAAAGGTTCTAGTTTTCAACTTTCTCATTCCTTAACATTCGATTTAAACTCAATCAAATTTATCCCAATCAGAAACGATTTGATTACCGGTCATCGATTATTTGATCGGATGTACTCTATAAATAGAGCGCATCTGATAAATTATAAGTCCGATGCTGTCGGTGTGTATTTTTATTTATAAATTCAGTCCTTCTAGCTTCTCCTAGTTTGAGCGTGTGGCCTAACAACTCAACTCGCTCGCTTGCTCGGTCGCTTAAAGGAGCAGATGGAAAACAAGGGCGAAAATACCATCAGACGGTCGGATGGACAATAAAATCGAAAACAGTGCAAGTGCCGTTTCTGACTGAAGTACGATCTGCCTATCGGATTGGACGGGTATCAATATATCGATTTAATACAAATGTAATAATATTTATTATTCAGTCCTTAATAGCTATAACCGTACCGTACCTAGTGTCACAAGTTTAGTAACTGAATTTACCCGCACATCGGGAAATTATTCACCAAATGGCAACTCTCATTTTGACACAATTGACATTCATTCTGACATACAGTATTGAAAAACATTGCGATGGCTAGGTACAATAGTCCAGAAAATCAATGTAGTTTTATAAATAAAATGGAATAAATCTTTATAGAATACTTTCTGACAAAATTAAATTATATAAAATTAAATTATAGTTTGACATTCGTAAAAATAAATAATGACGTCTCTTTTTGACATCTTAATCATTCGCATAGCGCATGCGCGTCGCGATTACCAATACGTTCCATGTTAGCTTTCTAGCCGATTATTTATTTTAATGATTTTTTATTTTCCAAGATATAAAATAACAAACGGGAAATGAAAATACTATGAGTATGCACTTAATCAAGCAAACTAATAAAGACATTAAACAAATCAGAAAATAAGGTTGCTAAAAATTAAAGTATCACTAATTATCACAATATCTTCTGCGTACATTGAATCAACATGAAACTATGTTTAATTTCGTAAACGAGAACAAAGTTGACCGCTATGAGACTAGACTGCAATGATATTGCGACCGGAATGTGAACAAACCTAATTTTAAGGTTAGCAGAATACCATTTTTTGGTCTGTTCACAATGTCATCGCATTCCGGTCTCATGTTTTTCATACTGCACGTTAATTAGTAGAATTGACCTTATCGTTGAAAGAAATCTAGCAGTCCCTAACGCATTGTTTGCAAATAATCAGGAAGCTGTTGTTATATGTGACGGTACCTATATGTATATACAAAAGAATTCCAATTTCTCGTTTCAAAAAGACACGTACAGCATGCACAAGTACAGGAACCTACTAAAACCATTTTTGATAGTCACATGCGATGGACACATTATTGAGGTTTGTAGGCCCTATGCTGCACTTACGAATGACGCAACCATTTTAAACAACCTTCTAGATGGGCCGGATAGAGTCATTCATTGCGACCCTGTTATGAGAAAACACTGCAAGCCGGGTTACATTGTTTTATGGTAATACAACATAAAATAATCTACGCGATGTAAGCTTGGTACGGGTTCGATCTACAGTTCAATAATGGCTACCATTATCAAGAAAACTCAATATTACACTTCACTGTAACCTGAAGTTCGGATGAATTGTTTTCGCTAAACGCTGTACTCTAGGTTGCAGCGTTTTACCGTGATAAGTAGAAGGGTGGTGCGGGCGCGCGGGTCAAGCGTGCGCGTCTTTTTATTTTGGTAAAACATTGCAAGCTTAGTTTGCTGCGTTTTGTCAGAATAATAATAAACAATTTAACAGAGCGAGCGCGCGTCAGCCGTATTGCATTGCAATCGTTTATTGATCATCTGTCGCTGTAAGTAGTTGGATGAGTGATAGTAAGTGGTTAACAATGCCGAAATATGAACGCATCAAAAAGATAATTATGTAGTTTTGCTGTAGAAATAATCCTCACAATATGCAGGTAAGTGTGTGTTTAAATTTATTTCTAAGATAGGTTAAATAGGTAGACATTTAATAATAATTCTAGATGACAAGTAGGTTACCATAATTTTATTATAATTATGGAGCTGATGTGGCTATCATAAAAATTATTTGTTTTTAATCATTTGCTACATCGGTCTCTCGTTGCGAGATAAGAATAAGTGCATTTTTCGAGATATCTCGAGTTTAGCGGTCATGGTAGTGTTTAGAATGACGTCAGAATCGTCGACAAACGACAAATCGAGAACGAGAGCGTTCTCGCGCATATCATGTTAGCCTTTTTTTTTTTTTTTTTTGGGGTGGGAAATTATCAAATAACTTCTCCCGCTCTGGGCGGAGCGGGAGGGCGTGTCAGACTTTTACTGACTAAAACCCACCCGTGTTCCTTCCGTTGCCTGTGTGCCAGGGCCACGATATCGCTTTCGGACAAACTCGCAACCCTGGCAGGCATTGGTCCTACCGGACCCCGTCAGTTGGTGCTGACATCTCTTTGAGGCGCGCCTGGTCCTTATCGGACGGTGAGCTACCCATCGCTCACCGTCCGCAGGCCCGCGCCTTCGGTGGCCGGAAATCGGCTTGCGACTCCCGACGCCCGGGGCGTCTCCTGCGGCGATTAAGGGCGCGAGGGCGTCAGCGTAGCAGACTACGCTGACGCCGCTAGGGAGGTCGACACGCAGCACCCAGTCGTAGCCGATGTCCCACAGATGCGGCCTCAGGACCGATCCCTGTGACACCGCACGACATCTCTCGCCAGTTCCACTCTCCATGGTGACCGGGGTAGATGACGGCCCTGTCCGTCAAATAGGCCTCGACCACGCGACAGAGGTAGGTCGGCATCCGGTGATACCGAAGTGCCTCCCTAATGCAACTCCAGGGCAGGGTATTGAAGGTATGGGCGATGTCAAGAGACACCACCAAGACAACCCTACCCCGGGCAACAGCATCATGGCGCATGATGGCATCCACCGTAGAGCGCCCCTTGCGGAAACCAAACTGGCTCTCCGCCAAATCCGGCCCCACCCGCACCAGCCTCTCGACAAGGCGGTCTGCAATTACTCTTTCAAAGAGCTTGCCCACCTCGTCGAGGAGCACGATGGGCCGATAAGCGGACGGAGAGTCCGCCGGGCGCCCTGGCTTCATTATGAGGACCAGTTTCCCCGTCTTCCAACGAAGCGGAAACTGGCCCCTCTCCAAGCATGCGCTTAGGAGCCCCCTTAGTCAAGACCCGAGAGCCTCCATGGCCAGAACCCAGGCTTTTCCAGGCAAGCCGTCGGGTCCTGGGGCGGTATTCTTGGCATTTAGCCTACTTACCGCCACTCTCAGATCTACCTCGGTCACCTCTGGAGCAACGTCGTCGTCGGTGTGGTCCGCATCTAGCACCGCAGGAGACGGAGCCATGGGCGGGGGAGTATGTTCCCCTCGCGAAGGGAACAGAGCGCTCACCACGTCCTCCACGAGCTGGGGCCGGAGACTCTGCGTCAGCGGGGGACCCCTGTACCCCTCGTATAGCTCCGCCTGAATGGCTTCCATATCCGGAGGGCGGACACGGAGCCTGCGGTGCCTGGAGTACCGGTGAACGCACGCCTCGCGTAAAGCGGTCAGCTCACGCGACCACCAGCACACCTGGCGCCGGGCTCGTCCGGGCTGGACCCGGGGCATTGCCACGTCAATCATGTTAGCCCTGCAGGAAGGAAAATAAAAATGTTTTTACAATCTTAATGAATACATGTCAGATCACGGAGACGGAAACTGAAATCAATAATATTAGTGTATACCATAATTATTCATTAATATTCAAATTTTACTGAATCAACACTTTGAAACTATAATAGTTAAGACATTATCAATTAAAATTATTTATATATTCATTAATCTGACGTTATAGTTTTTAAGATCGTACATTGTAAATCTACATTCCGGCAAATAAATGGATTTGATTTGATTTACTCTTGTTGACATTAATCTTGTTTGGCAGCAGAAATTGATAGGTATGTTGTAACTAGTCTCTAACTACCTACTCTATCCTCAGTTGATTCAAACAGAGTCTTTTAATCCTTTAAACGAAACTGCACCGATTGACATCATAAAAATAAATCGTAAAAATTGACGTTTGTCTAGATGCACACTTATCCAAAATCTGTGAATGCATTTAGCAATTTCACAAAAAATTAAGGACTGTGTCTTAGGTTCTCTTTCATGTAGCTACAAGGGTAAGGTACCTACTTACCCTTACTGCCCAGTTTCAAAAATCCACCATATCCAAATCTTGCAACTGCACGCATTGAAATTGCAATGTCAGTAAATTCTTGCCAATTAACAAAACAAAAATATGAAAACACAATGATCACCCTCATTTAATCGTAGTCCACTCGAGCTCCTCACTTATGAATTTACAGTACATCATTAATGCTGATGAAATTAACAAGCTTTAACAATCTTGCTCCGAAACAATTTTCAGCAAAACTAATTGTTGTATCCAGTATCAACAACAACCTTGCTTCAATTACTGCAAACACTAACTGTAATTAAATTGTATTTATGACGCAATAATTATAGGCAATAACAGTAAGTAAGCACCGAATACCGGATAATTATTTCAACGTACGAGTAACGTTACTGCTGGTCATTACCGATTTCGAACCCGTGTGTTTACAGTTCAACGGTGTAACGTTATCCTACAGCTTTCCAGTGCTTTAACGCGCTCACGCACTTAAAGCTGCCCGTTCACTGAGGAGAGCGGAACTGAGAGGTGCAGAGCTAGGAAATCATTAACCAGGGCCACTTGACTAAACTCATGTCTTGACTACACCCCGTTTCAATAGACATAGGTACGCTGTGCGGTGAATAAATTTAGACATTTTATGACGTATGCAAAGCCACTCACTTTCTCCACTTCAAAACACCTCGTTTATCGCTTTTGCACTACGCTTTATGTCGTATACATGGAGAGAAAATCAACACAAACTAACCTGCCTCAGATGGTGATGACCGTATGTATGCACATTACGAGTATACACGAAAATATGTATCTCATCAGTTTAATTAAAAAAAAATACAATTCAGTCAATTTGAGTGGTCGCTACGGTGGCAGGTGTAGGCTCGTCAGATCTTATTCTTTATCAGAAACACACGGTACGGATTTTGATTAGGTCAGGAGGACTTAAAAGAAGAATTGACACTCTTCTTCGGTTGTTCACTCCGCTCCAATGGACAGGTAGCTTTAGCGGAAAAAGGAATGTTCACCATTACCACGCTTGTTTTGTAAATGATGGTCCGACGTGAATGACGGCTTTAGGAATTAGTACAGAGATGTTGGCTTAAAAGTCCAGTTTAAAGATTAATGGGGCGTCCTAAATTATTGTATGGAAGGTATTTGGGTTTTAAGATAGGAATTTTGGTCAGGATTGTCGGAGCGGAAATTGAAGAGATTTTTTCTGTTGTACACAGACATTTATTTCCAGATGAATAATTTTATGATTTAAAATGTTTGTGTTTCGAAATTGATACAAAAAATCGCCAAATGTAGCAATAAATAAAAAAATGGCAATAAATAAACTTGGTCGCAAAGAAAACCTCTGAATTTCCCTGTGCAACACAATCACTGTTGAATATGCTGCATAACATGATCTTCGGTCCCCACAGTAATTAATAACTGGATAAATGGTTTTCGTTACATTTTAATAATTATGTTACCACAAGAAGATATCCCTGCCTGATATTGTACTTCCCTAATTCCTCAATATCTTCAAATTGTGTATGATTTACTTACAAATCAAGTCAAAATATAGATACACTGCAAATACACTAAATTATTTCGTGTACAATCATTAGCGTTCTATAAACACGAGACGTTAATAAGCTACTGTTGGCATATAATTAACTATGGATACACAATCCGTGTTAACTTGTAGATACTGAATACAGTTTACAACGGTTTAGTGGCGAAATACTGTTTAAGTTGGGGTTACTTTACTGAGGAAGTAAACATATTACTCAGAAAAGCGAGGGAATTGAGATAACCTGTGTTTGAATTTAGGATACGACCTGACGGAAATCTGCTAAGAGCTGTTTAAGTTAAACAGTTGGTAGTTTCTTAATACTTAAATGAATAAACATTTATTTACGTAAATGTAGCTTCATTAAGTTAGGTTTATCCTAAAACTATCGTTAAACTAGGTCGGTGTAGGTTACAATGCTCAAAATTGTTGTTATCAATTCTGTTTCGACCATTTTGACATCTATTATTATGGGGTATAAATTAATTTCAGTAATAAACTTCAATACCTATTGCTGGATAAACTCAGTCTCGCAAAATGCCTGCTTTGAAACTTATAGCAATATTTCAATGGCGCACATTATTTTTTCACCTCAGTAGGCGCTACAATATTATCACGATACTACGAATGTATTATAAAACAAAGTCCCCCCGGGTGGAGTAATTCATGAGGATGGTTTAGGTGTGTAATTCATTGCGGTTTTGTGTAAATTGGCGGAAATAAGACGATGAATGTTGAAGATGTCGGAAAAAATCATGCCGACCGGGAGCTTTACTGGCGCGCGCCGCGTAAACCAATAGAGTTATATGAAAACAATTATGTATATTATATTCTTTACTTTTTCTAATAATTGCAAGATTGAAAATAAAATACATTAAAAATACTCGAAGTAGGATGAACATCAGTAACATTTTAATCTAACCCACATGCTCGACGCAGCAGGCTGATACGATTCTACAAGAGAAAAAAAATTTGGCCCACATGCTCTGCTACCCGTGCGAAGCCCGGGCGGGTTGCTAGTTATTTTATAAATAACTAGCGACCCGCCCCGGCTTTGCGCGGGTGCAATTTACATGGTGGTGTCATTTGTATAAAAAAAACACTTTGTGTCTTAAATAATTAGGTTTTATTTATTTTGAAACTTCATGGTATGTACCGCATTTCTGTTCCGTTTTTATAAGGTTTTAAAATAAATTGATTATATGCACTTCCTGACCTAGATATAATTGTCCATGGGTAAAAAATCTTCACATTATCTCAAGTCCAATAGATTCCTATGTATGATATGACCTTGGGATTTGGTGAAGGTGACGGCGAAAGGAATTTTCATTGGAAACTAATCGTTTAAATTGGAAAGGAGTCAAACTGCCTAGCCTTTTCCCAACTATGTTGGGGTCGCTTCCAGTCTAAGTCACAGCCATTCCACCATCCATCACGCACCATTGTCATGCATCATTGCCATCTACGTCGCCGAGAATCTCTTAGGGAACTATTTATAAGGATTAATATTATGCTGGTACCTTGCCAATTCATTTATGAAAATATTATGTATGTAAGAAATAAACTACATCTTTTTAATAAAATAAGTGATAGACATAATTTCAATAATAGAAAATAAAGATAAAATAGACCAACCATGCTTCAGATTATCTAAAGTACATACATCTTTTATGGGGTACTGTGTTAAATGTTACAACAAAATACCTTGTGTTAAATTGCAATTAAATGAAAGAAAATTTAAAACTCATTCAACACTTTGTAAACAAGTATATTACAAATTAGAGGATTATATCCAAGATAAGAATGCTTGGAAAGGTGCTGGTCCAGCTCCATAGGACAATCTACAATCTAGACAAAATAAAACTGGTTGCTATTTTAATTGTATAATTTGTTATTTTTTTTGACATTTATCACACACTGATATTTTTTTTTAGGAAAACCTATTTTTTTTTTACAATGTCTGTAAATATGTGAGCACCATGTATCTATCACATAATTAATTTATCTGTCCTTGCTTCATTATTAATTCTTTTTACCTATTGTGGTATAGTAATTTTGTTCTAGGTGCATCGTCTTCACATATAATTGCATTTTGCTAATAATGTAACCCACAACACTGTCCACGGGTTATCAAAATAATATTTAAAAAAAAACAATAATCACCAGGGATGTGAAGAAAAAAATAAAAAAATGTAAAAGTAATAAGTAAAAAATAATAAAGTAAAAAAAAAAGATGACGAATAAAATGTACACTTACAACCAGCACCCCAATTGCGCAACACACGCCCAATCACAACCTGAATCACCCCAAAACAGATTGCTAATCCATTGCTTCATATGTTTAATAATATTCGAAAAATGTTTCTGCTCAACAACGCAAATATCGCAATGAATGTTGTTGAACTGTCAAACAGACCGCGACCGCGCTACGCAACTAGGGTGCAGGACAGATTTAAAACAATAATTTGAAGATTACATCTATACCTATAAATGTATTAATTTCAAGTGTTTTGAAGACAAGACCTTTGAATTTTCCTATTGGGCTATTGAAGATGTCAATATTTACAAAAGTTTTATTGTACAAGTCAACCATGCGGCTGATAGGTGAGCGCAGGCCGGAGTTGGTTCGGCAGGAAGGTATTGCCTGCGCGCACCTGACGCCTGTGGAAGGTCCTAGGTATTACGTAGCAGATCACATTATTAAGGTTTATGCAGTTGAATATATTTCTAACAATTTTGTATAGCGTGATGACTTCAAGGTATTTTCTACTACAGTTTAATGATAAAAGTTTGTACTTGCTGAGTAATTGGGCATAAGGTAGGTAAGATCTGTGGCATCTGTAGTGCATAGCTCGTAGAAATTTGTATTGCACATTTTCAATAATTTCCGTGTATTTCTTATAAAAGGGGTTCCATATCGAAACCGCATACTCCAATTGAGATCGAACTAGTGCGTTATACAGGCATAAGTAAGATGAAGTTCTTTTAAAGTTAAGGGTGGACCGCATAATAAATCCGTACATCTGATAAGCTTTGCTTACAATTTTATCGATATGCAGGTCTAAGCAGAGTTTCATTGATATGATCAACAGAAGAATTTCTAGGTGAAGCTATCTACCAAGAGCAGTCTTTCTTAATCCTGAGATGCCCTTCGACCTCTTGTCCTCATTTTCTTCGCGAAAACTTGTTATTTGCTCATGTGTAGTACTGAAGAACTTTGTGCTCTGCCAAAAGTCTTCGCAAAGTCGTCTGTGACACATAAATCGAAGAACGCCGTAAGTGTTGTTGCAGTTTTCGAAGGCTTTCAATTCTTTGTTGCAGATTGTTTTTCGTGAAAAAACACTCTCTGGCCATTTTCTAGGTGTACCGCTAAACGGGTTACCTACTGCTGGATGCCTCTCATGAATGTGGAACTCGAGAATTCTCCCCAAACAGCTTCCGATGTGCTTATGATGATTTAATGATTTAACGTTTATTTGGACTCAATAAAATATAGCCTAATACAGTCATATTCCTAAGAACTAGAATACAAATCATGGAAGTGAGTAGACGGCTAAAACTATATAAACTCCTGAATTCCAAACTAGGTAAAAACCTGTATCTTGGAAAACAGTGCTCTTCCGTGGTAAATTAGGTGTGAAAACTTAAAAATTTCATACATATCAATTCAAAAATTAAATAACTTAGACTATGAAAGGAGGTAATTAAGTCTAGAACTTGACGGGTGAGTGATGTAAGTGAGTGTGTGGTGTTTGTAGTGTGGATGTAGAGTATGAATGTGTGTGGAGTGTGTAGTGTAGGTATAGGGTGTGAGTGTGTACGCGAACGTGTAGGTGTGCTTTCGGTATGTCAATTCTATTTTAAAATATCCAGTGTATTTTCCGTATTTATATAATCAAGGCTTAAGAGCCATTTAGTGACCACAATTTTACATTGTCGTTTAGTTAAAGGATATATTTTTAGGACATGGTTAATTTTATTGTACAAATGGCCACCTAAGAAGTTGAAAAATCTTTGTCCAAAATGAGTGTGGCAAGCCTTATATACGCAGACTGTATGTTTTCTACGTTTCTGTTGAAAAGCTGTAGGGTCATACGTCAGTGAACCATGCATTTTGAGAATAGTTTGAAGTATGAAAAGCTGTCTTACTGATAGTACTTCGCAGGTTTTGTAAAGATCAGTAGTGGGATGAAATATTGGGAGGAACGCACTAACTTTAAGTAGCGCTCTTTGAGCGCGCTCAAGTTTCAAAATTATTGTTTTACACGCACCGCCCCAGGAAGTTATACAATAAACCAACAGTGACTGACACAAGGCGGAGTAAACAGTTTTTAGTACCTTAGGATTAGCTGAATGTCTGAGATTTTTAAAAATATATATTAATTTTCGAACCCTCGAAGAAACCAGGTCAATGTGGGGAGCAAAATTAAGTCTGCTATCTATTAGGATGCCAAGGTATTTAACGGTACTCACTTGATCAAGCGAAGGACAGCTACAGGAAGTTAGACGACTACAAATATGGGAGTGTGCCACAATGGATTCTGAATTACTATCAATCGATTGTGGGATATTTCGGAGAGAAAACTTTAAATTTTTTGTTTTGTCTACATTTGATGTTAAGAGGTTACATCTCAGCCACTGGGTAACGGCGTCAAACCCACATTGAGCGTGTTGAATTGTGCTGCCCCATGAGCTACCTCTGAAAACAAGGGCCGTATCGTCTGCAAAAGCAACAATTTTCCCATTTTGGAGTTCAAGGTCACAAAGGTCATTAATGTAGATGAGAAATAGAGTAGGTCCAAGGACGCTACCTTGAGGAACTCCGTATCTAATAGGAAGGTCGTCACTTAACCAATCGCCAACTTTAACGCATTGAAATCTGTTACTAACGTAGTCTGAGAAGAATTTAAACTGTAATCCCCTAATGCCCATTCGCTCAAGTTTGACCAGCAACCTGGAGACAGATACTGTGTCAAAAGCCTTTGCCAAATCGAGAAAAATTGCCAGTACTTTATTTTTATTATCAATATTATTTTCAAGAAAGTCCGTGACTTTATGAACTGCATCACTAGTAGTTTTATTACATCTACACCCGTATTGAAAAGCAGAAAGTAGCTTGTTTTTCTCTAAGTAGTTTGTTAGTCTTTTATTCATAAGTTTCTCCAAAATCTTTGACGAAGTAGGTAATATTGAAATTGGTCTATAATTATTAACACAGTCCCTGTCACCAGACTTAAATATAGTTAGGATTTGTGAGATTTTGAAGGCTTGTGGGAAAGTTCCAGATGAAAATGCCAAGTTACAAATAAAAGTTAGTGAAGAAACTAGTATAGATCTATAGCGGGTAAGAAAATTTGCAAGAAATATTGTCACGTCCAGCAGCACAATTAATTTTTAGATTTAGAACTAGGTGGTTTATCTCATTTTCATCTGTTGGGAGCATTACAAAGAATGAGGACAGGTAGGCTTAAGAGGTCATGAAGAAACTGGCGAAGATTCATGTGATAAATGTTTCTCTGCAAGTGATTTTCCGACATTTGCAAAGAAAGCATTTATAGCGTCAACGGAACGCTGAGGGTTAGTTGGTGATATCAATAATAATTCAGAAGCAACTTCCTTGGATCGAATAGTGTGAGTGATTGTTTTAATGGCTTTCCATAGCTTTTTAGAACTGTTGCCTGCGTTATCGATTTCCTTCCTTTCATATTCACTTTTCAGTTTTCTTAATAATCCATTACAAAAATTCCTGTACCTAGTATAGGTTAGCTTGAGAGTCATATTTTTAGGGGATTGATTAGACTTGAGGTGGAGGTTATCCCTGTTTCTCCTACATTTCAAAAGCCATGGCTTTAGAATTATTTTACTTCTTGGTATAGTTATAGTTTTTGTGCATGATTCCATTGCTATATTAGAACCAGTAAAAGTGGCTACAGCGTCATTCACGTCAGTCATTGCGAAAAGAGATGCAAAGTCAATGTTAGGGATAGCCAAGTCAAGGGAAGCATAATCAATTCGCTTTAAAGTTTTCGCATGCTGGTTTGAAGGAAGCGACTTATCAACAGAAATAATGACACTATAATGATCAGTAAGGGACGTTTCCGCTACCAAGCATGTTGCTGGAAATTTGGTTTTGACCATGACGTGGTCAATGCAAGATTTTGAGTGAGTAGGAATCTGGTGAGCTGGCAGCATGCCATGCGAAGCCATTAGATTTAAGTAGTTATGTTTTCTTATGTCCAGTGTGTTTTCGGAAATGTCAATATTTGTGTCACCAGTTAAGATACAGTTATTATATTTAGACTCAACATTATACAGCAAATTATGTAAACTTTCCAAGAACATATCAGCATTCCTAACACTCGGTGAACGGTAAACAGCAAGTACCATAGTATGTTTTTCCAGAGTTATAATAGACAATTACGGTCCAAAACGGGTGGTTCCTTTACACATGCATTAATACCTTTTTTAATAAAAACGACTATCCCTTCATTTTGGGTTTTGTTATTTGAAGTTGAATAATAATCGTATCCATCCATTATTGGAGGATTATGAACACCACGCAACCAGCACTCCGTTAACACTATTAAATCCCAGTCAACGCAGGACCTACCCAAAAGAGTAAGCATACCAGCCATGTTGCAGTTAATGCTTCTTATGTTTTGTGTAATGACTTTCAAAGTTTTACCAGCAGATGAGATTAGAGATGCGCAGTCATCAATGCTGCAGGTAGATGCATTCGCCACGGATATAAGGTCAACATCTGCAGATATATCATTAATTATGTTATCGAATTTAAAATTGAGACACCTGTCAAACTAAAGATGTTTAAGGAAAAGAATATTTTATATGCAAATAGAATTATACCGGATGTTGTGTACATTTGACGTTGGGTGTACGAGTATTAATGATGTGATCGTCAAGTCAGCGCCAAAATGGCGTTTAACAATTTTACTAATCAGATTGAGCTTAAATTTTAAATAACTTAACTGGCAGAAGGCTTTGATATTAGGTAACAGTATTAAGATTTAAGCATATGTGATACAGCTGCTCATGAAGTTAAGTCGTGCTTGAGTAAGCTTCAGAATATCTTCCTCTTTATCAACACGTATTGTTGATCATCACTTTTCTTCATGTAAATTTTGCCATAAGAATGCCAGCAACCCGTGAAGGATTTTTTTTTAGCATGTTGACGAGCCATGTAGAACAGTTTCTTCGCATATGGAGTAAGTAAGAGATTCGGAGATATAAACAGGTTGCGTTGGACCGTCAATCATTAGGTGTGAACTATTAAGCTTATTCTCTTTGTTGGTCTTATTAAACAACTTAACCTTCTGAATAATATTTTCTTTTACGGATGTTGTTGCAAATTCAACTATGATTGGGGAATTAGCATTACTTTTGGTTTTCCATCTGTACGTATCTCTAATATCAGATAGCTGTATGGGCTGCTGAAGTACATCGCCGATTCCGTAAAGTAGGGGTGATATTTTTTTAAAAAGCTTACAAAATAAACGAATATCACCATAACTTTTATCGTTTTGTATAGGTATATTTACATATTATGTAATAGCCTACGTCCATCTAGAACAATGTACTTACTAATGTAAAATAATGTTTCAAATAGGAGCTGTGATTCCAGAGATTACCCTCCACATAAACACAAACTCAAGAAATTCGCTCTCTCTTTGTAACATTGGTATAGATAATACGCAAAAGTACCACTATTATGTAATTTTATAAGTCATTAATTAACCACATATGGTTTAACATAAATATTTTAACATGACGCACATCCGCTCAAATAAGTGTCAAAACTAAAAAAAAAAATAAAAACTATTTTATTGTACCATTCGTTTCAGAAAACTTCAAAATCTCATCTCAGATAGTGTCATACTTATGACTGATTTTTTGACTTACGACACTATTTTAGCAGAGGTGCGATGAAGTAACAGTCACTAATTGATACGCCAATATTACTGGGCAAATCCGCATAGCTACCAAATAAATATGTGCTCTGCGTTTACCACAAATCTGACAGGAATGGACACCGACATTGTATCTTACGAATTAATTAATCAAACGGATACTTAATTTCATTACAAAGCGAAATTAATCCTTTTTTTTTGGCTGTTTTCTATTGAACAACCGTGAATTTGACAACAGGGTCTGAATAATATTATCACCATCCTGCAAAGTCTAACCTGCGAAAAAACACCTTTTGATTAAGCTTATTAGCCCCATTTTACAGAGAACCCCCCCCCCTCCGCCTCTATGAAATGCTCTGTAAAATTCCCTGTAAAATGCCCTGTAAACCGGTGACAACCGGGCACAAATCCAGCCTCCGGGCTGCTACTGAGAACATTCTTGATGGAAACCACAATAACGCTTGTCCGACCTTGGAATGAACCCAGGAATTACACTCAGCAGTAGGTAGTGTTTGCGACTACTAGAGCAATAAGGAAGCGGTGAACGACGGCAATTTTAGAATCTCTGTTTAAGCTATGTAGTTTAAAAGTTGGCTCAAAGGAAGCTTTGAGCCAACTTTTAAACGCAATGAAAATCTCGTGTGAAACTTGCTTTACTTCAAGGAATTTACAACTACTACAAGAGCTTTCTTCCAACAATGCACCACAATCAATCACACAAACGCGCTGGTTGTTAAAAACGTCACTAGGTACACGCCACGCGTGGGACTACGAGTCATTACTCATAGTCCCACGCGTGGCGTGTACCTTACAGATTACACAGTGGTTGGCTGGCTGCCAATATATTCTACACTGTCATCCTGTCAGTGCTGTCACCGCTGCACAAAGGAGGAGGATATCAATTATATGCGCTGAACACTCTTTTTTTTGTTTGGTGGTCGTTCGTCCAGCGGGTTGTGGGTTGTTGCGTTTAGACGGCAATTTAAACTGATGAAAGCTTTTGTGTTAGATGGATTGATTACTTTATACTGTACAGTCAGGGAAATTAATTGTTAAACAAATTGGCTACGGAAATTTTTGTAGTGTAGGTAATAGCCATTTCATGCAACTGTCGAACAATGACAGTTGTGATTTAAATATATTATGGATAATTACGAACGTAAAAGAAGCAAAAGGAGTACGTAAGGATCGTAATACGAGTAAGTAGCGTTCTGTAGTTAATGTCCACCCCCATGGGGAAAAGGCGTGATTTTATTTATGTGTGTTCATGTCGCCGCTGAATTGTATAATACAGCGGATTACAAAACGTCTAGCCGAAATAATATAAAAAGATAAAAAGATTTAATGTTATATACATAAAGGCGCTTTTTTTCTATTACGGCTGATTGACGTTCGACATACGTTTGCCAAAGCGGCGGTTTACCTTCAGCCCTGTCGCCGCTAGTGGCACCCTGAATAAATGGATTAGAATACAGTTTTTCAACAAAAAAAAAGTTAGTACTGTGACCAACCACGTGCGAGTCGAGCGAGCAAAGCGAGTGGTGTTGCGGCAGCGGCCGGCGAGCACTACATCAAATTTGGTTGCACAAAAGGTATTTGGAACTAAAATCCACAAAGCGGTGCGCCAAATTGTATTATGAGGGGAGTTGATCAGCCGCATTGTAGGACGTGATGCACTATCACAATGCGGCGTACGTTTATTCAGCCGTAATACATTTTGGCTAAACGTCAATCCACTATAATAGAAAAAAGTGCCTTTATGAATTTCGGCTAGACGTTTTGTAATAAGTCGTATTCTACAATTCGGCTGCGACATATAATTATATAACTTAAGTTGGTTGTCAATTTGCTAAACAATAATTATCCCCGTCTTCAAGTTTTTTGTGAAATACAAAAGACAGCCAAACATTTATTTTCTGGCCATTACCAACATACAGCAGTCCACTGCTGGACATAGGCCTCTCCAATCGCAAGCCTTTCATCTCGGCTCTCGGCAAGACCCATCCAGCTGCTACCAGCCACCCTGCGAAGATCCTCGCTCCATCTAGCAATTTCTGGTTAGATAATGTAATGTCCTTGTTGCACTGGGTAGGTTTGAGTTTGAGTTTCAACAATTAGGTATTTCAGTTTTTCTTGGAAGTTTTCCATACCTACCACTCCAAGGTTTGCAATGGTCTCCAGTAAATGATACTATCGTCTCTTCTTTTAAATCATGATAGATTATGGGTTATGAAGGTGCCATTGGTTTATTTATTTAACTAAAACAACATAAAAGCAATTACACTGATAAGCCACGTTACAAATTATGTATTATTCAAAATCAAAATCAATTTTTTTTATTTCACATAAACCTACATGGGCACTTATGAAACGTCAGAAGCTAGGTGCACGGTTCCAATTGGTCGTTTCCTATGGAGAAGAGCCGGCAAGAAACTCCACGGTTACTCTTTTAAAAAAAGTGGGCTTTAACAATGTTTCCAAGTTACAGTGTTAATAGGTATGGGAGGACAGTGTAGGCCCGTCAACAAGTACCAACAACAACAAAATAAAAGATAGTTTACAAAGCTACAGTCTATTAAGCCTATAACGTTCTCACATTCACAAATGAAAAAAGAATCTATATAAAATATTACTAAAATAATAAAAATAAAAACCTACATATTTAAACCAAATGACAACATTGTCATTACAACTGTAACAAAACTGAATAAATATTCTGTCCACAAGACACTAATAAATATTTTAAATTAAAATTGTAGGTTTTAAAGAAATAAAAATCGTAATTTAGGAGCAGTTAATAGACATTTACATAGTTATGCCGTTAATGAGGTACCAGGGAAGCCACATGTGCAGAAGGAATTATTGCCAAACTTTCTTGTGTTCAACGTAGTTCATAATCTTATAGTATGCTTTTTTGATTAGGACACGTTTGATGTGGGTTTTGAACTTTCCATCGCTAAGTTCTATAACCGACTTTGGCAACTTGTTATAGAAGCGGATACTGTTTATAAGAAATGACTTGCTTGTTTTAGTATCACAATTTCATGTTTACTACGTGTATTTATATTATGGAAATCGCTTCTTATTTTGAAAAGTCCTAAGTTTTTGCGAACATATAAAATACTTTCTAAGATATAAAGAGAAGGCAGAGTTAGTACATCAATTTCTTTGAATTTGTTTCTAAGGGACTCACGAGGACCCATTCCTTAGATCGCGTGGATTGGCCTCTTTTGTAAAATGAAAATTGAATCTACGTCAGCAGCCGATCCCCACAGCAGAATGCCATATGACATAATACTGTGGAAATAAGCAAAGTACACTGACCTAGCTGTGGTATTCATTAAGTAGTTAAGTACACAATATCACAATTATATTGACATAGATAATTAATTTTGAATTAATTCGAATGCAAACCCGCACATACGAGTATCTATAGTTATTTACCTCTGTACATTATGTACCTCCACTTGTCATGACAATATTGGACAAATAATATCACAAATTAATACGTGTACCTATAGGCACTACCTAGTGAGAGCGCCACACAATTTCCTCTGCTATACCGCTAGGGAAATCACTTTATTGATATTTTTTTACTCGCAGCATAAAACGAGACTGACCAGTACATTGAATTATGTTTTTTTTTTGCGAACTTTTTTGTAATACTTTTACTCCCAAGAGACAAGTGACGATTATCAGTGCTGATATAATATTATCAGTGTTGATATTAATCGTACTGATTAGGGCTCGTGGCTAAATTATAACAGCCACACGGCTTAATCAAAGGTTAAGATACGCTTGCAGCGGAGATGAGAGAGAAAATAGATGAAAATTGTTTTTTTTTAATTATCATCTATTTTCTTAAATAATTTTAAAAGTATTTATTTTAAAATTATAAAAAAATATATATGGCAGTTGTCAGTTTGTGGATGTGTGACTATCCATTACACATCGAAACCTCGAGACCCCTCCGTGCCTCGGAAAACACATTATACCAATGGTCCCGACTGTCACTCGTAAATCTTTAGAAGTTGTTACGGGTTATAACAACCGATAAAGACCAGTCTTAACAAGAGGTATCGTGTTACCCAGTAACTGGGTTATGGAGGTCAGATAGGCAGATGGAGGTCAGTGGACATAATTATTTTGAGATTTTCAAAGATCTAAGTTTCCCGTGATTCATATAAAACAATAAGTAGGTAACTTTTTGTTTATTTACCTTTTTTACCCGACTACGGCAAAGCAAACGAGGGTTATGATTTTACAGGCTTTATAGGTACACTCATAGCCCGTCTGTCTGTGTTGTTTTGTTTATATTTACCTTTTTAGTGTTTCGTAGCTAACAAGGAATCCTTATAGTTTCGCCGTGACCGTCTGTCTGTTTGTCTGTCTGATTGTCTGTCTGTCCGCGGCTTAGCTCAGAGACTCCTAGTACTAGAAAGCTGTAATTTGGCATGGGTATACATATTAATCACACCGACAAAGTGGTAACAAAATCTTGAAAAAAAAGTTTTGTAGGGTACCTCCCTTGCACGTAAAGTGGGGATAATATTTTTTTCTCATCTATACCATGGTGTGGATAGGCCGTTAAAAATATTGTAGGTTCTGTGAAAACCATTTTTTATTCAGGGATCCGTTTGCGTAATATTAAGCTCTTAAGTGCAATTTTTTTGTTAGAGTTGTGGCGGCATCTACAATGCCACATGCGAACTACGCATCAGAGACCTGACGTTACACAAACCCTGCATCGCACAAGCAAAGTTTACCGCGCGACTGGAATAATATATTCAACGTCCCGACATTAATCGTCAGGCAGTTGCCTACCAGACATAACACCCGGCTGGTCAGAGGATCCTCCCTTTTCTCTATAGGATGAGTGCATTTATACCACATTCCTCATACCTCTATAGAGTCAAGTGGGGACACTTGACTCTATAGGTATGAGAAAAAAAATAATCATGGCACAAACTTGGGTGTCTGCTTCTGTTTCATCTAGGGGGAATGTATGAGTAGTTTAGCGTAGCTATTATAGGTGAAAAGCTGTTATAATTATCGCGTCTGCCAAAAAACTGCTTTGTGATTTTGGTAGAGGTAATAATCTTGTAAAACAAACATTTTGTTTAATCTTTTACTTAGGAATAATATATTTCACTAAAAATTACAGATCCTTACCAGGAAAACAAATCATAAACAAGAGTACAATACGGTATTCAGTTCACGTAATGTAAAGCTGCTTATTATGTCCATTATGGAGAAAATTACCTTTCACATGACTCATTACGTTTCACAAAACAAACTAAAGTCGTACTCAGTGGGCACGCTTGACACTTATTTCTGGATACATTTGTGGCCGTGATAAATGGTAAAGATATAACTTGTTTTTTTTTTTTTTCAACTTTGCTAAGGTTACTTTTAAGTAATAAGAGATGTATAGCTATATTTAAGGTGTTTTTTTACATAAAATAATAACAATAGATTAAAAACACGAAAACGGAATCATATTGCTCAAAAATGAACATAATAGACACAAAAGTAATTTATTCCACTCTTTCCCACTCACGTAAAAACACGAACATATTTAAACTTTCTACAAAAGGACCGAATTATACTCACTGACAGTTTGATGGATACATTTTCCGTGTAAAGTGAATTTTCACACAATGGCCACCATCTTGAAAACATTCAGCCATTATGTGGCCGCGGCGATAAAACCGATTTCCTTGATGGATTGCTGTGTGTTATCTGGATCGGGTTTATCGAAAATCAAATTGACGTGCACTTTTCTTTGATTTCGTAATTGTACTTGGGAGGGAGGGGCATTGATATCTGATCAGGGTAATGTAACAACCGAGGGGAAAGAACAAAAACAGAAGCAACTACTCACTTAAAGAAGATAACTTTGTTGTTTCTTTTCGGGTAATTTCAGTTTTTTGATTTTTAAAAATTGTTCGCCCAGCAACACACAATATTAACGTTAGCAACTGCTAATTTTAATATTGTGTGCATCATTAATGCTAACTCTGAATGATTAAATTATTCTTGAATACGACAAATAGTTAGTACCTATTATTCAATTATGCTATTAATACGAACTTCAAAACTTGATACAGAAAGTTATTATTTAGTGAAGTATTTCAGATTTCAAAAAGTCATTTAACAATAAAACTAAATAATAATTTTGTCCTCCAGTGCACATGTAAACAATTTGTGTGCCATATCATGTTTTGTTATCAGTATTCTGAGTAACAGGTGAGTCAAACTCATTATGCACTAAACTACCTACCATCATTCAGTGGCGGTCAATATAGGTACAAAAATGTAAATGAGTCTAGCAATTACTACGGAAGTGGAATTCTTAGAAAATTACTAGGAGAAAAAATAAATACATTACAAACGTAAGTATGTACCTACAGGTAAGATGCTTACCTACTATAGCCATGCCTCATCATATAGATAGTACCTACATCCTGTAGGTAGCTTCCTGCTGCTAAATTCCACGTCCTAGGATGAGAAACATCCTTCTATCCTGCCATAACAAAAAGACAAACCGATCACCAATCCAGTCAACCAAAAGTGGTGATTCTTCCACCGTTCTAAAGCTGCGGTCCCACGGTCTGTCGAGACCTATCGCGGCCAATGCCGAGCTTTCCCACCACAGGCCTCATCGGATCGACGGTTCCCATGGCCTGTGGGCCTGGCCTGGCACGATCTGGCCCGGGAGAAAGTGGGCCGCGGGACCGCAGCATAAGGCAAATCTTGCGCAGGGTGTGAAACGCGACTGCTCCCTTCGATTGTTTTAGGATAAGGAAGTCACGCGACTATTTGCGCCAGTTTAAACACCTCCATAAAAAATTGTTGACATAATCGGCTACAATTTCGGCATGAATTTCGTCCCGCATCCCACGTGGGATTCGTCGGTTTGATTAGAGCTGTATACATTACAGTTATTGGGAGATGTGTAAAGAACAGCAGTAATAGTTTACGGAATATTTAGGTAGGTACACACGGCTACACATCAAGCTACACATTTCCAGTATACGCTGACCTCTCATTGTACGTAAATCCTACACAATGCGAGATCAGCTTAAACTGGACATGTATAGCTTGATGTGTAGCCGTCTGTACCTATTCGCTAGAAATATTACTGATGTTACCGTTGGCACTGACGCTGACTGGCTTCTGAGCTCCAGACCACAGGTTCATTTTCCTCACGGAAAAAATAACTTTTATTGAGCCCCAAATAATGGTGTGTTGGTTGGTGGGTTGCATATCGAGCCATTGCCGCTGACTTATCGTAAGCGACACTTTTTCCCAAACAGCGTTTTTCATCGCAAACAACATTTTAAATTATAACGGACACTGTCCCGTCGAGATTTCCCGCCAAAATACAATATGTTTAAAGTTATAGCAAATGGTGAATTTATCGTTAGCACAACATTTTTCTAAATTTTATAGTAACCGACATAGTCACTATTATCGTTAGTTGCGTAATTATCTAAGAATTGTATCGTAAGCGTACTTGTTATCGCAACCGACACGGTGATAAAATTTCATCAAAATATTGTCGTTTACTCAAAGTAGCCTAAAACGTTCTGCGACGAGTTCATTTCAGTGAAAATTGTGATGTACTATCTATCTCTCTGCACTGTATTAATCTGCAGTGTTAAATTGTAATTACCTGATGATCACGCTAGGTTTTATTAAGTTTAGAGGGGTATGATAGTGTTATATGAATAGTATTTAGTGAATCACTGCAGTTACTTATTACAAATTGTTCTCCAAAATGTCAGCGCCGGCAAAGGTATGTAAGATACTTTAGTATTGTGGTTTTGTTAGTAAACGAATGAAAATAAATAACCGAAGGCTACTCATTTTTGGCTAGCGAGTGTTCGCGGCCTTGCCCGCGTGGAATAGCTTCCGTCTTAACTTTGTTAATCACTAAAGCGTTGCCGCCACTGAGCTTTAGGCACCAGCTGTCTATTCGATTTTAAGTATGTCAATAAAATAACTTTTTAGTGCTAAATACTAAGTTATTATTGTTATTATGTTATTGTTATAGTCAAGGATAAAAAACATAATGGAATTACTACCACCAAGTTCTTTACCAGAACAGAGCAATACTAAATCTCCTGTTCCTGAGGATACACAGCAGAACGTAACGCTTGATTCTTTCATGCCAATGGGAAGTGACTACGACTACGATCTGGAAGCGGTTTTACGTCCATCTTTACAAAATTTTGAATGAATCCCTTTTAATATCAGACCATAATGATTGCACAACACCTGAATCCCTTTTAATATCAGACCATAATGATTGCACAACACCTGAATCCCTTTTAATATCAGACCATAATGATTAAGAACATTAAGAATGGTACATTTTAAAAAGAACAATCCAGTAATTACACTCCAATACGGTTAAATTTCAGCTGCTTACTTAGCAGCTGAAATTTTTAGTTCCGCGTGTACAATTGTGCTGGTCCATTAATTAATTATAGTTGCCGTATTGGCTCACGTCCTTATTCAATTCTTGTTTATTGCTATCTTCGAAAAAACCGTATTGGAGTGTAATAACTGGATTGTTCTTTTTAAAATGTACCATTCTTAATGTTCTTAATCATTATGGTCTGATATTAAAAGATCTTGTGGATCTGTGTAATAAAGATAGTATTCCATGCAGGTACTATGAAGAGTACTTAAACATGAGGTATGATGGAGCAGTTCCTGATGTGTTAACTGAAACTGATGAAGATGATAGTGATAAGGAGAATTAGAGATTTAATTTAAATTTAAATTGCATTAATTGATCTCAATGCTGTTTTAAATGTTTAGATTAATGAGAGATATTAGCTGAAACGAATGCATCTTTAGTTTCCTTGATAAAAGTTTTTAAAATTCTATTTTAAGTTTAATTCATTGATCTCAGTATTCATTCAAATGTTAAACTCATGAGAAATATAAATTTATTATATTTATTTATATCTTAAACGCCCAAAACTCAAAAAGTCGTTAGTTTGAGACAGCAAAATTATTTTAAACGCCAAAACAGCCTCAAAGCCTATAGTTTAAAAAAAAAAAACTGTTACACCTAAAGCTTCAAAAATTATTATTATAATAATTATAATAATGATTTTTGAAGCTTTAGGTGTAACAGTTAAATTTTTGACAAAAACCATATTTTTATTTGGTTTTTGTCGGTTACACTAAGACGGCGGTAATGGCTCGATATGTTGGTAACGCAATCACGATGCTAAAGTTAGCTCCAGGGGCAACGCTTACAACAAATACAATGTTTTATTGTATTGATTTAAAAACTAGAAGTAAGTTTAAAGATATAGTCCCCATTTGTAAACTTACTTAGTAGTTCCATTTTAAAACGTAGTTTCTGAACAACATTAAAAATGGTATACCATTAACTACGCGTACAAATTAATACCATCTATTCTAACCTTCGTGGTAAGTAAAAATCATGCATTCTCCTTGCAACTTTTTAGTTTAGTAGGTCACAGCAATTTGCAGGACACAGACAGGCAGTCGCCGAATGCATAACACTACGTTTTGAAAGAAAAATCATAAAAATAAGTGTAACCTTAACTTCGGCGAGAATTTTCGAAGAACTTTGCACTATTTATCTTTTTGTAGTTTAAACACCAGATTTTACTATATTGCTATTTACGATATTTCATGCATCTGTCGAAATTCGAACTGACGAAATCTCGATTGCTAGTATGCTGCTTTTACAGATGAGCAATTGCCATCTTGATGTAAGGGTTATAATTAATTAATTATGCACTTGAACCATTATTCTAAGGTAAAAGTACCGAACTATAAACATCATTATCTGCCCAGCCTTGTCCAAACTATGTTGGTGTCGGCTTCCAGTCTAACTAGATGCAGCGAAATACCAGTATTTTACATGAAGCGACTGCCTACCTGACCTCCACAACCCAGTTACTGGGGGTAATACTGTAGTAAGACCGGTTGTCAGACTATCTGGCTTCTGACTACCCGTAACGACTGTCAAAGGTCTACAAATGACAGCCGGGACCAAGGATTTAACGTGATTTCCGAAGCACGGAGCGGTCTCGATATGAATGGATGATCACGTATCCATGGACCGACCTCGGCAAGCGTAGATTAACTGCTGTTATTATTTAGCCACGAGCCCCTTCTTCACCGAACTATACACCTTTATTTATTTATAGCACTTTGTGATCTAAACCCGCACTTAAGTCACGCTTTTCCGTGATTTAAGTAGTCCATTAAAAAAAAAAAATCTATCATTTTTTTCCCGCGTCTAGTTTGCCTGAATTATCGCGACGTAACTAGGTATGAAGTTTTTTAACAATGTGTCGAATATAGTTCATCGTAGATGAAACGAAAGAACATTTAGTTTTATTGCGTAAACGGGACACGAATCTTTGCGCGACAATGTGGCTGTAGCTCTTGTGTCTTGACAGAACCAAATGGCAGCCTTAGTTCCGATTTTGGTCACGCGCCTAAATAACCTTGTAGCGTTGACCCTTGTCAAAATATTGTACAGTTTGCGTCACGAATTTTGTCATCTATGAATTCAGACAAGTGAAATCGTAAGTTGCGTCCTAAACTGGATAGCTTGGTATCTCCTTTTTGAGTTTTTATCATATAGAATAGAATACTTTTTATTATGTACACCATAAAAATTACAGATATAAAAATCTATATCTCGAAAACTAGACGTCCTAGGTCAAAAATAATGAAATTCTCATCCCCCTCTTGTGTCACACCCCGGGATTCTTAAGTACAGATTAAGGATGACCTTGACCTTCTACAAAATATTTTCGAGTATTTGACCTGTGGCGTGCCCTCCAGTTCCTTATATTATTTTAATTAAATCTTTTCAATAAATTAAAAATATGGCAGGTTTATGTGACACAAGAAATAAAATAGTATACGGAACTCGTGTCTTACGTAAGTCTATAATGCACGGCGTTTAGCACCCTCGCTACGCTCGGGCACTAACTTCACGCCGTGCAATAATGGACTACTTCAATCACACGTATCGTAATATACTATTATTTATTAGGTTCACCAACAATTATATACACTGGTTTATGCAATTGAAAAAGAAGCAACAAATCAGAATAAAGTGTAACAATCACTTATAGGTAAACTCTGCATGCACACAACACATTGTTGTAACTTACAAAAAAATATACAGAAATAAAAGACTATTATAAAGTTAACAATATTACTAGAATTGCAAAACCAATATTTGAAAGTGTTGATAAACCTTCCTGGTAGCGTTGGTGTTTATCAAAAGCAATAAAGGAAATTGAATTGGAATTCCAATTAATGGATTTAACATTTATTCTTGGCACGGATTTATTTTTAAATATCGATATTTTTGATTCATTATAAATAAAAGGAAAAGGCACTTTTGGCTTCGATCTCTATGTATACTCAATCCTACAACAATACCTGCGCGCTGCGTCTGAAATTTAGTCAAACACGAAAATGTAATATTTGAGAATGTAATAAAAATAGCACGTGTTAAAATAATGAATGTAAATACAACAGTGAATAATAAAATTGATAGTTTCGGAGAAAATCACTCCGGAGCTCATAGTGAAAAAGTTTTTACGCAGAATTAACAAATTTAAATAATGTCTAGGTATGTGTGCTGCCAAGTAACATTTTATAACATACTTAGGCTCACATACACCACAAATCGCTAAAAGTATTTAACACTAAACTACAAAACGTAAAAAAACACGTTTGGCAGTGTTTAAAATATGTTTAGCGTTAAATGTATTAAGTGATTGGTTGGGCAAGCCTATATCCTGTAAACGACTGTAAAGTACCAATACACAAAAGATCGGCAACAATTTATATTATCTTAAAGTATCCTAATACAAACTGGAAACTAGGATAGAAAATCAAGTAATTTTCCAAATGTAAACAGTCTGCCAGTGCTTTATTCCCAAAATAAACAATCCCTACAGATAAGTCCCTTATCGAAATGCAGCGTATTAAGTCAGAGCACGACTAAAATTACTGTGGTTTAAGATAACTTAATCTATGGTTTGGCTCGGCGCCTGAGTAAACCAAGCGACACGCGACGATAGTTAATCGATACGGTAGATTAATTTAAAACTGCGTGCTTGTTCGAGAGTTTTAGTTGAAAGTAAGTGGAGCAGGCAGGTAGCTAAGTACCTATAGTGTAGGACTAAATTGGTTGTTTTTGTTTACGTTAAAGTTTTTCTTGCGTTTGTTTAAAAATTAGAAATTGGTGCTGGAGCAGTGGTGGCCCAGTGGTAACGACCGCGACTTACGAGTTGTAGGTCGTAGATTCTAACCCAGATAGGCGCTTTACTTTGTGTAAATTATTACAATTATTCATCACCACTGCTCTCAAAACGTGAAGAAACCGGCATGTCCTAGAATCAAAAATTCGACATGACATGGACATGTGACATCTATCAACCCAAACAGGGCCCGCGTGGTGGATCCACACAAACCCCCTCTCTGCGACGCGACGTCCTGCGTGAGCGATGTAGGAGCGAGCGGGAAGCGGCGCGGCGCGGTGCGAAAACAACAAACAGTCGAAACCTATTGACGTGTGGTGCGGTGCGGTGGGCGCAAAATGAAGCGAACGCGATCAGTTGGCTTGATATTTTCACGCGAACTGGATGCGGTGCCGACGTTTTGGTTTGTCGGCGGCGTCAGTGCTGGACGGTTCGCGTGCATGTAGGACATAGCCGCCGCGTCGCACCGCATCGCATTGAGTTCGCGTGTCACCGCATAGAATCGCTTCATAAGCGCGTTCGCGTTGAACCGCCTACGTAGGACGTAGCGTCAAGCCAACTGCGCGTTCGCTTCATTTCGCGCCGCACCGCACCGCACCCCACTTGCGTATGGTCACGTAGGCCACGCCAATAGGTTTCGACTGTTTGTTGTTTTCGCACCGCGCCGCGCCGCTTCGCACTCGCTTCTACATCGCTCACGCAGGACGTCGTTCTTTTCTTTTTTTTTTTTTTTTTAAAAAGACGTTGCCCCACACTAGGAATTTCTCCTGTATTGTGGGTGCGTTTACAAACATTTAAACTCACATACACAAACAGCCAGACCCGGAACAACTACTCGTAGGCCATACAAATATTTGTTCCGTGCGGGAATCGAACCCGCGACACGCAGCGCAGCAGTCAATCGCTTAACCACTGCGCCAACCGTGCCGTCAAGACTTATCGCCACAATTGTTGCGTGCCCAAGGCTGATTATGCTAAATTTGCAATGAGGAAGAGTTCGTGTAACCAATAAGATGAAAGAATTCTAAAATGTATAATTATTTTTGCGTCACGTAAGTTTTCACGGTGAGATTTTTACAGAATAGGTATGTTTTTTGCAATTTGCAGATCAGTGTCAGGTTGTATTTTGATCAAAATATAATTCCCGACTATAACAAATATGTTTACAGAATTATAATCATTATAGACATGAATACCTATCTCTAAGTTAGATCTGTTCCATAAGAGATTTGCTACCTCTGCGGATCCACCGCAAGTGACATTCCGAAATACCAAATATTTTCAACAAATTATTACCAAGTTGAGTCTTACATCGTTATTTTCTTCAAGCCCTCAGGCAAGCTCTTCAAACCCACGTTTTTTTTAAAAAAAATATATAGTATTAATTCAAATAATATTTCAGCAAATGAAGAAAAATAAAATACGAGTACCAACATTACATTGTTCGCCAGACATTCACTGATTATCCGTTTCTTTCTAGTTTATTAATAACTTTTAACAATAGCTCGCTAAGAACTCCGTTAGATCTTGTGAAATAAAAATGGTTGTGCTTATAACAAGCTTTTTGTATTCTTATTCTGTTGCTAGAATGTAAGTATTGTCTGCAGATTTATGTCTGAAATGTATAATGAAGTGTGAGTTTACACTTCGGTAGCTTTCATCCATTTTGTTTATTTCATATTCAGAGTTAGAATACCTATTGTTGTTATAAAGGCACCCGCAGACAGGCACGACGCTACAGCGCAATGCAACACTAGTAGAACAATTTCTATGAAAATTTCATGCAAATGGTTCTGCCAGAATCGCATCGTACCGTCGCGTCGCGCCTATCTGCGAGAGCCTTAATGAGGCAGTTATATTAGTTACACTACGATGTCATGGTCATAAAGACATAAACAGGCATAGAATTTGTTTTTCTAATATCATTATCATTTTTGTATTTTTCGTTATTTATTTCAGCTGAAAGACGTCTAGTACTGAAAATAGGGCTCCCCCAAAAGGTAGGGTTTGCCATAATCGCCACGCTTGGCAGGCGGGTTGGCGATCGCAGTATGGTGTTAAAATGCATAAAGAACGCTGCTGCCCATTATCTAGTAAGTCCCTTAGTCACCTTTTACAACACCCACGGAAAGAAATAAGATGGTACTATTCTTTTGTCCGGCACCACACGGCACCAATTTTCGTAAATAGCAATAAGCTATCAATATGTAGGTACTTATCATTAATTCTTCTTCTTCTTCGCCACTTCCACGACATCGTCAGTGACAGCGCATAGGTTGCTGTGGGTGCATTTTTGGGCAATTATTCTTTGTTCAATTATGTGCTTAGTTTTTACTTTAAAATAATGTTGTGTGGATTACAACAAGTTCTCACCACATTGCTTTATCCGACTGCTAACAAATTAAATATTTACCAGCTACTTGGGAGTTTTAATGGGTAATTTACACTTAATTTTAGTGCCAGTTTTCATTACCACAGTCCGATTAAGGCTGGTCCTCGTATTAACGAGAAGCAAGTAGAGGTAGCAACTAAAAACGAGTTGCTTGTTTGTTACAGTTCGCGCCGGGCGGCGCGGTGGTGTGAACAGTGATCGGCGGTCAACTATTAATACATAAGATAAGATAAGAAAAGATATTTATTTCGCTAATATGGGTACAAAAACACGGTGACATTAAAAATATAATTAGCAACAGCCATATTTAACAAGAAGACATGCAAAAGTACAAAATACACTAGACATGCTTTTTTTTTTTATGGGTGGGAAATTATCAAATAACTTTTCCCGCTCTGGGCGGAGCGGGAGGGCGTGTCAGACTTTTACTGACTAAAGCCCACCCGTGTTCCTTCCGTTGCCTGTGTGCCAGGGCCACGATATCCCTTTCGGACAAACTCGCAACCCCGGCAGGCATTGGTCCTATCGGACCCCGTCAATTGGTGCTGACATCTCTTTGAGGCGCGCGTGGAACACAACGCGCCGTCGACCCGGGCCTGGTCCTTATCGGACGGCGAGCTACCCATCGCTCACCGTCCGCAGGCCCGCGCCTACGGTGGCCGGAAATCGGCTTGCGACTCCCGACGCCCGGGGCGTCTCCTGCGGCGACTAAGGGCGCGAGGGCGCGAACCTTGTCTCACCCTCACGCGTTCCGCCTCCTCCTTCGCTAGCATAACTGCTTCGCAGAAGGAGGTGACGGCCTCCCATGCACTCTCGCTCCGAACCATGGCCTGAACCAGGCCCGGACGCGAGAGATCGCCGCTGCCGATCGCCTCCGTGAGGACACGGCGGTGCTCCACCCAAGCTGGGCAGACCTCCACCGTATGCTCCACCGTGTCCTCCGGGCGATCCACACAGTGGTGACACCCGGGCGTTTCCTCCCGCTTTATCCTGAACAGGAACCTCCCGAAACAACCGCGTCCGGTGAGGACCTGCGTCAGGCGGAAGGTGAGGACGCCGTGGCGCCTCTCTAGCCACTCCTCAAAGAGGGGACTTATCGCCACAATTGTGGCGTGCCCAGCGCTGGGTTGCGACAATCGCACTCTCCATGTCGCCATGAGATCCCGCCGGAGCTCTGTCCGCTGTGCCGTGATTTCTCGCGGCAGCGGAGTTTCACCCCGGCGTTTCGCCTGCTCGCGCCACTCCCAGATGTGCGCGAGGACGTTTGCCTCCAGATCCCATGGCGGCAGTCCGGCAAGGAGGCTCGCCGCCTCACGGGAGACCGTGCGGTATCCCCGTACCATCCTGATGGCCATTCAACCGCTGGGCTGGTCGCAGCCTTAAAGAACGCGCCGACACCGGTGCCCCGTAAAGGGCCATGGACCGCACGATCACACTAGACATGCTAAGTACATAATAATAAAGATAAACAATGTCAATATATTATGTTTTTTTTTTCGTTAGTACGTAGTGTAAATAATTAGTTGTGTAATCTGTTGTATACAATAAATGTTATTAAAGGGCTTATTGTAAGTAAAAAAAAAAAAAAAACAATATAAACATTGATTAGACTTAAATTCAAATTTATTTATGATTTCATTATGAAGTACTTCAATTGTTATTTATGTTATACACAATTCTTCTGCTGTCAACTTATTTCCTAATGGAATTAAATTTAAATTAAATGTCATAATATTTTTCCAATTTAACTTACTAAGTATGTCTCTTATACTGACACGGGACCTACAATCTTTTGCACGTTTCTTGAGACACAAAATAGTCGATAGCTAGTCGTTTCCTCGTATGACTCGGTGGACAGGTGCCTTAGAGGTGCTTATATTTTATTAGATAAACAATTTTACCAACACTTGTGATAAGTGGGAAATGCGTTGTTTATTGTATCCTTTTAGTTAGTAGGGGTGTGGGGATTATATTTAAACTATAATCTATATCTACTAATATTAAAGCTGAAGAGGTTGTTTTTTTTGTGTGAACGCGTTAATCTCTGAAACTTAGGAATTTTGAGGAAAATTATCAATTAATGTAATCAATTTGTGATAATGACGTCGTGTTTTATTTATTATTCTTTGGATTTATATATTATTATCGTCTATGACACTTTATTTTAACTATGACTTAGGATATAGGTGGTGCAAATTAGGTAACCACACCCCTTAATCATATCGGAGGAATGTTTTTGTAAAACTAAAAAAATAACCATCGTGATAAAATATTTTTGTGTTTTTATGCATGCTGGTTTTTGGAAAGATTGTGATTAGGTAAAGGTACCTATTAATTAGTACACCCACATTTCGTCAGTTACGATTAAACCTAAGTCTCATGTAGAAATCTAATAGGGGATGAGTCTCTTGCCAACAACCGAGCACAAATTCAGACCGCGCAAATGGTGCCGCGGCAGCGGCCTGCGAGCGTTACATCCAAGTTGGTCGCAGTTCCATCATCTGCCTAGCCTTTTACCAAATATGTTGGGGTCGGCTTCCAGTCTTACCTGATGCAGCTGAATACCAGTATTTTACAAGGAGCGACTGCCTATCTGACCTCCACAACCCAGTTACTGGGTAACACGGTACCCCTTAGTAGGACTGGTTGACAGACTTTCGGGATTCTGATGACCCGTAACAACTGTCGCAGTCACTTGGCAATTTAGTTGATATATGTAGGACCCAAAAATAGGAATTATTTGTGGTTCACAAAAAGAGTTCATTAGTTAAAGTGTTCTATAATATTTGAAGGAAAGCAAAATGCGAATTATTTGATGATCGATAAACACATAAGCTCACGCTTTCTTCCCATAGGGGTAGGCAGAAACTACAGAAAAAATACAGATTAAATACATGCCATAAATAATTATCATAACAAAGAAAGCCGCCATACAAACATTAGATTAATAGGTGTTATCGAACCTAACATTCAAAGCTAATTTCCGCATAGAAAATAAAAAGACTCGGTGCAATTCTCCTTTGATTACAGCCAGTGGCTGAAAGTGGCCGCAGATGCACTGCCGATGGACGTTTTTGTACAGGAAAGTAAGACATCGTTAAAAATAAACCTTATGGCACTCAAAATCAAAAGTCATTTATTCAAACTAGGCTGAGAATCAGCACTTTTCGAACGTCAAAATTATATAACACAGCCCCCCAAAATGCCCGTCCTTCACCGCATCCTAGTTCCGTTTAGCTGGAAAGAAAAGGTGCAACAAACTCCCCAGCAGCACTGTCGGTTCAGTTAGAAATACTTGATTCTATACAATATTATGTAAAATAATTTAAATTGCGCAACACAAAACATTAAATTAAATTATTTGCCATAGGTATGTCAGCTGGCGCGGCTATATTATTATAGTCCAAGTGAGGAACATCAAAAATTAGTGTAAATAGAAATTTCAAAGGTATTAAACTTGTTTCCGCCACTAAGGACTGGTAAATGCATGTGAGATTGTGTGATACGAAAAGGCAGATAATTTACAATACAAATCTGAAATGCTAACTTACGCAAAATCTCCCCATTATATTTTGTCGGTAAATCCAACCAATTTAGAAATTTGAAAAAGGCAAACGAATGTAAGCGTACCTATTGAAAAAAAGGGAATTTGATAAAATATATTGTATTGTAAACTATTGTATATATTGTAAACTAGATACTAAAGTACAGCGCGTTCATTGTGTAACATGGCCTAATTTTTTTATACACTCCCTAGGTCATGCTATAAATGATAACACAAAACTAATCACGACTTCTAGACGTAAAGTAATTTTGAAGCCTTGGATAACGCCAGGCCTATTAAGATGCATGCGAAACCGTGATCAATTACATATTAAAACCATTAAAAATCCAGATAATGAGGTAATACTTTGCACTTACAAAAGATACAGGAATTTTTGCAATGATATATTAAAGAAAGTTAGACAAAGTTACGAGCAAGATAACATTAAAAAAGCTGGGAAAACAACAAAAAACTTTGGGAAGCAATTAAAACTATAACCTATACCAGCCATACTCAAAGTGTGTTCCGCGGAACCCTAGGGTTCCGCAAAAATACTGGTCACAAAAAAAAAATAATACTAAAGGAGTGTCTACCTACTATATTTTATTTTACTCTGGTACCTTTTTTTTTTTTTTGGGTGGGAAATTATCAAATAACTTCTCCCGCTCTGGGCGGAGCGGGAGGGCGTGTCAGACTTTTACTGACTAAAACCCACCCGTGTTCCTTCCGTTGCCTGTGTGCCAGGGCCACGATATCCCTTTCGGACAAACTCTCAACCCCGGCAGTTACTCTGGTACCTGAGTAACATAATATCAATCTAAATATTTCAACAAAAGTAAAAAAATATGTAAATTTTAATGTCAAGTAATATGATTATTAATGAAGAATACACATAAAACCATTTTTGATTACTTTAGGGCTCCGTCAAATATTTCGTTTTCGAAAAGGGTTCCGTCTCCAAAAAAGTTTGAGAACCACTGACCTATACTAATAAAGCTAAACAGCAATCCACACAGCTCATTTCAATAGACAATCCGATGGAATCAATTAATAGAGTAAATTCATTTTTTGCAAACGTAGGTAAAACATTGTCAGAAAAATTACTCTCACAAAATATAAATTTTCCTAATGTAGAACTCGATAGTCAACCAACTAATTCTTCTCAAAATTCCTTTGTTCTTCTTCCTACTGATGAAGAAGAAATAAGATCCTTAATTATTAATTTAAAAAACGAGTGTGCAGTTGGAGTTGATAATATATCTGGATCATTTTTAAAACGATTTGCTGATATTATTGTTCCTCCACTTACATACATATGCAATCTCTCTTTCTCTGCTGGAATATTTCCACGTGCCTTTAAAAAATCCAAAATTGTACCCGTATTCAAGTCCGGAGACAGATACTGTGTTAATAACTATAGACCAATATCCATACTACCAACGTTGTCAAAAAATTTAGAACGATTGATGAACACTAGACTTACTAAATTCCGGGAACAAAATTCTCTTTTATCTCCATCACAGTTTGGCTTTCGATCTGGCAAATCAACTGCTGAAGCCGTCCACGAACTGACAGATTACGTAGTCAACAAACTAGATAATAAAAAAAGACCTTAGCCATTTACCTAGATTTAGCTAAAGCATTTGACACAGTATCTGTTCCGATTTTGATAAAAAAAATTAGAGAATATGGGAGTAAGAAGTTTACCACTTCAATTATTCATAGACTATTTGTCTGACAGAACACAAAGTACTAAAGTAGATAATTGGATTAGCGACGAACTTCCTAATCAGTACGGCGTTCCACAGGGTAGGTCCGACATTATTCTTAGTTTATATAAACGATTTGTGCGACATCAAGCTGCAAAACGGTAAAATCATCACTTTCGCCGATGATACTGCCTTGATATTCGATGCTAATACGTGGGATGAAGTTAATAATTATGCTCAACAAGGTCTTGATACACACCGTATCAAGACCTTGTTGAGGTATAAATGGTTATATTCCAATTTGCTTACACTCAATGTCGATAAGACAAAATACATGACATATTCCCTTAGACCCCAGGATCAATCAAACTTCAACTTGAAAAACCCACTCATGTAATTTCATCAACTATTGTTCTTGTCCTGTATTAATTAAAACAAACTATATCAAATATCTTGGCATAATCATAAATAACCGTCTCAGCTTCCAACAACACATCGAAACCCTAGTTAAAAGAATTCGAAAATTAATTTACATATTTAAAAATCTAAGACATATATCTGATACATCAGTTATTAAGACAGTTTACTTTGCACTTTGCCAGTCTTTGCTAGTATATTGCATTACTACTTGGGGCGTTACATCTAAAAGTTTTATGATAAATTTAGAGAGAGCCCAAAGAGCTATATTAAAAGTTAGTTGCTTTTTCCCAATTCTCTATCCAACTTTCGAACTTTACCAACACTGCCAAGTGCTAACGGTTCGGCAGTTGTTCATTCTCATGACAATACAAAAAAACACACTGAACTCCCCTTTTTTTTTTCTCTTTTTGTTTTTGGGTGGGAAATTATCAAATAACTTCTCCCGCTCTGGGTGGAGCGGGAGGGAGTGTCAGACTTTTACTGACTAAAACCCACCCGTGTTCCTTCAGATGCCTGTGTGCCAGGGCCACGATATCCACACTGAACTCCCCTTAGATCACGATTTACTAACACAAAATAGACGATCAACAAATGTTTGCTCAATCATCCGTTATAACACTAGTTTCTCCCAAAAGATTTTCTGTTTTCTTGGCACTTTTCTTTATAACTCAATTAATAACAAAATATCTATCTACACTCATAAAAAAGCTGTTTGTAAAAGAAAATTAAACATTTGGCTATTAAATCTATATTACAATGCCACTGAAAACTTATTAAAACCAGTGTCTTAACACACACTTATTAACACTCACACACCTACACTCACACACCTACTCTTACAAACATACAATACACACAACATTCTTCATTTTCCGTATTTCCATTCTTCATTTTTTGTTTTGCTCATTATTATTATAATAATTTAAATGTGTATTAGTTAATATTAATGTAAGTACCTACCTACAAAATTTGTATATGTCTTTGAATTTTAGTTGATTTGCTTTACTTGCTGAATTTTGTAAACTCAAACAACCAGATAATAATTATGTATATGTCAAATTAGTTATCAGACAATATAATTTGCAATTTTCCCCAGTTTCATGATTATCAAAAACATTATGTACATTTCTAACTATATCTTTAGTTTTATAAGTTCTGCTTATACTAAACTACAATTTCAGACTTTTATTATCCCTGTAGTATCTTGACTATAACTGTTTTTGTAAATTAACATGTCCTATCTAAGAGAGCCGGGTGATCTGTAACTCAGGACACTCCTACCTCAGACACCTTTCTCTATTTAAGATTGTACATTTTATTAACCAGTGCCTGTAATATGATGTTGAGATAAATACAGATTTATGATTATGATTATGATCAGTAGCAATGGGTTTAATTTTGACAGTTCAACAACATTCATTGCGTTATTTACGTTGTTGAGCCGACAATTTTTTTGAGCATATGTGCAATGGATTAGCAATATACTTCAAAAACATTCCGATTGTGATTGATAATTAATTGTTACGCAATTAGGGTGCTGGTCCTGGGTTGATATTTCACTTATAAACAGCTACACTATTGCCGAGGTATAGTTGACTTCAACGCGGACGAAGACGCGGGCAGAAGTTAGTACAATAAATTAAAAATCCGAAGTTCTGTCGAACAAAAGTCTGTGGAATTGTTTGCAAAGTCTCGATACTTAATTATACGCTCCATGCTGAATTCACAACCATCCCAAACCACATATCTCAAACAGAACCATTGGAAATCCAATCGGAACATTTACAGTTTCCTCACATTTTTCAATATTCCGAACAATGAGACCCGGCGCTCGAGATAGCTCGAGAACTGTTCTCGAGCGCTCGAGATTAGCTTTAAATTTAAATATTCAATGGTTTATAAAGCAGCACATTGCAGAGCGATACTTTCAATAATTCTTTTCGAGAGGATATGTGGGACAATTTACGGTGGATCCATCTGTGTTCGCAGATGCTGTTCAATAATCTGGATTGGAAGTTTTGATAGGAGTAGTGTAAGGGTAAATCGGATTAAATCTTTGTTTACACTGGAAGAGAAGAAGAAAGAAACAGTAATTTAATGTACGTAATGTAAGTTTTAGAACATTTTTGTGAATAACGTAGATACATTTAAAAAAAAAAACAATTTTGCCAAACAAACAATTCATTAATAAAGAAGCTTTTAAAGTCAATTTACTTAGAAAATTCACCCATATTAGAGATACTAAAGGTCGCCTGTAGACCATACGATAAGTTCTGCATACGGGAATCAAACTCAGCTACTACTGTATATCTGCTAATAGACTGATATAAGCTAGCTTAATTGATACTTTAGGGTGTTAATCTTAAATTAAAATGACATTATTAAATTATTGTCAGCCGATTCTTTGGTCAACTGGACCCACTCGAAATGGACTCGACGGATTACTCAACCCAATCATATTTTGAATAGGTCGACTGGACCCAGTGCCCAATTCCATTATTAGTACAGTCACAGAGTAAAGCCGGATCTTTTGGTTTTATTTTTATGACTTAAATATCAATATTATTCAATTAGGTATTACACTTACGCACCACACTTATTCAGTAACACTAAAACAATTTTTTTTTACTGTGTTAATTATAGGACCGTGCACGAGTACCTACCGCTAATACTCGTAGTTGATTTATGCAACTAATAGCTGCACCCCGCCGTTTCACCCGCGTAAGTCTCGATTCCGGGAGAATATAGGGATAAAAAGTAGCTTATGTCTTAAGTCAGGGTGTCAGCTACCTCCATACAAAATTTTATCAAAATTGGTCCAGCCGTTTGAGCGTGAAGAAGTAACAAACATACACACACACACACTCACAAACTTTCGCCTTTATAATATTAGTGTGATTACATTTAGTTAATATTCTCGTTATAAAACAGTGTTGTCTTGATTTTACTATGTACCTAATTTTTAAGATTTTAGATTTTGATTTAGAACAAACGTTTAAACCTAATTGAATTGCGTTTTATTATATTTTGACTAACCAATTTTGCGCTCGACTGTATCCACTGGTAGCTTAAACAATAGCAGTCTTATTTATAAACGCATGTTAAATTTTAATCAATTGCTAAGCAACTGATTAGCAAAATTCTTATTCATAAAGGCTATTTAGCGCTAATAGGTCGCTAAGCAATTGATTAATAGCTGTCAAAATTAAATACCACCGGTACCCTGTTTAGAGCTTGCTAAGAGGATGCTAAGAGGAAAGATGGCCGATTTTTATTTCAATCAGCTGATCGTTTGAATAAGATCATTGTGTACTTTGAGGTATTTTTGTTTTGAGCCTTAGTAAATGTGGATTTCGACCATCTTTTAAGGGATTTTAGAACGACAGAAGAATTAAACGCCGCAGGAAGTAGACGGAGAAAGACCTACACAGCTCATTTAAATCTACTACGAGAATGATTACCTATTTCATACTTCGAATGAAGAAGTACACATGATGAAAGGATTTATAGTGAAAGCTTCATCAGGACGAGGCTCAGTAGGTTTGAAGAGAATGAGTTCGTGAGGAAGCACATCGGAGATAGTGATTACCCCATGTGCCCATCTTATGACGCCAGCTATAAAGCCCAGAACTAAAGAAAAGCCATGTTGTGGTAGTCACACATAAATAACAAGAGACATTTTAAAGAAAACAATATATTTTGATACATAATAAAGCTACAATTTGTTATAAATTCATTATTTTTTTATTTCTAATATTTTTCCTCCAAAGACATGGGTGCCATTCTTTTCTCATGCCACTCTCATTCCGCATCTTTTTCACGTAGAATGTTTTCCTCCCTCGCCGTCTTTGCGAGTTGGATTGTATAGGTGCTAGGTGTTAGTGGCAGTCATAGCAGTAGTCAACTCGTATTATTTGGGTGGCGAGTAATTATTTCTATAAACCACTTGATATAGCTTTTTATTTCATGTTTGTCTGTCGGTATTTTCAGATCATGGTGTAGGTAGAGCTTCATTTGGTACAAACCATGGGGCGTTTGTGATTGTTCTAAGAAGCTTGTGCTGAAATCGCTATTTGATCTTTATGTTAGAGTGTGATGCTATTATCTGTAGCTGAATGCTATAGGTCCCTAAAGGCTTGATTATAGCTTTGTAAATGAGCATTTTATTTTCCAGGTGTAATTGTAAGTTTCGACCAAATTATCCAGTAGAACTTTCTTAGTGTCAGCCCAAGTTTCTTCCGTTTAGGAGCTCCAATTTATTGGAGCTTATTATTTTCATTGCTACCATCAAATAACCTTAATAAATTAATATATTCAAATTCAAATTTTCTAATGAAATTTTTGACTTTTGTCTGTCATGGTCGCAACAGACACAAATATCGTGGTTTTAACAACTTTATTCATAATAATCTGCTTTGTTAGTCGACTATTTTGATTATAATCTGTGCCGAACGCATATTGTCTCCTCTATTTCGTTTCGCGACTAATCACTTGCGTCAGCAAGTGATTAGTCGCGAAACGCGCGTTTATAAATAAAGAAAAGTTAATCATTGATTAGGAGCTAACCAATTATTTAGCTAAACAGTGGCTAATCAGTCATTAGCGAGATTTTTATAAATAAGGCTGTAGATGTTTTTATGTGGGTTCAGTGATCCATTAAAAATAAAAAATATGTGGTCAAGTGGACCCGCGGGTCCAGTAGCGACCGGGCCCAGCTGACCGATCGTCAGCCTTACTACGACACGATATCGTCGGTCGCTGTCAACGTACTCCGCGTTGTGGTCAACTTGACGTTTGTGGCTTCACATATCATTCTCTCAGCTAAGATCGCTTGCACCAGAAACTACAAAATACGTTTAAGGCTAAACGTATGAACACGACAGAAACAGCATGATGTTTGGTGCAAGCGCGCCTTAATGTAAGTACCAATTTATGGTAAATAAAACATAATTTTACTTAAAAAGGCAAGATAGTGAAGCAATATTTTTGATTAGTGACACGTGTGATCAAAGAAAGACGTGTCAAGCTGTGCAAGTGACAGTTTTTGGTTGACTAACATTTGTCGAGCGACAAAACAGCCGTCAAAGCAAATTGCCTTTACCAAGAGTAGAGAGATAGAAACCGAAAAACTAACAATGCCGTAATTGTTTTCCACGAAAAAGATGTAACGTTTTCACCTTATCAATATTTCTCAGAAACAGCTTTTATACCAGCAGCTACGTTTAAAAAACTCGCCCTGAACACATAAAATATAGCTTTGTCGGGTAAATACAGTATTGTTGTCAACGTCAACATACATTAGTGAGTTGACAAGTGGCCAGTGTGGTTGAGAGCAAGCTGACGCCATTTTGACACTGCGGTCTAAATCCACAAACTCTGAAGTAGACATAACAAATTGGTTTAGTGCAGTCGTGGTGATACTCGTATGATATAAAGTGCTAGCATAAACATATAGGTACTCGTATTCTGGTCCCGATTTGTCGGTACAGGTCAGTACTGAAAGGTACCGATCAACACACGAGTGCCCGGTATGGGTGCTTACAAAAAGAAGCCGGTTCCCGATAAGGACAAGTCGGTACTGATCGGAGCGGGTGAAATAGTCCCGTGTTAACTAACGCGCTCACACATAAAGCCCTTGCGCGTGGCAGGTCGCATCTTAGAAACCTTCTAAAGTCCCCTCCCCCCTCCACCGACTTCTACTCCCACAACTAACCACCCGCGCCTGCTTCTCACGGCTGCAATGTACTGATGTGGCGACACGTCAAAACATTGAGATTTCTGTGCTCTAAATAAGTTAAATATAAGAAAGAAAAGAAAGAAAAATGCGTTTATTATAATGCGCATTACAGAAAAAAGTTAATACACCTTATAACTATCAAAACAGAAAACAATTATTGTAATGCCAAAAGGAGGCATTCCACTAAGAGCACTGATTTCAACAGCACTTGACCGAACCGCACCTGAGCACTTCCACTAACGGCACTGTAACAAAATTTTGATGAGTGCGGTTCGGTGGAACAGTTTATTAATATTATTTTCAGTCCCTGAACGGCACCTATGTAAAATATTTTTTTAGTGATGGGGTGTTAGCAGAAGTTAAGTCTTCCAGATAATTCCATCTTGTTCACCTGGAGCAAAGAGTAATGTTTTATTTGAGTCGCTGTCAGTAAACAAAAAATGAGAGACCTTGTCACTTTTCTTAGCGATTTCGTTTGTTCAAAATTGTTCTGAGGTTCAAATCATACAGTATCTCAACTAGGAACAAAATGGTCGAATGAACACACTCACACATATAGACCGCTACATGAAATCTAAGTATGTTTCAGTATGCAGTGAGTCGGGGCTGTCACATCGAGGCAAGTTTAGTAATTGCGTGTTATCATGTAGGTAGGATGTCTAATTTATAATAATAATTATGTCGTTTGTTTTTTGTTTTCTTACCAGAATACATTTTTAAATATTTCCTACAATCAAAAATAAAAAACAAAACATTTAAAAATATAAAAAATGAGTTCCGCCGGTGTTGGGAGCAGGGTTCGAGCTACCAATCAAAATCAAAAGTCATTTATTCAAACTAGGCTGAGAATCAGCACTTTTCGAACGTCAAAAATTACATAAGACAGTCCCCCAAAAACGCCCACCCTTCACCACTTCCTAGTGCTTTAGCTGGGAAGAAGAAGTGGCGCAACAAACTCCCCAGCAGCACAGCTGTCTGTTCAGATATAAAACTTGAATCTATACAATAATACCAGAAAATACCAGTTGTTAGGGCCGCAGGAGATAGGAACGTCCTCACAATGCGAGCCGTATCAAGGAATACTGCCTTTTGACCTTGATCCAACCGCCTAACGAGAGCCTCGAGAGATGTTGATCGAGGCTTTCAGGCATCAGACTTTTGGCCGTAACGACAATCGGCACAATGACACCCAAGCTCACATTCCACATGTCAACAAGCTCGTGTCGAGATATTATGTTTCTCTTTCTCAGCTTTCACGAGGTTCTCGTCATGTGGAATGGCAACATCTACAATCATTGCGCGGCGCGCTAATCGATCTATCACCACTATATCAGGCAAATTGGCGACAATAGTCCGGTCAGTAATGATAGACCGATCCTAGTACAACGTGGTATGGTAACTTTCGAGAACTAGGTCAGGCATATTAATTATTATTATTTTCCGCCATTTTGGACTTGTTAGTAACTTAAACTTACTACTTGTTACTTTTTTACTTCTCGAAGAGAGGAGGCCTGTGTCCCAGCAGTGGGAACATTATAGGCTGATTATGTAAGTGTGTTATGTAGTAACTTAAACAATTGCTTTCAAAATTGATTTTAGTTCAGATTTTTTTATTATTATTATGTATGTATCTAGGTATGTGTGAATGGAATCAAATCAACTCCTCATAATATGTAACTATTATATCGCCAACGTGATCTATCAACTCAGCCTTGCGCCGACCAGTGCAGGAAATAAGCCTATCCCAGACTGCGCCACAACACCCTGTCCTCCGCCTTCCGCATCCAGTCTGTCTCAGCTACCTTTTTAAGGTCGTCGGTCCATCTCGCCGATACGCGGTCTCCACTCCAAGACTCGTCTGTCTATGGGCCATCGGTCCTTCAACAAACATGGGTCGCCCACTGCCACTTCAGCTTGCTTACTCTGCAAGATATGTCGGTAAATCCGGTTCTTTTCCGGATAGTTTCATTTCTGATCTTATCCTGAAAAAGAAACTCCGAGCATAGCCCACTCCATAGTACGCTGAGCAACCTTGAATTTGTGGACCAGCCCGACTGTATGTCTCCACGTTTTGTCACCATGGACGCACTAGTTCAAGACCTTGGTCTTTAAACATTGCGAGATAGGTGACGAAGAAACTTGACGAAGTTTTCCAAACACTGCCCGACCCAACTGGATCCTTCTGTCCGCTTCATTCTCAAAGTAGTGTCTACCGAGCTGGATGACTTTCCCTAGGTAGTCATACTCCTTCACAACTTCAAAAAGCGACCTTTTGATGTAGCCAATCTACATCAAAAGGTCGCTTTTTGAAGTTGTGCTCGGCAAGACGTGTGAATAGTACATGACTTTCGTCTTGTCCAAATTGATACCGAGGCCAACCCGTCGAGAGGCTCCGTTTAAGCTGTGCAGCATCTGGTCTAACTTTTTCAGCGTCTCTTCTATTATGCTATGTTGAAATAGTTTAGTGATTTGAATCCAACGTTAAACAAATTGCATACGTAAAAATTTACCCGCATTCATTAGCCCTTTACTGTACGTGGTTCGATTGCACTTACTACTCGTTATGTTATAGTTGGTAATGTCCTGAACACAGAATATAATATACGTCCCATCACTACAAACTGTATGCAGGTGCCGTTCGGAGACTTAAAGTAATATTAGAAAACTGTTCCACCGAACCGCACTCATCAAAATTTTGTTTCAGTGCCGTTAGTGTAAGTGCTCAGGTGCGGTTCGGTCAAGTGCTGTTGAAATCAGTGCTCTGAGTGGAATGCCTCGCCAAAAGGGCCTCGTTCAGCATAATGTCAGATGACAACAGAAGGTGGACCACCTGACGCTGATTTTCAGCTGCAACCCACGAGTGCCATACGCTAGAATAATAAACACATAGGGAAGTGTGTGCCCGTTTTTAGGGTTCCGTACCTCAAAAGGAAAAACGGAACCCTTATAGGATCACTTCGTTGTCCGTCTGTCTGTCTGTCAGTCTGTCAAGACCATTTTTCTCAGGAACGCGTAGAGGTATCAAGTTGAAATTAATATCAAATACGCAAGTCTATGGTCCCTTGAAGCTCTAAAAAAATCAAGCTTCCAAGTCAACGCAATAAAAAAAATCGGCGATATAAGCGCCATTATTGCGACATATTTCAATGCTCGCAAATAAATCAAAACCTATAGGGTACTTCCCGTTGACCTAGTTAATTAATTAAAAGAATAAAAATAAAGGTGATAATGTAAAAGCTCATACAAAATAAAATAAAATGTTGTGATATACGTGTGAGTGTGTTGTGTTGTGATTACATGGAAAACTAAAATAAATACCCACTATCTGTGTATTACCTACATTAAAAAAAATATAAATAGAACGTACCTTCAATTAAAAATCATGTAACTGCGTTGTTATTCTAAACTATGAAATGGATTATGATACGGTTTTGATTACCATTTAAACTATAAGACAATAATAATTGACTAATAACAATTAATAAAATTGGTAAAATTGATAAAAATTATAAAAATTATTGTTAAAATATGGCAGATAATAATATGTCGGCTCTAACATTTTCTTTTTATTGGTTTAATAAAAATACTTTTAATTTCAACTTGAAAGTCGAGCAACTTTTACAATTTTTTATGGGAGGAGGGATTTTGTTCCAGCATTTAGTAGCCGCGTAGCGAAAACTATTTCTGAAACCGGCCAAGTGCGAGTCGGACTCGCGCACGAAGGGTTCCGTACCATTATCTATAAAAACGGCAAAAAAATCACGTTTGTTGTATGGGAGCCCACCTTAAATATTTGTTTTATTTTAATTAAATTATTTATTTTTAAAGTGAATATATAACTAAATGTTCTGTGAATATTTCAAGCTTCTAACTATTGCCGTTATCAATATCGAGCAAAATTGAGCAATCAAATCACGTTTGTTGTATGGGAGCCCCCTTAAATATTTATTTTATTCTATTTTATTCTATTTTTTTGTATTTGTTGTTATAGCGGCAACAGAAATACATCATCTGTGAAAATTTCAACAGTCTAACTATCACGGTTCATGAGATACAGCCTGGTGACAGACGGACAGACAGACAGACAGACAAACAGACAGACAAACGGCGGAGTCTTAGTAATAGGGTTCCCATTTTACCCTTTGGGTACGGAACCCTAAAAACCACCGATTTGTGCCGTGGATGGAAAGCTGTTGAGAACATTTTCTTCCCTCACTGATTCTGTGCCTTCTTGTTCACGATAGTCTGTCATATTATAAGTAAGAAGGGGAATGGGACTTAATATCACCAAAGAGTAGTATTAATGTATTATAGGTTAGACCTGCTGTCTTGGATCAGAGTGTTGGGCCACAAAAAGGATGAATGAAAGGCTAGCAGCTGAGATGACAATGCTAAAAGGGATGTGTGGTGTGACACGAAAATAGAATAAGAAATAAGTACCTATGAGAAAGTCTGAAAGTGGCACCGGTGACTGAAAATTTGTCCAGAAATCGGTGGTCATGGTATGGGCATGTCATGCGGAGGAGTGCGGAAAATTAGGGTATGAATGTCGATAGTCAAAGAGTAGGGGAAGACCAAAGAAATGATGGATGGACTGTGTGAAAGTTGATATGACTAGAAAGGGAGTGACTGTCGGGATGACGACTATTAGAGAAGTATGGAAGAAAGGAACATTTGAACAGAGGAACATTGGTGGCGACCCCAAATAAATTTGGATAATTTCGTTTTGGGGGTCGGGAAATTATCAAATAACTTCTCTCGTTCTGGGCGGAGCGTGTGAGACTTTTACTGACTAAAACTCACCCGTGTTCCTTCATTTGCCTGTTTGCCAGGGCCACGATATACCTTTCCGACAAACTCGTAACCGTGGTAGGAAATATATTTGGATATTTGTTTATAATACATTAATCATCAGCATTATCCTGCACAAATAAATTTGGATAACGGCAGGATACTCATGATGATTAATGCATTATACAAAAATAAACCTGCCGAAATAAATCCTCTAAATGATGGGTAAACCATGGTGTAGTACATAAGAACTGAGCGGTCACACGGACAGACACGAAAAGCGACTTTAATTTATAACATCTATAAAGATAGATAATACAGAGGTGGTGATTTGTGTATTTATTTTGGATTCACTTAGTAGCAACTGAATCGAAGTATACTTTGTATATGTCCACTATAATTAATTGTTCCCGAAATGCTGTTTGTCATAATTTAGTACCTAACAAAATACAATACTATTTAGTTATTAACGTAACAAGTCCGATAGTTTCCCCGACTGTGGTCTGTGGCTTGATGCAGATGCATCCTAACTGTGAACTTTACAATAAGCTGCAGCAAGTTTATGTGGAAGCTGCTGCTAATAGGATATTAATTGATTGGACGATAACAGATGCTGGAGTCTGCGTGTTTTCCTCTGTAGATAAACTGTAGCTTCAAGATAGGTTTTGTTAAATTACTAACAAGCTGTCTAATACTTTCTCATTTTATTGTATTATAACTATACAACTAACAGCTTTAGGTACTCTCTTTAAAAGATGAATCCTTTAGAATAGAATAGAATACTCTTTATTATGTACACCTTAACACCACACCCACCTTCACCTCACCATCCTTTCATACTTATGAGTACAGATTTTCCCTATCCTTGTGTGGAAAAAGATTTAGAACATTTATTTCAAATTGCTTGAGTACCTATACCTTATGTCGGACTCCTACCGACTAAAACCCCACTGTTCCTTCTAGTACCATGAGTCGGGGACCTGGGAGATACTTGTAAATTCATCGCACCCCCGACTGGTATCAGCCCGCCATGCCTAGCGGGCCCCATTACCGACTGCGGCCAATCGCAAGACCGCACGTCCTCCCATTAAGGCACGCATATTATAATGCGTGTCACTATCTTTGAGCCTAACTGCTCGCGCGAGGACACAGCCCCAATTTCGACGCCTGCAGGCCCCTCCTTATGGTGGCCGGAGATCGTTAAGCGCCCTTCGACAAACGGCAGCCCTTCTGGTGCGGGTGGAATGAGAGGGATTCGCTGTCTCCCTCTCTGCCACCTCCTTTGCATGCATCACCTCCTCGCAAAAAGAGGCGATACCAACCCACGCGTTTCGCTTCCGACCATGGACTGAACCACGGCCGGAAGCGAGAGATCACCTGCACCAAGTGTGGCGACGAGGGCACAGTGCTGTTGGGCCCAATCTGAGCACTCCTCTAGCGTATGTTGCGCCGTAACCTTGGGGCAGTCCACACAGTGATGACGAGTGGGCGTCTGGTCCTGACTTCCCGAAACATCCATGTCCAGTAAGCACCTGCGTCAGCCGGAAACTGAGGGTGCCACGCTGCCTCTCCAGCCATTCCTCCATAACAGGCCTTACCACCACAATAGTAGCGAGCCCCCACCTAAGTTGTGCAGTCACTAGGATCTCACGGAGCTCGGTCCTTTGTGCCTCGAATTCCCGTCGAACCGGACGCTGACCACTTGCTAGTTCCCCCTTCCGCCAGCGATATAGGGACGCTAGGATTTTCACATCCAGACCCCAGGGCATTGATCTAGCCAGGAGAGTTGCTGCCTCGTAGAAGACCGTAAGGTATCCCCTTATCACCCTAAGAGCCATCGCTCTCTGCGGCCATCGCATCGGGCCGTCAGGTTGTCCGCACACACGGGTGCACCATACAGAGCCATAGACCGCACGATCCCCACGTTTAACCTCTGGCAGGAGGCGTTGGGAACCCCCAAGAATGGAATAGAATACTCTTTATTATGTACAGTCACGAGCACCAATATGTATACACTCAGCAACTTTTAAAAGTGATTTCCTCCAACTATATTTATTGAAATTTTATTTTACTACGAACACAGTATTTTGGAACCAAAACTATTATGAAATATATATTTTCTCAAAGTAGTAACCGTTATTCCACGAGAAAATCGGTTTTGAATAGTGCTCATGACTGTATACCATAAAAATACCAAAGTGTCAAGAGTATCTATACCAACTCAAACAAATACAATGGAAACATAGACATTTATAAAGGCAACATTTCAAAACGATCTAAAAATTCTAACTCTCGATTTCTATTATTCATCATCAAATTATTGAGCATTCCAAGAAAATTTACAAAGCAAATGATCCAGTATAAACCAAACATAAATCAATCCAATGTCGCGAAAAACAATGTCGCTCCAAAATTTAATTTCCGGAAGACGGACGAGCATGAGATCAATCATTTATCAATTTTAAATGCAAATCTCTGAATTACTTTGGCGGGGTAAGATTGGGGAACGTGCCAAAAGCCTGCATTGATATCCCCACACTAATTGGCTGGCATCCATAAATTTTGTCGCAAATCTGCACTTTAGGGTTTTTTGTTATTTTCCTAATTTGATCATTTTCATTGTCACTCTGGGATCAAACTCAATTCAAACTCAATGCATTTATTTTAAATAAACCAATTACAGGCACTTTTGAACTGTTCATCTTTATGACTGACCGACCGCTTGGACGGTCAGTCATAAAGATGAAGCTAGTTGCCCATTCCAAAGCTTAGTAGGTACCTATGGAGAAGAACGGGCAAGAAACTACACGTTCACTATTATAATGTAACATATGGTTACAAAACATTGGTTACGTCGTTCATATTGAAATTATACATGGGAAAAAAATGCAAAACTTCAAAAGCGTCCGTAATAAAACGATAAAAAAAAAGAATTCAAAAATTAAATGAAATTAAGTTAAAATAAGCCATGGCAGCTAAGAGACGACCAGTCCCTACTGATGGCACCCGTTCACGAATATGGGCATAGATTAGCACTATTCAGCTCAACCATTTTGAAGGGAGCTAAATGAACCAACACACGCGTGATGCGTGTGTTGGTTCATTTAGCTCCCTTCAGCGAGATAATACAGTGAACATACTCTCAGCACCTATGGCACATTCAAGTCAATGAAAGACGTACCCAGTAAATGCTAGCTTTATTTATTTCTGATCTTAATTTTGTTTTTAATTTTGACCTTAATTCTGAATTTAATTTTGTTTTTAATTATGATTTTAATTCTATGTTTGCGATTTTTTATTTTGTATTATGACATAAACAATTTTACTATGGATTTATCTGAAATAAATGATTTGATTTGATTTATAGTAAGCACATAGTACTCACACATGTGCCATGCAATTATATAATACTAAGAGATTGAATTTATACAATGCAAAGATAGTTATTGAAATCTTCAGCAGCTCCAACAGTAATTTCAAATGCAAATCTATTCGTTTTTGCGCCCTTGTGAAGCAGGACCAGCGTTGAGCCAAGCATTTTTATCAGCGAAGTAATCTCTCAGCTTATTATATGCTTGGCTGCATAGTGTGCGTTTTAAACAAGATTTAAATTTCGTTTCATTCAGTTGAAGTATGTGCGGAGGTATTTTTTTACCGACTTCCAAAAAGGAGGAGTTACGCGATTACTCCGTTAATTATAGACCGATTTTGAAAAATTCTTTTTTGTTTGAAAGGGTATACTTCCTAGGTGGTCCCATTGCTACCAAATTAGAATCAGATGACGGAATCCCATGGAAATCGAGGGAAACCCTCAAATTTTATAGGCAAACCTATAGCGATTTGGGTATTTTTTATAGTAACTCGTGCATTTTCTCTCGGAAAGCACTATTTGATGAAGTGGAACTGATGATGGAGACCACATATGGCCACCGGAACAATATAATAATGAGTACCCCTATTTAACGGGTTGCGATTAAGCAATTTATGCTCGTCACTATGCATATGGTGAGTGGCAGTTCTCCTGGTTCTTACCAGGAGAACTCCTCAACAATCAACGTCCCAGAATCGGGAAAAGCAATATTTTGTAAAAGGTGATGAGCAGTTAACATTAGGCTATTGTAACTTAGATAGTTTCAAAACTGAACCACTAAAAAGTGAAAAATAAAAAACTTTTTGCAAAAAAAATAGGAACCGATTACCAAAAATAACACTACAAGGTGAAAAATAACTTTAATTTCGGAAGTCGTCGGTGGCAAAAAACTCAAATACAGATCCAAAGACACCGACTTCCGAAATTAAAGTTATTTTTCACTTTGTACGAGTAGTGTTATTTTGAGCCATTCCACTAAGAGCACTGATTTCAACAGCACCGAACCGTTTTGGTAGTCGGTTCTTATTTTTTTGTAAAAAGTTTTTTATTGTAACATTTTAAACATTACCCCATGAAAGATGAGTCTACTTTAGCCAGCTTGAATCCTGGTTTAACTAATTGGTTCCTATTTCTACTCCAATAATTGTGTCTTTCGCCTCTTTTACTAAAAATATGTAGATTTTTCCTAACGTACATGATGTTTTTATAGATATATTGACAAGGTACCGTCATGATGTTAATATCTTTAAGATCAGGCAGTCTTAATTATTTCCACGCAAACTCCGCCCCTTGCTCCCCGCCACTCCGTTATGTCCTAAACGCTAACATATCAGTAATAAAGTTGAATATCGCGTGCGCTCTTTTATCGTGTTCGAGCACGAAACTAAATAGCGTAAGTCTCAATTCTTATTTAGTTTATAACTAAAGCAATAATTGATCTAGGGAAAAAATATCTGGTGTCGGGATAATAAACTATATTTTCTTGCTATGAATATTTATTTTAGACATAAAAGCCAAACTATATTGTTTGGTTTTTACAATTATCCTTAAAAAAGACATGATTTTCCAATAAAAAAAATATTTAGAGATAATATTACAATTACGTAACTGTCTTCAACATGGAAAGAAAAAGATCCAATAAATCATATACAAAGGTTTCATTTTGCTTCTATGTATGACTGTTTCAGAATAGTCATGCAAATTAACATAAAATTAGAGAGCCTCGTCTTAAACAGTTCCCATAAAGAGTCGCGCCTGCGGAGGGTATTTATGGCTCTGATGGCTCTTTCTGGCTCGTTCTGCAGAATAAAAAAGACTCGATGTCTGGTAAAAAAATACCGTATGACATAATCACTATGAAAGTAACTAAGCTGCTGAACTTAGTCGTCCTGCAAGGGATGTTCTATGAGGACCCCATTGAAGCCTTGAGTCGAGCGTGATCTCCAGGAAAGCAGTTTTATCGAAGATTTATAGTTTCTCTTGATTCAATACTATCTCATAATTTATTTTTCTCACTTTTTTTTTGACAAGTTACTACTTTGGATTGGTTTACTATCCAGTTCAACTCAATTACTAGTTTGGATTGGTTTACTATCCAATTTTTAGGACCGCTATTCATTTATACAGTTTTCATTTAATCAATCAATCCGGCTAGCCTTTTCCTTAGGCTATGTTGGGGTCGGCTTCCAGTCTAACCGGATGCAGCTGAATACCAGTATTTTACATGAAGTGACTGCTTATCTGACCTCCACAACCCAGTTACTGGGTATACCTTTGGTAAGACTGGTTGTCAGACTTTCGGGCTTTTGACGACCCGTAACGACTGTCAAAGATTCAAATGGCTTAACGTGCTTTCCGAGGCACGGAGGAGTCTCGGTATGTAAAGATGGTCACCCATCTACGGACCAACCCCAGCAAGTGTAGCTTAACCTGACGGATCGACCCCTGTTATTTCTTAGCCACAATATCATAATGAAAACATAAAATGCATTTGGAGCTAAACAAAAAAACATCGCTCTATTTCTGTCAATCATTTGAAGGTGACACAGACAGAAAGATGATTTAAAATGATGGTGTTTTAATTAAGTTTGCAAGTAGTGTAAGTTGGTCCAATTTATAAGTTGCATCTATTAATTGATCTAACTCATAAATAATAATAGGTATGCATAAATTCAAGTACCTAGTGCTTTTTTGCCAGAGTACATAGGCAATTAAAATGGCAGACTCTATAATCAATCAAACATTATTAAAAGCCCAAGAATATGATTTCCACTAAACTCAAGTGATAGTTTCCAAACTTACGATTTCTGTTACGCTCAAAGTTATGATTTGACATAACACTGTTAGCGCAGCTTTCAAGAGTTTGTTAGTTCATACCAAATAACTGTGATCTGGTTTATGTTGTACCTATACTTACTGATTGGGGTTGAATAATAACCAACAAAAACAAACCTGGTCATATTTCATGACTGCTTAGATTATATTCGAAAAAAAATAGTTGACAATTATCATTTAGTCACATAATTTCTGTTAAAGAAGAATTATGTGTGTAATATTCATGCCTCTCACTAATTTGTATTATGTTGTATTTTATTTATTAAAGTTACCTAATTAACTTTGTTAAAAATTACTTCTAGTTTATAAGCAGATCCTGTCCAATGTCTTTTCTCTTTAGATATTATCTACACCTATAATTTCTGTTTCCCTTTCTTTTGTAAACCATTGTCAAATGTATATATGCTGTTGGGTTCTTTAATCCTAACTAACATTATAAAAATGCGATATTGAGTTGGTTTGCTTGTTCTGCTTTCAAGCTAAAACGGCTAAACGGATTAGCATGAAACTTATCACACGGGTAGACCATGACCTGAAAAAGAACATAAGCTGCCTTTCATCCTGGATCGCAGACGAAGTCGCGGGCAACAGCTAGTAAATAGATAAACGATAATGTTTCATTCTAGTTCAGTGAGCTTTGTGCGCAACATTCCAGCGCCGCCGCCGAGACTTACTCTTCTATTACAATTTGTGATTAGTTTAAAATGACAGTATCCTACAAAATACAAGGTGAGTGCCTGATATGATTTCCCATAGCAAAAATTACAAACTTACATACAATCTTTAATTTCCTATTTATCCACTTTCATGATCTTCATCCTCAGCCCGACTTCACCCACTGCTGCATAGGCCGCTCTTTTCATGTGCCTGTCCCCACGCTCCTGTGCCAGCATCATCCATGTTCTACCCACGATGATAATAATGTCCATGTCACCGCCGGACGACCGACACTTCGTCTTCCAGACGTTGGACGCCACTCGGTCACTGCTTTACTCTATAGAGGTATGAACACAGGGTGTAAAGTTCACTCATCCTCCAAAGAAAAGGGAGGATTCTCCGACCAGACGGTTGTTGTGTCTGGAGGGCAACTTCCCGTCGATTGATGTTGGAACGTTGTATACAGGGTCAAATTAAATAAGCTAGCAAAACTCCGCAGATGTGACAGGTATCGATATCTAAACACAAAAAACAATAAAAATAAATAAATTTGATGGTTTTTTTTTGGAGTTATCAACTGCAGGTAGTATTGTCACTTGAAATATCAGTTTAAAAAAAAAAAATTGTTTTCTCTGACCACGACAAAACAAAAAAAAAAAACAGATTTTCTCAACTCATACCGCAAGTAAAATAAATCGTTTTTATTTTATTTTATCATGTTTAGATATCGATTCCCATTACGTCTGCGGAGTTTCGCTAGCTAATTTAATTTGACCCTGTATATGCCCATCGCGCGGTAAACTCTGCTTCCGCGATGCAGGATTTGTGTGACGTACGGTCTTTTATGCGTCGTTCACATGTGGCGTTCTAGATGCCGCCACAACTCTATTTGCTATCACTGCGCGTTCAACTACTTTAGGGGATGAATTTTCAAAAATGCTTCCTAATGCTTAGTAGTACTTTCGTTATTGTAAGGAATTCTTGTGCAAAATTTCGTGCTCCTGCTATACCCAGCCGTTTAGACAATGCGTTGTCTGTCAATGACTGAATTTAAGATCTTTATTAAGTAGATAACCTTGTGATACTATGATATTGACGGCACGGTTGGCGCAGTGGTTAAGCGATTGACTGCTGCGCTGCGTGTCGCGGGTTCGATTCCCGCACGGAACAAATATTTGTATGACCTATAAGTAGTTGTTCCGGGTCTGGCTGTTTGTGCATGTGAGTTTAAATGTTTGTAAACGCACCCACGATACAGGAGAAATTCCTAGTGTGGGGCAACGTTTTTTTAAAAAAAAAAAAAAAAATATATATATCAGGACGAAATAATATATCCATTTCTACATCTCTCTGGGATCCATCATCTGATCAGACACACGTTGGCACCCTTTGAGTACGGAACCCTTATCCAGCTACCTAATTGACCTATACTGGTACTAAATACCAATAATACTAAATACTAACTTAATAGAGAAAATTGATAGGCGGTTTTCTCGGCGCTAATGTTCGGATAAACTTCCGAAGAAGGGCCGGAATTAGGTCAGAAGAAGAAAAATAATCTTGATGGTCAAAAATAACTAGGTGATCTGGTTTATGAACTCGTTTTTTAACTTCCGAAACATTTATTGCAGACTATTTAAGCTTTATTATTATTGTGTATATAGGTACATACTTAAATGCAAATCTTGTCATCGCGTCATACTCGTAAGCTAATTATACATAAATAAATGTAACGTCTCTTCGTAATATTCACAATCTTAATGAAACATTTCAAGCATTTGATCACCATTTGAGCACTTGAGATGATTTGTACACCATAATAAGTCATTGGTAGTAAAACGTGCAGAACTTTTAGATTAACATACTAGGTAGAACTACATTCTGACAAATAAAAATATCCAATTCAGATTCTGATCCCAACATGTAATTTTTTTAGCCTGTATCTAGGCACTTCTATCGTTATCATGTAGGTTGACTTTTATACCATTGTATGTATCCCTTCTTTGTCAGTTCCTACAACCTCTTTTAATCTGTCTTCTTGTTAATCTTTAAAATACTGTCATCACACGTTACGAATTTTCTGTCACCAGAGTGACAACAATCTGACCTCTTTCCTCGTATTGATATTCCGTTCAACAAGAACATAATTACAGTGCCCAGGGGTCACATGACTTCGCTCTTATGTCGAGGAAGCTCTCAGTGTATCGATCGAAATAAGCTAATAATATTGTTAAAGTCACGTCTTCTAATAATGAGGGAACTAGAACATCGTGGGGGATTATCAAGATGATAATAAACAAAGCCAGTTCCTAAATAAATAAAGGGATTGAATTAAACCAATCGGAAGGTTCCATGCCCCAGGTTGTTTGAAAATGTTACCATCTATAAACAATTCTGTATGCTATGAAAGTTTCGCTTCAATTTTAGCTAAGATAGCGAGCGCTTCGAGTAAAAACACGGACTTGACAATACAATTAAATAGGAGTCTATTAACTTCGTATCTATTCGTTTCATTTTGATCGTAGCAGGTAGCGTTCTGTAGATTCTGACTAGTCCCATGGAAGAAGGCGTGAGTTTATGTATGTATGATGTGTCTTATAATTTCTTGAGGAAATCTTTTTAAATCTGAAGGTTCAAAGTTATATACTTAATAGAAATATATGTAATCAGAAATTGTGTCACCTTGCAGAAAACCTCAATGGTAAAAGTCAACCATGATCCACAAGAAGAAAATATATATCTGTAAATCTTTCTTTACTTGTCATACAGACCTCTACTCTACATACCAGCCTGAGATACCAGCGATGCGATACTTATTTTTAAATGTCGCAGCATATGCTGAGATAGGAGCCTTTTGGTCTCGAACAGGACTTTCTGTTTTAATTTTCATTTAAGTGTAGTTTTTTTTTTTTTAAGTTTCTATAAGTGTATTTAGTTTGATTTGTAACCTTCCTGTACGATTCCCAATAAATACTTTTCTTAAATCCTGCGAAAAGAAAACTTCACCTAAGCAAGAAACTTCGAAAATACTTTTCCCAAGCTAAACTCAAACTCAAAGCATTTATTTCAAATAAACCAATTACAGGCACTTTTGAATTGTCATGGGGTCTGTCAGTCAGAAAGAAAGAAGAAAAGAAAGAAAAATTGTTTATTCTGCTCAAACAAGACACACTTTACAAAAATAAAAATAAAATAAAAATTGACAAAATACACACTCTAAATACAAAGTACCCAATAGAAAGTAGAAAGATGAAGCTAGTTGCCCATTCGAAAGCGTAGTAGGTTCCTATGGAAAAGAACGGGCAAGAAACTCCATGGACAATCTTTTAAATTAAAATATTGTTACAAAGTATTGGTTACATCATTCATGTTGAAATTATACATGTGATAACGATGCAAAACGTCAAAAACGTCCATGATAAAAATATAAAAAAAAAACAATAAAAAAAAGAAATGATCAGTCCGTACTGACGGCGCCCGTTCACGAACATGACGCATGGATCAGCGCCATTCCGCTCAACCACTTTGAAGGGAACTTAATGATCCAACACACGCCACCATCAGCGAGATATTTGAGTGAGCATGACACACTCTCAGCCGCCAGGGCACATTCAAGTCAACGAAAGACATACACAGTAAATAGTATCTATATATGCTAATCAATTAGTTTATGCACTCTTGTGGAGCAGGAGCTTGGCCAAGCATTTTTGTCAGCGATGTAATCCCCCAACTTATAATATGCTTGGCTGCATAGTGTGCATTTTATACAAGATTTAAATTTTGTTTCATTTAGTTGGAGTATGTGGGGAGGTATTTTGTTGTAACTTTTTAAACAGTACCCCATGAACGATGAATCTACTTTAGCCAGTCTGAAACCTGGTTGAACTAATTGGTCCCTATTTCTAATAAACACATATACACTACTGTCCACACACTAATTACCTTCCTTAACTAAGAATTCATTCATCAAACCAGTGTTTAATCTTATTAATTTAGAGGAACACCAAGAAACTCCAGCCGCTAAACACGGCGCAATGTTCAATGGTCTACGCGAGCAAAGTTCGTACGCGTAATGCTGCGATGATTTAGGTCAGTTACTCAGGTCATTGAACTGTTTGCTTGCAAGTTTAAAGTTGTTCTTGGTGTTTAGTAGGTAAATAAAGAAAGAAAAATATTTTATTTGAGACACCCACAAGAAACAAAAATAGCATTTTAAAACAAACAATATTCAAAAAAATACAATCAAGACTTGTGCGATGCCAAAAAGGCTAGTACCTTTCTTACTTAGTTTTTGCAGAGGTTTTATCCACTAATATTATAAAGGCGAAAGTTTGTGTGTATGTTTGTTACTTCTTCACGCTCTAACGGCTGGACCAATTTTGATAAAATTTTGTATGAAGACAGCTGACACCCTGGATTAAGACATAGGCTACTTTTTATCACGATATTCCCACGGGATCGACGCGGGGCGCAGCTAGTTTACTATAAAAGTGAACTTTGGTGTGACTATAAAACTGCACTGCACTTAGTACAAGAGATTAATAATTGCACTTTTCAAGTTAGCAACTATAACAACAAACTTTTCTCATAGGTAGACAAAACAACAAAAAACGAAAAAAAAAATTGTTTTTTTTTTTAGGTTTTCTGCTATTTTGTCGAGTTAACTTTATTAGATGTCGTTTTCTGAAATCCACGCTTGCACTATATTTGACGTCAGATTATCAAAACGTAGTCCATTGTCACCACGCACAATATTCTCAGACAACTGCAACTTAAGATATAAATACTAGTTCCACAACAAACTACGTATTCAAATAAACTGCAAAAAACGTAATGGAAATTCAACCCCCAAACGCCGTCCGTTCCTTTTCAGATCGCGTTAAAGTAACTTTTCCTTATAAATTAACTCCCCGGCAGCCCTAGCCGCATTTTCAATTAAACATTAAGGAAATTGCCCGGGCAATAAGCTATACTATACGACCCAATTATTACTATGCAAAGCGAGTGCTATTTTGGGTGGACAGTCACCATGACGTCTATGTAATGTCGTATTGTGATTCATAATAGTGTTAATGTATTGTGGGTTTTTCGGACGAAGTTGTGAGTAATTATGTGAATTGAACTGTCAAAGTATCTTGTAGATGCGTGCTGTCTAAGGGCCTGTGCACACCACGTTTTATAAACGCGCCGATGACGCGCGTTTGAAGCGATACAGAGTCGATACGCACGAGACTCAGCCTGTAGACGCTCTGTAGGAGCGTGGTGAGCACGTGGTGTGCACAGGCCCTTATTCTTAAGAGGGCCCTTCCCGGAGTGTCTATCGTCAACGCGACCATGGTCGAAAAGATTGTTGGTTCATCCAACGTAAGTGACAACTACTAACAAGCAAGTGAGAACGCCTTATAAGTTTGTGAAATAAATGTTTGTCATCTATAATCTCCGTTACATGTGGCGTTTCCATGATAATGTTTCCTTTACTTTTACAATTTATGAGTACATTATGAACAGTCAAAATTCAGGTAAAATTTGTGCAAATAAGCAGATTTTTGCAGTCTTATACTACATTTCTTTCTCCAAATTTTTATTTTTTGCTTTCATAGAAACCTAGATAAGGTGCACAAGATAAATATTAGGTTGGGGAAAAAAGTCTTTTCGCATTATAGTATGTATGAACTTGTAATAAAATCTCTTTGGCTATACTATTTGTATCTGGCTGGTTTTGGTATCATTGAAAGTTTACATTTTAAAGAACATAATTCCAAATTCAAATTAGGAAAATGTGTTTTTTTCATTTGTTTTTCGTAGTGTCAAGATGAGTGAATCGAATGAAGAAATTCGATACATTTTAAAATTTTACTATAAAAAAGGCAAAAATGCAACGAAAGCCGCAAAATTTTTTTGCGATGTTTATGGACCTAGTGCAGTGTCTGTGAGAGTAGCACAAATTTGGCTTAAGCGTTTTCAATCTGGAAATTTTGATGTCAAAGATGCACGTAAAAAAAATCTTTATAATAAAAATCTTTATTCAGTTAAAAAAAAAAACTCTCAAGTCTCTTCCCAAGTAAGGCAGACATTTTTTTTTTATAAATTTGGGTGAAATAGTTAATTAAAAAAAAAAATTACAATAAAAAAAAAAAAACAACAAGAGAAAAATAATAATTCAAACAATTGTATCGTCACTCTGGTATTACGGATAAAATGGATGCCATTTTTGAAAAAGTGGAGCAAGATATCAGTAGTTACGACGTAGCTGAAAAACTGGGAATTGACCACAAAACAGTTTTGGCACATTTGAAAAAAACTGGGTACACAAAAAAGCTCGATATTTGGGTACCTCACAAGCTCACTGCAAGAAACCTAATGAACCGTGTACTCATTTGTGATTCTTTAGTACGACGTAATGAAACCGAACCATTTTTAAAGAAGAAAAAAAGTGAGAAATGAAAAAAATGAATGATGAATGTTGTGTGTGAGTGATGAAAAGTGGATCACGTACGATAAGAACGTGCGAAAAAGGTCGTGGTCAAAGGCCGGTCAGGCTTCACAGACTGTGGCGAGACCCGGGTTAACTCGCAACAAGGTGATGCTGTGTGTGTGGTGGGATTACAGGGCATTACTCATTATGGGCTGTTACCACCAGGCAGCACCGTCGATTCTGAACTCTACTGCGAACAACTGATGAGATTAAAGCAAGAAGTTGAGAGAAACCGGCCGGAATTAATCAACAAAAGGGGTGTGGTTTTTCATCATGATAACGCTAGACCTCACACATCTTTAGCCACTCAGCAAAAATTAAGAGAGTTTGGCTGGGAGGTGTTAATGCATCCGCCGTATAGTCCTGACCTTGCACCTTCAGATTTCCACCTGTTTCGGTCTCTTCAGAATTCTTTAGGCAGTGTTAGGTTAACATCACGAGAGGTATTTTGATCAGAAGTCCCAAAACTTCTATAGCAATGGGATCATGTCCCTACCTACAAAATGGCAAAAAGTTATCGAACAAAATGGTACCTACATACTTAAGTTAAATGTAAATAAACTATATTAAAAATGTTTTGAATTTTCTTAAAAAATGCGTAGAAACTTTTTCTATTATTAGTTATTAAAGAAAGATGTGTTACAAAACCATAACCACTTACGAGCGTTTGTATGAAAACTATGACGGGTTGACCGCTCATACGTAGGTACAGTACTACAAGGATTTTATGTGCGCTTGAATATCGTTGAAATGTTGGTAAACATTTATTATTTTGTTAAATGTATTGTAAAAACAATTTGGCGGCATTCGTTCCGATTCTAGCCACGCGCCAAAAGATCCCTAAACAGCTATACAGTATAGTGTTTTTTTAAAAACAACAAATTACCACAAATTGACAATTTTTCTCATTCGATTTTGAACTTTACAATCAACATGTTAAGGTTTAAAATCATTTGGAGAAATTTGACCGTCTGTTATAAACTGATGTGCTGGCGACTGTACTTAATAGGACAGTAAAGACAGACACAGTAAGACAGTTAAGTACTTGGTACTTGTTCTTACCTCCCATACTTATAAACAGTGTAATTTGAAAACATTGTAAAAGCCAATTATTTTTAAAAGAGTAACCGTGGAGTTTCTTGCCGGCTCTTCTCCTTAAGAAACGACCAATTGGAACCGTGCACCTAATAGCTTCTGACGTTTCATAAGTTCCCAATTAAAATTTGAATTTGAATTTTGATTTTGACAGACAGTTAAATTTCCACAGAAAATGGTCAGAAATTCATTAGGTATGAACTGTCTAGTCTGAACTGTTAGTTTGAGGTATCAACTCAGCCTATAGCAGTCCACTGCTGGACATAGGCCTCTCCCAGGCTGCGCCTCAACACCCTTTCCTCCGCCTTCCGCATCCAGTCTGTACCAGCCACCATTTTAAGGGCGTCGGTCTATCTAGGGGGGGGGCGTCCCACACTACGCTTGCCGATACGCGGTCTCCACTCCAGGACTCGTTTGATCCACCGGCCATCGGTCCTTCGACAAACATGGCCAGCACACTGCCACTTCAGCTTGCTTACTCTGCAGGCTATGTCGATATCTCCGCTTTGAGGTATAGATAAAGCTAAAAGGTTGATTAATGGGATTAAAGAAACAAGAAACGTATAGACCGAGACACCTGAATTAGGTGCCCACTCCTCACGCTTACAAATTCCTTATGCAAGGAGTAGGTTTATTAAGCTCCCAACCACGATACTAGAAATATCTAGACATTTACTATGCATTATCAGAGACCAATATTACAAATTCACGAGCATAACAATATCATTTCTCACACTTCAAATATTTTCAATCCAATCTCATGTCGTCATTACCAACAGCTGGTCTGAAAAAGCTGTTCCAAGCTATCAACATTACAGTAGAAGCAGAATTTAATAAAACTCCAATATCCAATAATGGTTCAGACCGGTACAGTAACACGAAAGTCTCGATGTGAAAATTCACTGAAAATTTTCTCGATACAAAATCATTCCGCGTTTAAGTGAACAGTTACAATTGTTGGGAGTGGGGTACACGAGCGGAGAATTAGCGCAAGAATTAGTACAATCTGAGAGCTGCTGATTTCACTGACGTGTAATTATAAGTTCAGAATGACGTTCTATGATGAACTAGAGCCAAAGTTATAAATAAATTTTCATTCAAAAATTAAAATTGATAGAATACATTGATTGTAAATAGGATTTCACTTAATTACTTTTCCGAGTCAGATTAAAAATAAAATTAATAAGCTCGAGTCTCTACTAGAGTCGACATTTTCTATATAACTTTTTTTGAGAAGAAATAACACACACAATGTAAATCTTTTAGATAATGTTGGTACCTATTACAAAGTTTGATGTATAAACTAGGATAAACCTGTATCACAGGCGGCATAAGTTCTTACAATTAGTCACAAAGTTGATTGTTTTATAGTGTCAGAGGACATCTCTATTATCTCCCTCATAGTGTTAATTCTTAGCTATCAATAGATATTTTTTATTACAGGTTTTTTTTTTGCTTTTCTTTAATTGTAACTCAATCTGCCTAACCTTTTCCCAACTATGTTGGGGCTGGCTTCCAGCCTAACCGGATGCAGCTGAATACCAGTATTTTACATGGAGCGACTGCCTGCCTGACCTCCACAACCCGGTAACTGCAATAGATAATACGATACACGTTTGTAAGACAGTTGTCAGACTTTCAGATTTCTGATGACCTCTAACGACTGTCAAAGAACCACGAATGACAGCCGGAACCAATGGCTCGACGTGCTATTCGAGGCACGGAGGAGTCTCGATATGTAAAGATGGTCACCCATCCACGGGCCAACTCCGGCAAGCGTAGCTTAACCTGAAGGATCGACCCGTGTAGCTGTAACCACCTAACTAACACTAACACAGCTAAACTAACCACGAGCTGCTCTAGCACTGTAGGTATTCAGAAAAAAAAAGCTAAAAATATTTCTAGGTTATTGAATAGTTAGGCTTTAAGTCAAGGCACCTGCGCGTGCGATAAGAAATATTGAAATATGTGATTTTAGTTCAAAATGTGATGTTATGTGGAAAGATAACAAAAATGCTTTTCACATGGCTTATGAAAATACGTTTTTTGATGTCAGCTTTCTGCTTGTTAGTAGAAAACTTATCTCCTGCTGAAAGGAGATTAGGCCGCGTAACTATCGACGGAACAAAGTAGAAAGAACCAATTGCACTTTTTACGAAATTCACTTTCTTACATAATTTAACTCAGAATTCTTTGTTTTATCATAGGATTTGTGTTTTCTGTTTGATTCTAATTTATTTACTAATATTAAGTCACGCATTAGTAATTGTTAATAGTTTCATCACTATTGCGCTCTCGAAAATTTAGCTTATTTCGCCGTTCATGTACTTAATGAAGATATTGTATAATCATAAAATAAAATTTTGATTTTATCACATGGATAGCTGAAGCCCAGTGTGTGATTTTTAAATTTCTTGATATGGTTTGTTAAATAAATATATAATAAAAAGGAAAAAAAAACATTACGGACAGTGTTTTTTTTCAACATTATTTTCTGAGACTATTTGTAACATTTTGATAGATCTTTTTGCTGCCTTTTTGAGTTGAACATGTCTGCTTACATAAAATATTTTTAATAACTAAATTTATGTTATTATATTGAAGAAAAATAATCCTAAACTCAACACGACATCGTCAATTTTGTGTAAAAAGGCAACGGAAATTATTTTTTACAATATTATAAAACAACATTTTTGAATAAAAAATTGCTACCATTGGAGATGAAGGAGTAATCTATCTGAGTCAATTATTAGTTAAATTTGGTTTAGTTAAATTTTGCCGCAAAATGTACCGATTTTTTTTTTGATACCGTCCTTAAGCAATTAGGAAGTTCAGCGGTTATATGGCAGTTGACTCATTTAGTTTCCTTTTTTTTACGAAGTAGATAAAGACATCTACCGTATTATGCACAAAAAAATAAATTAAAGTAAACTATTTCCTTGGTAATTCGCTATTATTTTTTTTTTGTTAAATATAAAAAGATAGCTTTGTTCTTCTGTTAATCATCACAGTAAAATCATCATTTTGTAGATAACTGTAAATACTTTTCGGCGTTGGTTTATTAATCATTATAATAAGTTAAAGTTAGGGGAGTAGGGAGTGGACAGGGCGTTACGCTAAAGCAGAAATCATTTTGTTAAAACGTTATATAAATAGCTCTAAAACAGGGGAAAACTCATTACTCGTTTAAAATGTTGAAATAATTCATAATATTGTAGCAATGGGTGATACGTTCAGGGATGGACTAGTTAAGGAAGGTTGGACGGAAGTTCGTTACAGGCGCTCCCGTCGTTCGCTGGGCAATATTTTGCGGGGGACGGCGGTGCCTGGCGCTACCAGCTTAGAGAAATCTGAAAGGTGGAGATACCTGCATCTCTTCTATGTAAAGCAGGGCACTACTGAGTCCCAGGTACGTGAGCACTTAATAACTCTCTGCGGAACTGATGTTTGCACGGTAGAAGCCCTGAAACCCCGTGGCAAATACGCATCTTTCAAGTTAGGGTTGCCCTCGAAGCTAGCCGAACAAGTTATGGCAACTCAAAACTGGGCAGAGGATTTAGGCGTGAAACCTTGGCGTCGCAACTTTCGTGGTCGTAGCGGTGAGGCCCAGTAAACCGCCTAATGTTCTGGCAGCTGCCGCTTCCACCAAACGCAATGTTCAACTTTGTTTACTGTACCAGAATGTGCGTGGCCTCAAGACCAAGCTGCCTACTTGGAGATCAAGCTTGCTGCTTTCTCAACAAGACTTGATAGCCGTAACAGAAACAAATTTAGACTATTCTGTAGAGGACTCAGAAGTATCAAACGGAGATTGGCAAACTCTACGCAGGGACCGAGTGACCCCGGGCGGTGGGGTATTGCTTGCTGCACGCACTGGTGCAGCCATGAAGAGGCGTCATGAGCTTGAGACGGACTGTGGTGAAGACTTATGGGCCACGGTTACAATTTCTGGGCTTAATATATCGGTTTGTGTTGTCTACATGAAGCCAACTGCGACTGACAACGATTACCTGACTTGGTTTAGCAAGGTTGAGAGCATTATGTCCAATTTGAATGGAACTATATTGATTTTAGGTGACCTTAACTTAAAAGGTGCATCTGTAAATGTTAATAATTATTACTGTTATTTCTTAAGCTTTTGTGATCTGGCAGAGATGAATGAAGTGATGAATATGCGTGGGAGTAAGTTAGATGTGGTGTTGGCCCGGGTAGGTACCGGAGTAACCTGCGAGCATGTCGAAGGAACAGAGCTGGTACCAATCGATGTACATCACCCGCCGTTAGATATTGAGGGGACAATTGCAGCGCTTAAGGTCAATGAAACATTAGACCCCTGCAACATTGATCGAAGCAGCGATTGGAACTTTGCCAAAGGAGACTATACACTTCTAAGGGACCAAATTTGCTATGCTCCATGGCTAGAAGTGATGTAATATATGCGGAGTTTAGTGCTCTGCGATCGGATCTAAAATTTAGAACCCAGGAAGCTTACAGATTGTTCTGTAATAAGACCGAAAATAATCTAAGTATGAATCCGAGACAGTTCTGGCAGCATGTTTCTAGCCTTAGATCAAAGGGTGGTTTCGAACCAATTATTGTACACAATGCGCTAGTTCTGATGTTAAAGCGGCCGAGGCATTCGCTCACTACTTTGCTAGCGTGTTTCTGCCTGACACACCCATGTTGGACCCATCGCAACTAAATGTGAGTAATGAGAGGGAGAATATACCTCTTCCTATCCTAACTCTTCAGGATGTAAACAAGGGCATAGCCATACTAAAATCCAGTAGCTCGATCGGCCCTGATAATGTTCCTGCCCTTATACTTAAGGGCTGTCGTGATATCTTGGCGGCTCCTCTCTGTCATATCTATAACTTGACTCTCCAGTCCGGTGTATACTCCATGCACTTGTCCACAAGAGGATTAATGTGCTAGGTGCTGCCCAGGTCGCTCCGTAAACACAAACCTACTGATCCACACAGACTATCTATCTCGCGGTTTAGACATTGGTAGGCAAGTCGATGCCCTCTATTTTGACTATCGGAAAGCGTTCGACAAAGTCGATATCGATATACTCCTGTCAAAGTTAGGGGCCATGGGATTCTCGTTCAGTTATCTTAAGTTTTTCTCTGACTACCTACGGGATCGCAAGCAATTCGTCAGACATGGCTACTACGAGTCCAAGCCTTATAATACTCACTCAGGCGTGAGTCAGGGATCCGTGTTGGGGTCGCTTTTATTCCTTATCATGATCAATGATCTTGTCAATAAGGTTAAGTTTGCAAAATGCTTGCTATATGCTGACGACCTAAAACTAGTTGCTCACATCAGAACGGACGAGGATTGCAAACTCCTGCAAAGGGATATTGACGCTATCTACGAGTGGAGCATTCTAAATAGGCTGATCTTTAACACAAATAAGTGTTACGTCATGTCATTCGGTCGAGGAATTCAACCAATCCATTTTGTTTATAGCTTAGGTGGTGAAAAAATAACTCGAGTCACCAACGTAAAGGACCTGGGAGTGACCTTCGACCGCTGTCTGACTTTCAGAGATCACATTTCTACCATTGCGAAAGAATCTTTCAGACGCTTAGGATTTGTTTTGCGAAATGCTCGTGATTTTGACAACCCGCAAGTTATTATATTACTGTACACCACTCTAGTTCGCAGTAAGCTGGAGACTAGTAGTTGTGTCTGGCATCCCTATACCGCGGCTCAAACAGTAATGCTCGAGAAAGTGCAGAAAACATTTCTCAGATATCTTTTTAAAAGAACCTATAATTTCTATCCTTACATGTACCCCACCAACTATATCCTAAGGACTTTGGGTTTCAACTCGTAGGAGGTAAGAAGAGGCCTTGATCAGCTCACGGTAGCCTGTAAGATCTTTGATGGTCGTATCAAATGCCCTGAGCTCCATGACCTTTTCTGTCGACTATTTGTGCCCGACAAATACATCGGTCACCGCCAAAGTCACCGACACAATCTGTTCGCGCAACTGCCTTGCAGAACGGTCGCCAGAGCTGAATCACCTGTGTGTCGTACTTTAAGGATGCTCAATGCCCTCCTGATGGCTAACCCTGAATGTGATGTGTTTGCAGACGAATGGAGTAAAATTAAGAGCGTATGTCTGATGTTCTGTGAGAAACAGTACGCGAGGGTGTCCACTGTTCCATGTTATTAAGTAGCTGATAATTGTTTATGACATAATTGTCGCATTGTGTAGTTGTTTGTTTTCTATGTTGATTAATGTAATTGGTATTGTACCGTGTTTTAACTATAAATAAATAAATAATGAAGTAAAATATGAATAATTTTACAAAAAAAAAACCTCTTTTCCGATTACAACTTTTGCGCATCAATTAACTAGGTACAAATAAACAGTATCTGAGACTAATATAAATAAAATATCGCTTTAATACCCGTGTTAATTGTTAAACAATAGCCATAAAACACCGTAACGACCAACAAATAAATCATTAAGACGGATTGAGTGCTATAAATTGTTATCAGACGACAGACTTTATTAGTGGCTGGCTTTGGGTCACTCTTTTGGACTCAGTGGCTTTACTGGGAAAATATAATATTATAATAATATTTAAAATACGCTCCGAACAAAAATCCGAAGTATCGGCCGAATGTTCAGCCGTTTCTTGAATATGTCTAACTATGGCTGACTATAGCGAAAAAAATAAATAAAACGACAGTCAAAGAGATAATCTAAAGTCAAAAATGTGACTTGAAGTCGGGTAAGAACTCAAAGTCACAAAAATAAACTTTGGAAGTTAAAAAACGATCGAACATTCGGCTGATACTTCGGATTATCACTTCGGAGTAGACCTCTTGTTTTCGAAGATACGTGTAAAATTGAGCCCTTTTGGTTGCGGAGGTCACATTTCTCACATGGGTATAATAGTACGTATAGATTGTATTACAAGGGGCTAAAATGACCCATTATATAAGAGGTAGTTTACTCCCGAGATTTTAGCAAGGGAGTAAATAGAAAGCAAGTTATAATGGTTTTTAGCGCCATGTTTTACACTCGACTTTTCACTAAGATGGCGAGAAAATAAAATAATCCAATACAAAGGTGTATAGGATTATTTTATTTTCTCGCAACACGACGGCGACATATTGAAAATTATTTATTTTCCTTTCTTTTCCATCTGCAAATTAGGGTCTCCATTCTCACTAGATGATGACGTTTTCAATGTTGTAAAAAAAATTACGGTCACCAATTCAATTTGTAATTAGAGAAAAAATATAAAGATTTCGCGCCAATGCCTTTTTAGGGTTCCGTAACAAAATGGTAAAAAGGAACCCTTATGGTGAGACTAAGTCTGTCTATCTGTCACAGCTGGATATCTCAAGAACTACTAATGCTATCAACTTTAAATTTGGAATAGTTTTAGATGACGTTTGCCCAACTATTTTGCAAATAAGAAATAAATTTAAAAAATATATCTTTTTTGCAACAGGGCCTGAAAGGGGGTCTTAAAAATTTGAATGGAGTCTACTGATGTGGGGTATCATATGAAAGAGCGCTGTCTGCACATTCTAAAACATTTTTTTTTTTAATACCGTTCCTTATCTCCGAAGTTTGTATAGAGAAAAATCAGAAATTATTCTATGTGATAGAAGATTACAGGAAAAATAAAACGATGTCTCTAAATAGCACAATTTTTCAGAAACCATGAACATCATATATACGTTCGGAACCCTCGGTGCGCAAGCCGACTCGCTCTTGATCGGCTTTTTAAACGTAAAATGTTCTTCTTTTTGTATGAAACAGTAATAAGTCGAGTATTTATTAATGATTATTCAATTTAAAAATACAAAAAAAAACATGATTCGTGACTATAAGTATTTACAGATAATAATATGTATTTACAGAATTATATTATTCATTAGAATTATTACTACAACTTTCTAAGTTAGATTGGTTCCATTCAATGACTTATTCATTATATCATGACATTGGGGAACAAATGTAACCTGGGCCTCAAGTCTGCTATTACAATAGTGTCAGAATGGTCGATCATTGATTTCATAATTGTTGATTTTGACAAGTTTGGTAATCTACTATTATAATGACGTCATTATGACTTTCCAATGGTCGGCCACTGACACTACATTGAAAGAAATTGCATATATTGGTAATCTCGTACATAATGACGAATGAATGACATTTCTACTAATGGGTTTTATAATAATGGCAATACTACAATGCCATTATAATAACACAATTATATTACGAGAACATTGACTGACCAATGATCGACCATTATGAATTTACCAGATTACGAACTTTTAGCAAAATGACAATGGCATGACAATGTTCGTGTTGGAATGACTGAATTTATAAAAATAGCAGACTTAGGCCCCTGGAGAGATGTATTAATGTAATAAGTAATGTAATAATTTTAATTAAGATTTAATTTCGCGGGTTACTGATTCAATAATGACTTTGTCATTTTCTTAGGCTCGTTGGTTACACACAAAAATTAAAAAAAAAAATATCTTTTCCCCAGAGGAAAATATGCTATTTTATCCCCGCTCTGGTACGCTACAAGGACAGACTTTTTGACCAACAGGAGTGAAAAACATTTTGTGAACCAACAGTTGCAGATACTTTTAGTTTCAAGTTTCTCTATAAGTAATGCTACAACAATAATCTTACTTCTTCTCTCATGTTCGCATCACGTGTCTACCACCACTAGATAAAAAAAAAAATATTTACCGCTATTGTACACCAGCCTTAAAAGCTTAACCCGTACGTAAGCGCTTTTGCTTCAAACGTCATCAGCGATTTTCCATCAATGTACTCCTATCCTAAAGTCGCAGCGAGATTGCGGAGTACTTTGCATGCAGGTGTTACTGCGACGGAAACGTCCCGAAGGGAATTCCGTGGCGCATACATTTTTTTGACTATTCATAAGTAGAACACTTTTTTTTAATGATCCAGTTGCCAGTGACGGTTACTTTCGACAATTTTACCTTTTTAACCGTTTTTAGTGCTGGCAACTTTAATGTTGAAGTTTGTGTGGAACTGAGGACTGTGGCTAGTTAGTGTGGGTGTTGAATTTGAGAGAACTGGTAACTTTTGTAATGTTATGTAACTTCTAAGTGCTGTGGGCCGTGTGTGGACGTAGCCACTGCTTGGTTTGATAATACGATTATAATCCATTTGCTCTGTTCTACCAACTACTACTAACTGACTAAAAGGTTTTCTTTAGAAATATGTTGACTAGTGCCCATTGGTAGGATAACAAGTACTTTAGTCTCTTTATCTTTAACCTCTAATTTCTTGAATTTACTGATTGCTAAGCTCTTTCCAGCCCATAACTTACGGCTCCAGACCTCAATACAACGTTTTAGTTTCAGAAATCACGTTTAACCACCATTTACCACTGAAAGTACATTCAAAAATGTACAGATGACATGCAACAAAATACATAACAGCAATTTGGAAACAATTTTATGCGCCAACACTTAATTTTAGAGAGATAAACATGATTTACAATGCAAAATTATACGCTTATGTTACGATTAGCTCTTGCCAGCATTTTATGGGGTATGATGTGTGTTTTCCCCCACAGCATAATCAGCCTAAAATGTTCCTTCTGTTAGGAGATAGGCCTCCTCTCTCTATGAGGGAGTGGGCTGTAATCCACTACGCAGGTCCATTACGGGATGGCGGATGTCACATATCTTTTAATTTTTAGTTCTAGGCCATGCCCCTTTCATCACTATGTTTTCCTTCACCGTTTCGAGAGCAGTGGTGATGAATTAATTTACACAAAGTAAAGTGCCTGCCTGGGTCGAACCTACGACCTACAACTCGTAATTCGCGTTATTAAGTGCTTATTAGGTTCAAATTAAATAATTTTGTTTATAGCAGAAGTGACTGCTTACAAAACCCACACTGGGCCCGGGTCATGGATTACGGCCCCCAATCACCTGTGTTCCAGCAGAAAGAAGCTAGAAATACATAGACTGAGAAACTATTTTACCTAGTCTGAGCTCCATGTTATGTCTAATAACAGCCGTACTTAGCAGTACTTTCAAATCCCATTATTTCCTTTTTCTCTCGCTTTCTTAAACGATTAGACATGGATAAAGAAAAAATTGGTATTCACAAAATATATAATAAATACAGCATTGTTTTTACAATGCACATTTGCATTTGATTACTTCATTAATTCATCAGATCGTAATTTGAAATTATTATATTTTTTCATTTGAAAATATATGTCCACTGGTTAGTAAAAAGAACTTATCAACTAAGGGTTAGTAATTATTAATTAAGGATACATCAATTTACATTCATCCCTGCCGCTCAAGCAACCGGACAGAGTTTTTAAATATTGGCGCATCATGTTGTTCAGCTAGGGTTTGCAAGATACTGTTGCTGCTAGCCCGCATTCTGCTTATAAATGATGCGGTCTTCTTCCTCATAACGGCATAAAAGTCGTCAGTTCGTGCTTACCACAAACATGCTAGACACGCTGCAGAACATCATATTGGACCGTCTGCTTTAGACAGAGGATAGCACTCTCAGTGGAAAGTCCAGGCTGAAACCCAAACTGTGCATCATGTAAAGTTATCCATTTGTCAAGTTTCTTGTCCAGCAAACCGTCCAACAACTTGGCAATTACAGTGGCCAAGGATATCGCTCTGTAATTCTCCTTGTCCAACACATCCCCAGTCAAATTTTTGACGATTGGTACCACTATTGTCCTCGGCATATCGTGTGGAAGGTATGAGTAACTAATGCAAAGCGTGAAAAACAGCGCCAGCACTCTAGGCAGTATCCCAGCACATCTGAGGTGCTCAATGCTGAGACCGTCGTAACCTGGAGACTTTCCCTTAGTCATATTTTCAATTAATTTAGCTACACGCTTGACAGAGAAACGGATCGGTTCATAATCACGACTAGTCTCATCATCGATCACCCCTTGAGCCGGCCCAAGTGGAGATGATACCATAAATCGTTTATATCATAAGTCTTTGAATCGTGATACCATAAGTCTTTGAACATGCGGGCTATGTCTTCCGGCGAACCAAATTCTCCTACACTCACAGGGCGGCCCGGTCCAACCTACAGATTATTGGTCGACTTCCAGAACTCAGAAAAATTCTTAGACGCTTGGTGCGACGCTAAATGTTCATCTTAATCTGATTCTGGTGATTTTGGCACCATTTTAGCCGACCCCTAAAGATTTTCTGACTCCCTCTCATCTCCTCCCGAATTCTACCAGATTTATATGCCTCGTTCTTTTAACTTTAAATTAGACGTCCGAATCCACTTTTCGAAAAAGTTAGTTAAAAACTAAAACCCGACTACTGAAAAATCACGCTCTAAAAAGTATGAAACAAGAAAATATTCTCATACGAAATTGTTATGTACAAACTATTCAATATTTATAAAAATGGATACCTAAGTACATGACATATTTTGCAAACACAAAAACCAAATCTGATCAAACTGTTTGCTTGAACCTTGACTTAAACTCAGTTCAAATATTCTAAGTTCACTGAAATGATTACGGAAAACAGAATCATCGGCTTACTCACTGTTACCAAAAATAAAAACCGATCCATATTTATGGTTTAATCGAACTCTCTTCAACCCTTTTTTGCTTTCAATAAAACCTTTTTTATGAAATCGATCCCGTCCTTTTTTGATCGGGCAAAAATATTATAAGGGTCAAAGCAGGGTTACACTCATGGGGTTTCGGGTTTATTGACTGCTTGCAATGTTGTTAAAATGTAATAAAAGATGCTGACATTTTATGTCTTTATCAGCCATCTTAAACCGATGAGTCAACTTGAAGGATTTTATAACATTTCGTGATATATCTAACAGTTCTCAATTTTACAGAATAATATCTAATTTTAATAATATTATAGTACAGTTGGGGACCAGCATTACCTGACCCCTCTTTCATTATTCTTCTTTGATCAGGTAATGCTGGTCACTGACTGTACCTAATATTTAGTCATTATAATATAATACTGCGTTTTGCCGAGTCCAATCCACATCGAAGGGTCGCTTCTCGAAGTAGTGAAAGAGTACCTCTACCTAGGGCAAGTTTTCCAGCTTGGTAGGCATAATTTTGAGAGCCGACAGAAGGAGGTTTGGTTGGGCAGCGTTAGGAAAACTGCGTCAAGTCTTCTCGTCGCCAATCCCGCAGTGTTTAAAGACTAAGGTTTTCAACCAGTGCGTCCTGCCTATGATAAAATACGGTGCCGAAACGTGGACACTAACAGTTGGGCTAATCCACACATTCAAGGTTACTCAGCGTGCTGTGGAGCGGGCTATGCTTGGATTTTGTTTGAAGGATATGATCAGAAATGAAGTTATCCGGAAGAGAACCGTAGTTACCGACATAGCCTGCAAAGCAAGCAAGCTGAAGTTGCAGTGGGCTGGCCATGTTTGTCGAAGGACCGATGGCCGGTGGAGCAGACGCGTCCTGGAGTGGAGATCGCGTATCGGCAAGCTCAGTGGGGGACGCCCCCCAGCTAGATGGACCAACGACCTTAAAAAGGTGGCTGGGTCAGACTGGATGCGGAAGGCGGAGGACAGGGTGTTGTGGCGCAGCCTGGGAGAGGCTTATGTCCAGCAGTGGACTGTTATAGGCTGAGTTGATATATAATATTGTTATATTTAGTATCTTATCAAATGTTTATTTGTGGAGGTGAATGCTACAAATCTCTCACATCGACACAAAATATCTCAAACAGAATTAATTATGCCGTTGTAAGAATACTAGCCTAAATGGCTGAATGTAGTTGAGCAGCTGACAGACCAGACCAGACGTACATTCAAGTACCGCCATTCGTAGAGCCTATTTAAAAGCACCCCGATGTGCACACCAGAACCAGTTCTAATTTATTGTAAATTTTGACGTTAAAAAGCGCCTTTTTATGTCGTTTTAAGTGTTTTTTTTGACCTACAAAAAATAAATGATTTGACTTTGACATCTGTAGTGCATCAGTATCACAAGGGCTTAGCATCGGAATAACAATTATGAAAATAATTTTGCTGTTCCCAACAGGGTCCATATTGAACCAACATTGCCAGTAATCGTTGATAAACAATACCATACAATCCCGGATAATAATCTCCAACACATCGCCACACAATGTGTCAACTTGAAACAACATCTACCGGTCATCATGAATTTCATGTACATACACTGTGTAACGAGATGGGGAAGTGTGTTGAACATGAAAAATTACCTTGCTACGAATACGTGCGTTCTACGATAATATATGAGCTATAATATTACACACACAGACACATAGTTTTTCTCTTTTATCGGCGAACAATATGAAAATAGCTCATCAATCAACTCAGCATATCACAGTCCACTGCTGGGCATAGGCCTCTCCCAGGCTGCGCCACAACACCCTGTCTTCCGCCTTCTGCATCCAGTCTGTCCCAACCACATTTTTAAGGTCGTTGGTCCATCTAGCTGGGAAGCGTTTCACATGATACGCTGCTTCCACTCCAGAACTCGTCTGCTTCACCGGCCATCGGTCCATTGACAAACATGGCCAGCCCACTGCCACTTCAGCTTGCTTAGTAACTATCTTAATTTCTGATTTTATCCTTCAAAGAAACTCCGAGCATAGACCGCTCCACAGCGAGCTGAGCGATCGCGAATTTGTGGACCAGCCCGACTGTCAGTGTCCACGTTTCGGCACCGTATTTCATAACGGGCAGGACACACTGGGTGAAGACCTTAGTCTTTAAACATTGTGGAATAAGCGATGAGAAGACTTAGCAAAATTTGCCAAACGCTGCCCAACCCAACTGTTTCCTTCCGTTTAACTGTTCTTTCTCAGTTTTGTCTACCGAGCTGGATGTCTTGCCCTAGGCAGACATACTCCTTCACAACTTCGAGAAGCGACCCTTCGATGTGGATTGGGCTCGGCAAGACCTGTGAAATCCTAAGTGAAGACCTAAGCGACCACCTGACAGCTAAAGGGTCTCGCCTTCACTTCCTGGCCAGGGACCTAACGAAGTCGGGAGCTTACAAATTCTGCTGGACAGCTTATGGAAAGGTCCACGTAAAGAAAGATGAAGGTTCGCCCACCATTCCAATTAGAACTGAAGAGCAGATACATAAGCTCATGGGGGCCAAATGACTCCCAGCGAATAATCAACCACGCTACTTTCATATTTTACCCTGCTATGTGATAATTAATACTGCTGTGGTTATCTCATTGTTTTTTTTTGCTATATCTTTCCTAAAAGGCGACCCTTTTGGTTTGTGTAATTTTTCAATGTCCCACTTTTTATTGTATTTTCTTCATTCATGTATAAATATAACTATCATAACACATGTTAACACACACATTCACACAGCTGATACTCACACTTACACAAACATGCTGTATACTTTAAAAATAACCCAGTACTCTAATCCGAGCTTCAGTCAGCCTAGTACGCGTGGTTACTGTCTTAATACAACTTGTATGTTACATTTCTCTAATTTACTTTGTGGCAACGTCTATTCAGTTTATAATTCACACAAATGGGTGACACCCTTCAAACTCTAGATGAGATCGATCAGATCGAAGTTGCGCGCGCATACCATAACAACACATTCACTTACATTAACCTAAAACCTAGCATAATGTGCCCAGTCATCAAAATAATACATAAACTTCTACAACTTACTCTAAATAACCTAAACACTTATCTTAAAGAAACGTATATTCTACTTACAAATACTTTAAATGAATGACGCACTATTAACCGTAACCGATATAGATAGTATCGAAATTGCCCGTTCAGTCGAATGCGGGATCTCAGAGCTTGGCAGACACATACAAATTAATAAGAATGACCTCACTATTATTTCCCAAAACATAAGGAGTATTTATTGTAATTTTGATGATTTCGTGCTCAACTTATCAACTTTTCCGTCAGACACAGATATTATTATACTGACGGAATGTAGGTTAAGTGCTAATAAACCTATTCCACAACTGAATAATTATGAATCCTACTTTACTAAACGGCAGCTAAACCAAAATGATGGGGTAGTTGTGTATGTAAAACAATCCTTGAAACCGAAAGTTACGGAAATTGAGCTATCACAAGCGTCCTGTCTTCAACTGGACATTCTAAATAACATAGTGTTATGTACTTACCGCTCCCCCTCAAACACAAACACGGATAGCTTCATAAACTCCCTTAGTACTTACCTAGATAAATTAAACTCTCACAAAAGCATTATCCTTGCGGGAGACATAAATATAAATATTAAACCTAAAGAAATAGAATCGTCTCATGAGCGTAATAATAGGAACAGTTATCTTAATATGTTGTCATTGTATGGAATACTACCTGGACATACGCTACCCACTAGAGAAAGAAACTGTCTGGATCATTTCATGCTAAAAATCAATAAAAAGAAGGTATCGGCATTTATTGCCATACTTCATACCTCTATCACTGACCACTTTACAACATTTTTGTCCCTGTCTAAACTAAAAAACACCCGCATTCCAAAAAAAACCGCTACAATTATTGACTTTGAATTAGCTATGAAGGACTTACAGGAAAAGAATCTAGCCGAATTGCTGTTTTGTAATGATCCAAATCTACTGACCAACCTTCTCATAAATAAACTCACGAATACTTTAAAAAGCAGTAGTACCACTCGCACCATATCAAACAGTAAACAGATTATTAAACCGTGGATTACCAACGGCATACTACGTTGTATAAGAAACCGTAATAAATTGCAAAAACGTTATAAATCTGATCCATACAATGATATTACAAAAATAACTTACAATAGATACAGGAATTACTGTAACAATTTGATAAAAAAACTAAAACGTAAATATGAAAGGGATCTGCTAGCAAAATCTGTTACAAATAATAAGCTACTCTGGAAAAATATTAAAGATATCACTTATTCCACCAAATTAAATAATCACAACTCTGAACTACTAAATATTAAGTCTTCTCCTCTTGAATCAGTAAATTTTATTAATGATCATTTCGCTAACGTTGGTAAACAGTTGGCTCAGCAAATTCTGCCTAGTAATAATTACCCCATAAATCAACATATGAAACTACCTGTACAATGTAATTCTTTTGTTCTCCTGGATACTGACCCCAATGAAGTTGATCGAATCTTGATGGGTCTTAAATCTGATAGTGCCCCCGGTTGGGATAATGTCTCGACTAAATTTCTAAAGCACATACAAAAGGAAGTTGTTCCAGTAATAACTCACCTTGCAAACCTCTGCTTCCAAAGCGGCATCTTCCCTGATCTACTAAAATATTCCATTATTACTCCCGTTTATAAGGGCGGGGACAGAGACGATGTCAACAACTACAGGCCTATATCTGTCTTGCCATCCATTTCTAAAATACTGGAAAAATTAATTAATAATAGACTAATAAAATACTTTTCAAAATTTAATTTACTATCCCTCAACCAATTTGGCTTTAGACAAGGCTTATCCACTGAGGATGCAGTTACAGCACTCAGTTCTCTAGTAACTGAACACCTTAACACTGGCAATAAATGCCTGACTGTCTTCCTGGACCTTAAAAAAGCTTTTGACACCGTCTCTGTCCCTGTTCTTGTGAGTAAACTGGAAAAAGCTGGAATAAGAGATACCCCTCTGAAATTGCTTAAAGACTATCTCTCGTCTAGAAAACAAAGGGTAAAGGTGGGTGAACTGACCAGTAGTGATGCTGAGGTCACATATGGCGTTCCCCAGGGCAGCGTACTGGGCCCTACACTATTCCTGGTATATTTAAATGATCTCTGCAACATGCATATCAATAATGCAAAAGTTTTTTCATACGCCGATGATACCGCTGTCGTTTTCTCTGGGAAATCCTGGCAAGACGTGAAACTCAAAGCAGAGATGGGCATGGCACAAGTAACTGATTGGCTAAATAATAACCTGCTCACTTTAAATACGTCAAAAACCAATTACATTTGCTTCAGTATTAACAAAAGTAGTCAACCAAGCGAGGATCTCAATCTAAGAATACACACATGCGGTGATACCAATAACAGATACTGTTATTGTTCATGCATAAAACAAGTAGCTCAAATTAAATATCTAGGCGTGATAGTCGATCAGCGGTTATCCTGGTATCCACATCTAGAACAGGTCTCAAATAGGGTTAGGAGATTAAGCTGGATCTTTAAAACACTTCGACATGTTGTTCCAAATAATATTACGAGTAAACGAGACCCCCCAAGAAATGTTCTTAATGAGATCTACATGGCTTTGGTGCAGTCTGTCTTGTTATATTGCATCCCTATTTGGGGAGGTGCAGCGAAAACTAATTTTATAGACGTGGAGCGATCCCAACGAGCTCTGATAAAGATAATGTACTACAAAAGTAAAAGATATCCTACTGATATCTTATATAAAATGAGTAATCTGCTTTCCGTAAGAAAACTGTACATTATCCAAATAGTTTTAAAAAAGCATAAAACCCTGCAATATGATCCACACTTATTACGAAAAAGGAGGACCGACATTGTTGCACAAATTCCTAAAACCAAAACCATGTTTGCTTGTAGACAATTTAATAAACGGTCTGCTCAACTGTACAACAAAATAAACAGGCATATTAACATATATTCAAAAAAAAGTTATGAATGTAAAAAGACAATAACCAGTTGGATAAAGACACTTACATATGATGAAACGGAGGCACTTTTAGAGCACATAAAGTAGCAGATACACTCACACATACACTCTCACTTACACTTTAACATACACTCCTTACACTCTAACATCCACTCTCATACACTCTCGCATACACTCGCGCACACACCCCCATTCACTCTCACATACAATCACACATACAGACACACTACGCACTGGTATTCACACTCGAATCACACTCTCACTAACATACTTGTTTTTATTTGATATTTTAAGATATTTTAGGTAGGTACCTACGGAATTGTTTTATAGATTAAGATTATGCTGTACTATGGAAGAGCGGAGTCTCCTAACACAGGCATTGTTTGCTTAAAAGGAGGCTCCAGACATGAAACCCTTTATATGTAAACTGAAGCATAAAATAAACATTTTTAATTTTTTTTTTTTTTTTTTTAATTTTAATTTAATTCCAATGTGCCTGCACGGAGCTGCACGATCATATTAAAATTGGTAAACAAGATTTGACCATTATTTCTCAGAACATAAGGAGCATTTTTTGCAACTTTGAAGACTTCACACTTTTACTGTCAACATTAAAATTTGAAACGGACATCATAATTTTGACCGAATGTAGGCTACACACGAATAAACCTATACCTCAACTTGATAACTATCTCTCTTTTTCAACTAGTCGTCAACTAAATCAAAATGACGGTGTAGTACTTTACGTAAAAAAAAACTTAAAACCTAAAGTTAAAGAAATAAACCTGACTCATGCTTCATGTCTACAGTTGGAAGTACTTAATAATATTATTCTAGGCGTGTACCGATCCCCATCCAACCCAAACACGGAAATGTTTGTAGATTCTCTTAGTACTCACCTCAATACTTTAACTTCTCATAAAAGTATCATTATAGCGGGGGATATTAACATAAATCTCAAATCTAAAGACACTGAGCCGCCGCATGAATACAGAAATAGGGTAAACTATTTAAATATGTTATCACTATACGGAATACTACCTGGACATACTTTACCTACTCGTGAATCCAACTGTTTAGACCATTTTATGATCAAAATAAATAAAAAGAAAATATCTGCTTCTATTGCTATATTACACACTTCCATCACCGACCACTTCACTACCTTACTATCGTTATCTAAGCTAAAAACTAAAGTTATTACCAGTAAAACTAGAATATCTATTGATTTTGATCAAGCCTTAAACCACATTAGAGAAAATAAAATAGCAGACCTACTGTTTTGTAGTGACCCGGACCATCTAACTGACCTACTAATATATAAATTAACTGATTCTATTAATCAAAGCACTGTTACTAAAGCCATTCCTAACAGCAAGCGTATTGTTAAGCCATGGATAACTGCCGGTTTACTAAGATGCATTAGGAATCGCAACAAACTTCAAAAAAAAGCACGTAACGACCCTTTTGATAATATCCTAAAAATAACTTACCGTCGATATCGCAACTACTGTAATAACCTAATAAAAAAGTTAAAAAGAAAATTTGAAAGAGACCTACTAACTAATTCTGTAACAAATAATAAATTATTGTGGCAAAACATTAAAACCTTAACTTACACAAATAATACAAAAAGTCATAACACTGAATTATTACAAATGAGATCAAATTCAACTGAGTCTGTTAATTTCATTAATGACTACTTTGCAAATATTGGCAAAGAGCTAGCCCAAAAAGTTCAACCTTCAGCACACAACTTAAATTCTTTTAATTCTGAAACACTGTCTACACAGTTAAACTCGTTTGTTCTTTTGGATACGGATACCGAAGAAGTCGATGGGGTCTTGATGAGCCTAAAGTCTGACAGTGCACCCGGCTGGGACAACGTGTCCACAAGATTTTTAAAACATATTAGACAAGATATTGTTCCCATAATAACCCACTTGGCTAATCTTTGCTTTGCAAAGGGCAGCTTCCCTGCACCACTTAAGCAATCTATAATCACTCCTGTTCACAAGGGTGGGGACAGAGACGATGTCAACAATTACAGACCTATATCCATCTTGCCAGCCATATCGAAAATTATTGAAAAGCTTATAAACAAGAGGCTCTTAAAATTTCTACACAAATTTAACATCTTAAGCAGCTCTCAATTTGGATTCAGGCCGGGATTATCAACCGAGGATGCAGTTACTGCTCTTAGCTCCCTAGTGGTTGGTAATCTGGATAGCGGTAACAAATGTCTGACGGTTTTTCTGGACCTAAAAAAAGCGTTTGACACCGTCTCTGTTCCTGTCCTCTTGAACAAATTAGAAGCGTCAGGTATAAGAGGAATTCCACTTAAAATGTTTACCGACTACCTCTCGAACCGGAAACAAAGAGTTAAGGTGGGAGAATACGTTAGTAACGATGCAAAAGTCACTTTAGGTGTGCCTCAGGGAAGTGTGCTAGGCCCTACATTATTCCTACTTTATATTAATGACCTCTGCAACCTTAAAATAAATAACGCTAGAGTTTTTTCCTACGCTGACGATACTGCAGTAGTGTTTTCTGGGAAGTCTTGGGACGATGTTGCTAGAAGTGCTGAAGCTGGTATGACTCAAATTGCTAAATGGCTCTCAAATAACTTACTTACACTTAACACAGCTAAAACAAATTACATATGTTTTAGCATATCACACAGGACACAACCAAACCCCGACTTTATTATAAAGGTACACGAGTGTGACAATCCAATTAACTGCCTATGTCCAACATTAGTCAAAGTTTCTCAAACCAAATATCTTGGTATTGTTGTTGACCAAAGATTATCTTGGTACTCCCATCTGGAACAAGTTACCAACAGAATTAGAAAACTGAGTTGGATTTTCAAAAATTTAAGGCATATCGTGCCAAATAAAATAACCGCTAACACAAATAAACCCAGAAATCTACTCAATGAAATATACATAGCTATAGTCCAGTCTGTCTTAGTATATTGCATCCCCATTTGGGGTGGGGCGGCTAAGACTAAATTCATAGACCTGGAGCGGGGACAACGGACTCTAATAAAATTAATGTACTTCAAAAACCTAAGGTACCCCACACAAAGTCTTTATCAAATAAGTAATTTACACTCTGTTCGCAAACTATATGTAATTAAAACTATTCTCAGGAAACATAAAACTCTTAATTTTGATCCCAGCTTAACCCTGAAAAGAAGAAAGGATATAATAGTTGAAGTTCCTCAAACTAAAACCAAGCTCGCCCGTATTCAATATGACAAACGCTCAGCTCAGCTTTACAATCGAGTAAACAAAGAGATCTACATATACAATAAACAATTAACTGACAGTAAAAAAATAGTAACTAATTGGATAAAACCACTTACATATGATGACACGGAGAAGCTACTGGAATAAAATAAAAACCTTACACTTAATGCTCTCATCTTTCGTAGTTGTCGTATACAGTCTGATTCATTCATTGCCACTTACACTCACTCTGTATTTTACATTAAATTTAACAAACTCTCACATTATCACTTAACTTTCATACACACAGATGCTCACATTCAACATTCAAATTCACATTTGCACACCTTTATACTCACAGTAACACTCCTTAGTATTCACACTCACACACCCCCATTTTCACATTTACACACCTTCATAGTCATAGTCACATTCACACACCCTCATACTCACATGCACACACCCCTACTCTCACTCACACATTTGCATGCTTCTTGTCTAGTTTTAATTTTCTCTTTTCATTTTAAATCGCCTGTTTTTATAACACTTAAAACAAGTAATTTTATGTTAATATTTTAAGTTTGGAAGAGCGGAGTCTCCTAACACAGGCTTTTTTGCTTAAAAGGAGACTCCAATCACTAGTTGTTAAATTTACTTGTATAACAAATAAAACATTTTCATTTCATTTTCATTTTCATTTCATTTCATTTCATTTTCAAATCTACATGACTTTCGTCTTGTCCAAATTCATGCCGAGGCCAACCCGCCAAGAGGCTCTATTTAGGCTGTGCAGAATCTGATCTAACTGTTCTGTTTCTGCCATAATGACGATGTCATATGTAATGCGAAGGGGTGACATGTACTCGCCGTTCACGATAATTCCCTGTCCAGACCAGTACAGCATCTTGAAGACGTCCTCCAATGCATTGGTGAACAGTTTCGGGGATATCACATCCCCCATCTCACCCCTCGGAGCAGTTGGACGGGGCTGGTTTTCTGATCCTGGTTCTGGACAGTCATCGTGGCAGCGTCATACAACACTTTGATGCAGCGCCAGTCAATTCGTCGTCTTTGCAGAGAAGCTAGAACTGCCCATATTTCGATGAAGTCAAAGACTTTTTCATAGTCCACAAATGCCATACACAGCGGCTGGTTGTACTCCTTGGACATCTGTACAATTTCCCGAACAATATGGATGTGGTCTACGGTAAATGATAAATGATAAATGATAAATGATTTATTTCTGTAAGTAGGTTTGTACAAACACTTTTACACGTCAATCATATTAAAAAAAACTAGATGAGGTCGGCGTTTCGTATCCGACTACTCTGAGAAGAAAGGCCGAAACAAACTCAGAGGTCACAGTCTCTTTTTAAAGTCCAGACATAATCTTGGTCAGATCATGTGAAGACCATGTAGATTGGTGCCTGAAATGATCTTTTGACGAAAGAACCACACAGGTTGAGGGGACCTGTCCAGTCAGTGCACGCATTTGTCAGTAGTCGTGCAGCTCAACTAAGAACTTAAGGAGCTCAACGATTCAACGAACAATACCAAAGAAAGGACATTTGGGTAGGCCGCATAAAATCACTCAAACTGCCAGACTATGATAAAAACTAAATGAGAAAAAAAAGGAAAATGAACAATAACCCACATAGTCTTCACATTTACAATACTTAAAACAATATAATACTTAACAAAGTAAATATTCATGTCATTGTATATATAAAATTAATCACTGTCAATGTGTATATAAAATACGGATATAATCTTGGTCAGATCATTTGAGAACCATGTAGATTGGTGTCTGACATGGTCTTTTGACGAAAGAACCACACAGATTTGAGTGGACCTGTCCAGTCAGTGCACGCATTTGTCAGTTATCGTGCAGCTCAACTCAAAACTTAAGGAGCTCAGCGATTCGACGAACAATACCAAAGAAAGGACAATTGGTTAGGCCGCATAAAGTACTCAAACTGCCAGACCTGCATTAAAATTTTTTTTGATTGAGAATAAAAATAAAAAAACAATTCACATAGTCCTCACATTCATAATAATTAAAATAATATAATACTTTACAAAGGTACTGAAGCCTTTTCGAAAACTGGATTGTTCTGGCGGCTGAAACACGTCAAGTCTCTTGGCGAGACAGTTCGTGATGACTCTCGAGAACAGCTTGTATACGTGGCTGATACGTGAGATGGTTTTATAGTTCTTTAGCAATTTTCGGTCACCTTTTTTGAAGAACAGAACCATCTTCCTATCCTATTTCTTTCCGTGGATGCCGTAAAAGGCAAATAAGGGACTTACTAGAAAGTGGGCAGCAGCGTTCTCTATACATTTTAATACCATAATGCGATCGCCAACCCGCCTGCCAAGCGTAGCGATTACGGCAAATCCCCCGCCCCCTATGGAGCAGCCCTTTGTCCAGCAGTGGACGTCTTTCGGCTGAAATTATGAATGATGATGATGAGAACACACACACAGTACCAGTAATCCACGCCTCAAGCGTTGTACCCTCTAAGAGTTGAGAAAAAAACATGCGGTTGTAAAAATCACGACAGTCAGCCAGCTGGCGGCGAGGCGGACTGCCCAGGGAGTGCCAGACGTAATTACATCTAAGTGGGTAGAGCCACTCGCGGAGGCTTTTTAAATGCACCCATTGATTTTGTACGCTGTGTACACTGCTTATTATAACCTTTATAAGTACTAAACTTCGTTTTACTTTTACAAACGCGTTCAATATAATAATGCACTGAGAGTACTGCTGTGGCTGTCGTGACGTTATAGTGCGTCAGGGATGTTTGCGTATAGCAACATTGATAGTTTTGCCGCCATTATTAGAAAAAGACGTGCATCCCTGGTGTCGCATGTTTGCAGCAGCACCAACAGTATTCTCAGCGTATTCGCAAATCGGTGGGATTCACCGATGTCCTGGACCTTTAACTTTAGATTTTATTTTCAACGACTCAAAATTAGAAACCGTTAACGAAGTTACCTCACTCGGACTACTCGTAGTTATTGACACACTTATAAACTGGCAATCACACATACAGAAAACTCACTCGAAAATTTCTAAATTCTCTTACGCCCTTCGTGAAATAAAAAAGACCACCAATTTACAAACAGCTCTCTCCACCTATTACGCTTATGCCTATGCGTGGCTTAGCTATGGTGTCACCCTTTGGGGAAACAGCACAACAAACACTTTTCACCCTGCAAAAGAAATTGGTTAGAATATTGGTAAACATTGAGTAAACAGACTGATAGTTGTAAACCTTTCTTTCAAAAACATAATATTTTAACCCTTCCCTGTATATACATTTTAGAAACGTGCAAATTCGTGCGGAAACATCAAGAATTTTATTCAAAACGTGAACACATTCAGACACGCTATCTACTCAGACACCGATCTAGGCTAAACTTACCAAGTTCTCGATTGAAAATGCACTCTACAAGTCCTTATGTAATGTCCATTAAATTATATAATAAAATACCCGCAACAATAAAAAAAGAAGAGAAAATTAACATATTTTTGAAGAAACTTAGAGAATTATTGCTAAGTAAAAGCTACTACTCGATAAACGAGTATCTAAGTGATAGACTTATAAAGTCATAACTTTAAATTTTACTTGTTTTTATTAATTAATAGTACCTATATCTCTTTACCTGTTTATATTTTATGTATCTTGCAAAATACCTTCATCATTATTTTAATACAGTTGTTTTACTAAGTAATGTTTGTATAATAACAAATGCTTCCTCTCTCCTAACTCACTTATTTTTCGATGATCTAATTATAAGTTTACCACCTAAGAATATCTACATGTGGAATGCAATAAAAGTATTGAGTATGTTGCGTAGATGGATGCAACTCCACGCTGAATTATAATTTTAATTGTTTGTTAATCTGTGTCTGTACTAACACAAGAGAGCAGTGGTGGCCCATAAAAGCGCCTCCCTGAGGCGCTTTACTTTGTGTAAATAATTATATCACCACTGCTCTCAAAACGGTGAAAGAAAACATCGTGAGGAAACAGGCATGTCCTAGAACCGAATATTCGACGACATGTAACATCTACCAACCCGCACTGGGCCTCTCACAGAGAGGAGGCCTGAGTTCCAGCAGTGGGAAGATAATAGGCTGATAATGTACTAACACTAGATGATACGTAAAATTGTTACTAACCCTAATGGACTTTGTCTGAAAATAAAAGTATTCTATTCTATAAACTGAAACAACCTTATTCGTGATGTTTTTCAATAAGGTCAGGTGCGTAGTGCTTGCAACCGGCGTGCGTGTATGCCCAGATGTATGAACGTAAACGAAGCAAAAGGGGTATGTCCGCAGTTTCTGTCTACCTTCATGAGATTAAAGCGTGAGTATTACCAAAAATAGTTATCCCTAAATTCTCTGGAAAGTATGAAGAATGGGTTTGTTATTTTATGTTAAACTGAAAATCTAAGTGTGGCATGTAATAGTTTCTAGAAACATGAACCGGCTTCTAACCAACCACCAAAATTCTTAGGTTACAAAGGAATATTCTTACTGAGATATTAATTTATAATAGGTGAAATTGAAGGACTTAGTGAAGATACCTTATAAATGTGGGTACTCTATTATTTAGATACCACAATTTCTTATCATAGTAATTTCACTAACCTCGTTTTACACTCGCAGAATAGTGAGTTTAATTTCTGTATATTTAAAGTAAGTTTGTAATTACAAGACGCTAACAATTCTAATAATAATTAACCAGCCTGAAATTATCCTCCAGCTGAGTAAACACCTCTTCTAATACAGCAAAGTAATGAGCATTGAACGGTGACTGTGTGGCGGGAATTTTGAAATTTGAGATTCTTTTCGCAGATTTTTATCTTTACCAAACCTTTTTGATGTCACTCAATAGGGAAACACAAATTAATGATACTAAAACGCCGAAGTAGATATACACGCCTACTTAATGTGAATATCCTTAAAAACGCACTTCAACAATACTACACAACCAAAAGTGCACTCTAAAATCCGTATCATAACTTACAAGTTAACCTCGACCCTAAGGTTACATCTCTACCCACCACCAAAGACAAACTTAACAATATAAACAAATTTACAGCGAACCTTATTAAATTTGTTATTACTTTCAACAGCAGGTCTCATCTTTATGCAAAATTCTGTTGCCATATGGCCAGGTGCTACACCACAGGGATGAACAGAAAACCTACTCTATACAATATGTAGCGTTCTAGTAACCGGTTTACCGGTAAGCCCCTTTTCGTTGTGAGCGTCCTTGGAAACTTTTGAGGTTATGTCTAGTGGGCAAACAGCATGTTTTCATAATCATTTCAGCCGAAACACGTCCTCTACTGAACATGGGCCTCCTAGCGTCGCCACATACACCCAGTTCTGTGCTGCTCACATCCAGTGGCTTAATGTTTGCTAATTTAATAATCTCAATAATTACACAGGTGTATAATTATTGAGATTAATTAACGATGCGTATTGATCAGTATCGCCTATGACCGCTAAGTAGTGCAGTCACTGGACAGCAGCAGAAAGTAAGAGATGGGAATCTTGAAAAAATAGATGAGAAGTAACATAATTATATAAAATAATTTTGTTAGAATATGACATTATTTTCAAAAGATTCTGAATATTTGGGAACCTCGTCCTTTTTTTAATCTGTTTTTAAGCTTCTTATTCGGAAGCTCCTTAGTCTGTTTCTCCGGTGATTCTTCTGTTACTTGTTACTTTGTTACGAGGTCAGACACGAGTGCCATACTATTTTTGGAACAAGGAAAATAACTGGCGGGATCCCACCGCTCTTAAATTACAGATAAAATATGTCTTACTGGATTAAAAAAAAATTCCAGTGACATTAAATTTATTTTATTTTGTATTATATAATGATTAATGACATTCTTACCATTTACCAATTGCAAAGAATAACTTGACGTGACATGATTATATTACCTATCTCTTATCTTTTTCGAATACCTACCTACTAATACTAAATGACTTAAAGACTGGTTGTAATTTACTTATTGTATTGTGTTTTTATAAGTTTTGACTAAACTTATGTTATGAACCTACTAATTAATGTAACTAACTACCATTATGTTTTGCTGTGACCTGACAGGGTTCATGTACTAAAGCCGACAGTATTTTATTGTAAAATGTGTGATGTGCATATGAGCAAATAAATAAATAAAACACGTTAGTTATGTTGTGATATTTCGAAGGACGTTTGATTTGGCGGATACAGAAAGTAGATTCGAATATAATGATGTGTGAAATTTGAAATGTACGAATAGACAGTATTTTTTAACGTAATTTTTAACTCAAGTCCTCAGCTAGGCATGCGCCTCTGGGAGTATGCAGTCACAAAATTGAGTTTGCATTTGACGTGACTTTTGCGATACGGGTGCTATCGAGTTACTTAGATAACCTAACACCTGTTCCTGTTGGCCGACATCGTCTCACTGATGGGCAAAGATAACCTAACACCTGTTCCTGTTGGCCGACATCGTCTCACTGATGGGCAAAGGCCTGTCCTCATGACTGCCAGCTTTTTCGATCCAGTGCTAATGTGGACCGCTGGTTATTTGTTTGTCCTGTCTATGGCACGATTTTAGTATTCCATCAGAAATAGCAACTGGCTTCATCATCATCATTTCAGCCGAAAGAAGTCCACTGCTGGACATAGGCCTCCCCCAAAGGGGGATTTGCCATAATCGCCACGCTTGGCAGGCGGGTTGGCGATCGCAGTATGGTGTTAGAATGCATAGAGAATGCTGCGGCCCATTCTCTAGTAGGCAACTGGCTTACTATTGGTGATTTCTTAATCTATTAGTACACCGCAGAACATCAATAAGTCTAACACTATTACAGTGTATGAGCAAAGGAAAGCATCGCTTTTATACAAATATTATTTAATTTAGGAAGCGCTTTATGTGGACATACGACTCAATGTTTTTGTCAGACGATTAAGTCGATTCATTTTAGCAAATATTATGGTGTGACAACTTGTTAGAAGTTGTAAATTATGCTTTAACAAAGGCTTATTCTTGAAATTTATAAATCCAAAAGGTTGTAAAAGTACCATCATACTAACTACTCATCCATCGCTTTCCATCCGATGTGATCGAGGTCATGAACAGGCCTATTCCGCAATAAAAAAATGAATCAATTTAGATTAACAAGTTAAGATCTTCGCACATTAAGTATTGGCTAACAACAGCCCTCCCAATATTTTAAAGGTTTTCCTTCTCACCACCAACTGTAATGCTAAAAGCTGTTACAGACTCACGCGATATCGCGGGCGCGACAGGCAGCGACATAGAAATTGTTCTACTAGTGTTGCGTCGCGCCCGCGATATCGCACCAGTCTGTACGAGCCTTAACAGTCGATGCTTCTCAGCACATCGCTTTAATTTGTTCTCGGAAAGAAACCTGGAGCCTCTTTTTGTAGGCACCTAAAAATATTACAAACAAACGAATTTTTGCGTGGCTGATATTTATAAAGCAACAAGAAATTATTTTTGTTTAGTTTACAACGAAACTAGACATGGATATTGTATGTTCATGAAAAAAAAAGAAGCAAAGACGTACGGCTATGCACTAAAATAATAGACTCTGTGGAATTAGCTTGAAAGTTTCAAATGGCAAAGGGCAGGACACGTAGCCAGAGCCACAGATGAACGCTGGAGTGAGAGGGTTCTCCATTGGTACCCTCGTGCTGCATCACGCACCCGAGGCAGATCCAGACGCCGCGCCGGTGGCGCGATGATATTGTGGCCGTGACCGGTCCCACCTGGACTAGAATAGCCTAAGACGAGAGGAATGGCGAAAGATGGAGGAAGTCCTAAATAGGCACCCAATAGTATTAATAAAATTGAACAAGAGATTATTTATTTTATTTTATTCAATCAATTTATTTATTTAATAATCTATTTTTGTTCGGCAAAGCTGGACCTGAACGCAACCTGGTGGCAACGTCATTAAAAGATGCCCCACCCATAGATAAATATAACCCGTCTCTCCACTATGCCAATGCTTGCTCAAGAATGCATATCCGGTATGGCTCTAATAATCCTTCCATATCCCAAGGGCATATCTTCCCTACCATTATCGCGCCGGTCTACTCTTTGATATACAATGGTCTCTGTAGTCCCATGAGGTTCATCTTTGGGTTAATTCGAGTGATCGCGTCTGGTTTAACCGCGCTGGGGTCAGTGCATTTCATTCATTCATTTGATTATTGTTAAAATGCATGTTTAAATTCATTATCATCATTTCTGCCGAAAGACGTCCACTGCTGGACATAGGCCTCCCCCAAAGGGCCAGCCAGGGTTGCCATAATCGCCACGCTTGGCAGGCGGATTGGCGATCGCAGTATGGTGTTAAAATGCATAGAGAACGCTGCCGCCCATTCTCTAGTAAGTCCCTTAGTCACTTTTTCGACACTCAAGGGAAGAAATGGGATGGTGCTATTCTTTACGTCCGGCACCACGCAGACGATAATAATAAATCGAGATAGAGAAAATAAGATAATAAATTTAAACGAAATTACGACCAATCAGTCATTTGTGTGGCCCTTTATCTTTTCGGCCAATGTCACTTTATCATTACAGCCCACATAGCCAAATAAATCCACAACAACTTCGCAGGAAGTAAAAACAATTTAAAAAATAAACCTTCAGTAAGTATATCCAATAAACAGCTTTAATCCTTAAAAAGCTATATGCAATCACACGGTGTCAGTCTGCCAAACTGATGTGTATTATCCAGTAGGCTGTAGTCATATTGCAAAATGAGCGAAGGTTATTTGTTCAGATAAAACGGGTTTTATTGGCATCACCTCTGATTGGATTGCGGAGGTCAGACTGCAGTGGCTTCTAGCAAAATATTGTTATTAGCCTCCTCTGGTTAGTTTGAAATCGAAATACAATTATAAAATGCGAGGTGATGAGAATTACAGCTATTAGCACTTAATTGGGTTCTGATTCTATCGTATCGGTTAAAACTATACGAGAAAAAAACTCATGCAGAAGATAGGCTATATAAATGGCTAGTCAGGAAGGTAATGAGGCCGATTTGTGCTTGATAAGCTTGAAAGTTTGGTGAAAGATCCATGCATCCAAAAATACGAAACAATTATGAAAACTATCACTAAAAAAAATACACTTAAATGAAATGAGTGTATTGAAAAGATACATTAAAAAAAAAGAAAAAAAAGAAAGAAAATACGTTTATTTGCGGTAAACATAACGCAAAGAAATAAAAACACAAACACGAAAGAACAACACCGACATTTTAATGTATCTGACGCGGGTTCTGCAATTGCTGCTATGAATCATGATCTGGCTTGCATCAGCGTTTGGGCTAAGTCTTTTGGTTTGCAAATTAACCCAACTAAATCCCAGGCCATGATCATAGGTAGCAGATTCGTTCGCAATGTGGCTGCTGTTACATCTCTGATGCCTTTATATCTCGATGGTGTTCGCATTGACTATACCGAAACCGCCAAAGATCTGGGTGTCATTATTGACTCCAATCTTTCATGGCGTAATCAGGTCAACGAGGTCAGTCGAAAGGTACATTTCTCCTTTCATTCGCTGAGAAACCTTCAAGGTCTCCTGCCCTTGAAGACTAAAATTCATTTGGCACAAACGCTTATTCAGCCGATTATAGATTATGCCGACGCCTGCTATCTGGATGCTACTGAGGAGCTACTGAACAAGCTTGAGCGCATGCAAAACTTGTGCATTCGCTTTGTTTTTGGTCTTCGAAAGTATGACCATGTTTCTCACCTTCGCAAGGAACTCAAGTGGCTCCCAATCCGCCTTCGCAGGAACACTCGGATTTTATGTCTCCTCTTCAACATCTTACACAACCCGTCTTATCCTTCCTACCTGCGGGAGCGTTTTTCTTACGCTCGTCCTAGCGACGCTCCATGTAGATCGCACCTTAGATCCCTCCTTAAATCTCATCCTCATAAAACTAGCTACTATTCTTATTCCTTCTCGGTGCATGCTGTAAGATTGTGGAACTCACTTCCGCCTAGCATTCGTGATTTAAAAACAATTTCCTCATTTAAATATCAATTAAAAGAGCACTACCTTTCCTCTCAACTGTGAATATTTTTATATATATGTTTGTATATATATGCTTTATGTATTTCTTTAGGTATATGTAAGTTTTTTTGCACGTGTGTACGTGTACGTATTCGTGTGTAAATTTTATATGTATATGGTATAGTATATGTATATTTATCATTTTAGTTTAAGACTTCGCATATTCATATTTTTCTCTTCTTGTTCTCACACACTATTGTCTACATTTCTTTTTCATTTCTCCTTTCGCAGGTCTGCTGGAAGAAATTTCTTAAGAAATAAGCAGTACCTTTGTACTAGTATTATAATTATGTCGTATCTCTCTGTATTTTACTGTGTGTACATAAATAATAAAATAAATAAATAAATAAATAAAGAACAAGTTCATTGGCTTCTTTATTTTCTAATTCTTTTTTTTTATTTGCAGATCCATTCATCCAAAAATACGAAACGATAATCATGAAAAGAATCACTATAAAAACATTGTACACCTAAATGAAATGTGTGTATTGAAAAGATACATTGGCTTCTTTGTTTTCTTATTCTTATTTTTTTATTTAAAGATCCATGCATCCAAAAATACGAAACGATAATCATGAAAAGAATCACTATAAAAACATTGTACACCTAAACGAAATGTGTGTATTGAAAAGATACATTGGCTTCTTTATTTTCTTATTCATACTTTTGTCTTCATAACCTACTTTCCATTCATAGAACGACGCCTCCCTCCCTCATTTTGCGATGGAACCGCGCCCGTATCTATCAATTTATTGTCATGGAAAAATAAAGCAACAAAATATTAAATTTATTTTCTCTTATAAAAATACGCACACGACGTCAATATCATCGTATATTAGTATGATCAGTTATTAACAATTCATTTAATCTTCATTTTATTTTATTTTGTCCCGATTATCGCCTAAGGTGTATGGATGGGACTAAAATTCAAGGTAAATGAAAATCAATGAGAATCAAAATATTGAGAATTGAAATGTTAATGATACTGATCTCTTTGATTACTAAAAACAGGCACCTGAGAAAAAAATAAAAAAGCTTGTAACAGTGTATACAATTATTTGCAGGATAAACTATAATATTATGTTTCATAATTTTATTCTGTTAAATAAAAAAATATATTGTTGATGTACTTTGCATGCCGAAAGGTAAAATATGGTGATACCTACCAAGACTGTGATATCGATCTATATATATTTGCAAATGATTTCGAAATTGAGGCTTCACTGTTACAAATAAATAAATGATTATGATTATGTTTCTGTGGCAAATCAATTAATATCTATTTTATGGTCGTTAAAATAGATATCCAGTCGTTATTGGTAGTTTGAAATGCTACAACAAAACAAACAACAAAACAACAACAAAAGGAATATTGGTTCATCAAAAGTATTTAAAACTGGTACTGATCTACGTAGTACGGCGATGCAGGATTATTGCCAATAGTTTCGAAACGAAATGAATACCAAATACACGTAACTTTTAATGAATCAAAGCACAAATGGAGCTGCTGCAATGTCCTGGATTTTTATTCATAGGAAGAAACAGTAAGAAAAGTTGTTGAGGAATAAATGTAATTGCAAACTTCCATAGCAAACGGTCGTGTTATTGGAAGTCTGAGTTTGTTTCGGCCTTTCTTCTCAGAGTAGTCAGATAGGAAACGCCGACCTCATCTAGTTTTAAAAATATGACTGACGTGTAAAAGTGTTTGTACAAACCTACTTACAGAAATAAAAATCATTTATCATTTATCATCATTTATCATTTGTCATAATACCTTATCATCATTTCAACCGAAAGACGTCCACTGCTGGAGATAGGCCTCCCCCAAAGAGGGGTTTGCCATAATTACAACACTTGGCAGGCGGGTAGACGATCGCAGTATGGTAATAAAATGCATAGAGAACGCTGCTGCCCATTCTCTAGTAAGTCCCTTAGTCGCCTTTTACGACACCCATGGGGAGAAATAGGATGGTGCTATTCTTTACGTCCAGCACCAATACTTTATCAAAAGAATGCCATCTTTAGCTCAGCCTCATAGATAAATCACCTTCTCACTCCTACAGAAAGGAACGTTTTAGGATACCTACTTCAGAATGGCAGATTGCTTCAAAAATCCAAGAAATGCATGAAGCTCTCATTAGTCGTATCCCCGAATTATTGTCGCTATTTTTAATTTCAAACACTATACCGTAACTTAAGAGCGTGGCGATTCTTGAACTGCCCATACAAACGTAATACCAAAATCATTCGAAATTTGAGCATATTTCCACCATATTATGCTGATATTCGGATTTAGACTGTATTTATCTAGGTTCCTACATCTTTTTTTTTTAAAAAAAACTTACCTAATATGAAGTTTTAGCGAATTGAATTTTACACATTTTTACAGCGAAATGACATAAAGAAAAAAAGAAAAATTGTTTATTCTGCACAAACAAAACGCACATTTCAACAAATAAACATAATATAAAATACACATACAAAGTAGCCAAAAACCTCGTATCCAATTCACTAAACATTTTGACAATCTTATCCATTGGTTGCGATTAGTGTTGCCCAAATTCAGTCTTGGTCTTGCAGTCTTGGTCTTGTTCTTGCGTTTTTGCAAGACCAAGACCAAGAACAAGACCGCGTATTTTTAGCAAGACCAAGACCAAGACTGACCGTGCAAGACTTGAGCAAGAACAAGACATAGCTTGCAAGACTCTTGCGTCTTGCAGCTAGGACTTAGCGCTATTTCACTGAGTAGTTAGGTGTAACAGTTCGGTGTATAGGTAGGTACGCTTAGGAATTCTATGAGACGCAAAAAACTGTATCAAAGAATATGAAAAACTGGACCTATGCGCATTACGACTAATACCATAAACATAGCGAATAAAAAAATATCTATTAAAATCAAACTGAGTGCATGCATAGTTATGTTTTAACCATCGGCACTTTGATAATGCGGCATCAAAGGTTTTGTACTTACTTCTCAAAGAAATTTGCCGCTTTTCGGAAGTACATGGTTATGATACACGCGCCGGCGGCTTCTTTTGAAATCTAAAACAATCGTTGCCGCCACGCCGAAATCATAACATTTGTGACACTATTTGATTGCCGCCATAGGGCGTAGGTATACTCATGCAAAATAATTTCGAATTTTTTTAAGAGTACCTACAGGTGTTCCAAAGAATAAATAAGTTTCAGAGTGCTTAGAATGAAAATGAATACATTATACTGATCACGCAAGTAGTATTATGATTAGGATAAAATGGTAAGGATAGGTAGTAGATGTCATATTAATTCATTCTAGTAAGTATATATTATAATATTGATTACTTATATGGTTTTAAACTAATTACTACTACTGTACTATTATTGTACATTTAGTCATTATATTTCTTAAGCTTTTACAAGAAAAAATAGCAAAAAAGTGTTCAAATATCACCCGTTTAATAAATATTGTAGCCACTTTTAAATATACTTGAAACGTGTAAAAAAATTCTACAAAACTAATAAAATAATATAAAAAGCGTAGGTACTTACCTACTAATAAAATAAAAAGCCTGCGATAAGAGTTTTGTATTACTTACCAGCCCGAATATCTCTGAGAGAGATGATGAGAGTAAGTATTTACTAGCTGTGCCCGCGACTTCGTCCACGAGGAATAGTAACTTTGGAGGTATAGTGACGTTCAGGACTTATTTATTTATTTTAAAACTTCTGTCATCAAACATACAAACGAACTCTTCAGCTTTATAATATTAGTATAGATGTACGCCAAAACATTCACTTATATGTAAAGAATAGTGATTGGCACTAATTCTATTTTATTCACGCGTCGCGTCTGTACAAGTAGGTAATATTTAGTGTGTGTTTGTACGCCGCACGCGGCATTGTTTGATTTGCGGCGGCATCCTTTTCATAGAGCCGGCACGTGGCGAGGCGGCGCGGTAGAAAGCAAGGAAACGTACTATAAATAAAGGAATTATTTTAATTCCAGTCATTTCCAATTGAGCTGTGCTTCGAGTCTAACTTAATAATTGTTTTTACTAATTCTCGTTGTTTTCTAAAAACGTATCACGTGTACAATTTAATATGAGTGACGAAGATTCAAATTATTCTAGTCCGAGTAACGAGAGTTTGAGTCACAGATCTAAAAGACCCAAAAGCAAATTTGAGGAGTTTTTCGAAATAATTCATGCATCCCAAACTGCCTTCTGTAAATTGTGCCAACATAAAAAGATTGAAATAAAAATGAAAAACAGAAACACTTCAGGCTTAAGGAAACATCTAATATCTTTCCACAAAAAGGAATCAGAAATATTTCTTCCTGTTAAACCAAAATTAAGTGGAGATATCACAAGCTTTTTAGTAACCGCTGGAAGAAGTGGACAGGTAAGAATATTTTTTTAACAGTTAAAAGAATTTTAACTCCGCGTAGCTATTCATGCGATACTTTCAAAAACGCCATTAACTTACGTAAGTATTTTTGAGTTAGTGGTGTTTTCATCTAGGGGTGCGACATATTAAGTATGTAATTATCGTCTTAAATATTTTTTATAAACACCCATATTTTCATTTAATCGGCCAGTAACAACTAAGTACTTTATTTTGGTAAATTACAGTACAGTGCAACCTTAATATAACAAATATCAATTTAACGATTTTCTCGATTTAACAACAACAAACCTCCTCCTCTTATACGCTCAAACCTAGTATGTTTTAAATAATAACACAAGATTTATTGTTTTGTTTCAGTCGGAAAACAGCAGTGACAACATCACGACAGCTACAGTTGATTGGGTGGTGAAAAAATATCTTCCCTTCTCATTTTTCGATGACGAAGCTACACAAGTATATTTTCGACGTATTTGCCCTAATATGGTGTTTCCTAAAAGGTCTACACTTAGAAGGAAAGTCAAAGAGCGATTTGAAGAGCTCCAATTGAATCTCAAGGAACGACTTCAACAATTATCATCTAAAATGTCTTTTACCATTGATGGGTGGACGTCAATTGCTGGTAGGAGTTACTACGGGGTTACTATTCATTATATAGACAACGAATGGAAGTATCAATCTGTAGTTCTTGATTTTATACCATCACGCGGTCGACATACTGGGGAAGATATTGCAACGATTTTCCATGAATGTTTATTGGAATATGGCATAATTGATAAAATACAAGGTATCACGGTCGACAACGCAACTGCAAATACCAAATTTATGTATGAACTGGGCAAACAGCTGCCGCCACACTTTGATTCAGACAATCAACATTTCCGGTGATTTGCTCACATTTTAAACCTTGGTGTACAAGATTTATTAAAGACCTTAGCATTACACTGTGAGTCTGACACTAACGCGCAAGATCAGCAGTACGAAGACTATGCAGACGAAACTGAGGATGAGGAAGATGAAGAATCTGCACCAAATATTGCTGACTCGCGTACATCTGTAACAAAGTTACGCAGTATTTCCAGTAAAATAAAAAGAAGTGAGATAGTGAAGAAGAAGTTTCAGTCTGCTTGTGAAGCAGCTGGCGTGCCATCAAATCTAAATGCCATTCTTGACTGTCCAACGAGATGGAATTCCACACATGATATGATTGGATTTGGTTTAAAAGTGAGAGCGGGCATTGACATATTGTGCAGTTCTGTCACTGAATTAAATGATTTTCAAATCACAGCTAATGAATGGCAGGTACTCGAAAAATTACATAAATTTCTAATAAACTTTAAACTTTTAAGTACAAAACTTGGTGGAGACAAATATGTTACATTACCGCTAGTCATTGTATCATTCAATCTCTTGCTAGATAAAATTGAATCCATGGTAAAACAGTTAGATGAGAAACCTAATCGATCTGAAGTGGATGAAAGGCTCATTCTAGCTTTCCAAGCAGCTCGAGACAAAATGCTTAAACATTACAAGAAGAGCAACTGGATTTATTGTACTTCTTTAATTTTAGACCCAAGGCATAAGGCTCAGACTTTTGACCTGACAATGTGGGGGAAGCAACTTAAAACAGAAAGTCTGCGCAAGTTCAATGAACTTTATGAAGAATATAAAAGTCTACACTCACTGAACAAATCTCTGGAATTACCAGAAAAAGAAAATAAAGTATGTGATGAAGATGAAGACGTAATAGACTTTGATAAACTCTATGAATGTCCCTCGACGTCATCTGGATCTTGTCTTCAAGGCTTAGTGATAGACGAGTTGGAGGAGTACCTGAGAAAACCAAGAACTGCCAGCTCGGAAGACATTTTAGATTGGTGGAGGACGCATGAGACAGAGTATCCGTTTTTATCGAAAATGGCCCGTGATTTTCTCTCAATACCTGCAACTTCAGTACCTGCTGAGAGGTTATTTTCTAAAGCATCATTAGTAATTAGAAAACATAGAAATAGGTTAAGTGATGAGTCAGCCAGATGGTTACTTTGTATTAATTCTTCGTCAAAAAAATTGATATAAAGTATCATAACCTAATGATAAAGCTGTTGATTTGTGTTGTATTTTATTTTTTATTCAAATAAATGATAAATCGTAAAACTCTTTTATTAAATTTCTTATAAGTTGAGGGTTCAATCTCTTTCTAGACAGATAAGTATTGTTCTTTAAAATACAGTCAAGTTATTGTAATTAATTTGTTTTTTTACATGTTTTAGCAAATGTAAGCTTATAAATCATAAATGTTTATTAAGTAACAGTTACTTCCATGGAAAACGACATATAGGTCAGTTGATTTTTCGAATTTCTTATCAAATCTTCAGTTATTTATTAATCTGCTTGATCTTTACTATGGCTATGTTAATTCAAGCTCACAATGTTCCAATTCTAATACGTTTTTCTAAGATTTAAAGTAAACTTTAATAAATAGTAATAGACTAATAGGTAATTGCAAGACTTGCAAGACTCTTGCTGCAAGACCAAGACCAAGACCAAGACTGGGAGCGCAAGACCAAGACCAAGACCAAGACCAGGTGTATTGGCGCAAGACCAAGACCAAGACTGGCTAAGTCTCGTCTTGTTCTTGCATTTGGGCAACACTAGTTGCGATTGGTTCATCAGGGCCAGGGATCACCCGGGGCGGCCAGTGGCCCTACCGCTGACGCCCTTGCCGAAAGGCTCAGGGCGTCCTTAAATGCGGAAGAGGCCCGAGTGTCCAGGCCTACCAAGTGCGCTGACATGCGCATTTTGGGCCTGGACGACTGCGTGACGGCGGAAGAAGTTGTGGCTGCCGTGGCTAGGACTGGAGGGTGCTCTGCCGAGCAGGTGAGGGCGGGCACCATCCGTCCTGATAACACGGGGATGCAAACCGTTTTTTTTTTTTTTTTTGATTTAGCAGGAGAGGGAAATCCTCATGGACGCCCAGACTGCCTCACTGATGAGCCAGTCTGGGCAGTGCCGGACTCTTACCGGCTAAAACCCACTCCTGCCTTTGCCATTGTCCCTCTGACATGATCAGAGACCTTGTTTTGCACTTTTCAGATTGTGATCCCTCGTTGTTGTTTTCAAATTTGTGTCGGCCCCGTTTTAGGAGGTGGAGGTTTCCTGGAAGCACTCGCTTCACTTTTTCCAATTTTTTACACATGTTATTAATATTAAGTACTGTATAATGGGTTTTTAACTTATTTTAACTTATAAACTTTTTTTTTTTTTTTTTTTTTTTTTTCTTTATTATTTTTGTATTTTTCTTTATGTTTTTCATTCTACGAGTATGAGTCTACTTAAGCTAATAACTATAATATTTTTTTTTTAATCTAAATCTTAATTTTTATCATGTTTATAGTATGGCTATGCTAATATATATAAAATATATTATACAGACATAATTTCTTATTCTAATCTATTTTATTGCCTATCCTAACAAGTTTTACTACTAATTTTAAATTATATTGACCTAGTTTACTATACACAAATCCTGGCAGACTCAAACCTGTACACATTTTCTACTCCTAATTTTTCCTGCTTCTCACTAAGGCAGTGCTGGACTGGAGTTGCGCCTCGAATGCGGCCTCTCTTGGTGTTCACCTCCTTCGTTGTATCAGCGAGCTCGTTTGACCACGTCGGTAACAAAAGTTTTTTACCAAATTTGGTATCTATATTAATATTAACTATTATACTATTTACTGAGACTATTTTATTAATAATTGCTTTGAGTTCTAATGAATTTAATTTGGTTTCTGGTTTTAATTGGGCCAATTTCTCATGAAATTGACGCCAATTCAGTGTGTTTGTTTTACAAATGCTTTTGTTTCTAATTAATAAAGTTGCTTTGGGTTTTCGTTCTTTAATTATGAAGACGTGGTCTGAGCTCGTGATTCTTGCCGCATTCTGGTTCTTACTTCCGGGTGTGGCTAAAGGGCCTTTAACAGTACGCCACTGACAGACGCGACAACGCGTCCCATTTCAAACGAATTGGGCACTCGTTGTTGAAAGCATTGTGGCCAGTACTCTCGAGTTTGGCCAATAAACAATTGCGGCATTTTGGAGCCTCCTCTGCCAGCCGTGACGGACAATCAGCACGCATGTGGGGCTCACCACAGTGGATGCAAAGGTCAGCGGGCTGCGTGCACAGTTTACGGCTGTGGCCGAAGCACAGACAGCGAGTGCACTGCACCAGTGGCGACTGGTCCTGTACTCGCACTCGCTGTAGGTCGATGTGCACACGACCCGCCACTGTAAGCCTCTGCCATACATTAGGGGATACCTGCAGAATGACGTAGCACATGTGGGGGTTCCTCGTCCTTCGACGGTATTTCACCCCCAGCCTCAGATCCTCCGCAGGTATGTCCCCGATCAGGTGGCTGTTTTGCCTTTGTAGGGCTTGTGTAACCTCCACATCTGAGTGGCAGGAGAGGACATCCTTAATGATGACAAGCGGATCTTTGTTTTTTACCTCTTCTACCACCAGATTACCGGCTTTCCGTATCCGTTCACTTACTTTCATCATCTCTGCCTTAGTCCTGAAACCGACCACCACTTTCTGGTCCCTTGCCTTGCGCAGCCTCTCAACTCTGGTGCCCTCATTTCTGGCATCAACCGCCGTCCTAAGCTTCTCAATAACCTCTTCACCGGTGTCCTGGTCATTAACTGACGATACGACCACCGAGTGAAGAGGCTCTTGAATGCTCTGCTTCGGGCTGGCGGCTATCCGGTCACCACGGAGATTGGAACCGGCGAGAGATGTCGTGCGGTGTCCCACAGGGATCGGTCCTGGGGCCGCATCTGTGGGACATCGGGTACGACTGGGTGCTGCGCGCCGACCTCCCTAGTGGCGTCAGCGTAGTCTGCTACGCTGACGACACGCTAGTCCTGGCACAAGGGAGTTCGCATCAGGCGGCGGCCGAACTGGCGGCACGTGGGGTTGCGACAATCGTCGATAGGATCCGGCAATTGGGACTTGAGGTGGCATTGCACAAGTCCGAGGCCATGTGCTTTTATGGTCCTCGGAACGCGCCACTGTCGGGTTCCCAGATAACGGCGGGAGGGGTTCACATCGGCGTCGAGTCAACGATGAAGTACCTGGGACTCGTCCTCGACAGCCGGTGGAACTTCGTGGAGCACTTCCGACGTTTGGCTCCCAGACTGGAGCGGGCCGGGGCTGCATTGAAGCGGCTTCTGCCCAATCTGGGGGGTCCAAACGCCTCCTGCCGGAGGCTCTACGCGGGGATCGTGCGGTCCATGGCCCTTTACGGGGCACCGGTGTGGGCGCGTTCTCTGAGGCTGCGACCAGCGCAGCGGTTGAACGCGTCCCAAAGGGTCATGGCCATCAGGATGGTACGGGGATGCCGCACGGTCTCCCGTGAGGCGGCGAGCCTCCTTGCCGGACTGCCGCCATGGGATCTGGAGGCGAAAGTCCTCGCGCACATTTGGGTGTGGCGCGAAGAGGCGAAACTCCGGGGCATAACTCCGCTGCCGCAAGAAATCGCGGCACAGCGGACGGAGCTCCGGAGGGATCTCATGGCGACATGGAGAGTGCGATTGTCGCAACCCAGCGCTGGGCACGCCACAATTATGGCGATAAGTCCCCTCTTTGAGGAGTGGCTGGAGAGGCGCCACGGCGTCCTCACCTTCCGCCTGACGCAGGTCCTCACCGGACATGGATGTTTCGGGAGGTTCCTGTTTAGGATTAAGCGGGAGGAAACGCCCGGGTGTCACCACTGTGTGGATCGCCCGGAGGACACGGTGGAGCATACGGTGGAGGTCTGCCCAGCTTGGGCGGAGCACCGCCGTGTCCTCACGGAGGCGATCGGCGGCGGCGATCTCTCGCGTCCGGCCCTGGTTCAGGCCATGGTTCGGAGCGAGAGTGCATGGGAGGCCGTCACCTCCTTCTGCGAAGCAGTTATGCTAGCGAACGAGGAGGCGGAACGCGTGAGGGTGAGACAAGGTTCGCGCCCTCGCGCCCCTAGTCGCCGCAGGAGACGCCCCGGGCGTCGGGAGTCGCAAGCCGATTTCCGGTCACCGTAGGCGCGGGCCTGCGGACGGTGAGCGATGGGTAGCTCGCCGTCCGATAAGGACCAGGCCCGGGTCGACGGTGCGTTGTGTTCCACGCGCGCCTCAAAGAGATGTCAGCACAAACTGACGGGGTCCGTTAGGACCAATGCCTGCCGGGGTTGCGAGTTTGTCCGAAAGGGATATCGTGGCCCTGGCACACAGGCAACGGAAGGAACACGGGTGGGTTTTAGTCAGTAAAAGTCTGACACGCCCTCCCGCTCCGCCCAGAGCGGGAGAAGTTATTTGATGATTTACAACCACAAAAAAAAAAAAAAAAAAGGGCCAGGGATCAAAGACAATTTACATTGTGTTTACCTAGAGTTTAGGGATATGTTTTCATATTGTTTTTTCTGTATTATAAACAACAATATATGAAATATTGTTTATGCAGGAACATAGCTTATATTATCGAGTTAAAAATTAGCGAAAAAATATTGGAAAAACATTAAGTTTTCATTCATCATTTTTGGTATTACGGAACACATCCAAATTTATCATAATTTTCAATAGCTAGTAGTGCTATCGCGTCAAGCAAATGTTAATGTGTGCGTGGTCGTACTGCGCACGGTAGCTGTGTGAATTGCTCTGACAGGCACTCACACTATCCAAACGACTCGGACTGTTTGTTGTCATCTACTAATTCTACTACAGCTGTCAGTGTTTTATGATTACTTTACTGTACTGCACGTGCGTAGGTACGTATTTGTTTGCGAAATTGTAGGTATTGTAATAATTTTCTAACACTATTGACCTATACAGGCTATGAACTTGAATTTTGATTTGCCTTATGATTTGGTATCGAGTAACATACCTACATTCTTACGACCTTTGTTTTGTTTATGGACTTGGAATATTATTTACGATCTGGTTTGGTTGCCGACATGGACTCCGAACGTTGGGAATTTGGGATGTATCTCACAGTATTACCCAGCGGGCCGAGCTCGGGCGTGCCAAGACGTTTGTGACAAGACATGATATATTATGTCATGTCTATTTGTACTAGCATTTTATGTCAAAACAGTTTTATCGCACAAACTGTGATAAAATGTGTGACTCAAGTCATGTCACAGTAGGTCGTGCTCGCCCCGCACGCAGTGATATATTATTATAAGTTGCCTACAGGCCTTCATAGCTACTAATTGCTTAGATATTTCTAAACTCGGCCCAAGAACATAAAGATATTTTTTTCTTAGTCTGTTTTGTATTAGTAGGTACCTAGTTATATTTTGTATAAATTAGTACCCATTTACCTACCTACCTATCTTTAGATAACATTAGACCTAACTAAATTCAAATGTGTTGAGGAACAGTAAAAAGTCTAAATTATACACACGGCTGAAACAAGCTGCTAACTGCGGGAATTCCACGGAAGACGCCCGACCTGGGCCTCAAGTCTGCTATTACAATAGTGTCAGAATGGTCGATCATTGATTTCATAAATTGTTGATTTTGACAAGTTTGGTAATCTACTATTATAATGGCGTCATTATGACTTTCCAATGGTCGGCAACTGACACTACATTGAAAGAAATTGCAAAGAAAATGATCGACCATTATGAATTTAACAGGTTACGTACTTTTAGCAAAATGGCAAAGGCATGACAATGGGATCGTGTTGGAATGACTGAATTTATAAAAATAGCAGACTTGGGCCCCTGTTCTTTTGCTTTTATCTAGTTTGTACCTTACACAATTGACATAACGTTAATTATGCTCAACTTGTAAATAAGTACCAGGGCTTCTTAGAACGTCCACCTTTAACCAGCGCCAAAAACCAAGGCTCAAAATACTTTGAAGTATTTTCTTCCTGCGTCAAAAATTGATCCGTAAAGTCATAAGAGATAAGGACTACAATCGCGTATGCAGAAAATTCCATACCTACGTAAAAATACTTGCTTAGGAAATTGTTCCGTGCGCTCTTACCGATAATGATCATGAGCGCATTTGCGAAAAAGTAATGCGACCAGAGCAGTGGTGGCCCAGTGGTAACGGCTGCGACTTACGATTAGACTTACGATTGAAAAAATAATAACCCACAAAGCTACAAAGATCTTCACCCCATAAGCATATTGCCATGTTTGTCCAAGGTAGATTTCTGATTTTCTCGAGGCACATGGTATATTGTCCGAATTGCAGTCGGGTTTTAGAAAGGGACGCGGAACCACAACTGCCTTGGCAGACGTCTTGGTAATATTCTTGAAGCACGGGACCGTGGTAAGGGATCTATTCTGGTACTGCTCGACTATTCGCGGGCTTTTGATTAAATCAATACTTCTTTATTGCTGTCCAAATTGGCGTATTACGGTTTTGATAGCCGGACAACAGCTTGGCTTGAAAGTTACCTAACGGGTAGAACGCAGCGGGTGGAGATACGCATGAAAGACCGAGAGAGGATCCACGGTATCTTCTTCCCCACAGTTTATAACAAGGGGAGTCCCTCAGGGATCGTTGCTCGGCCCGCTTCTCAATATACTGTATAGTGCCGACATAACTACGTGCATTAAGAACTGCAAATATCACGTCTACGCGGATGACACTCAGTTATACGTCTCGTTTAACGCCAGTAACACAGCATCCGCTGTACGTACCCTAAATGAGAAACTTGATAAAATTGCTTCTTGGTCTATGAGCAACTCACTAGTACTGAACCCTCTTAAATCTAAGTTTATGGTCATGGGCAGCAGATATCAAATTAAATCAATTCTATCTGCGAAACCAGATGTTAAAATCATGGGACAAAGTATACAAAGAGTAGAAGTCGCACGTAACCTGGGTCTAATCACCGATCCGGAACTACGTTTTGAAGAGCACATTAATGACGTCGTAAAAAAATTGCTTTTATAGATTAAAGGTTCTGTACAGGGTGAGGGACTTCATTAGTACCGTAATGAGGAAAAGATTGGTGGATTGCCTAATACTATCTAAACTTAATTATTGTGACGCTGTATATGGGCCATGTCTTCTTTCTCGTACAGAGCGCCTAATACAGCGTGTCCAAAATGCGTGCGCTCGTTATTGCTTTGGCATACCCCGGAGACATCATAAAACACCGTATTTAAATGAACATAACATTTTAAAAATGGCTGCACGACGGAAACAACATTTAGCCGTTTTAATGTTCGGTATTATAAAAACACACAAACCGGAATACCTGTTTAAAAAAATTAGCTGGCGGCATGAGCACTACAGTTACTCTGCTCGTTCCACGTCCGACCCGATCTCGATGCCTCGTCATAGGACCACAGCCTTTAGAGGATGTTTCAAGTATGCCACTTCTCGCTGCTGGAATGATTTACCACCTCCCATAAGATCCCTAAAACAAAACAAACTTTTAAGTTACATCTGAAAAAATACTAATTAGAAAAACAAAAGCCCTACCTATCAAAAAAAACAAATACTAAACGGTTTATCATCTATCATATATCATTTTTCTTTCTTTCTTTCTTTCTTTCTATTAGTAGGTCGTAGGTTCGAACCCAGACAGGCGCTTTACTTTGTGTAAATTATTTCATCACCTCTGCTCTCAAAACGGTGAAGGAAAACATTGTGAGGAAACCGACATGTCCTAGAACTAAAAATTCGACGACATGTGACATCCACCAACCCGCACCGGGCCCGCGTGGTGGATTATGGCCCACTCCCTCTCACAGAGAGGAGGCGTGTGTCCCAGCAGTGGGAACATTATTGGCTGATTATGTATGTATGTAATGCGACCATTGAAAATATGATTGAGTAGTAAGTACTCGGTAGGTAGTTTGTAAACATCGCTGTCGCTCAGTGGAAAGCACCACCGACCGAGAGCGATGTATCATATTTTCTTATTGCTTCGAGAAGGCGCGCACTGTCGCTTCTTTCCTAGAACATTGATCCGTAACTATAATGTAAATAAGGATCAAAATCACGTAGCCTCGACAGAGCGATTAGCCGACCTCACCTAGTTTAAAAAAAAAATATTATTGACGTGTAAAAGTGTTTGTTCAAATCTACTTACTTAGAGAAATAAAATCATTAATCATGTCACTGTTCCATTGCTTTACTCATATGACCGACCGGGATAAGGTAATAATTATCTCAAGACACTGCTGAGACTTACGGTGCTCGCCCATGGGCGTTTTTCTCTACGATTTTTTCGGAGATTTTTGTTCGAATGAATATCCGACAAAAATCGCCGAGAAAAACGCTCCTGGGCACCCTTACACTGCTCGGTTTACTCTACTGGTACTGTGATGTTTATCCTGCGCACCCGGTAGGGTGACCATACGACGTAACGATTATGAGAAAGAGCCGATTTTTTTGATTATCCTACGATAATATGCAAAGGTTATATCTATTATATTGATTATATGTTATATTACTTTATATCCAAAGTACTTTTAAATGTAGGTATATAACTTTATGTACCCATTCAATAATAATATATGGTCAACCCTACACGAATATATCACGTTGCGACTTTTTTTTTTTAATTGGTGAGTACATAGGTTCTTATATCCAAATTCAAATCGTTTATTGCGAACTAAGTGTATAATGTTGTTGTTATGTTAGTATCTCTAACTATAAAGTAATAACATATGTAGGCGAAGCACTATCCCTTCCCTCCGGACCTCGTTCACGAGTAGACGTGTCACTGACTTTATACTAAATTTAATTAAATAATTCAAACATAAATTGTTAAAAATAAACTTCACAAAAAATAGGAGTGCATAAATTGAAAGGAGCTTGCTCAATACGCTTCCACCTGCGGACTTTACGTCAACGAGTAAGCTACTCCATGCGTCATATTACGGACTCCACCCTTGCTCCGCCCTGGTCTGCTACGTCAGAAACACGTACCACCGCCGCACGCACAGCGCTCATACCTGGACATCGTGCTATCTCCGTCGTCCACAACGAGGCGCCGCCCACTGCTGGTGTCTACGACCACAGGACGCAAGTAAGCACCTCCCACTGATCATGATCTCCTGGTACTCGAAGCAGTGTGATGGTGATTTCCGTACCATTTTAATTGGAAACATTGAGTAGACGACGACGTCCTAACAACTGTCTTGAATATAACGGCACTCTACACAGTACCCACAGTACTATCGCACTATCCTGCTGTTTTATGTTCTCCGAGTGCCAATTACGTACTATTTACTCAGAATTATTTTTTTATGGGCCACGTACCTACCCTAATAGTGATCATACCTACGAACAAGGAATTTTGGCGGTAAAGTGTTCTGCTTGCAATTCTTCATTCTGATAATCTCTACTAGTTTATGAGCACCTGGTACTAAAATGCTGCGCTCGCCTCCTACGTCAAAAACCAACATCAACCAGTCGCGTTCCGAAGCTGACTTAATTAAACTCTGCGAAGATGATCTAATTGACGATCTGAGTTCATCATATGTTACGCAAAGAGCTAAACGCTTCAGGTCTTCGAGTGCTGAAAATTCTGTTGAAAAATTGGATTTTAGAACGGAACTAAAGGAAATGATGAAACAATTGATAGCATCTCAAAATGCCCGGCTTGAAACACTTGAATCTCATATAGTGGACCTCAAGCTACATTTCACTAATAAGATCGAGACCTCAAACACTGCTTTGGCGAGCTCTCTGAACGGCCTATCAGACCAAATGACTTCCTTGGAGTCCAAGATAACAGGTCTTGAAAAAGAGCGTACTGATATGTGTACCCATTTATCAACCCTCGATGAAAAAATCGACACACTAGAGCGAAACTTGATTAAGACATGCGTAGAAATCAGAAATGTCCCACTAGGTCAAAAAGAGTCTAAACAAGACCTATACGAGGCTGCGTCTGTACTCTCTAATGTCCTCGGCATTGATGTTAAATCAGACATTAGAGACATTTCTAGGTATCGAATTGACAAACAAAATAATTCCTCCGCGTTGATCATGGAATTTACTAACACTCTTAGCAAAAGCAGGTTTCTGGACTCAGTGAAAAGCTACAACAAGCGATACCCCAATCAAAAGCTTAATTCAGCCAACTTAGGATTCACTGCAAAAGCGGTGCCTGTCTATATAGCAGAACAGCTGACTGCTCAGTCTAGAAAATTGTTTTACCTGGCCAGAAACTTTGCCAAAGCGCATAAATACGATTATTGTTGGATTTCAAATGGCCGTATTCTTATGAAAAAGGTTAAAGAATCACCATACATTGTTATTAAAAATGAAGTTCAATTGCAACAGTTATCTAAATTACCTGAAGTATGACTATTTCCATTAGCATTTCTTGCACGAGTTTATCTTATTTGTAATAAACTTTTTTGTAGATTAAGTAAATTTATAATCTGTGTATCTTACCTTTTAAGAATATCAATTTTAATTTTGCATGTTAATGTCTACAGTAAAATAAGCAAATACTTTACTGTACATAGTTCACACATACTCTATACACAAAACAACTTAAACAATATCCTATCACTCACCACTACATCTCATAATAATTATAAACAAATCACGCCTTACTGTAAACCCATAATAATGCGTCTTTTACTTGACAACAAAGAATCTTATTTCGAACTGTCCCCTAAACCTTTTTTAACTATATACCATAACATTCGATCACATAAACATGTTAAATGATAACCTAGGCGAATTTTCTGTATCTAAAGTTTATCAGTGCACACCAGAAGACTGTTTATCTAATATTAAGTCCCCTGATAATTACCTGAAAGTTCTTTCCCAAAATATCAGATCAATTAATAGAAACTTTAATGATTTTGAAACACTTCTTTCCCGTCTTTCTCTAGAGTGTGATATAGCTGTTCTAACAGAATGTTGGCTTCCTTGTCTAAGTAATACCACTCTACCCCAACTCCAATGTTACTCTTCGCTCCACACTACCAAACACCGTAATCAGAGTGACGGAGTAGTCGTGTACATCAATTCAAATCTTGCATTCAAAGTACATGAACCAGAATTTCATCACTCTGCTTCTGGTTTAATAATTGAACTTGCGTCTAATGTTGCTATCCTCTGCGTTAATAGACCCCCCTCTAACGAGAGTATTGAAGTTTTTCTCAAATCCTTGAACGAAATACTATCTTCCTTGACTGGCTTTCAAACTGTAGTGATAACAGGTGACATAAATATAAACATAAACATAGATAGCACAACGTCGACTATGAACCACTGGTCGCACGAATACCTTAACTGTCTCTCCTATCACGGGTTTTTACCTTCCTACCAACTACCCACAAGAGGTAATAATTGCCTTGACCACACAATTCTTAAAACCAAATTACCCTCTTCTACCTTCATTTTCGATTCCACTATTACTGATCACTTCTCAACCCTCCTTTGTTTAAAATTGAAGCCACCCCGTAATTTTTCTAATACCTCAATCCTAAAGACCGACTTCGTCTCACTTGATAAGTCTATGCAAAATCTGGAATTCACGCATATTTTTTCCCTAAATGACCCAAACGCTGCTACAGACTGTCTGATCCTAACTCTTTCGCATGAGATAAATAATTACTCAACATTGAAGCGTACAGCTAAACGCAAGAGAATCCTAAAACCATGGATTACTCCAGGTCTACTGCGGTGCATGAGGAACAGAGACATTTTGCACAAAAAATACAAACAGTTTCCTGATAACGAAGTCCTTAAAGCTACCTACACAAGATACAGGAATTTTTGTAATAAAATTCTAAGAAAAGTTAAAAGACAGTTTGATTCGAACGAAATTGCCAAAGCTGGTCGTAATACAAAGATGTTGTGGGATACAGTCAAGCGTGTCACAAACACAACTAAAACTACTCACCCTCCCACGGAGTTACTTTACTCCTCGGAAACCCCTTCTCAATCTCTTAACGATGTTAATTCATTTTTTGTAAATATAGGCAAAGATCTTGCTGATCGTATTAGCAATATACAGGATAGCTACCCTTCTCACTCCCAGTTCAATACCTCCAATACTTTGACTTCTTTCGTGCTCTTGGAAACAGATCCTGATGAGATAGCTTCTATTATTGGATCTCTAAAGGCCAATTCTGCAGTAGGCTTTGATGGCATTTCTACAGCCATGTTAAAAAGGTACTCTGCTATCCTCACACCTGTGCTATGTCATATCTTCAACCTATGCCTCGTCTCTGGTACCTTTCCATCTTCTTTCAAAAAGGCCATTATTCATCCCATTTTTAAAGGGGGGCACCGTGCTTCTATTTCTAATTATCGCCCTATTGCGGTGCTACCTGCTCTATCCAAGATCTTAGAACGACTCATTAATAACAGGCTTATTACATACCTTGAAAGCAATAATTTATTGTCTACCAACCAATTTGGGTTCAGGAAGAAAAAATCAACTTCTGACGCCGCCTTGAAACTGATAGATGGAATAGTTGATAAACTAAATCAACGAAAAAAATGCCTCACACTGTTCATTGATCTTGCAAAGGCATTTGATACCGTTCCTCTCCCCTGCCTTCTATCTAAACTAGAATCTCTAGGCGTACGTGGCATGCAGCTAAAGCTTTTTGATTCATATCTCTCAGACCGTAGGCAGATAGTCAAAATCGACGGTTGCTATAGCAACGAGCTTCCTATATCATATGGAGTGCCTCAAGGGAGTGTTTTAGGCCCTACATTGTTCCTGGTTTTCATAAATGACCTTTGCAACTTGCACCTGAGCTCTGGTAACATTGTCTCTTTTGCCGACGATACTGCAATCACTTTTCATGATGAATCCTGGACTAAACTACAAGCAACTGCTCAAACTGGATTTGATTTAATATATAGATGGCTTATCTCACACTCACTCACGCTAAACACTAATAAAACTAAACTCATAACATTCTCTCTAAACTCTACTACGCAACCCATAACACCCATTACTCTACAAGCTCACATCTGCCAAGCCAATTCGGCCTCTTGCAACTGTCCTGCAATTTCTTCTACTGAAACAATTAAATACCTTGGTATAATCCTAGATAAACACCTTAACTTCAAAGCACATATCATTCACCTTACAGCTCGAGTTCGTAAACTCATATATTTTTTTAAGACGCTCAGACACATTGCCAATACTTATGTAATACGCACCGTGTATCTCGCCATGTATCAGTCTGTTATCTCGTACTGTATTAATAGTTGGGGTGGAGCTGCGAAAAGTACACTTAAACCTCTGGAAGTAGCTCAGAGAGCCATTCTAAAGGTTGCGACTTTCCGGCCAATTCTCTACCCAACCTTTGATCTTTATAAAAATGCAAAGTTCTCACTGTCCGGCAGACATTCATTCTCAACGCTTTATTACAACAACACACAAAAACTCCTGTTACACATACTCAATTTTCACTTAGGCGAAAGAATGAAATTTGCAAAGTACCCTTCACACGCTTTGCTTTTACTAAACGTTTCTTATACTACCTTGGACCATTTTTATATAACAGAATAAACAAAACTCTCCCTCTACATCAATCCTCTTACGAAATGTGTAAAAAACAGATAACATGCTTTCTAACCAGAATAAACTACGACGACACTGAATATTTGTTTACTTCACAATCGTAGTGAGTTCTCTAACACTCCGTATCCAAACTCAACCTCTTTCCCTTCCGTTTACACACACACACAACATCTACCTCATAACACTCATACACACCACACCACACCTCATCACAAAACACACACATACTAACACTTCACACACTTAGTATAAGTTAAAATATGTTTTCAACTTATAGTCCAAACCAGTCTATTGAATTTTTTTGTACTCCTTTGGGAACCTGGGCTGGCGAACCTTAATACAGGTTATCATGTAACCTAGCTAGGACGCCAGATTCAACTATGTTGTTACTTACTCTCTTTACGATTTTTCCCTAAATTGTTAAATCATATTTGTGTAACAGACTGTATCTACCACACTTTTTTTGAAATAAATTATATTTACAAACTATGATTTTAGGAAGATCTAACAACATAAGTTGTAACTATGTCTTATTTAGGCTATGTTGTATTATGTTTAATATGGAATAACCAGATGTGGCATGCTAAACAAAACAAAAACAAACAAACAAACATCGCAGTTTGTTATGATAACAATAGACTGATTAGCATTGTAAATTCCCAATATGGTAGATAAAGGTCCTTTGGTAAGCAATCAGTTGTTAAAACACTTAAATTTTGTACAGTACAGCTGCTATCACTTCAAAAGATAATAACATTGTAACCCTGGCATGTAAAGTAAATTAAAGTAAACATCTGATACACATAAGCCATCAGCAACCTAGTTATCACGTAATATCATGACATAATCATCTAGATGACCGTAAACAATGCGAGGTAAACTCGAGATAAAGGGTGTACTATCAATCTTACGCCATAATATTGTCAATTGCGTAAGATTAACCAATGTTGCAACATGATTCTGAGGTGGCGACCTGTCTCAAGGCCAAACCAGACTACGCATTGGTGTCTTAGAGTGTTGTATGGAAGGATATTTTAAAACCTTCAGGGCCCACCCGCTACTTGAGCTTATGAACAAAAAAAATCAAAAATCAAGTCATTTATTCAAACTAGGCTGAGAATCAGCACTTTTCGAACGTCAAAAATTACATAAGACAGTCCCCCAAAAACGCCCACCCTTCACCACTTCCTAGTGCTAGTGCAGCACAGCTGTCCGTTCAGATATAAAACTTGAATCTATACAATAAAATGTAAAAGAAATTGCAATACGCAACACAACATTAAATTAAATTATTTGCCTTATGTTAGCTAGCACACGCCACTATACCAAAAAAAAAACATAAAAATCGTCGAAAACTATACTCAAGCAAAAAAAACGTAAACAGAACGTACCTAAATAAAAGCCTCCAGGCATAATGGGCGTGCCCGCCCACACAAAGCTATAGCTGTAACTCGAAGACAAAAATGATAAACTAGCACCATCGTAGTAAAATAAAAAACAGTTAATCATTAATAACAATAATAAAACCATGGTCAGCAAGACGACCAGTCACCACAAGCAGCACCCGTTCACGAGCACCCGTTCACGAGCATAACGCAAAGATCAGCCATCACCCCCCTCGCCATATTTGAAGGAAGGAGGCAACCTGACCCCCGACGCTACCGCAAGCAGTGACATCTAAGGGAGCATGACGAACTTGCTGCCGGTTGCTCAGGCAAGAATAATATAATCAATTGTCTAGGTCGCTAGCTAACCACTTATTGCAATACAACTCATAAAAAAAACATTTTCATGCGTATATTATGTCACTAATAAATAAAAATAAATTGACTTAGACAGTCAAATAAAAATAAACAATTATATGAACTCATATAACCTGTCAGCAGGTACGCTAATTCTGGAGAAAGAACATGAACATTGTCTTGAGTTAATCACAGCGACCAACTATTCTTATCGTTTAAGTAGTCATTGATAGAATAGTATGCCTTTGAACAAAGATTGGATTTAACTTTAACTTTAAACGCATTAAAAGGCAAATCTAACAAAGAAGAGGGTAGCTTATTATAAAAAGTTATACCAAGTCCAACAAATGAGTTATGAACCTTATGAAGCCGGTGAAATGGAGCACGTAATTTATCCTTATTTCTGGTGTTAATATTGTGAATATCACTGTTTTTAGTGTATAAGTGTATATTTTGCCTAACATATAAGATGTTGGCGAAGATGAATTGTGATGCCGCCGTGAGTATACCAATATCTTTAAAAAAATCTCTTAGAGAAACTGGCACCCAGCTGGTAAATTGCTCGAACAGCTCGTTTTTGAAGTACAAATATATTTTGAATGTCAGCTGCTTTACCCCACAGCAGAATACAGTAGGACATAACGCTATGAAAATAACTAAAATAGACTAATCGGGCTGTATCAACGTCAGTGTATTGTCTTACTTTCCTGACGGCGTATGCGGCCGAACTGAGCCTTCCCGCTAGGCTTGATATATGAGGTCCCCACTGAAGTTTGGCATCTACTGTTATACCCAGAAACACTGCCGAGTCTACAGTTTCAAGCACCTCTTTATCGAAAACGATGTTGGGGCCTAAATTTCTAACATTCGGTAAGGCAAACTATACATTTCGTTTTCTTGGCATTGAGAACTAAATTATTTGTCGTAAACCAAACCGTACCCATGGAGAGTGCAATGTTTACGTCGTCAAAATCTTGTCTATTCTGGTCTACTTTAAAAATAAGAGAGGTATCATCTGCAAGCAGTACAACGTCACAGACACCCTTTATATAGAATGGTAAATCGTTAATATACACTAAGAATAAGAATGGGCCTAGAATTGAGCCTTGAGGTACACCTAACTGAACTGGTAGCTCGGAAGATTTCACACCATCAGCATCTACACATTGGAACCTATTATACAAATAAGAATTTATTACTTTAAGAGCTTCATTTTGGACGCCGTAATGATGTAGTTTACGCAAAAGCGTGTCATGGTGCACGCAATCAAAGGCTTTGGAGAGATCACAGAAAACTGCAATAGCATTTTGAGAGTTCTCCCATGCGTTAAATATGTGTTTCAGCAGTGCAACACCCGCATCTGTAGTCGAACGACCTTTTGTAAAGCCATATTTTTCATTGTGAAGGAGGCTGTTTAAATTAAAATGTCTTAGCAACTGCTTGAGTATAAACTTTTCAAATATTTTGCTAAATGCAGGTAAGATAGAAATAGGCCTGAGATTGCCAACGTCATTTTTATTACCTGATTTAAATAAAGGTATGACTTTACTACTCTTAATAAGGTCAGGAAAAGTTCCTAAATCAACACATTTATTAAAAGTAACAGCTAGATAAGGGGCTACGATGTCTATTATATTACTTAATAGTTTAATGGAGATGCCCCAGTAATCACCAGTGTTTTTAGATTTAAGTGTGATAAAAACATTAACTACATCATGAGGTGTTACATGTTCGAAGCTAAATAAACGACTACATTTAGGCACACTACTATGCAAAAGATTTTCAGCTTTAGACAGGGATGAATTTAAGGAGCGAGTCGTAGTTATAGGTATGTTGGCAAAAAACTCATTGAATGCTTCAGCTACGTCAGCTGCATTATTAACTAATTTGTTTTCGACCATAATTTCTAGTTGTTTTTCTTGTTTAACAGACTTACCAGTTTCATTGTTAATAATTTTCCAAGTGGTTTTTACTTTATTATTAGATTTTTTAATTGTATCGCTTAAAAATTTAGATTAAGCAAAAACACAAATCTTTTTAAATAATTTTGAATAATTTTTGAAATACTCTAAAAAAGGAGTATCGAACTTGTATTTTTTCAAACCATATAACTCGTATAGTCTCGCTCTACTTTTATAAATACCTGGGGTAGCCCATTGATTAAAGCCAACGGAGGTACCATTAATGTTAATGGATTTGGTCTTGAAAGTAGATTGGTACTCCTTTTGTACAACATCAAAAAGGGCTCCATAGATGTCATTAGGATTCTCGTGTTCTACTACAGATGGTGTAATTTTATGTGCTATATTATTTTTAAACTTGTTGCAACGACTAGCTGTATAAGGCCTTTTTTTTTTTTTTTGGGTGGGAAATCTTCAAATAACTTCTCCCGCTCTGGGCGGAGCGGGAGGGCGTTTCAGACTTTTACTGACTAAAATCCACCCGTGTTCCTTCCATTGCCTGTGTGCCAGGGCCACGATATCCCTTTCGGACAAACTCGCAACCCTGGCAGGCATTGGTCCTAACGGACCCCGTCAGTTTGTGCTGACATCTCTTTGAGGCGCGCGTGGAACACAACGCGCCGTCGACCCGGGCCTGGTCCTAATCGGACGGTGAGCTACCCATCGCTCACCGTCCGCAGGCCCGCGCCTACGGTGGCCGGAAATCGGCTTGCGACTCCCGACGCCCGGGGCGTCTCCTGCGGCGACTAAGGGCGCGAGGGCGCGAACCTTGTCTCACCCTCACGCGTTCCGCCTCCTCTTTCGCTAGCATAACTGCTTCGCAGAAGGAGGTGACGGCCTCCCATGCACTCTCGCTCCGAACCATGGCCTGAACCAGGGCCGGACGCGAGAGATCGCCGCCGCCGATCGCCTCCGTGAGGACACGGCAGTGCTCCGCCCAAGCTGGGCAGACCTCCACCGTATGCTCCACCGTGTCCTCCGGGCAATCCACACAGTGGTGACACCCGCGCGTTTCCTCCCGCTTAATCCTAAACAGGAACCTCCCGAAACATCCATGTCCGGTGAGGACCTGCGTCAGGCGGAAGGTGAGGACGCCGTGGCGCCTCTCCAGCCACTCCTCAAAGAGGGGACTTATCGCCACAATTGTGGCGTGCCCAGCGCTGGGTTGCGACAATCGCACTCTCCATGTCGCCATGAGATTCCTCCGGAGCTCCGTCCGCTGTGCCGCGATTTCTCTCGGCAGCGGAGTTATGCCCCGGAGTTTCGCCTCTTCGCGCCATACCCAAATGTGCGCGAGGACTTTCGCCTCCAGATCCCATGGCGGCAGTCCGGCAAGGAGGCTCGCCGCCTCACGGGAGACCGTGCGGTATCCCCGTACCATCCTGATGGCCATGACCCTTTGGGACGCGTTCAGCCGCTGCGCTGGTCGCAGCCTCAGAGAACGCGCCCACACCGGTGCCCCGTAAAGGGCCATGGACCGCACGATCCCCGCGTAGAACCTCCGGCAGGAGGCGTTTGGACCCCCTAGATTGGGCAGAAGCCGCTTCAAGGCAGCCCCGGCCCGCTCCAGTCTGGGAGCCAAACGTCGGAAGTGCTCGACGAAGTTCCACCGGCTGTCGAGGACGAGTCCCAGGTACTTCATCGTCGACTCGACGCCGATGTGAACCCCTCCCGCTGTTATCTGGAAACCCGACAGTGGCGCGTTCCGAGGACCATAAAAGCACATGGCCTCGGACTTGTGCAATGCCACCTCGAGTCCCAATTGCCGGATCCTATCGACGATTGTCGCAACCCCACGTGCCGCCAGTTCGGCCGCCGCCTGATGCGAACTCCCTTGTGCCAGGACTAGCGTGTCGTCAGCGTAGCAGACTACGCTGACGCCACTAGGGAGGTCGGCGCGCAGCACCCAGTCGTACCCGATGTCCCACAGATGCGGCCCCAGGACCGATCCCTGTGGGACACCGCACGACATCTCTCGCCGGTTCCACTCTCCGTGGTGACCGGGGTAGATGACGGCCCTGTCCGTCAAATAGGCCTCGACCACACGACAGAGGTAGGTCGGCATCCGGTGATACCGAAGTGCCTCCCTAATGCAACTCCAGGGCAAGGTATTGAAGGCATTGGCTATGTCAAGAGACACCGCCAAGACGACCCCACCCCGGGCAACAGCATCCCTCGTCGTGAGGGCTCGAACGCCCATGATGGCATCCACCGTAGAGCGCCCCTTACGGAAACCAAACTGGCTCTCCGCCAAATCCGGCCCCACCCGCACCAGCCGCCCGACAAGGCGGTCTGCAATTACTCTTTCAAAGAGCTTGCCCACCTCGTCGAGCAGCACGATGGGCCGGTAAGCGGACGGAGAGTCCGCCGGGCGCCCTGGTTTCTTTATGAGGACCAGTTTCCCCGTCTTCCAACGAAGTGGAAACTGGCCCCTCTCCAAGCATGCGCTTAGGAGCCCCCTTAGTCGAGGCCCGAGAGCCTCCAAGGCCAGAACCCAGGCTTTTCCAGGCAAGCCGTCGGGTCCTGAGGCGGTATTTTTGGCATTCAGCCTACGTACCGCCACTCTCAGACCTACCTCGGTCGTCTCTGGAGCATCGTCGTCGTCGGTGTGGTCCGCATCTGGCACCGCAGGAGGCGGAGCCATGGGAAGGGGAGAATGTTCCCCTCGCGAAGGGAACAGAGCGCTTACCACGTCCTCCACGAGCTGGGGCCGGAGACTGCGTCAGCGGGGGAGCCCATGGGCGGAGTTTATCTCGCACCCATTTGTATTGCACACCTGGCGCCGGGCACGTCAAGGCCTGCATTTTATTTTATGCGTATTTTTACGTAATGGCATAGGGAAGCTAGCTAGTAAACCACAGTGGTCAGACGTTAAGTCACTTAACACTAATTTATTTTTGGCATTACAATCACTAAATATATTATCTAGACATGTCGACGAAGATGCCGTGATCCTAGTAGGTTCAAAAAACAAGTTATTTAAATTATAAGACCTAAACAGATTGAGTAGTCTAATACTTAATGGAGTAACATCTAAAATATTAATATTAAATTCTCCACATAAAATTATACTTTTATTACTAGATTTTAACCTATTCAGTGAATCCTCCATTACTGATTCAAAACGAATAAAATCCCCAGAGGGGGGTCGATAAACGCGAATTATAACGTATCGCTCGAGTTCAACACAAGACAACTCAATAGTACGCTCGATGGAAAGATTTACTAAATCTAAGCGTTGTTTACATTTCAACATATTTGAAACAAGAACTAAAGATCCACCGCGAATAGCACTTTTCCTTACAAATGCACTTTGTACAGTAAAATTATTAACATTCATAAATACCACTTCATGTTCTTTCAACCAGTGTTCAGTCAAACATAAGACCTGAACATCATAGTTCTCCATAAATAAACTTAACTCTAGCTCTTTGCCAGACAGACCCTGCATATTTTGATGTACAACATTCAACATATGCGGCTGACCCGTTGTCGCACCTAATAGTTTAAACTACAAGGTGTATCAAAAGTAGGTAGTGTTAGTACCACTACTAACAGTAATCGATGGTACACTAGAGGTACCAGTGTCACTATGTATATTGTATGCTAAAAGATTAGCAATATGTCTCCTACAACTAGGTGGCAAATACATTGTATAATTTGTCAGTTTGTAATCAGTAATAAATTGATTACAGTCAAAATATAAAATAGCGTCACTGTGACGACAAGTCCTATTATAAATTAACATATTTAAATTATAAATGTGCCTATTATGCTCATCAGACAAATAGCGAGAATAAGGCAAGGCACAAAAAATAAATTTACAACTATTGGTCTCATTGAGATGTAACATCAAATGGACACATTCAACTATGTCCTTTTTTCTTACAGTTAAACTATCCCCATATAATAAAATAACAGTTGAACTGGGGTTTATTTTTGTCAATTTAATAAAACTAATTAATTGGCTAATACTGGCACCGGGTAAACAATTATTAATTACATATTGTTGCGAACACTGATTAAATATACTACCAAAACCTTGACCAAATTTGTCAGAAAATACAATGTTGTATTAATCAAATTATTCATACCTACTGGCTGAGCCACTGAGGGTGTGGGTGTAACAAGTTGAGGCTGGGGTGCCTGGGAGCAGGCACAGCTAAAAGAGAGGTTATTTGTCAGAGACTCATACCTCTCTGCATTGTACTTGACCAGGTCTGCCAACTCATTGGCCTCCTCCAAGCGCTTACTCAGGTCTTGTTGAGAAGCCTCATATTTACTAAAGATATCCTTTAGAGCATATTCCCTAACAAACAATTCATCCTGAAGGTGCTGAGTGTCAGTATCATACATAGTATTACATAATTGTAATTCACTATTACACTCTTTTAATTCATGAATTAAATTTAGATTTTTTTGCCTAAGTTTTGTAACTTAACTTTCTGGCATTTTAACAATTTCTGTTTTTTTCTAATCAATCTATTAATTTTAATATATTTTATCTTATTATGGCTAGTAAACAAATGGCATTTAGTGATAGTATCATCAGTTAAATCTATTATTACAATTGGCTCAACAGAAGTGGGTCCGGACTGGCTACCAACCAACTCATCATAAACACTACAGGTGACAGCAGACTCCTCACTGGCTTTGAGAGATTCTAAATGGCTTATAGTGTTGTGGGCCCTGCTTAATTCCAGTTCTAATTCAGATATCCGTCTCAAAGCCAGTTCGTGGGTGTCACTACATTGCTGGAAATTTGACACAAGTTGACTGAGGTGTTGATGCTGGTCAAGTATGTCCATATGCTCTATATGTAGTTCAGCCAACTGGTTCTTAAGCTCAGTGTTCTTATTATTAATAAACTGAATTTCAACCTCGCTGTCATCTCTTTCCTGTAGCAGCTGATTGCACTGTTTCTGACTAGATTCCAACTCTTTCAATGTAGCCCTCAGTTTTTCGTCCAAGGATGCAGCTCTACGGGTCAACATATTGATAGGCCAACCCTAGAGGCACCCTGGAATGAGAGAAGAGAAAGCTAAGTGAGTAAAAGGAATAAGTGAGTGATAAGATGTGGATAAAAAAAAGTACTAGGATGAGTTTAAGTAATTTAGAATTTAAAGAAAACAAAGCGATAAAAGCTAAGTAGTGTGTAAAACTCAATTATTATTATGGGAGGATAACTTTATTATTCACTGTTATGTCTTAATTGAGATAGTAAAATTCCAGAAAATAAAAGGGAAAAAACAACAAAATTAAGTTTGTGAAATGGTTGGGGGTACCTACTACTATTTTCAAGTGATTGTAAATCCGTTTGTAACATTAATTTCATGAACTGGCACTGATACTGTAATTTAACATAACAAAAGTATGTCTAGTAATAAAGTGCAGTGATTTCTATAGAATTATAGGGTTATATTTTAGGACGCAGCTCACAGGGACGAGCAATGTACACGTTATACTACAAAAGGTGTGGTAAGAACTAACTGTTTTTACATAAATAAGCTTAAAAATTAAAACAAATACTCGGTGATTTCAAAGCCGTCCGTTGGATGACAGCTGGTGCTACTTCATTGTTTTTCTTCGATTTTGCAACGAAATTACTCACAAATACAAATCCTTAATATGTATAGCTATATCTATCGAATTTAAGCACTTGTATCAATAATTATACACGAATAATATTAATTTTACAATTTAATTCTAACACGAAAATATTTGACGGCCGGCTGCTAGTATTGCCAGTCGCAAAAAAAGTCGCGAAAATATATATAGAGGAAAAATTCAATTAAATTAAGTTTTTATTATGTCAGCAAGTTCAGTCTTCAACAAGGCTACGGTGAAGTAACAGGTCCTCATAACTGTTAGCTTTACAAGTCGCGAATACTCTATAAATAGCTCAGGGCAGTAAAGTTCATCATAGCTAGGATTTTCTATTTGTTTTATAACGTGTACTCTTTTGATGAACCTTATTGACTGTATTTCCGTGTTGTGTACAATTGACTAGAAGCTTACGTATGTGGTTTATATTCGTGAATAATTGTGTGTGTGCGTAAATAGCAAATATAAAAGTTATGACAGTGCTAAAAGTGGTTTCCATTAATATTCCCTCGTCAAGGAAACATCGTCACCCTCGCCTACATCACCTGACTCCCGCGTTAATAACAACATAACTAAATAAATGTTTATTCATATATATATATATAATCCTTGTTTTTTATCTTTATTATTCTTATTTACGGATATCGTGGATTTATACATTATTGGAATATTCTTTTTAGGGTTCCGTACCAAAAGGGTAAAAACGGGAACCCTATTATTAAGGCTCCGCCGTCTGTCTGTCTGTTTGTCTGTCTGTCCGTCTGTCACCAGGCTGTATCTCATGAACCATGATAGATAGACACTTGAAATGTTTGCAGATTATGTATTTTTGTTGCCGCTATAACAACAAATACTAAAAAACAGAATAAAATAATTTAAGGGGGCTCCCATACAACAAACCTGATTTTTTTGCTCTTTTTTGCTCGATATTGATAACGGGAACAGGTAGACGCTTGAAATAGTCACAGTATATTTAGTTATGTATTCACTTTAAAAATAAATAATTAAAATAAAATAAAACAAATATTTAAGGGGATCCCATACAACAAACGTGATTTTTTTGCCGTTTTTATAGATAATGGTACGGAACCCTTCGTGCGCGAGTCCGACACGCGCTTGGCCGGTTTTTTAAATATATTTTTATGACTGTGTTTAGTTTAATTTGTGATCTTCCTGTGCGAGTCCCAATAAATACTTTTTCTTTCTTTTTTTTTAAAAGATAGCTTAAAAATTAATCAAGAAACTTGCAAAAAGCGTTCCATAAACCAATACCATTTACGCAAAGCAATGAGCGTTTTTTTCCAAGCGCGAGTCTGACTCGCACTTTGCCGGTTTTTTACTAATACTTTGCATAACACTTTTGTTATTTGACTTGAGTTGTATTCATTATTTAGTGAAAACAATATTTCTATATTATTTAAACAATATTATTTAAGATGATGTTGCCGCTATAACAACAAATACAAAAAAAAAAAAAATATTTAAGGGGGCTCCCATACAACAAATGTGATTATTTTGCCGTTTTTATAGATAATGGTTGTTTGTGTTTGGTTTGTTTGTTTTTTATATATGAAATAAATAAACATAAACAGGTTTGAAACCTCAATAATAAATATCCCAATAATTTATATTTACGCGACGTGCGTGTGATCCCTTGGACGATATAATATAGGTACCTTATGTATGACGTATCTACTAGATTTTCTCTGCAAGGCCCAGATGGGTTCCGTCTATCTGGCAGAATCTTAATGCTCCGAAATTTATTTGGCATAACACACTTGGCATAATTTTCTTTAAACGAATATTATTAAGGCATAAAAATTATTAAGTATCATTATTGTTTGGCCGAATGTTTATATGTCCGAATTTACAATGGCATACCTTTAAGATGGCAGAATTTTATTTGGCAAAGTTAAAATTCCGCATAATTTCATTTAGCATACCTTTTATTTAAAGCGACGATTATTTGGTACAATTTCACTTGGCATACTATGAAGATGGCAGAATTTCATTTGAAATAATTTTATTAGGCGTATTGCCATTTCTATAAAATAGAAATGGCAATATGCCTGATAGCATTTTTAACTTTCAATTAAAATAATATTCTTAAAAAGTCATTAAGTTGTGCTACAAAAGTTAGTGACAGAAAAGAATCGCTGCAAAACCGACTCCACGTAGTCTTGTCTGCCCTACCCCTAGAGTATAATTTAAGCCCGCGTAGGCGCGGAGTGGTGAAGCGGCCCGCGAGCTGAGGAGCAGGTGGTGTCAACGCCCGCCGCCGCGGCTGCGGCGAGTAACTGGGTTGTGGAGATCAGATAGGCAGTCGCTCCGTGTGAAATATTGATATTCAGCTGCTCCGCCGTCTGTCTGTCTGTCTGTCCGTCTGTCACCAGGCTGTATCTCATGAACCGTGATAGTTAGACAGTTGAAATTTTCACATGATGATGTATTTCTATTGCCGCTATATCAACAAATACTAAAAAACAGAATAAAATAAATATTTAAGGGGGCTCCCATACAACAAACGTGATTTTTTTGCTCGTTTTTGCTCGATATTGATAACGGCAACAGGTAGACGCTTGAAATATTCACAGAATATTTAGTTATATATTCACTTTAAAAGTAAATAACTAAATTTATTGCCTAGTCTGGCAAACTAATTCGTTTTGGACTTAAATTGAGGCGAATTGGAGTAATATTGAGACATGTGTTATGTGTTAAAATTCTACAGAAATTAGTTTTATAGATTAAATTGAAAAAAGAGAAATTTATTGGAATTTCTATCATAATTTTTGCAAGCAAAAATTACCTATGAAATAATTATTATCTGCTCAAGTATTTTTAAATTGAAGAGCCTACACATACCTATAAATTAACGTTCGTCCAAAGTGAAGAGTTCCAAATTCCCGATGGACATTACAAATTACAATCAGTTATGGTAATTGATCTGGAACGGAACACTAACATAATTACCGGTAAATGAATTGAGATTATGTATAATTAGAATGCATTGTTTGGTTATTATCATAATTACTGCATGTGCATATTACGTGGCTTATAAACGATTAATATTATTAGTAATAAAAACAATCTTTCTTAAACAATACTACCGGTGCTGGAAACTTTTGCTTTGCGATTATTAAGTAGCTAACTATTTTTTTTTTTAATGCGTGATACGTGAATAAAGAAAATGTATTTGTTGGAAAACCATTAGTCATCGTTCACCGCATTGCGACGTACGGCAAAGGTTTTAGCCAATTAGGTGAGAGATTGGTCAAAGGGATCCAGAATCTTAAAATACGGCTTCAGCCAGCCAGGAGAAAATATTGGTCAAAGCCTTTATCTGGAAATACACACATCAAAAGTGTCTAGGGATCAAGCACTTTTTTGCTAGTTCCAAAAAATCTGTTTTTTTAATTATATTATTTGGATACTTTTTTAGTAAATTTCGTTGTTTTAAAAGGGAATAGTTTTTGAAAATCAGTCAAAAAATTTAAATTTCCATCAAGTCGTATTACTATATAATCCTGCAACGGGTTTGAGTCCAAATCAGTAAAATTTCTGCCATACTTCTGAGTGGAATCAATACAAAAGAACGTTATTATGGAGAGAAGACGTCATTTGAGCCGAGAAGAAATGGTCAGAACCAAAGGGAATGTTGTAAGCTGGTTCTCGGCAACGCGGTATGGCAATCGCTTTGGGAACTACACAGTGTTATAAGTCGATTTTGGACACATTACCGCATCACTGGCAGCGCAGCAGAACCACATGAAGCACGAGCTCGCATCACCACACGCAGACAAGATCATTTCATACTAATTACTGCTCGACGAAATCGTACAATGACCGCGAGGATGTTGGTAACGAGGTTTCATAGCTCTTCAGGGATATTAATAAGCGATCAATCCATAACAAATCACCAAAAACATTTTGCTTTTCTTTTAAAAACATTGCCCTACACTAGGAATAAAAAACTTTTTCAAAAAAATAAGAACCGAGTTTCTGACTTTCGGAAGTCGGTATCTTTGGATCTGTATTTGAGTTTTTTGCCACCGACTTCCGAAATTAAAGTTATTTTTCACTTTGTAGTGTTATTTTTGGTAAAAAGTTTTTAATTTTTCACTTTTTAGTGGGTCAGTTTTGAATTTATCTAAGTTACAATAGCCTAATGTTAACTGCTCATCACCTTTTACAAAATATTGCATTTCCCGATGCTGGGACGTTGATTGTTGAGGAGTTCTCCTGGTAAGAACCGGGAGAACTGCCACTCACCATATGCATAGTGACGAGCATAAATTGCTTAATCGCAACCCGTTAAATAAGGGTACTCATTATTATATTGTTCCGGTGGCCATATGTGGTCTCCATCATCAGTTCCACTTCAGCAAATGGTGCTTTCAGAGAGCAAATGCACGAGTTACTATAAAAAATACCCAAATCGCTATAGGTTTGCTTATAAAATTTGAGGGTTTCCCTCGATTTTCATCTGATTCTGATTTGGTGGCAATGGGACCACCTCGGAAGTATGCCCTTTCAAACAAAAAAAAGATTTTCAAAATCGGTCCATAATTAACGGAGTAATCGCGTAACAAACATACAATACAAAAAAACAAAACATACCGTCGAATTGAGAACCTCCTCCTTTTTGGAAGTCGGTTAAAAAGGTGTAAAAACATGCCAGGAAGTCTGTGCATGCGGCGATAGAAAAATCATGATATGGTATTTGGATTGGCGGAAGAACCGAACTGATTTGGGTCAGAGCCAATTTCAATGCACGTATTTACGCTGAAACGATTGTATCAGATGTTGTTATTCCTTTGAGTACCCAATTTGGTGCTTCATTTCTGCTTACGTCCACACAGTGCCAGAGTCGTTGCAAACACACTTGCTGCTGCTAATATCAACATCCTACCATCGCCTGCTCAATTGCCAGACTCGAATCCCATTGAGCACGCATGAGATATGCTTCAAAGAAGAGCTGTGCCAAATATGGATGCCGTACTCACACCAGAAAATCTTTTTCGCCTGTTAAGACCGACGGGGGTGGCTATTCCGCAATGCGATTTGGATGAACTCATATTGAGTATCCCGAATTGCGGTATACGCGGTAATGGCGGAAATACTACTAATTAAAATACTACTAAAATGCTACTAATTGTTTATTTTACACAAAAAAAACCTTTAAAAATAATTATTTTTATCTTTTTATCACATTTTAATGTCAGGATTAACTAAGGTAAAGGATCCAGCATAAGAAAAAATCGCGAAAAGTCTTTATTAATGCAAAAACAGAGAGTACTTTATTGATCTACACATACGAAAACATTTTATTTAATCAATCTAAATATAAGTTTTTATTTAATTTCAATAGTGCAATAAAATAAATTTAAAAATACTGTGATCCCTAGACACTTTTGATGTGTGTACAAAAAATCATAAAATTGTAACTTACAAAAAAATGTAGTCTTCTTTGGTAATTCTATTCAATAAACCTTTTTCCGTTATATGGTCTCTGCTAGAAGTTGGTTTTTACAATAAAAACGACAAGGTACTGTTCCTTAATTTCAGCCATTTTTGACAGAAACAAACAATAATAAGTTATCATTCTAGATTAATAATTAATTTTAAAACAAGAATAACTTTAGAACAACTGCAAGTTCTTTTACTATCAACTTTGACTTCCAACTACCTTATTTCCATTTAACTTTTCTTTGCATATTTTCTTTTGAATAAAACTTGTAGGTGCTTTTTCTGCACGCCACTGTAATAATATTTTTCTTGTGCAATTTTCTGATGTTTATCTTTGGTTTTTTTGGGTTTAGTTTTATTTACTTTAATATCTAATATTCAGGCCAATTAATGAAGTTTCTATTTTATTGGCGGTGCCGACTATGTTTGTTTTCGAGATTCAAGTTTTAACTTACTATGCATAATCATATATCAAAACGTGAAGGTTACCAAACTTAGTATATACATATTATTTATATACTAAGTTCGGTAACCTTCACGGTTTGGTCTTGACATTGATATTACACATTACTTACCTTATTGACTTGACAGTAGAATACAAACTCCTCCTGCTCCATAGTCTCAAGCAATGAAAGGCCACATAAATGTTCTGACCATAATCGCTAGCTGGAGTATGTCTTCCATGCGTTTTTGCTATTCCAGCGTCGATAAAAAAACAAAAGTTGAACCCTTCTTCTTCACTGACCTACCAAAGTCAAAGTCAAAGTCAAAGTCAAAGTCAAACCATTTATTTCAAATAGGCACATAAGAGGCACTTTTGAACGTCAAAATTTACAAAAAAAATAGAATTGATTCTAGTTGCCCCTTCCAAAAGGTAGTTTCGTATGGAGAAGAATGGGCAAGAAACTCCACCGGTACTCTTTTAAAAATGTTTTACAATATTTTGTTTGATTACATTAATTATATGATTATATGTCCATATACCAGTCTTACACAAAACGTGACACGAAGTATTTCATATGGAACTAATATCCAATACTGTTCATCAATCGACAGATAATCTGTAGACTCGTTTCCCGATTACTCCGATACCGAGTTACAGGAGGCGACCCTAAAGTGATTACTGGAACCAAATAACAGGGTTTCGCGAACCTAATGACTTCGGATATAGAAGGGTTTGATTTTCATTATCAAACGTGTGTGATTTCCGTAATTTAAGGACGCTATCACATTTTGAACTCACTCGAGTTTAGGTATCTGAATCGCAACACAACAACATTACGCGCACGCACACGTTGAAACCGATGACCGCTCGATTTTATACGTAACTTATCTAATCTTGGTACTTGAAGGTATATTTTTTTTAATTTTACTGGTATTGATTGAATAAAGTTAGTTGTAAGTTTGAAATCGAATTTGAGTAACTGTGGCTAAGTACTATCTGCGTGATAATTATGTTTTTAGTATTTTTAAAATTCATCATCCATCAGGTTCTTGTAAATATTATTTTTGCTGGCAAATGTTGGAGCATTACATAATCAAATACTAGCCTGGGAGTTTATCGTAGACTTTCGTTGTGATATTTAAAAATAATCATTGCCTTATGAAAACAGTATTTTATTTACAGAGACTGGGGCGCGATTTCAGTACTTTTGATAAAAATTAAAACCAAAGTAGGTAGTAAAAAGTATATTTTCATTTTATGTTTCGAAAAAGTTCAAATTTAGAATGAAGGCCAGCTCTTTCTAGGGTTCCGTATCCGAAGGGTCCAAGCGGAGCACTATTGCTGTCACTCACGTGTCCGTCTATCACACAGGTTTTACAACCAAACGGTTGATGAAGCTTCAGTATTTAGTCGTTTTGTTAACCCTTGTTTTTTCTTTATTCATGATGAGATACTTCACGCCGCAATCAAAAAGAGGAGTGTGGCTACCTACAAGGATTAGCTGTTCAAAAAGGAAATCCATCTCAATTATTTTTGTGCTTTTTGGCTTATATTCTCTTATTGCGCATTCTTGCTCCTGAAAATAAAAAACCGGTCAAGAGCGAGTCGGACTCGCGCACCGAGGGTCCCCTACGTATATATGATGTTGATGATTTCTGAAAAACTGTGCTATTTAGAGACATCGTTTTATTTTTCCTGTAGGTAATCTTTACATAAACTTCTATCACATAGAATAATTTCAGTTTTTTATCTATGCAAACTTCGGAGATAAGGGGAACGGTATTTTTTTTTACATTTTGCACCAAAAGACGGAAACCACGCTGCTTAAAAAAAAAAGATTTTTGAGAAGGTGCAAACTCGGCGCTCTTTCATATGATACCCCACATGCCCTAGTAGCTCCATTTCAAATTTTTAAGACCCCCTTTCAGCCCCTTTTGCAAAAAAGGTATATTTTTTTTAATTTCTTGTTTGCAAAATAATTGGGCAAACGTCATCTAAAACTATTCTAAATTTCAAGTTGATAGCATTTGTAGTTCTTGAGATATCCAGGTGCGACAGACAGACAGACTTAGTCTCACCATAAGGGTTCTTTTTTACCATTTTGGTACGGAATACTAAAAAGATCCTAAGGTAAATCAAATAAAACAAATTACCAACAGACGTATATCAACGTCTGTAACAAAACAGAGTAGATTTGTGATTTCTGAATGAAAATACAGTCTCATTACTTTTGTTTACTGCTACGTGTATGGTTTTTTTGTCCTTTATCCAAATTTCTGAATTCGTGGCATCTGTAATAACAAATGTAAATATTTTAGCATTGCACACCACAATCAAAAACCATACTTGGTGTCGAAAGTTATAACCATCTACTATTCTGGATTTATGAATTGACAACTAAGTCGATTTATCACCAAAATGTACATCCGCCATCATGAATCAAAAGTTGGATGGTATATTTGTAAACACCACCTTCAACAATTGATAACAAACCTCCACAATTGCTAACAATGTCGATTTTTTATTTAAAAAAATACACCCGCCATCTTGGATAAAAAAATTATGAAATACGTAATCACCACCCCCAAAAACCCCAAAATTAAATATTTCCGCCATTTGATTAAAGATAATATAATTATTTACACAATGTTTATCCGTAATCTACAACCATGATTCATACAAAAATTTTGAACTATGTATTTATTTTTAAAACAAATTCCAATAATCGTACTTAGTTTTAATTCGGTCCGAAAAAGTATCAACTTCGTCCACCCACAGTATACAATACAGCACACACTTCTCTACGTAAATATTTTTTTGCGAAAAATCGATACACCAGTGCTTCCACGAGCGCGTCTGAGCGCGGAATGACGAACCGCGAGTAGAAAATGTATGGAGAAATTTGAAGGCGCTTCTTATTTTAATCATAAATAAAAAAGTTATTTATTTACTTACAAAATATTTAGTTGACCGTATAGAGGACTATATAAGCAATAGTTTGTTATTATTTTTATGTATAACTATGCAGCGGATTTAGCTATATGGGTCCCTATTCAGACCTATATTTTTTCATTTGTTGGTTTTATTGTGATTGTTAAAACGTATTTTTGTGAAAAATTTGTATGGGGCTATACAATGTTTATGTGCCCATTCTGGAGATGAATATATTATCTTTAATTTGAGACAATGATATCCTTGCAGTTGTGACTCCTAATTCGTTAATACGGTACCTGAAAAGCACTGATATTTGAGGAAAAATGTGATAGCGTCCTTAAGAGTCACGTCACAAATAATATGTGAAAAGTACACAATAGACAACGGATTAAAATAATTGTAATCCGTTGTCTATTGTGTTCTTTCGATGAACATAAAACTCATAGCCGACGACAGTTTATGAAAAGTTCACAAAATGTCCTGAATCAGAATATACTCAGATTTCAACTCTGTTAAAAAATCAAATACCTACTACGAGTACTAACGGCCAGTTTTCACGAGATAGTGAAAACTGGTCGTTAGTAGGTATTTGGTTTTTTTTTCAGGACTTCATGCACAACAGCCCTGCTAGACTTATGCCTCCCTTAAAAGGGGGGGGGGGGGGGGTTGCCATAATCGCCACGCTTTGCAGGCGGGTTGGCAATCGCAGTATGGTATTAAAATGCGTACGCTGCTGCCCATTCTCTATTAAGTCCCTTAGACGCTTATTACGACACCCACGTGAATAAATAGGATGGTGCTATTATTTACGACCGGCACCACACGGAACGCAATAAATGTTTTTGATTAGTCAAAAATTCAAAATTAAACCCAGTGCTACTAATAGTGTGTTACGCAACCCATCTGGAGCCTGACTTTGTGCGCGGTTGATGGCAATATGCTCGCAACATGGGACTGATCTGGCGAAATGTGGGTGTACCTACATCCCCTCTGCTTAACCCTTGTTTTCGGGGACAACAGGCCAGATTTATGTAATAATATTTGTATATTCTAATATATCAAAAGCTCTTCCAAAAATATAACAACTTGATAACCGTGTCGAGCCGTAGTCTGACAGGTAATAACTTTCTTTTAGGTTGTAAAAATTTAGTAACGCAGGCATGAAATTACAGATCTGATATATTACTATGACTTGCTGAAATATGTATTTTTATTTTTAAACTAGGATTGCTAATATATCGATATGAACATTTTGATTGAGGAGCTAAGTACCTATTTATTATAGGCTTGTTTCGTGATTGCTTTCTGTACGGTACGTACGTACTTGCGTCTGAGCATGAATAAAATACTAATAAAGACAACCTGTGAATGCAACACTGACAAGCAAAGGAAGGTAAAAGTACTCATAAAATAGTGACGGTGTTAGTTAATTACTGTCAACAATTGTTGACAGTAATTTTACTATAGTTTGACCGATACATATTATAAAACCGCCCGCTACTGCCACCGCCTTTGTCTAAACTATGCATTAACGAGCATGTGTGCTTTACTGTGTCCTATACGAGTACTAATAAATTTATTTCTTTCTTTCTTGGTACCTGCGAATTCCTTGGTACCGTGTGGTGCCAGACGTAAAGAATAGCACCATCCTATTTCTTCCCATGGATGTCGTAAAAGGCGAGTAAGGGGCTTACTAGAGAATGGGCAGCAGCGTTCTCTATGCATTTTAACACCATACTGCGATCGCCAACCCTCAGTGTGTGGTCGTGGTAGGCCGAGCAGTGGACGTCTTTTGGCTGAAATGATGACGAATGACCTGCGTGTTCAAATTTCAGAGCATCGGGTTTAAACATGATTTTTTCCTTGGCCGTCTGTCAAAGTTAAATTCAGGCATGCCACATGCGCATTTAGACGATACCAAAATAAATTGGGGGCTTTTTCGTTACCATTTATTTCACTATTACAGCATGTCATGTATGAATTTAATTGTTGGATATTATGTTTATCGACTATTTGATTAATACTCTGACTGAAGAAAAACACAATTGGGTAAATTTTCCTCGATAGAATTTAACTCCGAAATGACCTTTTTATATTTTTTTTTTCAGTCATTCTAAAACACAAATCAATGCAATTTCATTGCAAAATTGCATTCAAAATGTGCGTATTAGGTAATCAAAAACTATGGCAAAATTTTTTTTAGATACATAGTTTAATTTATTTTTAAACAATTTTTATTTGGTTTGGCGCTCTTAAGTTGTTTTATTTTGGTTCCAGCGCATTGTTGCGCTCTCTTTTTTTGCATGTGGAAGTAATTGACTCTGTCTCTTTCTTATGCCCAGTTCGCTAGGATTTATTTTTTTACGTCAGTATCACCTTAAACCCGCACCTGGCACCCGCTTGGTATCCATAAAATATTAAACTTAGATACCGCATCCCCATACTTTATGGAATCATAATAGAACATTCATCACGATGATAAAACATCCAGAGCAAGTTATATTAAACGATGACTCCCTGGAGGAGTTGTACTATTGTGTGGAGGTACCAGGAACGAAGGAATATGGAAGAGTTGTTTCCTTGTTTGGGTAATAGGAACATTCATCATCCATAAGTTGTGTTTGGTAGTTGGTTTTATGTTTCTTTAGTGTGGGGTTTGTGTATCTATGGTACACATTATAGAAGATAGGAGATCGGCCTATCTATGTAATTTATAATTATTATGTCAATAGTCTCTATGAAAAAGCTTGTTTGTCCTGCTTTCACCAAGGTAGGTACATCTTATTGGATCATCGTGGGACAAGACATACATATTTTATGACTAGGATAAGCCACAAGTTTAGTCTTTGTGACGCGAATTAATCTGTTGTAAAAGCGTAGTGTACTTATATTTTAAATTTATTATACCTACTTCTTCTTAGCTTGTCAGATTTGTGCTTAAACCAGCGATATATTGAACAATTTATACGTTAGCTTCTGTTAGCCGTCTCTATTATTAATTTGTGGCATATTCAATTAACCGACTTCTGAGCCCTGGGTTCTAATGGCTTCTAATTCCAAATACCGCTATTCCCTTTGGATTAACATGACAGTATATAGGTAAGTACCTAAAATGTTTGGAATACAAAGACGATAATATATTCAAAGTGTACACTAAGTACTGCTTTGATTATTTCGACTTCCGTGTACTTACCCCCAGGTAAGTGTTCGGTAGTATCCAGATATGAACACATTTTGACTAACGAATAATATCAGTTACGTTCACGTAGACAATAGTTATCTAACCATTGTTCATTATTATAGAAGATAGAGCTTAGATGTCAACGACCCGGTGAGATTCGTGCTAATGTGTGTTAATTAACATTTTTTTTGTATTTCACTTAATTGTAGGTACTTACACCACATAATTATAACCGCCGGCCGGCTGTCGCTGAAAACCAGCGCTGGGGTTCTGTCTCGCATAGGGTCGCAGCATTATGCTGAGCGATGGCCGTTTTGCGTGGATGTGACGCATATTTTCCCCCAACTTGTTCTTTTTTGTATTTGTGTTCTTCCTTTGCGTCATGTTTACCGCAAATAAATGAATTTTCTTTCTTTTATTTATTTATATATAACAAAACAGATGTGCTCAAAACATTTCCCCGTATAATCATTATCATTCGCGGAACAAACTTTGGGATTACCTAATGATATAAATATCTGCCAATACCAACTAAGTTTAACTCAACAAAGCGGAAGTATCGAGCTTAAGATATTTAGCTCCCCGGGGTTATAAGCGGCGCGTTGTGTTGGTAAGCGACTACAGTTCCGGGTTCAGCAAGTCCCGGTTATTAGGGATTTTAGAACACCCGGCATTTCATGGCAGAATGTGTATGATACCATTGACTAATCTTAAAACTATATGATGTACCATATTCTGACAAATAAATGATTATGAAATAGAGCAAAAATGGAAGGATATTTTGGCACAAGGCAAATATTTAACTGGTGAATCTATGAATACTTTATACAAATACTTTGAATATTTTGAAAGTAATTAATATCTCCAACTTTTGCATTATTTGTTATTTTCCTTTCCTACTTTGACCACCAAAAGTTTATTAATTTAACTATGGTTTAATTTTCACAAAAACAGTTGTACCTATCCGTTGAAAATTGCGATATTCATGACTTATCAACTAAAATCCTGTTTCTTTCTAACATCATCTGCAAATTCTCACAATACTTACTTTATTACATGAGACTAACATATCATTGGGAATATTCTCCATTATTCCATTTCCACAAATGCAACGGTTGACTAACTCCTAGACAAGAAAGAAATTAATCAGTTTTTTGTGCAACACTATGACTGCAAACCCGGAACTTAATTATTATGTAATTTGTAACCTTACCCTCTGTTTCCGGAAAAGGTTACAGGTAGCACTTGATAGGGCTTTGTAATTAATCGAAAAATGGATTAATTTAAGCTGCGTGGGTTCTTCTATCGTATTACTAAGACGTGCTCATCAATAAAATATGAAATGCTCTTTAAGCAGTGGCAATGCACGATGGAAACTATTCAACTAAAAAGTGCTAAAAAGTCTTGATTAACTGATCATGAAACCGAAGAAGACATTAATTAATAGAGTATGTAAAGGCATCGCTCCACCTAGCCCACGGCTAAAGTAAGAACGTGTACAATCATTAAGCCCCATTTACACGGTGCAAGTTTCTGGAACGTTCAAGAGTAATAATCACATGGCATAAAGCACGTTCAATTAGCTTCAGTTTGTATGAAAATTTAGGCGTCGTCCACAGCGACCCACGGCCACACGAACAAATGTTTTAAAACATTATAAGCCATAATATGGTATACCTCTAAAGTGCACCTCCTGCGTAGCAGATGCCAGTCGATCCTTCTCATGACCAATCATGACCTATCGCATGTCCGAAATTAAAGGATTGAGGCTATTGCTCCATACTTTGATCTAAGTCAAAGTCAGTCTTTTAATTATTTATTTCAAAGAGGCACTTTTAAATGTCAAAAAAAACCTGGCCAAGTGCGAGTCGGACTCGCGCACGAAGGGTTCCGTACCAATATCTATAAAAACGGCTAAAAAATCACGTTTGTTGTATGGGAGCCCCCCTTAAATATTAGTTTTATTTTAATTTAATTATTTATTATTAAAGTGAATATATAACTAAATATTCTGTGAATATTTCAAGCGTCTTCCTGTTGCCGTTATCAATATCGACCAAAAACAAATAAAATTGATACTAGTTGCCCCTTCCACAAGGTAGTTTCGTATGGAAAAGAATGGGTAAGAAACACCAGCGTTACTCTTTTAAAAATGTTTTACAATATTTTGTTTAAGTTAAGTACATTCAATATATGATTATACAATTAAAATAGCAACCAGTTTGATTTTGTCTAGACTCTAGATTAGATAGTCCTATGGAGCTGGACCAGCATGTTTCCAAGCATTCTTATCTTGGATATAATCCTCTAATTTGTAATATCTAATGTCTGTTCTAAAAGTTCTTTATAAATGAAAGACCGTGTAAACAAACCCTGCTCAGGTTAAATTGTAACGCAATCACTCACTAAAGGGAATCAGATATATATTCATCTGTATTTAAAAGGTTTCAACTTCTCACCACTCCATACAACAATTATTATTCAAAGAACATTATTAAATTGTAATTCAAAAATTACTCACCTTGTAAATGGCCCTACAACTTGTCATCCACCACGGGTACGTATTTGCTCCATTTTAGTTTACTTCTCGATTCTTATCAGGAATATTTTGAACAGACCATTTAGCTAACTACATACTTACATCAACCACTGATTACCAACAAAACGAAATCAAAGAAATACGGACACAATAAACTTCGAACATAACAACGGGCAATAAAAATATTAGTACAAACTAATATTTTTATTGCACAAGTAAAAGAAAAACATGTTTTACTATGCACACTAAATGGCTATAAATTGTTGAAGGGCTGTGAATGTTGACGGCGGCGGCGACTCCCTAGGGGAATAAGCAGAGGTGACACACCTTTTCCCTTTTATTGCGCAAATATTTAGTAACAGGGTATAACGATTTATTAATGTATGCTTGTAATGGTGGATAAATAATTGTATTTCACCTATTTTCTAGTATTATATTTTAGTAAACTTTATTAATCCTGCAAGAAGAACACCTCGGCGAAACCTTTAGCTTAAAATAGAAGTCAATAATTGAGTAGTTTAACTAGGGTAAAAGTGGGATAGTTGCCCTAGGAGGATTGATGCCCCAAAATTCAAATTATGACTTGTAAACGTTCTATGATCGCAGTTAATACTTATAAGCAAAGAACACCCCCCACCCCGCTAGTGTGCGAGCGGCAACCGCTGTGATCGGACGTGTTGCGTGTTCATGAAGAAAGATCGACGGGCTAGCTCACAAAGATCGCGGATTACGAATCTTGATATTTTAGAAACGCGTGGAACTTTTCATTTCCAAAGGTAAGTTATATTATTTTATTATTATTTGCAAGTGTATAGTTTGAATATTACCGTCAGTGTAACATTTTGTCATTTTTTAAAAGGGATTTTTTTATTTTAATTACGGCAACTATCCCTATTGAAAAGGATAGACGCCTCGTATTTTGTGAGTATAGATGCCCTTAGGGGCATCTATCCCCTATTGATTAAGTTGATGTTTGTTCATGTTCCCATTTCTTCTTTTCAGAAATGCCTCGCAAATATATTAGAAAGGTTGGAGTTCGTCCACGAGCTGAATGGACGCAAGAGGCATTAATAGCTGCAATAGACGAAATTTCGAGAGGCATTCTAGGAATTAACGAAATATCTCGTAGATATGGGATTCCCTCAAGAACATTGAGGCGAAGATTCGCTAACAAAAATACGGAAAAACTGACATTAGGTAATAAAGTTGTATGACTTAAGTTCTTGTTAAGTAAAAAAAAATCGTATTATTCCTAACATTTTTTTTTTTTTTATAGGAAAACACCCACTTCTTGATTTTGTAAACGAAAAACGTTTGGTGAGTCATATACAGAAATTAGAAAAAGCTGGTTTCCCTCCAACCCGGGACATGATTCGAAGATTAGCTTTCGAGTTTGCTGAAAAACTGGGTAAAGAAACCAATTTTGATAAAGAGACTCGAAAGGCTGGGCCGCATTGGTTAACATCATTTTTAGAACGTAATAAAGAGTTAAGTATTCGTCAGGCAGAAGGCTTATCAGTTGCAAGAGCACAGGGATTAAATCGAGATGAAGTTAACAAAATGTTTGAACTACTGCTTAAAGTAATGACAGAGCATGACTTACTGGATAAACCGGATAGGATTTACAATGTAGATGAGACAGGTGTCCAGTTAAATAACTCTACTGGAAAAGTCATAGCTACAAGAGGCGCAAGAGTAGTCCATTCTATAACTTCTGGTGAAAAAGGTGAAACTTTATCAGTAATAGCATGCTGCAATGCTGTGGGGAACTTTCTTCCCCCAGTAGTCATCATTAAAGGAGTAAACAAGAAACCAGAATTTCAGGATGGGCTCCCACCTGGATCAGAAGTCTATATGAATAGAAAATCCGCGTACGTGAATGCTGAATTATTTCACAAGTGGCTGAAAGAACATCTTGTACCTAAAAAACCAATAGGAAAGATTATTTTGATTCTGGATGGTCATTCATCTCACACGAATGCTATAGATATGCTTCAAACTGCCGAAGAAAATGATATAATTTTATTTTGCCTACCCAGCCACACCACTCAAGCGCTGCAACCACTGGATCGCAGTTTTTTTAAGCCTTTTAAAACATTCTTTGCTGCTGAAACACAAAATTGGGTAGTGTCACACAAGGAACGAAAGATTAATCGATTAGTTGCAGGAAAACTTATTGGGAATGCGTGGACCCGAGCAGCCACGAGTTCCAATGCAATTTCGGGATTTAGGGCTTGTGGTATTTACCCTTTCAATCCCTCTGCAGTTCCAGAGAGCTTTTTTGCAATATCTGACATTTCTTTGAGTAATCAAAGGCCTACAGAAGACAATGCAGGTGAAAATGATGCACCAGAACCGGAACAAGTTTCATCTAATAGATCAAGTCCTGTAGTTGATCGAGTTCTTTCTAACGTTACTCCTAATTATATGGATATTTATTATAGAAATGAAGAAGCTCTTGAGCAGGAACCAGGTCCATCCAATGTACAAACTCTGGGAGTCGGTCTAAATCTATCCAACGTTTCTCCTTGTAATACGGATCAACCAGATAGGAGATTTTCTAATTCAAGCCCATCAATTCTTTCACAGAATAATAATATTATCAACATTGAGGAACTAGAAACACCAAGCAAATATTTGCAAGAATCTTCGCCGGTGCCAATTGTTCCGGTTCCATTTCATAAGAGAGGAAAACAATCAGCTGCAATTTTAAACAGTAAAGAAAATATTGAAGCGAAGAAATCTAAAGTTAAAGGTAAAGCTACTCCAGGAATACGTTGTAAAAATAAATGTCGAACAGCTACAGCTGATGTACAGAAGAAAGTGTTACGAACTGCAGTCAAGTTTCCAAAGAAGATTCCAGCCAAATGTATTAAGAAAAGAAAGGGCATTAGAGAATCTAGTGATAAAATGACCATCTCGGATATTTCTAATGAATCTGATTCAGATATCGACCAGGCGAGAGCAGGTGAAATTGTTCTACATAAAAAAAAACAGAGATCTCAAGCTAAGATTCAGAGTAAAGTTCCAGCAAAAAATAATAAGAAAAGACGAATAGAATACAAGGAGTCGAGTGATGAAATATCGATCTCAAATAATTCGGATGAATCTGAGTCAGAGGCATACAAGGATTGGGAATGCAAAGAATGCTCTGAAGAATATAAAAAGACCAAATCAACTGCAGATTGGATACAATGTTTAATGTGTAAAAAATGGCTACATGAGGATTGTACCATGTACGGCGACTATTGCAATAAATGCGGTAGGATTAAACGAATGAATACGAAAAAATACAAGTAGACTGAACTGTAGAAATACTTTTTTTTTCTGAAGCTGATTAATATAAGAACTAATAATAATTGTATACCAAAGTGAAGAAGTGAAATATACCTAAGTGAAGAAGTAGAATAAACCAAAGTGAAGAATATTTTTTTTCTGAAGCTGATTAGTGAAAGAATATGAAAATTAAAACCAAAGTGTAATGTGCCATAACTAAATATTAAAATAAAACTTGTTAATTATAAATATGCTTTGATTTATACCTAAGGGCAACTATCCTCATAGTGACAACAGCATCGGGGCATCTAACCCATATAAGAGGCATCTATACTCAGAACTAGTACTGTAACTTTTGTTTTTTTTCTATATGTATAAGCAATAGCTGCATTGAATTTCTTTTTAAAATATAATAAATAATAGACCAATGTACGATAATATTGAAAAATTGGTTTAAATATAATTTATTTGTAGGAAAAAAAAAATCAATTTCAAAATGTGGGGCAACTATCCCACTTTTACCCTAAATATAGACTCAATTTACTACAGGCATCCTTATTGTAAATCTATTAAATAAATTCACTACTGCTACTGAATTTGTTATAAAATTTTTCGAAGGTAAAGCAATTGCTTTCATCTGGGTTTATAATAACGAAGTTATTATTTAAATGTCTAGACCCTTTTCCAACTTCAAATCTCCATGCATAATACTAGACAGTATGACAGCCCTGTAAATAAACATCACATACTACGCTATCCGCCACCCAAGAACGATCAGTTATTTTCCAATTACGAAGCATTTTCCAAATTCCTCCTTTCTTTGTAATAAAACGAGTGGGTTACAGTTAAACGTGTGTCGCCGTTAATTATCCCAGTTTCATTAAATAGCAGGCAGTTAGCGGCTGCGAAAAGTATTCGATGTTAATTTATCCTGTTAAACGAAAGGTTTTACATTTTTAATGAGTTATTTATCGAGATACAGCCAAAGCCTAAGATGTATCCAAAGATTAGCAGTAGACATGATTTTCTTGGCTGACTGAGAAGACCTAACAGAAGATGGTCAGGTAAATACAGTAATTACACTGGTCAAAAAGCCTTCAGTTACTCAATTCTCAAACTCCTTTCTAATTTAACCCTTTTACAGTCAGAAATATGAAGCTAGTTGCCCATTTCAAATCGCAGTTAGGTTCTATGGAGAAGAACGGGTAAGAAACTCCATGGATGTGTCCATACATTATAATTATAGTCCATGATACAGTCCGTTATGTTGTTGAAACATATTTATACACTGTACACGGATTAAAGAAAAGATTACACTAAAACACGTTTGAACAAAGTCAGGATCCTCTTCTTCTGCTTGTTAAGAGAAAAATTAAATATTACTACGACCCACATACATAAATGGCCTCTTGAAGCTTTCCTACCGACCTTACGAAAGAGATTTAATATTATAATAGAGACGCGACCATAAAACAAAGATTTTCATTCGGCTGACTACGCTTGACACTGCTTTTATGACTTCAAGATGAAATTTTTTATAACGTAATCTCTCATAAAAAGAGTTTTTCAGGGAGCGAAATGACGGTAAATTGTTTACCTAATATTTATTAATAAGAACCACATCTTGGGGATACTCTTAAACGAAAATAAAGATAGCACGCTACGTTGGCGCCCAACGTGGTGCGCCAATGTAGGGTATCCGCAGATTATTTACATTTGGACGCCCTACATTGGCGCCCAACGTAGTATACTATATTTTGTCTCAAAGTTACGTTACTTTATCTTACTGTAATACTTCCTTCCTCCGAGCACGTTTGCTCTTGCGAATCTCCAAGCCGGCCAATAAAGGTAAGAAAGAGGTGGGAGCTCCGTTCCTCGTCAGTGTTCACTCCAGCCGGTCAATATAGGCAAGCCAGAATGTGAGAAACAAGACTTCTCCCGGGAGACAGGGTTCGTGGGGTAGGTACTACCCAACAGCTTGCCACTAACCATGAAGTTATTATTATTATTAATTATTACATACTGAAATACTAATTATTACATGCTTGGGTATTCATAGGGTATCAACTGCAGCTCTACCATGACTTTACGCAGCCAAAACTCGCTAGCGTCTCCGTAAATGATAATTATGGTATGAAATATTGTACAGCGCCCCTTGCGGTCACAGCAAGAACTAAAATTCGTACCATGAATACTATAGATTTTGATAGGTAAGAAACGTAACTAATCTATTCCATGGTCATTAATTCAATGAGGACCAGTGGGTCATTATTCAATAATAAGCACAAATCTTCAAACGCGTCTGAAACGGGAGAGTCTGTAAAGTTGGCTACTAACATATTTCATGCTAAATAGGCTCTTCCAGACATTATTTTGACTTTAATTAATTAACTCAAAAACGTATCCGTAACATATTATGTTTATTAACGTATGTAAACATATTATGTTTCACAACTCAAAATAGCTACGTAACTAAAATAAAAAAAAATAAAAAATAATGTTTATTTCTTAAAAAATACAGATTTAACATGTTTTATATAAAGACAATTCAAATGAGCTTTGGTAGTAACACAGTGCAATACAAATCAAGAACTGTAATCTGTACAAAATATGGGAAGCCCTGTCTCTCAAACTAGGTAACCTGTATCTTGAGAGACAGTGATTCAGCTTAAAATGTGGTGCTTTATGTATAATAGTAGACTGTGTCGATCTACCCGAGCGAATGAAAGATAATAAAGCTTATTTAAGTATAAATTTTAAACATGTGTGTTTGCGTGTGTGTGTGTGCATGAGTGAGGGTGTGTGCGTGTGTGTGTACTTAAGTAAGGATTCTGTTTGTTGATAGTCCTGTTTCAGTAGCCATTCCGTTAATTTTGATTTTATTTCATATTTATTTAGATCAACAACGTTTAAGTTTTTGTGAATTTGTTTGTAGATGTATGTACTTACTGTGTAGTATTGGTGTTGAGCGAAGGTGGTTTTGTGAGGGGTAATTAAGGGTAGTTTTTTCCTTTTTTTAGGGTCAGTTGGGGGAACGCTAGCGTGTTTTCGAACCGTAGACTGTAGTACAAAAAGCTGGCGCACCGAAAGTACTTTGGAATCAGCGTATAGTTGCGTAGTGCAGGGGCGCAGCCTCCATACAACCCGATTCCTTTCGGCTTCCCTTCGGAACAACCAGTCTTCTTACACTTGTGTGTATCGATCACATCACATTACAAATATTTAGTACCAGTTTAAAAAATCAATTACAAAAATGCCTAAATTGTTTGACTAAACAAAGAATTCCGACCGTAGCTGGCGTTAAATTTAGAAAGTAAATGAATGAATAAAATGTTTGAATAAATTGAGGTTATGAGAACTGAACAACTTTTTCTTCGGCTTACCTCTAAGAAAAATTATAGCTTCGCTACTGGCGTAGTGGGATAGCGATAAGGTTTGCGCGACATCACCTTCAGTACGGCTCTCTGCGCTCTTTCAATCCTAGGAAGACTGGTTTTATTGGCACCACCCCAAACTGTGATGCAATATCCAATGACGGATTGACATAATGCATATTACACCATCTTCAGGGTTTCCGGGGCAGCCGAGTTTCTAAGGGATTTGAAAGTATGCAAAAGTTTCATAGATCTAGTGGTAATGGCGTCAATCTGTTTGTCCCATCGTAGACCTCCGTCTATTTGGACGCCCAGATATTTCACATTATCGGTTCGTGTAAGTGTCGGACCTAAGCAGTGTGGGGGTTGTTTGGAGCAGGGGTGGAGGTGTGTGCGCTGATATGGAAAAAGATTTGTCGGGTAAGTTGTTACGCCGCATAGCAAAAGGAATGCACGATGTTTTATCGCAGTTTAAGGTAAATAAGTTTAGGTTGAGCCTTTCCGTTATACTTGTTATTGTCGCCTCTGCATTGCGCTTGACGCTATCCCAAGTTGGTCCGTAAACTATGACTGCAGTGTCATCTGCATACGCAAAAATCTTGGAAATGGGGATGGTCATTCTGCACAAATCATTGACGTATATTTGGAAGAGGGTGGGGGCTAAAATGCTTCCCTGTGGTACACCGTAAGTGGTTGATATTTCTTCACTTATATGCTCTCCAATTTTTACTCGTTGGGTCCGGTTATTGAGATAGTCTTTGAAAATGTTGAGGGTGTTTCCTCGTACCCCTAGGAATTCCAATTTAGTGATAAGTTTGGGAACAGATACTGTGTCAAATGCTTTAGAAAGGTCTAGGAAGATCCCTAGACTTTTGAGTCTACTGTCAAGATTTCTAGCAACGAATTGCGTCAGTTCAAGAACTGCATCTTCTGTTGAGATTCCTGTGCCAAAACCATACTAACTATCAGCTATGAGCTGATTTTTGTTAAGGATTTTTTTAAAACTATTACTCAGGATCTTTTCTAGTATCTTAGAAAGAGCCTAGATCTAGGACCGATATGGGTCTGTAATTGTTGACACAGTTTCTGTTCCCTCCCTTATGAATCGGATGGATGATAGCTTTTTTTAGCGCATCAGGAAATTTGCCTTTTTGAAGGCAACAGTTAAGGATATACGTCAAAGGAGGCGTCAAGGTCTGGCGGCAACTTTTTAGCACTAGGGAGGATACCAACCTATTGCGCAACCATTTCGCAGTTGCTGAATAAGAGACTCCACTTCCGATTCATCAACCTCAAGTATCACAAGAGAGTTGGCGGAGCTGGATCCATGATATTTTGACATGATCTCTTAGGTGGGTTTGTAGGTTGGTGAGATTGGGACAATTTTTTTCTGCCAAGTTAGTGCCTATATTACTAAAAAATCTACAAACTTGGTTTACGGATGACACAGGGTTATCACAGATATCCATCAGTTCAACCGGGCTAGTTTTATTTTTGGTGGTATTGGTGATTTGTTTTATCGTTTTCCAAAGGGCTTAGGAGTTGTTGCGTGATTTCTGAAGTTCGCTTTTTTCATGGGCTATTTTTAGTTTCTGGAGCACGTCGTTACAAAAATTCCGGTACCGCGTATAGGACATTTTTAGGATAAGATTATTGCGATCTTTTCTTGATCTGTTGTGCAACCGGTCACGATTTTGTATACACTTTAAAAGGCCGGTGGTTATTCATGGTTTTATTATTCTTTTTTTTCTTGGGATTTTAATTTCTTTAGTGTCTTTGTCAATTATTGACTAAATAATATTTATGAACATATTCATGGATATATTGGGGTCAATAATTTTGTATAATGGGGTAAAATCCGAGTTTTCTAAATCCAATTTAACAGCATCGTAGTCTATGCGGGTAACGACGTGGGGTGGTTTATTATCAGGGTTTGTGCTAGCAATAGTAAGTAGCACCGGTTTATGGTCCGTGATGTGTGAGTTTAGTACAAGGGTAGTAACAGGAAGGGTAGTTTTAACTACTATCGCAAGCGTTTTTTTTTATAGGGTCTGTCGAATTAGTGGCCCATGGTGCCGTTTTGTATGGTGACAGCTGAAAAACGTTAGGACTATCGAATAGATTACGTTACGTTTCTTACCTATCGAAATCTATAGTGCTCATAGCACGAATTCTAATTCTTGCTGTGACCGCTAGGGGCGCTGTACAATATTTCATACATTATGATTTACGGAGACATTAGCGAGTTTTGGCTGTGTAAAATCATGGTAGAGCTACTAAATTATATTACGAAGCCTACGCCGTTTGTCTGTCAGTCTGTCTGTTCTAAGGCTGCATCTTTTGAACCGTATTAAGTAGCGCAATTAATATATCTTGTCTGATACGAATGATGGTAGATAATATTCTTGTGATAATACCTATAATCAATAATATCTCCAAAAGAGATGCACTTGATCTCAATATAAGCAAACACAACCACCAACCCTATATACGTTAGAACACGGAATCTTCTCCAAACAGCCAAATAATAACATAACATTTAAAAAAGGTTAGTAAACTCCTACCAATGGAAAGTTCCCAGTCGTACGTAAACAGAATGATAATTTATAACCCTGTAACACCCCGAGTTTAGTGGCTATAAAATTGCAGCCTTCCAAATGACTGGCAACAGATTTATTGGAACATGTTGTTGGTACGGAGATATGGACTTCGATAGATAACCTTGCCTAGTGTTGGGTAGGAATTAAAAGTTAATGTGTACTTTTACAACACAAATTAACATAAGATAAGTACTCATTTTATGTCTTATCCTTGACTTTATAGTGGTCCTCTTTCACTTGCTTTGTAATCCTGCACCTAACGATGAATAGTCTCTAAGTAGAACTCTGCTGATGAACCAGATGTTTGTCGGTGTGCTTGGTTGTTATTAGCGTTCTGTACTTCAAAAGGAAAAAAATTGCATCCGTTTAAGATCACTTATATGTCTGTCTGTCTGTCTGTACGTCTGTCACAGCCAAGTCTGCTCCTAATCTAATGGACCGACGATTAAGTTGAAATTTGGTACACATATCTATTTCTGTGACCTAAACACGAACGTGTTATGTAAACAAATAAATGAATTTTGAATATGGGGGTTACCTTATACAGACAAGAAAATTTAAAATTAGTTTTGCACGCTGTCCTGTGTGAATATCAAATGAAAGAGGAGGGTCTCAATCTCAAGTAACTTTTTTTTTTTTTAGAATTTACAAATATTTGTTTTAAAGTTATTTATGAAAATACATGACAACAGGGTAAATGGCCCTAGGATCAACAAACATCTAACGTACATAATAATTATAAATACATTTTAGTATACTAATTGCGAATATATGCAACGGACATTCTGGGTTCCCTAATTAATAATTAAAAGAGTTGTAACGATCAATGACATCACATCAAATATACCGCCATCTTTGACAATTAGATTTGACATGACAATTGGTGGTGCCCAATCTTTCATTTCACACATCGAGAGCGAGATTACCTGCCGATCTATTCTCTAAAAATCTCACCATGAAAACTAAGGTGAAGTGAGTTTTCGCGGTAAGTTTTTTTACAGAATAGACCGACTGTTCACGGATGTCATACGTATCCGTAAGTACTTTCCTTTCCAACCTTTTCGCCCTAGGGTATTAGGGTACGCTTCTGTAGTGACTTGTGCGACGTTTTTATTGGTACCATACGCCTTAGGTTCGAAAAGAATTCAACAACAAAATCGATTTTTATATCGTAATCCATCCTAAATAATTAATGATCTTTTTCTATACAATTAGTACACATATGTGAGATGCATTGTAACATTTCAAATAGAATAACACGCTGGGTACTGAAGTATAGATTTAGTTTAAAATATGTCGATACGGATCTAATGTATGGCCATCCCTCACCCTTGTCATGTCAAGTCAATCAACTCAACTGTCAAGAAGATTTACCAAAGAGTAAAATGCTACTTAAGAGGGGGTAACAACCAAAATTGCCTACATTCAATTTGATTTTTCAATTTGATAAGACTAAGGTATAAAATAAAAATAACATGAGTAACTGCATGATATTTCTTAACTTTTGTGGAACAGAAACACAAAGTATTAAAATTTTCTCGATAAAAAACCATCACGAAGTTACCTCAAAGGAGGTGTTTTTTTTTCGGCCGAAACTTGTACCGAGGTACAAATTTTACAAAAGTTAAATTCCTTGGAATAAATTGTGTTATTAGCAGTATTTAAAATCCTCCAATATTCGATGGGTTGAGAAATAAACGAATATAAAAAAACACTACCTCACGTCCTATCTGCGTTCAACGAAACGGTCATATCAGCAGTGACAGCGGTCAAACTATTCGATCTGTCAAATTATTGCAACAGTGACTTTAAGGTAGTTGGACCTTTTGGTCAGTATACGATAAATCAACACGATTATACGATGTATCAATTATTTTTGTAAGAACTTAAACCATTGCTGCAGGCTGTTTTTCATTTTGAAGGCTAATAAGTAGTAAAGACAACGTAACAAGGAATTAATCATTAGAGTGTGTATGCTAATGGGATTAAGTTGATATTTGAAATAAAACCAATAACATGTTTATTATTTTCTTTTATTCCATTTCCTCATTTTCAATATATTCTCTAACTTGGATATAGTCTAGGAAGGAAGCAGCTGCTGTAATATCCCGTTGATGTCGAGCCCACCCCATATACCAAACAATAGTCATGATGTGAGCACAGCAATAAAATATAATAACGTGATAATGTCCATTACTTACACAAAGCTTAAGTGAATATATAGTCCGTTTAATCAGAGTCCAGAGTATAATAGCACAGTTGTCGAGCTCCAACTAAAGAACGTCCGCAACCAAATCACAAAGTCAAGTCCAAATGGGTTAGTCAGGTCGTCAGGATAGAAGAAATCAATCGAAAGTCCATGAAAGAATACCCAAATCAACAATAAGGAAACACACACACGAAATACCACTCCAGAGACGGAAAACCAACGAACAGGGTGAGAAACCGAAACGGAATGATCACAGAGTACATTTGTATATAGGGAACGATACTCATGGTAAATAACAACAAATGATAAAAAAAATAGATAATTGTCGGCCTTAGAGATCAGTCGTAAGCTAACCAAACGCATAAAATAATCTGAAATGTGAATTATATGTATTTTTTAAATTCCTATTCACTGAATGTTTCACAAAAAGAATGTGCTAGGCAAAAATTGTTTTTAATACAAATATATAAATAATAATCAGTTTAGTTTAGGTTCATTTCTTTTTGTTACGTTTAATAGAATCTAGTTACTAAACGCATCATCGGGAGATGCCAGATTAAAATTCTTGGGTTGCAAGTTATTAACATCTTTAAACGACAATTCCAGGTGGTACAAATGTATAAAAAATTCCAATATATATTTATTCAGATTCTGCGATATTTTTCCTATATTTCCGTACCTTTGTTCTTAAGGTACATTGTTTGGCCACAGTTGTATGGATAAAAAAACACCTCCTTTCCACGTATTTTCTATCTGTACTTAAGCTAATGACTAATAGAATAAAAATTTGATGATTATTTGTATTAAAACAAGGCGAATAAATTTGTGCAGGCATTTTTTTAAACTCTTTTTATTTTTGTTTTTATCACGACTACAAGCTTTTAGCACTTACGACATTCTTAGTTCGTGGAAGAAGTCATCTTCCGTCGCACGTTGCGGGAACTTCAAGCATATTTTTGTTTCACAGTTCAGTCGCCGTCGCTCTGTTGAGACGAGAGGACTGCGCTCAAATTTTCGCCTGCGCTCAGATATTATTTATTTGCCGGTATGAGTATGACGACATTCGGTGATGCGATGGTTTAAATCCAAGTAGAACTCTTTTTGAAGTATTCTTTAGATTATTTGTAACGAATTCTATGTTGTAGCAGTGTAATATTTTCAAACTTGAGGGGTTAGCACATACTGACGCAGACTGTACAAGAAGGAAGAAATCAGCGTAGCACTGCTAGAACAGTAAGAGTTTCTTTATCAACGGTCCAAAGAGTACTCCAGCGATTTCAAGAGACAGCAGGAGGACAGGAAATGGCAGGCCAAGGTGCACAACTACACGAGAAGACCGATTCATCGGGAGCACTTTGTTAAGAAATCGACATCTCACGGCTGCTCAGGTCCGAAACAGTCTTCAAAAAATTCACCACAACCATGTGAGCTCTGATACGATTCTGCGACGTCTTCGTGAAGCTGATAAAAAGCCTTCTAGACCAGGAAACGGCCCCAAACTGCTTAAAGAACATTGAGTTGCCAGGTTACGGTTTGCTCGAGAATACATCCGATGGACAGATGAAGATTGGTCCAAGGTTATGTTTTCCGATGAGTCCAGATTTTATTTACTTATGCACGAGCACGACCGGAGACGAAGAGTATTTAGACGACCAGGAGAACGGTATCATCAAGCGTGTTTTGAAGAAAAGGTGCCATTCGTTGGAGGATCAATAATCGTTTGGGCTGGGATATCTTCAGAGGATCGCACGTAGTTAGTGATCATAGAAAACGGTTCTCTGACTGCTTTCAGATACGTAGAAGAGGTTTTAAATGAGCATGCTGGTCCTTTCTTAATGAATATGGCTGCAAATTCCATTTTTATGCACGATAATGCGCAACCACGTACTGCTCGTTTGGTCAATGTGTATATTCAAGACGTGGGTATTACCTGCATGGAGTGGTCAGTTCGCAGCCCAGACTTAAATCCAATAGAACATGCATGGGACGAGCTCGGGAGAGTTGAGACAACGCTTTCCTGCTCCTGTTACCTTACACGAGTTAAGGAATACGCTAGTGGAAGAATGGGCAAAGATAGACTAAAATCGTATTAAAAATTTAGTTTACAGCATGCCACATCGTCTTAATGAAGTGATACGGGCTCGTGGGGGAAATACAAAATATTAAATTGACAAAAAATCTTTTATTTTTAAGATTTACTGTGAAGTGTATTTTTGTTATCCTAAGTTAGAAGAAAAATGTTCTAATTTTTTTATAGATAATTGCTTCATATTTTGCAATATATTATATTATATACTCGAACTATATTATATATAATTTTGAATTACAAGCGTTGTGTCATCGCTCTTCTCTTTCTTTTGTATGCAGTCTGACAGTGACCGCGGTTTAGCTGTTGTCAGCGTCTTAATACCCAAAGCGCATTTTCTTAATTCTCCCCTGTTTGCTGTCATGCTATCACTCACTCGAACATCGGTCTATATAGCATCAAATCTGAATCAATCAGCAACAGTCTAAATAATTTATGTAGGTACAAAATATAGCCGTATAAATAAACCTCCCTAACAAGACAAAAGACGTGCTACCGCAACTTACAAAGTAGTTGCGGCTAACTTTGATAATGGTGTTTAATAATCAATTTTAACTTGCGACCTACGCGTGCGGTGGTGGAGGGTTGAGTAATAAATGAAGGTCGGCTTAACCCTGCGGTGCTACAGATGGGTTATTTTTAATATAGTGTACACGCAACGGTTGTGGAGGAATGGAATTCAAATATTGTACCTTGGAAATTTAGTTTTGTCAGGCGATTTTTTTCTAAAGAAAATAGTCTTTCAGAAAATAGTCTAGAGTAATTGAACATCGTTTAAAACAATGTTCAGTGTCGCAGACATATTGAATTTACCATATTATTATTCAAGCATATGGAAGCGTATGGCGTATGAACTTTGGTTAGGTCCCATAATGGGACTCCAATTTAATCACAACTACAACCACAATTATCTAAATCAAATTATCCAATTTTTTGCCAAAGCAAAAATGAAGATTGTGGACACACCCAATAATTAATAAAAACTATTCAAACTATTATAAACCATTATTTAATTACAGTATTCCCACCCACACAAGCACGTTGCAAGTTTCTGGAACGTTCAAGAGCAATAATCGCATGCCGTAAAGCACGTTCGGAAGTAATTCAAGAATTGCAATTGCAAATGTTTACACGCGTGCGATTTCCATAAAATGGTATTCAAATAATGAATGAAAATCACCAAGGCAATTATTGCAAGGCGATTATTGCATGCAAGTTTTTCCTAGACCTTTGCCAAACACAGAGTTGCACGTCCTTGTATTTTTTTTTTATTTCTTGCCTCATAAGTGCAGCAACGATTAAGACACCCTCACTTACCGCACTCATGTTTGAACGAAAGAACATTTTCATGCCAAAATTGAATTCAAATTTATTGTACATACGTACCGTTTAAATTGTACGTGCTGTTTACATCTCTACCAGTTTAGTACGGCAACAAACTTGCCCATATAGTGCAACAATTGTACGTGTTGTTTTAAATGACACGTATAATTGTCAATTGTTGCTTCGATTTTATCGTATGCGAAAGGCACCTGGCACCGTGTAATGGGGCTAACTAATTGACTTTACAAACAATACAATATTCTTCTCGCAACATAATTCGACTCATAATTTTATCCACAAATTGGACGTATGCTAATATTTTTTTATGCAAGACATCTTTAGAAAGTAAATGTACAGTCAACAAAACAGTTTGGTGTGCACATGATATCGCACTTAAGAACGCACGAAGATTTTATTGGCATTTCAGAGGCTGCGAGATTTGTAAAAGTATTGTTTTTTAATGTTTTATCCTGAACTTTACAATTTTATTTTTAAGTTTTTATTTTTTGTAAGTATCTATCTCTGTCTTTAATTACTGTAATTCGTTTTTAACCATGTTAATTAAAGTTGATAAATAAATGCACATAAGTAAAAAAAAAAAAATCTTTGAACTTGTATAATACAAGCTACTCTGTTTGTAAACTTAGTGACTTGACTGCTCGGCACACTCACAAAACGGTTAAACATAGCCCTTCTTGGCAGTCGGGTAAAAATTGTTGCAGTTAACTGTCTGCATATTTTACGGTTTGTTTCACTGTACCTAACACAAATATTTCGTAAGTACAAGACTGACTGGACAAATACATATTGCATAATTTACAAGCAGGTATGATGATGTTATTACAAGATAACCTTTATGACTAAATACCTACATCTCTTAAACTCAATTTGTGGTGTTGGGTACTTAGCGATGTCTGCACATTAATGACGAGGCATATGCGATGCCACTTTATTTTTTAATTTGAAAGAAAGAAATTACGTTTATTTGCGGTAAACATAACACAAAAAAAAAACAAATACAAAAGAACAAGTTCGGGCAAAATATGCGTCACATCCACGCAAAACGGCCATCGCTCAGCATAATGCTGCGACTGAAAACCAGCTCTGTCCTATGCGAGACAGAGCCCCAGCGCTGGTTTTCAGCGACAGCCGGTATTTAAAGTCTCTTGCCAAACTATGTCTCACGTTCGCAATAAAGATTTTTGAATTTTGAATTTTGAACGTTTTTAATACCTAATTCAGACTAACCGTGAGTTAGAGACTAAGAGAGGGTGGTATATATAATATGGTGTTCCACAGTCCACGTTGAAGCAACGCGTGAATAAAATAAACAAAGGTGAAACTCTGATTTATTCTAAGGTGGGTTACCTACCTACTTTCAGACCTTGTTTTAGGTACCCCATGTTGCCCCTACCCGGGGCCATACTGGGTTTTCGTTACAGTCTGGTTAAATTCTCTAATCATTCATTTTACGAAATTGTAGATTAATAAATAATAAAAGTGTTATGATAAATAATAATATATTTAACATAGTTTTATTGATAGATTCCCTTAGCGTCCCCGTTATGCCCCACCTTCCCCTGACGCGAAGTCCTACCTGTAATGTGATGTGTGAGCAAAATCTATAAGATACTTTTAGACAATTCAACAGTAAAGTCTGTTTGACGTTCATAGGTTTACTTCTGAAGCAACGTAAACCCATTTCCAGCTGAGTTTTGCATGACAGTTTCAATTACAAACATAAGAGGAAGTAACATGGTAAAAGATAACTCGTGTTTAGTATTTACTACTTATCAATGATACGAGTACATCATCGCTCATACTCGTATTGTAAGGTTTACTTATTAATGATGCACACAAGCGAAGTCCGGTGACATGTTCACATAAATCAGCTTATTATCTGTGCAGACGCAGCGACAATTCGCGGCCTTGGATGTATTCGATGTTACAATGTGTACGGACGTGAGACTACGTACCTAAACGTGAATAAGTACATAGGTCATTCTATGAGCGGACTCACTAGTATTTATTTAAAATCAAGTATAAAGATAAGTTTATACTTGTTACCTATATTTTAAGTACCTACATATTTCAAAACGCACACTATGCAGGCACCTGCATATTACAAATTGGGGGATTACATCGCTGATAAAAATGCTTGACTCAATGCTGGTCCTGCTAATTGATAAAAAAATTGAAAATACTGTGCCGAGCTACTGAAGAGTGTAAGACTATCTTTGCATTGTATACTCAATCTCCTTTGTATTATTTATTTGCACAGCACAGGTGTGAGTAGGAGTAGTACGTACAGAGCTACCATTTACCGGGTAATATGTCTCTCATTGACTTATATGTACCTACCCTGGCGTGTGAGAGTATGTAATGCTCACTCAGATGTTTCGCGTGTTTGTGTGTTAGATGAGTTGGATCATTTAGCTCCCTTCAAAATAGTTGAGCTAAATGGTGGTGATCCATGCGTCATGTTCGCGCACGGGCGCTGTCAGTTGGGCCTGGTTATCTCTTAGCTGCCTCGGCTTATTTATTTATGTTTTTGTTTGTTCTATTGGCTGGAACTACTCTTAGATAGTAGTTCCAGCCAATAGAGAATAGTAGAATAGTAGAGAGTAGACTTACTGCGTCACCCCCAAAATTTTGTTATAAATTCAACATTAAAGATGTAACAATATTTTTGGAACATTGGAGTTTCTTGCCCGTTCTTTTCCATATGTACCTACTACGCTTTGGAATGGGCAAATAACTTTATATTTCTAAGCGACCGAGTCCTTGAGAATTTAAAAGTGCTTGTAAATGGTTTAATTTAATTAAATGCTTTGAGTTTGAGTTCAAGTAATAAATATTTCTGCTCATCTTCTTTGTTATTTTTTTTTAAACCCTTGATCCCCGCGAAGCGGGGCTCCCCCAACTACGCCTTATAAGCATCTTTAATGTGTTTTGAGGTTAGGTTACAATAATTCGTTTTTCTCAAGAACGGTGCGTTACCTTTTCATGGGAGTAGTGCCAGAAGAAAGAGGGAACACCCCCCTTCCCTTTCTCCCCCCTCCTACCCCCCTCCTCCTGCCAAACGATACTAAGTTTTTACCGGTTTCCAGTCTAAGCAGATGCAGCTGAATACTAGTATTTTACATGGAGCGACTGCCTATCTAACCTCCACAACCCAACTGCTGGGTAACACGATACCCATTGGTTTGGTAAGACACACGGCTTGTAAACTATTAATCGCCTGCTACAAAAAAAAAACGATGATATCATGTACAACCTAAGTTATAAAGACTCGTCGTTTAAAAAACTAGAGGATATAGCTAATAATATTATTCCTGTGCATTATACCAGTAATCTAGAAACTTGCACAAAATTAGAAAACCGACCAAGTGCGAGTCGGACTCGCGCACAAAGGGTTCCGTACCATTATCTATAAAAATGGCAAAAAAATCAGGTTTGTTGTTGGGATAAAATATTCCCTTAAATATTTGTTTTAATTTAATTATTTATTTTTAAAGTGAATATATAACTTAATATTCTGTGAACATTTCAAGCGTCTACCTGTTACCGTTATTAATATCGAGCAAGAACGAGCAAAAAAATCACGTTTGTTGTAGGGGAGCCTAAGATATTTATTTTATTCTGTTTTTTAGTATTTGTTGTTATAGTGGCAACAGAAATACATCATCTGTGAAAATTTCAATCACGGTTCATGAGATACAGCTTGGTGACAGACGGACAGACGGACAGACAGACAGACAGACGGCGGAGCCTTAGTAATAGGGTTCCCGTTTTACCCTTTGGGTACGAAACCCTAAAAACTAATACATACTAATGATTTTCCTTATATCTAGTTGAAATTAGGTAGTTGAAGCTCATATTCAAAATGTATCCTTGAACCCTGATATTTAAATAAAATCGTAGAATATTCTAATTAGTATGCATAAGTAGTCAGTACAAAACGAACTTTAAACACTTTAGTTGACTACCTTATCGGAGAGGTGTTTTATTGAACTATTATTGAGATAGAGGTACACTGAGTCAATGCACAAAGTGTGAAGGTAATGATGCAATGCTAGATTGGATCCGGGACATTGATACAGTGACAGCTGTCATAATAAGACTGAAAATTACCAGCCCGTAAACTTCTAGAAATGAACTTGAGTCGAGTTGAGAATCAAATATGTAATATTTATAAGTCAATTTTGCATGACATTGTAATAGAATTAAAAAATCTTTTATACAATGTACAAGTACGCTAATTAATAGCGCCGTGCTTTCTTATATTAACATATTAGTTGTAGTAGTAGATACATGCGATATCACTACATAGTATAAAACAAAGTCGCTTCCCGCTGTCTGTCGTCCCTATGTATGCTTAGATCTTTAAAACTACGCAACGGATTTTGATGCGGATTTTTTTAATAGATAGAGTGATTCAAGAGGAAGGTTTAAATGTATAATACATGCACAATATAGTAGAGAAACACTGTACATCAGCATTGCACCCGTGCGAAGCCGGGGCGGGCCGCTAGTCTACATATAAAGAAGAATGTTCAGTTTTCACCTGACTATGTATAGACATGAAATAAATCTTAAAATTCAGCTAATTGAATTGTATATTAATTACGCTTATCACAATGTTAAAAGAAACGCAGCAAAAATATATTTTTTAATATTTCTTTATTCATTCTACGTCAAGGGTAAACGTATTACCATGTTTTGAACGCATCTCAACTACCCTTTTTTTACGACGTTCCATTTCAGATACTGCTACTGGACTTTATTCAACTCTCGTTTCTGAGTTTTATACATTATTTAATCAGTTATTATTTCTTTATTAGTCTTTGTATAATACATTCGACAGACATTTGGCAGTTCTGCGATTGGTATTGGCGCAGTACTGAGAGATGGGTTGTTTTTGCTATTGTTTTGGTGAGATTAAGCACGCGTTTCTTAACCTCACACTTTATTTTGATAACAAAATCTGTTTGTAGTGTTGTGATTGTTTTGTGTGGTCTGGTTTGGGTAAAAGGTTTGTATTTTAAGCACTCATTTCCTATGGAGATTGTGGAGTGTTCCCAAACACTGATCGCGTAAGACCAGAGGTTAGAAAGCGCTCCAGAGGTCCTGAGATTTTTGTTGACGCGAAAAGAAATAAGCCGCCGTCTGACTCAATTCAGTCCGTATATACTAAGCCAGGTTTTGAGAACGACTCCAAAATCCTCTATAGTGAGTGTGCCAGAGCTCCCTTCACTGTATTTGTCTCTAGGGTGGAAACAGACCCTGCCAGGGTTACGAGCCTGTCCGAAAGGGATATCGTGGCCCTGGCACACAGGCATCTGAAGGAACACGGTGGGTTTTAGTCAGTAAAAGTCTGACACTCCCTCCCGCTCCACCCAGAGCGGGAGAAGTTATTTGATAATTTCCCAACCAAAAAAAAAAAAAAAGAAAGGGTGGAAACAGACCCAAAGCAGGGCCTTACCTTAAATTCACTTAAGTTTGCCCAATTTATTTTCAATAAAGGTTTAAAAGGTGTTGTTCAAGGCAGTGTCAGGTCTTTGGGCCGTAACATGATGGCTATTGATTTCATGACATTCAGTGATGCCGACAACTTTGTCAGCAATCCCATTCTAATTGAAAACAAATACTCGGCAGCTATCCCACGCTTTCATATAAATCGCATGGGAGATGTTAGAGATATTCCTACTGACTGGACACTAGAGGAGTTAGTCCTTGGTATAGAAACACCTCAAAATTGTGGAGAAGTCATTAGGGCAAGAAGGCTTAATTTAAAAAATAAAAAGAGGACTCCGTAACTTGGTCCCCATCATCGACTGTGGTGCTTACTTTCTCTGCTCAAATTCTACCAGAGAAAGTCTTCTGCTACAATGTTTCTCTTCCTGTCTCCACCTGTCAACTCCCCACTATCCAATGCCGCAACTGCTTACAATTTGGCCATATAAGCTCTCAGTGCAGATCTCAGCCCCGCTGTTACCGTTGTGGTCAACCTCATCCCGGAGATAGCTGTAATGTTCCCGACTCACAGGCTTCATGTCTTTTGTGTGACGGTGAAAGCCATAAGGCTACTGATAATAAGTGCCCTGAACACTCAAGATAGAAGTCAATTAAAATGGTAATGTCTCAAGAAAACTTAAGCTACCGAGAGGCCTCAGTAAGGTTTTCCCGCCCCCGTAAATTGCCATACTCTAATGGTACAGCAGTTCCTTCCCAATCTAAACTTCCTCAAGCTTATCCTTCTCAACCGCTTCTCTTCTCATCCCCTCTTAACACTCCTACTTCTTCTCCATATGCATCCCCTGTTAAAACCTCCTATACCAAGACGGTTTATCGTTCCCCAAAACCTAGGCCAGAATTGGGCAAGTCATATGATACCCAAGCCCATAAGTCGATGGTCTATACCCCTAATTCTTCTCAGCCTAATAGTTGTGCTCTGAATTCCCCTTACATTGAAACCACTCCCCTTCCCACTCCTAATGACAATTTGATAGAGCTCCTGGCTTGCTCCCTTATAAACATGTTATCCAAATTTAGTGACGCAATACCGGACAATGTCGTTGTATTGTCGTTGTAACTTCTCGAATCTTGGACTCGCCAAAATGGAAAAAATCCTTCAGTGGAATAGTAGATCCATTCGCATGAAAAAACATGATATAATCTATCTTTTAAATAGATATAAACCCGTTGTCTTTCCTGTGTCGGAGACGTGGCTCAAGCCTGGATCTCTCTTTAGGGTTCCTGGTTATTCATGTCTTCGGGACGATAGAGATGACGGATGGGCGGGTTGCGCCCTATTGGTTAGCAGATCTATCACTTTTTCCCAGATTCCTCTTCCCCATCATGATCCTGGTTTACATGTAGTGGCCATTAGAGCCATGGACATATCCTTTGTATCTGCCTAAATTCCCCATCCCAATGCTAATATTTTGTCTGAATTTAACTTTATCCTTTCTTCCATTCCTGGCGCTTTGATTGTGTTAGGTGACTTTAATTGCCATCACACCCTTTGGGGCTCTCACTGTAATGACCCCTCCTCCAGCTTTTTGCTTGACGTGTTAGATGATCGCAACCTTTGTGTTCTCAATGATGGATCTGCTACCCGTCGGGTTTCACCTAATCAAAATATTAGTGTTCCTGACCTTACTTTCTCTTTCCCTTCCTTAGTATCAACTCTTACCTGATCTGTTCTCCCTAATTCATATGGGAGTGATCATTTCCCTATCCTAATTTCTCTTCCAAGTACTCACCCACGCTCTCCTCCCTTCCAACCCCTACAAAAATATCACCTACCCCAAGCTGACTGGTCTAAGTTCTCGTCCAACTTGGACGCAGAACTTAAAATTTTTCCCCAAATAAATCCATCCAACTCCCTAATTCATTAAAGTAATTTTGTAGAGTGTCTGTTGAGAGCGGCCAATTCTTCAATCCCCTTAAAAAACTCTGCCCATCACCTGATACCTTCTCCACCTTGGTGGGATGCTGAATGCACTGATGGCATCCGTAAACGTAAAGATGCAGAAAACACCTTTTCACTAGTATAAATATGCCCGACTATTTAAATTTTAAAAAGGCTTCTGCAACTACTTGTAGGTTATTGGCAAGAAAGAAAAGATGTGGCTGGCTTAAGTTTTGCGAGTCACTGTCTCCACGTTCTCCAGTTTCCCTTGTATGGAAAAAAAATAAAATCTACCGCAGAGCTTGTGACAGCCAGTCTCCCGATGTTTCTACCAATGACCACAGTTCCTGGTTGGAAGATTTTATATCCAAATTAGCCCCTTCCTTTGTTCCTAGCTCCGAATGCCTTCTCACTATAGATCCTCCTCCTCCCACTTCCTCTGATAGATTTGATGACCTTTTCTCTTATTCAGAACTTATTTGTGCCTTAGATCATCTCCGGGATTCTGCTCCGGGAGTCGACGGAATACCCTACTCCTTTATTTCCAAATCTTCTTCTAACTGTAAACTAATATTTCTGAACCTAATCAATTCCTTTTTCGTTACTGGCAAAATTCCAGAGTCTTGGAAATTCCAAATAATCATCCCAATTTTGAAACCCGGGAAAGACCCAAAAGATTCTACTTCCTATCGTCTTATCCCCCTCTCTACTGTCTTGGCTAAAATTATGGTGAATCTCATTAAGAACCGACTAGAATGGATCTTAGAAACTGATGGCATCTTATCCAGTTCTCAGTTTGGTTTTCGAAGAGGTATGGCAACTCTAGATAGCCTAAGTGTCTTCATGTCTGATGTTCGCATTGGCTTTTCCAATAATGAAAGTGTTCTCGGTGTTTTCCTAGACATAGCTTCAGCCTATGATAATGTCCAACTTCCTACACTCAGGCAAAAGCTGCTACAGCTGAGTATCCCTGTGAGGATGGTCAACATCATTTGTAATCTCCTTATGTCCCGTTCTATCTCTGTCCGTCATCAAAACTTCGTCTCCTCATCCCGTCTAGTGTGTTAGGGCCTACCCCAGGGGTCGGTCTTAAGCCCCATCCTTTATAATATATACACACATGATTTGGAGTCTTCAGTGAGTTGTTTCTGCAAAATCCTACAATATGCTGACGACATTGCTCTCTACTTTAGTTCAGCTTCCCTTTCAGATGCCTCATCTTGCTTAAATTCTGGCCTTTACTACTTAAACCAGTGGCTGACCGATCACGGCTTAAGTTTATCAGTCTCCAAATGCAATGCAGTTGTCTTTTCTCGCAAGCGTAATATTCCCCTTATTAACCTTTATGTTGAAAATGAACCCATTTTGATCCGTGACAAAGTAAAATTTCTTGGCCTCATTCTTGACTCAAAATTATCTGGTCTCTATCATCTGGACTACATCTCAAAGAAATGCGAAAGAGGCGTTAATGTCTTACGTGCCCTTTCTGGAGTTCGCTGGGGAGCTCATCCAACTTCCCAGAAAATCCTATATAACGCCATAGTTCGTAGTCACTTTGACTATGGAACCTTTCTGTTAGAACCATGCAACAAAATAGCCCTGGCCAAACTGGAAAGGATTCAATCTAAATGCTTGCGTATTTTCACGGGTGCTATGAAATGCTCACCTATTAATGCCCTTCAGTTAGAATGTTTAGAGCACCCACTTCACTTACGTTGACAATATCTCTGTGACGTCACCCAGAATAAATGTCATCCTCTTCTCCCTCTTCTTCGTACACTTTCTCACTTAATCCCAACATCTCGCTATTGATCTCATAAAAATCCTCCACTATTCGTTAACAGCTTCAGTAATTTCAATAGTTTGCATATTTCCTTAGTCCAGTTAAATAAAAACCCCATATTTGAAGTAAATTTTGATTCCTTGCTCTTCCAACCAAAAATTATTTTTAATTTAGGTATATCCAAACATGACCCTGTTGTTAATGCCAAATTCAATGGCATTCTGGCAGAAGACTGGCACGATTGGCTGACGATATTTACAGATGCTTCTAAGTTGGATAATAGTAATATTGGATCAGCTGTGTGGATCCCAAAATACAAAATTATTCTTAATTTTCGTAGTCCTGCTTTTGGCACTATTTACACAGGGGAAGCTATAGCTCTTTTGGAAGCAGTCTCTTACATTTAATCACATGGACTCAACAAAAGCCTTATTCTCTCGGATTCTCTTAGCTGTCTACAGGATTTAATGAAATCGCCTTTTCGCTCCCGTCACAATTTCCCCCTTATCCTAAAGATAAAACAACTCCTGTATAGATGCCACTGCTTAGGCATAGAGATTGCACTGGCTTGGATCCCCAGCCACTCTGGAATTGTTGATAATGAAAATGTGGATACGATTGCCAAGCTGGCTACTCGGAATGGGATCGAATCTCATCCGTCTTGTTATCCCCGAGATCTGCAATGTCTTGTTAAACCCGAGATGATGAAGAATTGGAATGATCATTGGCAAAAAACACGAATACTGAAGGGAAGATTTTATGGCTCTATCCAACCATTCATTCCATCTAAATGTTGGTTCAGCAAACTAAAATTTTCTAGTAAAATAGCCACCTCTGTCATAATTAGACTCCGACTTGGGTTCGTTGGCACACCAGTTTTTTTGACTAAAATACGCGTGAGGGACTCTTCTTTGTGTGAATGTGGTCTGGACGAGGGAACTCTGGAGCACTTGTTTTTTTCCTGTCCTCGTTTAACCACTCCCCTTTACGACATACTCCCTTCTGATGTTCCCCGCCCAATTAACATTCCTTTCCTATTATCTTTAGCCCATCCTCCTAAAGCAGTTAAAATCCTTTATAAATTAATTAGCATTAATAAAATCCAGTTGTAGTTGATATTTTCTATTTATTTATGATATATCTACGGAATGTTCTAACATTTATTTTGTGACGTTTTACATGTACTAACCAAAAATGTTTTGTCCTTTTTTAGCATGGGGATCCATGGATGTCACCACTACAAACACTGATCAATAGTGGTGTAACAGTTTACGATCTGACGATCATTACTTTCTCATACCTTGACATTGGCAAAATCATCGAACGTTATCGATGGAACCAGAATTTTTAAAAATATAATAGAATAGAGAGATGGATTGTAACAGGTTAAACACGATATCTGTTATCACTGTTACTGTTGCACAAAAGTAACAGATCCAAATAATTAATTAAATAACAGCCAGTTATTTATGTACGGACGATAAATACACATATTTATTAAGTTGTTTTTATATTGGTCACTGGTCACAGTAACAGGCAACGTGACCTAATCGAGGAGTCGCTTTTTCGAAAATCTTTGTTCTAGTTAGACCACCAACGGTATTTTAGGCCATATTTTATTTGCTATATTCCTTTTTTGTGTGAGTGTGTATGTAAGTAACAACCACGGTAACAGTATTTTTTTACTTGAAATAACAGACCCTCACGGACTGTTATTTTAAGTAACAGATAATTTATATTGGTAGGAACAATTGTTATTTGTTATTTTTAAATAACTGTTATTTCCATCTGTTACGATAAATACACCTCGCCCCTAAGTCCTTCATAGTTGTGTTTGCATCTCGTTGTGATTTGTGCCATTATGAGTGTGTTACTTCTTTTTGCGACACTATTTACCGCCCCTGGACGATATCGAACCATTGGATGGTACGCTCACGTTATGACATTAGTGTGATACCTTGGGTGGGCTTATGAGCTATTTCCTTGGTACCAATAGGAAGATATCACGAAAATATACCAATCAAGAAAATATATCTTTCCCAGCAGCATTTGTTTTTATAAAAAAAAAAAAAAAAAAAATTGTGGATGACATAGTTATAAGAGATTTAGAGGAAAATGATGATAATTAATAAAACATTACATACATAGTGTTTTTTTTTCCGGTTTTGTTCATCAGGTATGTATGCATGTACTGTAGGCCAATGAAATGTGTTGGGTAGATAAGTGATTACTTTTGACAATACAAGAACTAAGTTAGACATTTTAGAGGTATAGAAACTGTCTAACTATCGTTTATTATACTAAAAATGTAGTTAGTAAGTACATAAGTGTGCTGGAGAAACAACAGTTAATGCTCGACACTCAATTTATATTGACAATCATCGAGGGTCTAAGCAGTGACGAGGGCAGTTGGTTTCAAGGAATTCACAAAGTAAAAAAGACGTTTTAGACCATAGCTAGGTAAGTAGGTACCCCTAAGACGACCCACTATTTCACAATTCTTTAAACTAGACTGTAAGACAACAGAAGTTACCCATTCAAATAACCAATTATTATTATTAGCGAATAATAAAAAGGTATCTTCTGGCCATTTAACTCATAAAAAAAAAACAAAGGGAGTGCAACATACTTTAAAATTATTTCATCAAAATATCCAAGGTTGCTCTTCCAAATTACTGGAAATAGAATTGTTTTTAGAAAATACCAAGTTTGATGTCATTTGTTTAACAGAACATTGGTTAAAAGATCATCAAGTGATGTCAATTAATTATGAAAATTATTGTGTAGTTAGCCATTTTAGCCGAAAACGTATGATACATGGCGGATCATTAATATTAATTAAAAATTCTATCAAATCGAAAGAACGGAAAGACATCATCGGACTGTCGGTTGAACACACCATTGAATTGTCCTGTGTTGAGCTTGATAAGCATGTTATAGTATGCGTATACAGACCTCCAAGTTACCAGAATTTATCTTTGTTTGATTCTGTACTGGAAGATGTGTTAAACAAACTTAGTACTAATAGTAAGTCAATAATCATATGTGGTGATTTTAATATTAACTTATTAGAAAATAACTCGAACACTGTCAGATTATTGAGTCTTTTTAGGTCATTTGATTTGTCAAATGTTTTTATTGAACCAACCCGAGTGACAGCTTCTTCTGCCACTTGTATCGATAATATTTTTTGTAATTGTGATTACTTACACAAATAAATTGTAAATAAGTTGCCATCTGATCATAGTGGTCAAACAATAACATTTTGCTCCTATATGCCTGTACAAAAAACTCAAATAAGGTTTAGGCCAATTACAAGTAAAAATTTAGAGAAATTAAATAATTCTTTGGCCAGTGCATTATGTGTTCAGAGATTTAATAATATTTGTGACCCAAATGAGTTCTACGCCGAGTTCTTTTCACTATTAAACACACAATTTAATGACACTTTTCCACTAAAGACTAAAAGTATTTACACAAAGTTCGTATTTAGTGATTGGGCGACTCCAGGTATTCGTAAAAGCAGGGAAAATCTTTTTGAACTTTATGGCCTAAAGCAACATAAGAATAATACAAGCTTTCATCAATATGTTGCAAAATATTCTAAAACTTTTAAAAGTGTGTGCAAAATAGCTAAAGCTCTTTATATTAGCAATAAAATAAAATCAGCTGATGATAAAATAAAAACTACCTGGCAAATAATAAATAATGAAACAGGTAGGAAAAAACAGCGTAATACTGAATTAAATTTAGAAACTGCACATGGGCCCATCACTTCAGAGGTAGAAATAGCTCAGGAATTTGAAAACTTTTTTGCTAATATTTCCCTTAGAACTACTGAAACTTTAAATTCCTCACCCGCGCTCTCGGCTGCCTTACTTAGAAAGAATGTAAAAGTATGCCCTTTGGAATTTTAAAAGTCTGACACTCCCTCCCGCTCCACCCAGAGCGGGAGAAGTTATTTGATAATTTCCCACCCAAAAAAAAAAAAAAAAAAAAAAGGTTCCAACATACAAACCCCCAGGCTGTTATAAAAACTTTTAAAGATCTTAAAATTAAATTAACAGAAGATCTCTGGGGCATGTCTGTAAAAGTCTGTAGATCTATAATCGAAACCATTGCGCCCTATTTAGCTTTTATATTTAACACCAGTGTGGATCAAGGAGTCTTTCCGGATCTCATGAAACACAGTAAAGTAGTTCCTTTGTTCAAATCCGGAGATAGTAAAGAACCCAATAATTATAGGCCTGTGTCAATTCTGCCAGTTCTCAGTAAGGTGTTTGAAAAGTTGATGCTCAATCAAATGTTACGTCACTTTAATAAAAAATCCATCTTTCATGAACAGCAGTACGGTTTCACTAAAGGGCGTTGTACCACTGACGCCGGTGTTACCCTAATAAAGAACATTTTTAACGCCTGGGAGGAAGCACAAGATGCCATTGGAATCTTTTGCGACCTCTCTAAAGCGTTCGATTGCGTGAACCATGAGACACTTTTGCTGAAACTAGAGCACTATGGGATTAGGAATGCAGCTCTTGATTTACTAAGATCATACCTAAAAGATAGAAAGGTTAAAGTTCAAATAAATGGCGTTAACTCATTAGGGTCTGAAATGGCAATGGGCGTTCCTCAAGGTTCGATATTGGGTCCATTCCTCTTTTTAGTTTACATTAATGATTTACCCCAATTACTTCAAAATCAACCGAAGATGGTGTTATTTGCTGATGACACATCATTGATCTTTAAAATAGATCGACGATCACAAAATCTTGACGAAGTGAATAACTCTATTCTTCAGGTCCAAGATTGGTTTACGGTAAATAATTTGGTATTAAATGAAAAAAAAACCAAATGTATTAGATTTAAATTACCTAATGTTAGAAGTAGCGAATGTGATATCATATTGAACGGAGAAAAACTGGAATTTATTAATCAAACGGTTTTCCTAGGAATCACTATAGACGAGAAACTGCAATGGGGACCACATATAACCTCTCTGGCGGGGCGGCTAAGCTCGGCCGCTTATGCTGTTAGAAAGATAAGACAGCTAACAGATATAGAAACCGCGCGTTTGGTTTATTTTAGTTACTTCCACAGCATTATGTCGTATGGCATTTTACTGTGGGGTCGGGCTGCTGACATTGAGTCCATCTTTATTTTGCAAAAGAGAGCTGTCAGAGCAATTTATAATCTCCGTCGCCGCGAATCTCTTAGGGAACTATTTAAAAGGATTAATATTATGACGGTACCTTGCCAATTCATTTATGAAAATATTATGTATGTAAGGAAAAATCTACATATTTTTAACAAGATAAGCGATAGACATAATTTTAATACTAGAAATAAAGATAAAATAGATCAACCATTTTTCAGATTATCTAAAGTACATACATCTTTTATGGGGTACTGTGTTAAATGTTACAACAAAATACCTTGTGATATATTGAAATTAAATGAGAGAAAATTTAAAACACATATTAAAAGTACACTTTGTAAACAAGCATATTACAAGTTAGAGGATTATATCCAAGACAGGAATGCTTGGAAACATGCTGGTCCAGCTCCATATGACAATCTAGAGTCTAGACAAAATCAAACTGGTTGCTATTTTTATGGTAAAATCTGTTATTTTTATGATATTCATTTTACATTCTGTGATAACCTATACTCACACACTGACTTATTTTTTTAGAAAAACATACTTGTATGATGTTTGTAAATATGTGAACACCACGTATCTATCTAATAATTAAGTTATTTTTCATTGCTTAGTTTTTAATTCGTTTTACCTATTATGGTATAGTAATTTTATTCTAGGTGCATCGTCTTCACATATAATCATATAATTAATGTAATCAAACAAAATATTGTAAAACATTTTTAAAAGAGTACCGGTGGAGTTTCTTGCCCATTCTTCTCCATACGAAACTACCTTTTGGAAGGGGCAACTAGAATCAATTCTATTTTTTTTGTAAATTTTGACGTTCAAAAGTGCCTCTTATGTGCCTATTTGAAATAAATGGTTTGACTTTGACTTTGACTTTGACACTGACCAAGTATTCCTATTTTAGACTGAACTTCAAGCGTTAATAATTAGTTCTAGCACATTTATTTCTTTATACTCGTACTCGTATTTGGTATCGGCAATTCCTAACCTAAAAAGTAATATTAATATTTTTTGGACTTCGTAGCGTTTAAATCGTAAAAATGAGTATAAGACATTATTTTCTAAACTTACATGTAGTCTTTCTACATACACTTTCATTATCAGGTTTTCAAATTTATGGGAAGTGGGCATTGTTCTTTATGACAAAGATTGTGGGTTGTTGCTGTGTATCTTATAGTTGGCCTTTAAACCTATAAATTAAAGTATTTAGAGGATAACCACGTTTGGCTTACTGATTTGTGACTGCACTGACTTAAAGCACTAAACAAGATACTGCTGTTTATCTTCGTTACTCTCCCCCGAAGAGAGAAGTAGGCATAGGATCCATTGTTTCTTGACCCTCAAAATTGTTTAGTTCCAATAGATTAAAACCCACAAGGTCGTGTCCCTGGCAATGCGCTCACATCGCATGCAACACGCGTCCACAATTCACAATGTCTAATTCGGAAGCACTTTACTGCAGATTGAACCGACGCTCCGGGGTATAAGTGCCTCATTTTGTGATTATTTCAATGGGGATTATGGCAGAATAGTGTATTAAATGACAATGTAGCTCTGATTGTGTGGAGATAATGTTTAATACTACACTAGGAATATTATGTATTCAGTGGCTATGGGTTTTAAATAGTGGTATCCAACTGCATCCGGTTAGACTGGAGGCTAACCCTACCATAATGGTCTGGGTCAAAAGTATGTGATGAAAGTGTAAACAAACCCTGCTCAGGTTAAATTCTTACGCGATCACTCACTAAAGGGAATTAGTAACACATTCATCTGTATTTCGATAGTTTCAACTTTATATCTCATAATTTTTAGGGGTCCGTACATCAAAAAGAAAAAAAACTCTTATAGGATCTCTCGTGTGTCCGTCTGTCATAGCCGATTTGCTCCGAAGCAACTAGACCGATTAAGTTGAAATTTGGTACACATATGAACTTCTGTGACCCAAACATGGACGTGTAACGAAAATACGCACTTGGCCGGTTTTTTTACAACAATGATTGCTCGAATAATATTATTAAATTGTAAATGAAAAATCATTGACATTGAGGTTATAAAATTAACCTCAAACTGTCAAATGAAAAATATCTTGAAGGTTTAAATTAGATTTCGAGTTAAGTATTCAAATAATCAAATCAGAGCACTCTATTTGTAAATGGCACTACAAATTGGCAGCCACAGGTCACAGATACGCTTTCTGATCTCTTTGTTTACATTTTCATCAGGTATTTTTGGAACGGACTATAGTTGGGAAAAGGTAGGCATAAATGATGACTGTGATTATGAATTTTAGTCACGGACAGACTGTTGCAATTTTGAAACTGCTGAAGCCGATAAATCCGATGGACTACATTAGAGGTGAATTCAGTAATAAATGAAGTTTCATAATTTTCGCTGGTTCTTCCCGCAGCCTGAAATAATACAATAATATTGGTGGTTTTCACTCGAGTTCTCCTGTTCTTTCGCTTTGTTTATAACAGCCTTCAGCGTTTAAATTGGCGTGCTGTAAATTAAGTCTTAATTTTGCACAATGTTGTGTATATGTGCCACTTCATTCCTTATTGGCAAACTCTGGCAGTCTGCCACTAGGTATACAATAATCATTGGCATCCGTTCAGTGCAGATTGCTTGGAGCTCGGCTAATACTCACTGGGGAGACACAAATCGTAATAATCTAATAAATTTATGTTGGTTTGGATGTCTGTCACTCAATCACCTAAACTGGTGCACTGAAGTTGTAGATATAGCATTGCAAACATTAACAAATAGAACCCTTTTTATCCGGATAAGTAAAGCCAGGGAAATTAATTGATAAGAAAATTGATTTCCAACTTAAGTTATCGGTATATTCAAATCGCAACTGTCATTCTTTGATACGTGTATTTCAATTTGCTTAACAATTAATTTTCCTGACTATACATGAAGTAGTTCACCCAGGAAACAGCAGACAAAAGCTATTAAATTAATATTTTGTCCAGTGTAAGTCACACCGGTGTATCTTCAACTTTACAGTCACAATCTTTTTCAACGGGTATAAATAGTACTGGCTATTGTACTGTCTATAGAAAAGGTCAACGATTTATTAGTTCTACATATTTGGGATGTTAGTATTTTTTGAATTGACGAAGTCATTTCTATTATTCCATGTTTTTACAAACATGTTTGCTCGATTTGAAACTTAGGCTTACTACCTATTAATACAAAAATAAAGCGTAAAATTGAATAATTGTTATTTAGATTAGGATTACTTGATTATTGTAAACTGTTTCTTGTTTTCACACCTATATTCAAGCGCATTTTTTTTAAAGGACCAGGTTCTTAATAATTAATTACAATCTAGCCTATAAGACTAATTAGTAATTTATATCTAACTTAATTTTTTTACGTGATAATTATTTTAAAACTTAGAACAGTGTTGATTGCACTTTACACAATTCCGTTCCACTTTCTTAGAGTCTGATAAAATAATATAAACACCTTGTTCATGTGTGTCATTGTCACTATTACGTCTACACTTTTTACACTACACTAACTCAAAAGGTTTTGTTCGTTTTAGTCTTCGCACTATATTTGTTTGGTCTAACAGCTGAAAGCTGCAAGCGCAGCAAGCACTATTGTCAGTTCATTGTCACAACCAAACAAGTAAGTCATATAATTATCCAATTTCACAGTCTCCTAACAATACTAAATCTAGCCCAAAGCTTATTAAAGTGTTCTATGTAGCATGTTTAAAGGGGATAATGCCTGCCTTCAGAGTCACATAATCCTGTTATATGTTACCTTCAGACAAAGGAATACAATGCACCCCTGTTACTATGTGCACTAGGGAATATAATGCACATGTGCAGGATCAGGTTTGTTCGTCCAAAATGAAGCGACTTGTGTAGTTTAACAGGTGTATATTGTAATAAAAGTTAACAATGACTCGCCATGGCGGTTGGCAGTTCGCAAGAGAAAGTACAAACATAATTTTGACAGAGGCGCGAGTGAACGGAAGACCGAATGTGGATGACCGAATGCCAGCGTCCGAAGAATGACCGAAATCGATGCTTTTCTTCCTTCACTCGTCGATAGGTGGCGCATGTACCGCGTCTGATATGTTGTTGCGTGGAGTCTCGTGTGGATTGCGTGGACAGCACATGAAGACAAGGCTAGTGTACTCACACTCTCACAGTAAGCGGTTCGTGATAGATCAATTAGGACTTTGAGGATATATTGTGCTGATTGATATATAATTGGTGTAAGTTACTGTGAATAATAAGATCTACCGGTATATGTCGACAATCACCAATTTCAATGGTGTAAGCCAGAAATTGTTTTATTAATATATAATATTTCAGTCATACACTAGTGAATGTTAACATACACCAAGGCAATCCTGAGAATCTTAGATTCAGCTATTTACAAAGTACGTGAATGTTAACAAAACAGAATTTTAAATGATAAAAGTTTAATACTGATTGTTTTACTGACTTTGTTCAATAAACTATGGCATATATTTAATCAATCCCCAAATTCCCATTTTGATTTCCTAAAACTACTAATTGATACGCCAATATAACCGATCCTCTATTTGTGATGCACCCTACCCTGGTACCTGCGAGCAACTGGGATGTAGTGCTCGTTCACAGTTACATTATTGAATAGTGCTTTATTTGACTTGTGGAGAAAATATTAAATGAGACAAAGAGCTGTCAAATTAGACTGGAATTTATCCTTCTATTATTTTAATAACACCTCAAGACTATTTCAGCTTAAAAACACGGTAAAGTATATTTAGTCAGGAAACCTACGCATAATAAGTGCACCTAGATGCACTGCTTTTTTTTTTTTTTTTGGGTGGGAAATTATCAAATAACTTCTCCCGCTCTGGGTGGAGCGGGAGGGAGTGTCAGACTTTTAATGACTAAAACCCACCGTGTTCCTTCAGATGCCTGTGTGCCAGGGCCACGATATCCCTTTCGGACAGGCTCGTAACCCTGGCAGGCATTGGCCCTTTCGGACCCCGTCAAACCTAGATGCACTGCTACGGCGATCTTTTGGCGATCGAATGAAGTTGTCAGGAGGGCGCTGTTGGTAATCATTTGAACAATTCTTTTGTAAAATGTTTTGAAAACCCTCTAGTAGCAGTAGTTCAGTTGTTAGTCCGGTTGACCGAACTACTGAAAATTTCAGTTGCAATAGTTTGGTTCTAACAAAGCACCGAACTACTGAAACTTTCAGTTGCGATAGTTCGGTTCTAACAAAGCACCGAACTACTGAAACTTAAATAAACTACTAAAAGCAAATAAACTAGGCATATAATGTAAACAAACTATATCTTAATTTTATTTTTAACACGTAAAAAGTAAATAAATAAGTTTAACACGTAAATAGTTTGTACATACGAGTATTATATAGTTTATTTGCCAAACTTTTGCCATAGGTACAGGTATTGATAAACAAAGTCGCTATTTTTACGTGTTAAAAATAAAATTATACTTTGCAGTTACTTGGGGCTAAAGTAGTTAAAATTTATCTTTATTCGTTTTTCAACTTGCGATGACACAGACAAGGAATGGTAATCAGATACCTAACGAGGAAAGGCCAAAGTCTTAATTTTGTTATTTTTTTGGCGATTATAATAAAAATGAATATGGAAATTAAATATTTTTTTGGATTTTGTGGTGACTTAAACAAAGAGTTATATTTCATCTGAGTCATTGGTGGTTGGTTTGACTCATTGGAAACTAACAAAGCGGTTTGATACTGAGTCATACCGAATACATCGATTGCCTATTAGGCGATAGGTAAATCGTTTAGCAGTCAATTAGTAAAGTGAGTAATCGGATAATTATCGACGCTGGTCTGTCCGATAATGATCGATAACGGGCAAGGTTTCACTCTATAGAACTCTTAGTGCTCGTTTACGGAGACGCGGGGCGTCGCGCGTCGCATGCAGCGTGGCGTCTCGCGGCGCGACGAACGTTTTTTTCTGTTTACAGAGAGGCGGTGCGTGCAGCGGTCCGCGTCAACACACGCGTAAACACAAACATTTGGCAATGTGCGATGTTGTTTATGGAGACGCGGGGCGTGGAGAGTAGCAGTGTCCGCCGCTGCGGCCGCGGCGGAACTTCTAGCGTGTAGCGTACCGGGTATCGCCGTATGCTCGTACTGGTGCGTGCGACGCACAATGGGACGAAAATCGAGTTTCATAGACATAGACCACTTATATTTTTTTTTGTCGTTTCTCTGCTGGAAACCAATGCAGACTAGTGAAGGAAGCCCCAACAGTATCACATTTTTGCACGTCAGGTGATTCTGACGCGAAAATATTTTATATATATAAAATATGTATGGAAGAATACAGAAAAATCCATTTTTGTCGAGACTCGTGAGAGTGCCCATTATATCCTCGGGTATGATTTTTGTCCTTATTTTTTACTATTTTTTGACATATAGCACGCCCCTCGCACTCGACGGACTTTAGGTGAAAAAAAATGAAACGTATTTTTATTATTATTTGATCTTATTCCGAGTATTTACGGTATGTAACGACCTAAATTGACCTGTATTTGACAATCGGCCTATTGTCTAAAGCGTGTTACTGCCTCCCTAATGACAGTTTACCTGCTAATCTGCCATTTTCTAATGGACTTCATATTTAATCTCTTACTAATGACGGTACGTGATTAATCTAGACAATGGGCTCGACAGATGCTGTCCTTACTTGGTTTATCATTCAGATTCAGTCAGTCTGTGTTAAAAAGATGGAAAATAGCAAAATGTAACACAGATAAGTTCAGAAAACATTACGTGGCTTGGTTGGAACAGAAAATTGAGTCCAGTAACAAATGAAACCGATGATTTTTGTGCTCCCTCTACAACTTCAGTCAGAACATCGACTAAAGCAGCTGCAAGTCCACGCAAACCATTCACAACGATCTTGGAGTGAAACAGAAGAAACGAAGACTTGATGATTTCGAGTATAAAGATCGAGAAAGTACTGATATAGGTTACGCTACAATAGCTATATTACAACAAGAAGGCAACGATAATTTGGCAACAGCAATAGACCTGCGTAAGAACCCAAAAGAGGCGGAAAATATTATTCAATGGGTGAAACAAACGAAAAAATTACTTTCACTCCTGCAAAAGCACTGGGCTTATTATTACCACTCAAATTATCTAAGTGGCAGTGCATGACTTTAAGAGAATCTACTCATCGTGAAGGTATCACAGATTTGTATTCTTCATATTACAAAATCCAACAAGCTAAGTTGGATTGTTACCCTCCGAAAAATGCAATAACGGTAACAGACGTAATGGCCAAAGTTTCTCTTCAAGCAATTTTAGATATTACTGCTGCCAGAATTGTAAAAAGCCTCTCGCAAGATATACAAGGCAAAAGTATGACACTGATATCCAAGTGGGGATTTGATGGTGCTTCAAGCCAAAGCACCTATAAACAAAAATTTGAAGGGGAAGAAAGCGGCGATGATGAAGCAATTTTTATGACAACATTAGTTCCACTAAAAATTCAATCTGGAAACGAAGTAATTTGGGTTAATTCAAAACCGTGCTCGGCATTGTATTGCCGTCCAATACAATTCATGTTTGCAAAAGAGTCCAAGGTTTTAGTGCAAGAACAGTTGGCCAAAATTGGAAACGAAAGAAAAAATCTAAAGGCTACCCAGTACGAGAGTAACACAATTGATCATAGTCTGGTAATGACTATGATCGATGGAAAGATATGCACATATCTTTCAGACGCCAAATCATCTGCAACTTGTTACTTGTGCTTGGCAAAACCGTCAGAAATGAATGACTTACAAACAGTTTCGCAAAGACACGTACAAACCGATCTGTACAAATTTGGATTATCTCCTCTGCATGCTCGCATCAATTGTATGGAGTGTCTGCTTCATGTCTGCCTTTTTCTTGGCTTCTAAAATATTTTTATTGTCTCCTCTTACAGACCACGTTTTCAAATCTTGTCTGTATATTGCATACAGACAAGATTTGAAAACGTGGACTGTAAGAGGAGACAAAAAAAAGGAAAAAGGAAATCCAATCCAAATTCCGGACCGAGTTAGGTTTACTGATCGATAAAGTTAAACAAGGATCAGGAACAACCAACGATGGAAATACTGCAAGAAAGTTTTTTGACTTTCCAGATAAAACTGCTGGCATTACTGGCTTAAATGAAGAGCTCATACGAAGACTTGCAGTAATTTTGCAAGTCATAGCATCTGGTGAAATTATTCACGTAGAGAAATTTTAAGAATATACTCGGAGAACAGCGGAAAGGTATATCGGATTGTACAATTGGTACTATATGCCAGCAACGGTGCATAAAATCCTCATGCATGGTGCTGATATAGCTAATGTAGCAATTGTGCCCATCAACTTTCTGAGGAAGCTTGAGAGGCTAGAAATAAAGATTTCCGCAGGTACAGAGAGTTTCATGCTCGGAAGACAAGCAGGGTTAATACCAATCAAGATATTTTAAACATGATGCTTCTCTCGTCCGATCCTGTCATTTCTTCTACATGACCTGTATTCGATGCAGCTCGAAAAAAGAAGTTAAGTGCAGAAGCCCTAGAGCTTTTACAAATCACTGCCACCGATTATCCAGATTTAGAGTTTATAAATGTAGACAACATTGATCCTCAAACAGATACAGAATCCGAAACGGATGAATAGTAGTAAGAATATTATATACCGTAGTAGTAAGAATGTTTTTTTGTTATAATTATGTTTGTATTGTATCTATATATTTTTTTTGTATGTATTGTATGTTTTTTTTTAATGTTGTATGTATATTCAATCACAATGTAAAAATTGATTATGAATAAATGAAATGATGATGAATCAATTTTTTTCTAATACTAAGTAAATTAGCAACAATGATACGCCGAGTCAGAATCACCTGACGTGCAAAAATGTGATACTGTTGGGGCTTCCTTAACTAGTCTGCATTGGTTTCCAGCAAAGAAATGACAAAAAAATTATAAGTGGTCTATGTCTATGAAACTCGGTTTTCGTCCCACTGAGCGACGCCGCGGGTGTTATTACGTTTTACCCTGAAAGGAGACCACATGCGCCGCCGCGATATAAGCGTTGCATGCGACGCGGCGGTGCCATCTGCGTGCTCCGCCTGCATTTCAAGCAAACGCGTGTAAAATTGCTTCTCCATAAACGTTCTCATACAACGCCATATGTTTGAATTTAGTGCGGGCCGGACCGCTCAACGCAACGCGCGACGCCCCGCATCTCCGTAAACAAGGCCTAAGTATCTATGGTGCTGTATTAAAGACATGCCTGACATATTATAGCCCACCCCCATTCATACAGATGTGTGAACATAAATATTCACAATTAACTATACAGCTTCATTTTACAACAAAGTAGGTAATATGTACTCAAATGTTTCTCTTTATATCACAAATAATGCCTTTTCAAACAAAACATTATAATAAGGCATTCACGTATTTCTGCCACCACTACCAACCTAGAAGTAATTCTGTTCAATTAATAGTAATTATGGAGGCAACGACACATTGCTGGGTATTGTACGTTGACAAATGCCGTAATTGTGTATATTGTGTTCACAAATTGCCGCTGGTAATCATAGGTTTTCAGGAAGTACGTACATGTATTTAGTTTTAAGAAGTATTTTTCGTAGGCGCATAAATTAATTACATATGGAAACACTGTTTTTAAAAGTTCACGTGTTACAACGTAAATAGTCAATGATTTCACCCATTTTCTATACCATTTATTTTTTAATAATTATTTGTGATAGGTATTGCCAACTTTTTAATGATTAAATCATGTGCATTTTTTTGAAGTGCACTGTACTACTACGCAGCTGTAGGGTGTAAAAATACGCTTAACGAAGCTGAGAGTCACTTGTACTTCCCGTCCTTGTGTTGTTTTTTTTTGTACTGGACCATACTTTTTGGTTACGGAGATATTGAAGGTGAAAGTTCCAACTATTTTTATCTTTTTTTCACGAAAAAACGTTTTAAATGTTATATTAATAACTTAACTACCCTTTATTTTTTTCCCGTGGAGAAATCCTCATAGATGGAGGGTATCTGGGAAGAACGGAGGGATACTTTGGACTCCTACTGACTAAAACCCCACGCTTCCTTCTAATACCATGAGTCGGGGGCCCGGGAGATACTTGTACATTCGCCGCACCTCCGACTGGTATCAGCCCGCCATGCTTAGTGGGCCCCATCACCGAGTGCGGCCGATCGCATGCGTGCCACCTCTTTGAGCCTAATTACTGCTCGCGCACACCCACAACCCCAATTTCGCCGCCCGCAGAGCCCTGCTTATGGTGGCCGGAGATCGTTAAGCGCACTTGTACGCCCGGCAGCTGTTCCACCACTATGTGTAAATCCCGAGGTGGCTTGTTCCGAGGCCCATGGAAACCGATAGCCTCAGACTTGTGCAAAGCCACCTCGAGACCCAATAATTTTTGTTCAATGTTACTTAGTTTGATGTACAGAACGCGTAGAAAACGACTGCGATGGGTCATTTTGGACCTTGTGTCGTCCGAATATTTGAAGACATGCTTAAATGTTTGCAGCATTGAAAATCAAAAGAAATCAATAAAGAAATTACGTACAAAATCATAGAATAGAATAAAATACTCTTTATTATGTACACCATAAAAGTGTACCATACCTAATTTGTAATGTCTTATTTACTGCCCTCAAAGTCGAGACAAACCACAACAAGAACAAAACTTAATCATAAGCATTACCTAGTTTAAAATATACCTCGTTACCGCAGCATCCGCAAAGGTCACCGTAATCCAGCATAATGCTAGGCTTAAACCAAGGAACCCTTAGGCATAATTTGTACAAAGTTCACGTTTCTCTAGATTTATTATTTTTAGTAGATTAGAGCCCTGAGCGGTATCTGTAGGCTGTGTTTTTCTTTCTTTGTAATTTGAAATGTCGTTGTATCTGGTGGTCTGTGAATTTTATTCTTATAAGAACATAAAAATTACTTTTTATTAGAATAAAGCATAAAAAAAAACTTTATTTCAGACTAAGAAGATCCATTTTTTTTAGTATTTTGGTGTTAGTAACAATAGTGCTTAGGTATATAGGTTTGTATTGTTAGTTTTACAAATTACTTATTTATCACACCTATGAGTGTCCCCACCCAGTGGCCCTGAAAGGGACAGTCCGTTCTGGCAGCGATCATTTTCAGAATGCTGTTGTCACTACCATGCAGGCGCTGTAGCAAGGAGGCCGCTTTATTTCGCATAATGGCATGGAAACCATCTATGCGAGCCTCCGCGAACATTCCAGAAGCGCTACAACGCCATGGCAGTCCCAACAGCATCCTAAAAGCATTATTATACTGTACACGCAGGACAAGCAAGTTGGTATTAAAAATTGTCATGTTCCTTCTAACCTTTCAGAAATTAGAAATGGGACCACGCCGCGTGACGCTGACCTTTGAAATGAAACCACTCATAGTATATCGATCGAACTTCACTTAAGAAGTCGTTGGATCATTTTATAGTAACCCTACTCTGAATCAATGCAATTTATTGGTTTGGACAATTAGGCACACATAAGCATAAGCATAATGAGCCAATAATGTGCCCACTGCTGGGGCACAGGCCTCCTCTTTGTGAGAGGGAGTTGGCTGTAATCCACCACCCGGGCCCGATGCTGCTTGGTGGATGTCACGTGTCTTCGATTTTTTGGTTCTAGGACATGCCGCCGGTTTTTGGTTAATTATTTATTGTTCAAAATTTGGCAGGTGCCTATGTAGGTATTTGATTCAATCAATCTTTTGAACCACTGAATAAAGGAAAAGATTTAGCGAAATTTTGGACCTAGTAATAATGGTCTAAAATTGCATTACATGCAACATACAATGAGCAAGCTTGGTAATTATTTTTGCATTTAAAAAAAATCTCTGTTCCATACATTTTGACCGAGTAGGTATTGCACTTCTGTAGGAAACAGCTGTTTTTTTTTTTTAATTACCGACGAGAAATTTCCACGGGGGCAAGTTTGATGTACTGAATTCATGGTAACAGGCTTCGCGTCGATGTGCCTTCCACCCTGTGTAGATTATTTTTTAATTTGTGAATGTGAGAACGTCGTAGGCTTAACAGATTCTAGCTTTGTAAACAATTATCTATTTAGTTAAGTACCTGGTACTTGTTGACGGGTCTACACTGTCTTCCCATACTTATTAACACTGTAATTTCAAAACATTGTAAAAGCCCATTATTTCTAAAAGAGTAACCGTGGAGTTTCTTGCCAGGTCTTCTTCATAGGAAACGACCAATTGGAACCGTGCACCTAGCTTCTAACGTTTCATAAGTGCCCGTGTAGGTTTATATGAAATAAAATATCTTGATTTTGATGAAATTTGGCACACAGATAGTTTACTGGACTAATACATAGAATACTTCTTACCCCGGTAGGCACGTTCCCCTGGGATAATTTCTGACCTCCACGCGGGCGAAGCCGCAGTACATAATAAAGACTCCCGCAGAGAGGCGCGACGCGACTCTATTAGCACAATTTCTATGAAACCCTCATGGAAAGTTTCACGTCCGCGATATCGCGCCTGTCTGCACGAGTCTTAAAGTAATTATATAACTTCCTACACACTGATGTTTGGATACAAATTAATTGTTATAACAATATTTACACTATTATTCATTATATAGATAAATTCTGCTTTATTTTACTCCAAAAGTTTAATACAATACCAGAATATAATTATAAAGTTAAAATGGCATACTTATCGCCGATAACAAAGTCTACCAGACGACAACCGCAACATAACTCAGACACAATGATACAATCTACGAAAATACTAAATTTAATTTGGGATTTTCATTTTTCTAGCTACAAATCACATTTAAAATACATTTGCCTAACGAGTATCATTAAAATTTTCATGAAAACGCTCCACAGACTTAATTACAGGCTGAATTTATGAAGATATTTCACTAGCACCAAAAGATTACCTTTTAATGGAAGTTAGCCCAAGAATTGTAACAAAATAAGCTTAGCCTAGGAAATATTGTCGCAACCCAGCGCTGGGCACGCCACAATTGTGGCGATAAGTCCCCTCTTTAAGGAGTGGCTAGAGAGGCGCCACGGCGTCCTCACCTTCCGCCTGACGCAGGTCCTCACCGGACACGGTTGTTTCGGGAGGTTCCTGTTCAGGATAAAGCGGGAGGAAGCGCCCGGGTGTCACCACTGTGTGGATCGCCCGGAGGACACGGTGGAGCATACAGTAGAGGTCTGCCCAGCTTGGGCGGAGCACCGCCGTGTCCTCACGGAGGCGATCGGCGGCGGCGATCTCTCGCGTCCGGGCCTGGTTCAGGCCATGGTTCGGAGCGAGAGTGCATGGGAGGCCATCACCTCCTTCTGCGAAGCAGTTATGCTAGCGAAGGAGGAGGCGGAACGCGTGAGGGTGAGACAAGGTTCGCACCCTCGCGCCCTTAGTCGCCGCAGGAGACGCCCCGGGCGTCGGGAGTCGCAAGCCGATTTCCGGCCACCGTAGGCGCGGGCCTGCGGACGGTGAGCGATGGGTAGCTCGCCGTCCGATAAGGACCAGGCCCGGGTCGACGGCGCGTTGTGTTCCACGCGCGCCTCAAGGAGATGACAGCACAAACTGACGGGGTCCGTTAGGACCAATGCCTGCCGGGGTTGCGAGTTTGTCCGAAAGGGATATCGTGGCCCTGGCACACAGGCAACGGAAGGAACACGGGTGGGTTTTAGTCAGTAAAAGTCTGACACGCCCTCCGGTCCGCCCAGAGCGGGAGAAGTTTTTTGATAATTTCCCACCGAAAAAAAAAAAAAAGCCTAGGAAATATTACAAACAATTACAGTTGTAGTTATTAAGATCAGATATTTTATTTGCATTGAACACGGTATACAAGGTGTTATTAAAAATAAGTATTAGATCGAACACGTTTTGCTTAAAACTGAAGCATACAAACTTACTTAATGACCCCTCTATTGCGAGCTGATATTCTGTATTTTGTGTGCTTCTCTTTTGATAGGGTATTTGACTGCTATCATACATGAACCACCTATTTTTGTTTTATATATTTTTTTATTATATTGTTTATTATATTTATATTATTATGTATATTTTTTTAAATAAATAAAATCAGTGGGAAATGGAGAAGTTACACGCTTTTGAAATTATTCTACATACTATTCTTGTAACGCAACTACCACCTTGGCGCGAAGTTACTATGGCGTTACTGTGTCGTGACGTCAGATCCCAGCAGTGCTGTCTCTGTCTACAATAGACTTTAAAACTTCGGCATTTTTTGAGTTAATGAAACAATTTTTTTACCGAGGCCTAATTTTTTTTGGTGGTTTCAAAAAATCGAAATTAGTAAAAAAACAGTCAAGTACCCAATAGTTACCAAGTGATGACTGTGACAGAAATCAATTAAACAATTAAAAAGGAGGATACATTTTTATTCAACAATTTTCCGACTAGAAAAATAAACGCAACGTTTAAACCTACAAACAATTAAGATTTATAAATTTTAATTACCCCAGCAATCAACTTAACAATTACTAACCGGTGGCAATTGTTTATTTTTACAATCTACGACGTTAAAAAATTACAACAAAACTAGCTTCTGCCCGCGACATCGTCTGTGTTTACCGAGATAAAAAGTATCCTTTGTCCTATCCTAGATCATGGTCTACCCATGTGCCAAATTTCATCTAAATCCGTCCAGTCGTTTTAGCGTGAAAGCGTAACAAATAAACAAACAAGCTCACTTTCGCATTTTTAATATTAGTTAGCATGTCAGTTGGTCTATAAAGGCTAAACCTCTGTCCACATCGAGGCGGGCAGGAAGCCACGCGAATATTTGCGGCATTTTGAAAACCTCCATACAAGTTAATTGATACAATCGGCGGCGCGAGCGAATTTCGCCCCGCATCCTGGGTCTCGGGATTTGCTTCAGTTTGGCTAGAGCCTAATTGGTAGAGCCCCTTGTTAAATTGCTGTCTGTTTAGGGAACTACAAAAATGCAGAAATTACGTTGACTATTCGATTTTGAAGGAAATGCGTTAACGGCGACTTAAGCACAGTCGGTAATCAACAGTGTTGCAAACCAACAGCTTCAATATTTATCTTAAAGGTTAGCTTGCTAGCGTATAGTAACACGAAGAAGATTTGTTAGTACGAATAGAAGCCACTTTGACAAAACGTTATGAAACTGCAAATGAAAGCAAAATAAATGGGTTTTTCTTCCCTCTAAAGCTCTTTAGGCTGTTTGTTTAAGTGCACTTCAGACGGATGAAAAAGCGATAGCTGACGGATAATACATTATGAAGTGAAAAATCGAAAGGGATTTCAAGTTGCTAATCTTTTTACTTTCTTTGGAATCTGTAATACGTACTACCTGTGTATATAACCATACTAGCTGAAGCCCTTGACTTCGTCCGCGTGGAGGTCTGAAATTATCCCACGTTAACTTAGGTACTACTGGGATAAAAAGTATCACATGTTCTAAATGAGGTCATACAGACAGACAGACACAAAGTGTTATTTTCGCATTTATAATATTAGTATATATCTATATATGGATGGATATTCGTCCAAATATTTTCTTTATTATATTATTGAAAAACTTCTGATCACAGTTTGCTGCTAAAGAAATGGTTCACGTCCACGCTCCATGCTCCACGTCATCGGTCCACCACCCATGTAGGGGCTACATGGGTGGTGACCAGTGATGGTTTTGAGAATCCGCTGCAAGAAGCACAGGATCGTTCGATGTGGCGATGCTTGGGAGAGACATGTATATCAGGTATATTTTCGTTCATGCCATAGACTGTTGTTGACGGTCGTTTATAGCGCCATGTGGTCTTCCGCTTACAGACTTCAAATCATAGTCTTGAATAGTTTTCTTAGAGAGTTGCCAATTTATTAATGTGGTGTGACCCATATTCAGCAGTGGACTTCTTTCGGGTGAATGATGATAATAATTTAATGATTATATCCAGAAAATTAACAAACATTAAAACGTAAACACTGCCACAAGTAAAAACAAGTGCACATTATGCAGCAGTTTTTTTTTAAATGGCAGCCATTTAACTCGTTCACACGTTTTTATTAGTAGGTAATTGTGATACTTGGTTGTTTTTAGCTTGTTTACAAATATTTTTTGCTTATGTAAGTTCGCCACGTGTTTAGATACGTTTAAAAAAATACAACGCAAATGTTTTCGTGAAATTATTAGATAATAGACATTATAAATGTGGGTGTACCTACACCTCTGCCTAACCTTTCGGGGATTACAGGCGTGATGTCGTGTTAAGTTAGACATAAATTCTTGTGCTGGTTCAACAGCAGACGTAACGTCATCGAAATGGCTATTCATACATTCTGTAACTGATTTATTATATCAAGAAAATAGTTAGGTTATGCTCTATTTAATTACTAGGTAATTCACTTAAATGACGTAAAACTATTAGTATAAGTCATTGCAATGTCACTTTTATCTCATTTCTAAAAAGTATAAATTAGAGTGATAGCCTTGAGTTTGATAAAACTCTCAAGATAGATTTACATTGCAATCAGCTACTAATGGGTTTACGTCGATTGTGAATAATATCCTGCCTTTTGCTAACTTAGCCATTGTAGAATAAACGACAGAGTAATAAAAGCAAGTTTAATCATAGAAGACCGGCCAAGTGCGAGTCGGACTCGCGTACGAAGAGTTCCGTACCATTATGTATAAAAACGGCAAAAATATCACGTTTGTTGTATGGGAGCCCCCCTTAAATATTTGTTTTATTTTAATTTCATTATTTATTTTTAAAGTGAATATATAACTAAATATTATGTAAATATTTTAAGCGTCTACCTGTTGCCGTTATCAATATCGAGCAAAAACGAGCAAAAAAAATCACGTATGTTGTATGGGAGCCCCTTAAATATTTATTTTATTCAATTTTTTTAGAATTTGTTGTTATAGCGACAACAGAAATACATCATCTGTGAAAATTTTAACTGTCTAACTATCACGGTTCGTGAGATATAGCCTGGTGACAGACGGACAGACAGACAGACATACAGGCAGACGGCGGAGCCTTAGAAATAGGGTTCCCGTTTTACCCTTTGGGTACGGAACCCTAAAAACGGATATAACCATGTTAAGGGTGACAAAGTTGATGTATTGAAATTGATTTTTGTTACTCAACCACTCTGAAACGGCTGAACATATTGGGGTGCAATTTGGCACACAGATAGACCACGTCCGCCGCATGCAAAATACGTGCTTGGGCGTGAAATTGCCTAGACCAGTCCGTTATTCTATGCTAGATCACGTCCGGAATAAACTCGTGTGTGTCAGGGTAGGTACGTACATGAAGTACTTCCTTTAGAGTTAGGAAAATAAAACAATTCAAGAGCAACTAAAGACTATGAGGACTGATGACTCTGCTAATTGTGAAGGTAACTGTACTTACCTAATTGGTTAGCCAAACTAGTAAGTAGGTACGTCACAATTAAATAGATAAGAAATGGTGACATACAAATATGTCGCGATTAGTTAACGACATAGTAAGTACACTGTCAGGTGACAGCGCAAGCGGTGCTGTTCGCGACGGTTTACTAATAAATCTCTTAATATTACTCTTTAACTATGTAGTTAAACAGTTTACATTCTGTGACTGAAATTCGTCTACTTTTACAATGTTTGTGAGCACCATGTATCTATCACATAATTAATTTATCTGTCATTGCTTCATTTTTAATTATTTTTACCTATTGTGATGTAGTAATTTTATTGCTGGTGCATCTTCGCATATAATTATATAACTAGCTGCACCCCGCGGTTTCACCCGCGTAAGTCTCGATGCCGTGGGAATATCGGGATAAAAAGTAGCCTATGCCTTAATCCAGGGTGTCAATCAAAATTGGTCCAGCCGTTTGAGCGTGAGGAAGTAACAAACATACACACACACACTCACAAACTTTCGCCTTTATAATAGTAGTGTGAGTTATACAAAATATTGTAAAATATTTTAAAGGAGTAACTGTGGAGTTTCTTGCCCATTCTTCTCCATACGAAACTACCTTTTGGAAGGGGCTACTATAATCACTTCTATTTTTCTGTACCTACATTTTGACGTTAAAAAGTGCCTTTTATGTGCCTATTTGAAATAAATGATTTGACTTTTTTGTTAATTACAATTCATAGATACTGTTATCTCAGTTTTTTTTTTTAAACGATTGTCCTACTTTGACATGAAACCTCCCATTTCAAAAAGTTAATATATACGAGTATGAAGTTTCTGATCAGTACCAACCTGAATTCTCTCTCGAAGCTTTTGTTAGCAACAGAAGTATAAACAAAATAATAACTTCAGTTAATAATTTGAACAACGAAGTGTCCTGACCAATAACAAAACACTAATTTATTTTCCTAACATTGCAAAGGTATTTGCATACCAAATCAGGTAAGCACACAATGGTATTTATGGCTGTACGCAGACGAGTCAAGACTGACTTTAGCGACAAGCATCGCTCTATGAAAGAAATGATGGTGCACGCACAGGCAACAAAACATTTTTGTTCTGGCAGACAAAACTGTTATAGAAAAGAAAGAAAAAACTTTAATACAGAGTCCATCGGGTTAGTAAAAATTAAACTTAAAATTTAGTGTTATCAGGTACAAACCCAGATTACATACAATTAAAATTCATCGTGGAGCTGGTGGTCCGTATCATTGTGTCTATACCATACAAAACTTTTTAAACCCAGATTTCACATAGTCGGCATTAAGTCAAGGCTGTTTGATTAAACCCGTTTTCCGAATTAAGAATTTGAAGTTGAGAACTTGTCAAACTCTACTTTAGCATAACTTAAGGTGAAAGCCCGCGTTTAAATTTCTTTGCCAAAAAACCGGCCAAGTGCGTGTCGGACCACGCACAATGAAGGGTTCTGTAGTGTGTATTAAGTTATGCCAAAAGCAAACTTAACATTGTAGTTGAAAAACGTGTCCCTCATACATTCCAACTGCAAATGTAAGTTTGTACGCACAATATTGAGATATTTACCTTGTTATTTTAAGATCATAGACTTATTATAGGTTTTCTTGCAATCTTTACGTAAAGAACTATTTTCCGTATTTGTTTCAAAATTTTGTGCTCAGTAGTTTCGGAGCTAAGGAGAATGGTAAATTTTCATCTATTTTCTTAAATAATATTAAAAGTATTTATTTTAAAATTATGAAAAAAATATATATCTGAAATACAACAAGCCCTTTCGTTGATATTTTATGTCACACGGTACAGTTTGCAAAGCTTTATTTTTTAATTTTCTAATTTGCCTCCCAAAAGTGACCCCTTAATTAAAATTCATTTATAAAAATAAAAAAAACTTAATCGGCTGTGGACGGGACAGACAGACAGACACACGAGTGAAAACGTAAGAAATTTACCTTAAGTAATGCCAAAGTGGAGTTCGACAATTTCTCTCAGTTCCGAAACCAGGTATTAGTCAGACTACCGCTCCAAGAAAACAACGATGGCACGCACTAGCGACAAATCTGATTTGTCGATAACAGACTAAACGTTTTTAGACCCTGACGTGAACAGTGTGCGCACTGTGTAATAGTCGAACTCAAACAAATCGTGAGGTAACTAACAGATTTTAAATGGTATGACAATAAAATTGAAGGCTATAATTATTATAGGTCAATGACCCCGTATAGTTGATGCGTGACGGCGACCTTTTAACATCGACTGTTGATGTTAAATATAATAATATTATTGATAGAAGCATATTAATCAGCCTATAATTTTCCCACTGCTGGGACACAGAAGTACTAACTAACAGGTGACAAAATGAATAGATTGTCAAAAAGTAGTTGAATAAACTTTCGTGACTGAAATTCATGCTGAAGAATATTTACAGCGTGATTTTTTGTAAGAAGAGATGTACCTACCGGTTGATTTTATAATAGTTGATGTTACTACTGCGGGTTTGTAATTGGGATAACCATGGGGCTTTACAAAAATTAAAGAGATTTTTTAAGGTATAGGTTTATAGAAGTTTTTTTTTAAACTTAACATCACGCCAATATATTCCTGGACTTAAACCTGTAGGGTGGGTCTATTGCCATCAACCGTCCACAAATCCAGACTCCATCCGGAGTCTGTATTTGCGCCCTGCTACAGAGATTTTCCAGATGGAAAAACCCGGTAACACTTTTCCCGACCCGGGAATCGATTCCAGGACCTGATGATCAGCAGTAGCGGTTCCACCACTGGACCAACGCGAGGTAGTTTTTCGGGTTCCGTTCCTCATAAATAAAAACGGAACCCTTATAGGATCACTCGTGAGTCTGTCTGTCTGTCCGTCTGTCACGCCCGATTCTTTCCGAATCTACTGGTACTGGTACACATGAATTTCTGTGACCCTAAAAAGAACCTATAACGTAAATAAATTAATTTTGAATATGAATAACACTTTCGGAAGGAAATTAGAAATTTTTTAAAAAAAGTTTAAAAAACTGTACCGTGTGACGGTGAGGAATATCAAATGAAACTAGGGTTCATTGTGAGGGTCTTAAATGTATTTATTTTAAAACAAATATTAGATAGTTAAGAAAATAGATGAAAATTTACCATTGGGCCCTTCTCTCCGAAACTACAGATACATTTTTTTTTTAATACAGAAAATAGTTCTTTAATTACAGATTATAGGAAAACGTATAAGAAGTTCATGGTGTTAAAATAACACGGTAAATCTCTCAATATTGTGCGTAAAAACTTACAATGTTAAGTTCGTTCGTGGGATAAATTATGTTGGGATAAAAAACATGGTAGATAACATACTCATTGTACGGAACCCTTACCACGTGAGTTCAACTCGCACTCGTCCGGTTTTTTTACCAGTTTGGGAAAAGCAATACAAGCGTATCTCTATTTACCACTACAGCATTGTTTTGTTCCGGTTTGAAGGTAAGACTTTTCAACTTTTAGACTACCTTCACTTTATTGAAAAAGGGCTAAAAGCTTCAGTAACATGCATCCCAAAAGTTCTAAACTGTAGGTATCTATTTTGACTGATGTTACCCTAATGGTTATTTTATTAGGGTATTTGAGGTTCGTCAGACCCATAAAGGGGTTTCTCGTTAAATATCGGCCCTAAGAGTCATATTAGGGTTCCGAACCCTTAGGTTGTATCCTTCCACCATAGTGGGTAAGGGAATAAAGATAAATTTGATGGGTGTGATAGATTAAAGATGAGTCAGTTCTTTCGTATCCAATAAAACATTGTTGCGGGCTACATCAGAATCCTCAATAAATTGAAAAATTAAATACTTTACTAATAGGTAATAGGTAAAACGGGCTGGTTTCCGCAACTTCACGTCAAATACTTTACTAGGAGCTACTTCTTGTTAAAAATCATAATATAAGTATTTATTTATTTATTTAATACTTTAAGCACACCAATGTACAGAGGCGGACTTAATGCCATAGGCATTTGCTACCAGTCAACCTTTGGGTGATGCAGAGACAAGCAGTGGTAGGTGCAATAGCGAAAATTGTGAAATCAATATTTATTTAAATATAAGGATATATACATACATCCTATACCTATTTAAAACTTTAAATATAATATATATACCTCAATCAACTCAGCCTATAGCAGTCCACTGCTGGACATAGGCCTCCCCCAGGCTGCGCCACAGCATCTTGTCCTCCGACTTCCGCATCCAGTCTGACCCAGCCACCTTTTTAAGGTCGTCGGTCCATCTAGCTGGGGGGCGTCCCACACTACGCTTGCCGATACGCGGTCTCTACTCCAGGACTCGTCTGCTCCACCAGCCATTGGTCGTTCGACAAACATGACCAGCCCACTGCCACTTCGACTTGCTTACACTGCAGGCTGTGTCGGTAACTCCGGATAACTTAATTTCTGATCTTATCCTTCAAAGAAACTCAGAGCATAGCCCGCTCCATAGCACGCTGAGTGACCTTGAATTTGTGGACTAGCCCGACTGACAGTGTCCACGTTTTGGCACCGTATGTCATAACGGGCAAGACGCACTGGTTGAAGACCTTAGTCTTCAAACACTGCGGGATGGCGACGTTTATATATACCTAATTATACATAAATATAAGACCAAATAAATACATATATACACGAATATACCTATAAACCAAACAAACAATGGGAAAACTTTACCGTTGTGATGATACTGCCAGCTTCTTACGAATGTGCTCGCGAACTTTAACTTTAAAGGATAATGGCAGCACCGACATTATTCTCAGTGTGTTCGCAGATCGGCTCCACAATTAATTTTAATTTAAATTGTTTGTTAATCTGAGTCTGTACTAACACTAGATGATAAGTAAGATTGTTACTAACCCTATGGAATTTGTCTGAAAATAAAAAGTTCTATTATATTCTATTATTTTATCACATTTGAGCTGTCAATGTCTGATCATTTAGTTTTACAAAGGACTGGCTCTGTGTGTATGTAGTATTATACATACTGATCTTTTTTGACGCCTAACAACTTCAAAATCAGATTTAGATTCTTACATATATTCCTATTAGATAATTTTTAACATCCGAAATACCTATTTGTATGTCAAGAGCCAATTACGTTAATTTATTCCTAGACCCGGTTTAGCTGATTTTGAAATGTTTTCGCGACAGTTACAGCAAAATGTTGAGTTCAGTGGCATCATGTAACGTCACAGTTATTATTGTATTACGTATTGTCCTGCCCGCGGTAACACAGTCAGCTAAACAAAGTTTTGCCGTGATAATAATAATTATGTTTTGCATCGTCCAGCTTATGTCAAACGTATACATCAACTACGGTGAAACCTTTTGTTCCATGTGATGCGAAAATATTTATTGAATATAAACTTTATTCCGTTCGTGGACGACACAAAAAAACACCCTCAAATCTCTGATTCTACCAAATTGAGTTTATTTTAGATTTAGTTTAAAAACTGTCTGCTCATAGTTTAATAAAAACAAATATTAAATTCATTGAGAGCAGTGGTGGCCCAGTGGTAACGGCTGCAACTTACGACTTATGTAGGTCACAGGTTGGAACCCTGGCAGGCGCTTTACTTTGTGTAAATTATTTCATCACCACTGCTCTTAAAACGGTGAAGGAAAACATCGTGAGGAAACCGGCATGTCCTAGAATCAAAAATTCAAAGACATGTGACATGTACCAATCACCAATGGCCTCGCGTGGTGGATTACGGACCCCCCGTTCCTCTCGCCGAGAACAGCCTGTGTCTTAAATTCATGTTTTCTTAACCAGCCAGGAACTGTGTCTTAATTTCATGTTTTCTTAACCAGTCACGAAAGTTGGTAACTTACCCAAGTATCGCCTTTGCATTCTTGTTAAAATAGCTTCCACAAAGAACAAAATCATTTTTGCTGTACCTACACATTTACTAGCATCGATATAAATAAATAATAAAATAAATAAATCATTTATTTTGGACCAAACACTTGTACACATTTTATAAACCTGCCAAACTGCGTGACAGTTTGTCGGCAGGATTAGCGCTCGTCTTAAAATATTTGGTTTACACAATAAATAGCATACTTCTTCATCTAAGAAGGTAGATCCAGGTAGTTTTTAACTGGTTCAGTGATCGATCAGTTACTGCCACATGTTGCGACCATTTCATTCAGCAGTTCAGCCTTTAATTTATTCCCCACTGTTCGCCTGCTAATCACACCATTATCCCTTCTCAACCAGTCGATACTATTGTACAGTGTAGGGGTCAAATACTTATTGGTTCTTTTGCCATAGTAATTTTTTACTGGTGCTCGCACGAATTTACGTTCTCTAACACTTCTAGTATTGTAAGCGTTTTGCACATGTACTTTGAATTGGTCGTTATAGAAAATATATTTTCAGTATCGCTCAAACTGGAACACATTCCAGATATGATACACTGTTATCTGCATATTGATTAATCACTACACTGCAAATAACAGCGCTTCGGGGACTGTCCCGAATAGCAGCTAATTATCAAAATAATGCTAACTCATTACCGACTGTTTCCCATATTAACGAGATGCGGATGATGGATTATGGACCCAAATATGATTATTATGCCGTCTGAAACTGCAGATAGGAATGGATTATGATGGTTCTAGTGTCATTTAAATTGTATTAATTAAATTATGACTTTTAAACGTATTGCAAAACTAACTGCTGCCTGCAGCTTCGCCCGCGTGGCTTTTTCTAAAGTATAAAGAAAGCCTAAGTTACTCCTATAACATCAGCTATCTGCCAGTGGAAGTCCTGTCAAAATCGGTCCAGCCGTTTCGGAGATTTGCTGGAACAAACAGACAGATAGACAAAAATTATAAAAAACTATTTTAGACACTTAAATTTTATTTATTTGTATAAACTAGTTGTTAACATTGCTAATAAAGGTTATTTGAACAAAATTATTTAAATAACAAAATGTAAAATCATTGAGCATTGATATTTAGCTCCTTCCAACTTTTAGGTAGCTTGTTAAATATAGTTGGTTCCATGAAGATGATACTTTTGCGCATGAGTGCAGTTTTAGCAGGATATACGCGAATTATGCTCATATCCCGTCTATTACGTGGGACAGCGTACTCTAGGCATGGAAATAATTTGGGATTCGCTTTAACAAACATCACAGTTTCGAGGATATACAGACAAGGTAAACTTAATATCTTGTATCTTATAAAATACGGTTTACAAATATCAGAAACCACTCATAGTATATCGATCGAACTTCACTTAAGAAGCTCGTTGGATCATAATAGCAGGTAACCCTACTCTGAATCGATGCAATTTATTGGTTTATCTGCACCCATGCTATAAATGCTCTATAAAAGTTTCTGAAACAGTTGGCTTATTGCCAACAATAAAACAACCAGTGTCATAGTAACCATAATATCACCCAAACGAGTGTTATAATGTTGTACTAAATTTAATTATGCCACTCCTTCGCTTTTTCGATCCCTTCCTTAGTCATCAAACAGCCACGTTCTCACTACTCAATTCGTGGTATCTTTATGAATTAAAAAAAAACTGGCCAAGTGCATGTCGGACCACGCACAATGAAGGGTTCCGTATTTATCCCAAAAACAAACTTAACATTGTAGTTGAAAAACATACTCTCCCATACATCGATATACGTTACGGTCTATTCTCCAACTGCAAATTTAATTTGGTCTACTATTACTCGTTAACTTGTAAAGCCTAAAAGTGCCTTGTAAAGTGGTAGTTTTCCTTTTAATTTCGTTATATATATCCTACTACTGCCATGAATTTTTTCGTATATCCAAAACCAACCATTTAGCTGGCAGGGGGGGGGCGGGATTGACCCTAAAAAATAGCACTTTAAAGCTTCATATATGCAATTGGATTCCTGAATTGAAAAATAGTTTTCACCATATGAAATATTTTTGAACGGCCTATCCAACGATACCCCATATTATGAGATAGACGAGAAAAAAAATATCATCCCCACTTTACGTGCAAGCGAGGCCTCGCTTTTTACCCTGAAAATTTTATTTTTTCTGGGTTTTCTTTTACGACTGTCGTCGTGATTAATATCTACATCCATGCCAAGTTACAGCTTTCTAGTACTAAGAGTCTCTGAGCTAAGCTGCGGACAGACGGACGGACAGACAGACAGACAGACAGACAGACAGACAGACGAACATGGCGAAACTATAAGGGTTCCTTGTTGACTACGGAACCCTAAAAAAGAACATTGTCATGCGCTCGCGTTACACTACCACAGCGCCGTAATTTAAATATATAAATAATTTTATTATTACCTATACATAGATTGTTTGTATTAGAGTTCTTACAACATTGTACAACACCGTATGTTCAGAACCTTTTATAGAGGATTCATATCGTGGGTGTAGATAAAGTATTTTATGCAACTGTACATAATTAGGTATTAAAGCACTCATGTGATTAAACTAGAAAAACTAAACTAAATTAAAACTAAACCCACAATCGTGTTTTAATACCCCTTATTATACAACAGTTGCATACATAACCATTAGGCAATTAAGCACAGATTAAATAATCATAAGCATAATAATATGCATAATCACCCTATTTTGCTCCCACTGCTGGGACACAGGCCTTGCAGTGAGAGGGAGTGAACAGTAATCTACCACGCGATAAAAACGGAAACAACATTGTGTACCTAGGTAATAGTACTATTAATTTATTACATATTACTCGTATGACTAAATACCTAAATACACTTAATAGGCATTCCGTCATACGCCCAACCCGAGTGACATAACAGTCATTATTACGATAAAGTTCACGGCTATGGAGCACCAGTTTAATCTGAAACGGTTGTAGGGTAGAGGGGACGGTTGTTAGCCTTGAAATGTCGAGTTCAATGTTCGCAATATTTTGGGGTGAAGTTCATTTCACGATTGGGACAGTTATATAACGAAAATGTTTAATTTCATTTTCTTTAGTGTTTGGTGAATTAACTAATTTCGTCTTTTAGATAATATTTAAAGGTTTTTTTTATCATAAAGTAAATAATAATAGTGAGTAGTCTTTTTCTTATAAATAAGTGTGTCAGTCAGTGTGTTTTATTAATGAGTAGGTAATCAAAACTAAAACAAACATTTAAAAAAAAATGATATGAAAATTAATATAAAATCCTTCAGGAAGGACAAAATATGATATATTTTTTTCTAAATTAGATCAATAATTGAAAACAATTTAATTTTGATTGGATTTATTTCTAGGCTGATGTGAAATTTTTTGAATGCAGTTTTGCAACAATTAAGACATTTAAGTACTATAGTACATTACTGCAGCGGCCAGCAAAAGAGGCACTGATGGACGTACGTGTAAATGTGGGCCGAGGCGAAGCCGAGGCACATATACGTGAGTCCATCAATGCCTGGTTTCGGCCAAGGCTTGTATAGTGCTTTTCTCAATTAATGCTAAATTCCAAGATTTAATGACGAACAATGATCGATTTTCACGCGCCAATAGGTTCATTTGTTTTTTTTTTTCTATTTATTTATTTTCTCACCACAATAAACATACAGACATTACTCGTAGTACACATATAGGTACATGAAATGGTTTAAATTTACTGTGGGAGACTGGTGCCTAAGCTAGGCTTTAAAGGTCTGTGTTTCAGGTCACCAGGTCTCCACCCTCTAGCAGTTAGAACATTAAAAAATAAATAAAGAAAGAGAAGTAACACAGCACACAGTTAACAGCTTTCTATTTGCAAACCAGATCGAATTTTAAATAAAACCTTTGATTTTATTTGATGAGATTTATTATTTGATAGTTACCTCCTTGGTTGCCATGTTTCGGAGTAAAAGATCGTTCCATTTTTAAATTAAACGATAGATATAAGTTTACTATGTAATTTATTTGGCCGCTAAACCACGACATATGGATTTTCATACAACTTTTGGCGGCCGCTGCTCGCAGGTATTTGGCCAGTACAACAATTTTGATTTATCTCGAAGAAGGTTTTCAAAATAATGCTCAAATTTCCAAGCATGTTTGAGAAAATTAAATATAACCTAGACTACCTACTAGACTGATACTTGAAAAAAGTGAGGAAAAATGAGTTTAAATGAATGAATGCCCAGCCACGCTTCAGTGTGTGAGATGGCTCTGCTCTCGATATGACGCCTTGTCAAAATTTTCCATCATAAATCGTTTCTATACTCTCCTCTAAATTATTATACATGGAATTCATATCAGCAGGGAAGTTTAAAAACTAGAAACTTGAAATCATAAGATTAATATATTTTTAGAGAAACCTTGACATATACAACAAAAAAAAACGTATAAAAAAATTACGTATAGGGCTTTCCATTGGAAAGTGTGTCTGTTTGTCGTCACGATTCACGTCGTCACACACAATGGATTAATCTAAATCTTTTTTTTATAAGTTTTCTTTCATCCTTCGGATGAGACCTATTGATTTTCGTTACCAAACTTATAACCGTTCTTAAACAAAAATCGATGAATGTTTAATAAACGTAAAATTTATCGTTTACATGTTTCTGTCTGTGAGGAGTGCGCTTTTGATTTTTTTCCTTATCTTTACAATACTCATTCTAACTACAAGAGGAAACAAAACCTACAAAGTGACTTCAACAGACGAAAACAACCGATTTATCGTAAACTAAAATCGATTATTTACAAATCGATTTCCGCAATGGTTGATGGTTGTCATCCGTAACATGTTTTATAACATAATGAATGTTACGTTTGTAATCTTCAAATCGAATGACCGATTCGATGATTTTATCGATACAATGGTCGGCGGATGGTCAGCAAAAACATAAAACACGGTTGAACGGAAATCGATGCAAATTGAGCGTGAGGTTTTGATGTTTAATATCCAAAACTAGTTTGGAGGACGGAAAATTATGTTTTTGCTGACAGTATGTAATTGAATGGTTAGTTTATAGCTCGGCGGATGGCTGTCTGGTGTTTTGTTGGAATTTAATTTCCAAACGAAATTGAATTTTCGCTATAGGTACAAATGGATTAATGGATGCACTTTCGGGTTTATTTTTATCACAATGGTTTTATGATGTCCGTCTGTGTTTGGACTATAAATATTTGTGCCAACATTATTATCGTTGTTTCTGCTTTGTTTCATAAAAATGCTTTTCAATTTTATTTGCTAGTGGATTGAACTTTGAATGCGTGAAAAATAACCGTCTGTTTTTATCCTTTCACAGTACATACTTTTAAAGGGCATTTGAGCTTCAATAAATTATTTCGACTTATCGTATTATATTAAATTAATTACCGTGGGCACAACATCCATATTATTCACGTCTCTACGTACTAGTTTCCAAAAAAATCGTCTGCTTTGAATAGGCAGACAATAATATTATTATTTTCCATTTTCCAAATTCTGTTAAGAATAACAAATCAAGACAAAAGCCTTTGTGAAAAACGGTTTCTGAGAAAAAATAATGTATCATAAAGGATATTATTGAAGGTAGCCACAAAAACATATTTAAATGGAAAACGAACAATGTAAATAATGTTCACATTGTTTATGAATACCTACAAACAGCGGGACCGTGGCTTTTGAAACGTTTTTCTTTTTTTATTTATCCTAAAAATGAGCGATGTCTCGCCAAAGGTTCCCGCAAACAGGCGTGTCACGACAGCACGCCACAACTGTAGTAGAACAATTTCCAGATTTCATAGAATTTGATCTATAAAAACTTCATGTCTGCCTGTCTGCGGCAGCCTTAAAAATTGCTTGCATTTATTTATGTTTTAAATTAATACGTACTTAGTGACGCGACGCTTAGACGCGACGTCTCGACGGATCCGCGCTTCTACGTTGGGTAATCTCCACGAACGAGCGATTATTCCGCCAGCGTATCGTCGCGACTCTTAACGGAATCGCCACGTTTGGGACGTTGGGACCGTTTTGATGCCTGCGTTAAGACAGCGCGCTCACCGCGCTTCCGCTGCGCGAGCGCTATGTTCCGCGGCGAGAGCGTGGCGGGCACGCCGCTAGTAGCGACGAGCGAGCGGCGATAAGCTTTATATTATAACATAATAATTAAAAACAATATAATAAAGACAAAGGATATATTTAAAACGTAAAACAAATGCCTCTTTGTTGAAGTTGAATTGAACTACCGCGGTTCCGCTGCTATGGTTTCGCGGCGGAGATGTGCTACCGGCGTGAGAGTCTAAATTACCTGCTTTTGATTTAAAGGCTCATAAAGCGATATCGCGGGCGCGACGCGACACTAGTAGCACAATTACTTTGTCGCTGCCTGTTGCACCCGCGATATCGCGCGAGTCTGTACGAGCCTTTAGGCATGTGAACTTTTTTCCTCCTTGTGCTTTGCAGTTCTTCTCCTTTATCTGTTTACCGTGTCAATAAAAATTTATAGGAACCCCATTGCTCTAGGCGATCGAGAAAACTGCTTATCTGCTTACGTCCCAGTTGCCCCCAGTTCATACACGTAATTCCATTCTTAAACAATCACACTGCCGCTAAGCTGTGATTACACGGACCGTATCATGTTTCCGTTAGACGACATGTGGGTCAGCGGGTGTTTGTTGTGACACGGTTCAACGGGAGCTGACAATGTATTGGTGTGACTGATGCTTTAATGTGTGGTGCTCGCTTTTATGTTTTCGGGAAGCTGGATTTGTGTGGCAGAATAGTGACTTTAGGCACTATTTTGTGAGGAGGCGGAACGCGTGAGGGAGAGGAAAATCCGCGTCCTCGCGCCCCTAGTCGCTGCAAGACACGCCCCAGGCGTCGGGAGTCGCAGGCCGATTCCCGGCCACCGCACCGTAGGCGCGGGCTTGCGGACGGTGAGCGATGGGTAGCACGCCGTCCGATAAGGACCAGGCCCGGGTCGACAGCGCGTTGTGTTCCACGCGCACCTCGAGCTAGGGTTACAAGTTTACGAGTTTGACTGAAATGGAATATCGGGGCCCTGGCACACAGACATCTGAAGGAACATGGATATACCTATATTTGATAATTTCCCACCCAAGATAAAAAATAAAAGAATTGTATTATATTTATTATTTTAATTTATTGTGAACGTGAGCACCGTGGGTAATTTTTTTTTTCATTAAATAATTTTCTTTTCTTTTTTTTCTCTTTCTCAGTTAATTTTAAAATGATAGGCTGGCATTTTGGCTAAGTAATACACAAGTATTACCTACAAATTAGAATAACCTAGAAATATAAAAACCGTCCAAGTCCGTGTCGGACCACGCATAATGAAGGGTTCCGTAGTTGGGACGAATCTATCCCAAAAACAAACTTAACATTGTAGTTGAAAAACATGTTCTCCCATACATCGATAATACGTCACGGTCGTTTCTCCAGTAAATTAGTCGACTATTACTCGTAACTTGTTAAGCCTACTTAGCTGCGATAGTTCTCCTTTTAGCTTCATTACATGCTATTGCCGTGTTTTTTTCCAAAAACAACGATTAAGCTGGTAGGGGGTGTTACGAGCCTGTCCGAAAGGGATATCGTGGCCCTGGCACACAGGCATCTGAAGGAACACGGTGGGTTTTAGTCAGTAAAAGTCTGACACTCCCTCCCGCTCCACCCAGAGCGGGAGAAGTTATTTGATAATTTCCCACCCAAAAAAAAAAAAAAAAGGGGGTTGACTCTAACAAGAATTAGCACTTCGAATAGTTTATTTCAATAGCGTATAAAAATAATATGTACATAAATAACAACTTCATCATCATTCATTCATCATTTCAGCCAAAAGACCCCTAAGGGGTCTTTGCCATAATCGCCACGCTTGGCAGGCGGGTTGGCGATCGCAGTATGGTATTAAAATGCTTAGAGAACGCTGCTGCCCATTCTCTAGTAAGTCCTTAGTCGCCTTTTACCACACCCACGGGAAGAAATGGGGTGGCCCTATTCTTTACGTCCGGCACCACACGGCAATAACAACTTATACCTAATTAATTAATTAATAAAAATAACAAAATTATATTCTAACTACTATACACAAGCTAAAAGATGGCGTCGAAAAATTCATCCACATCACCGTCGACTGGTAATGTACCCAAGAGATTGGCGGCATTGTCACGTTGTATGGAAATGCTTATCACATATCTTTAGCACTTTATTTATTTCGCAAACGAATCCCTGAATCAAAAAATGGTTTTCACATAATCGCAATATTTTCGAACGACCTTTCCAACGACACTACAATGGCATAGACGAGAAAGAAAAAATCATCCCCAGTTTACGTGTAGGAGCAGTACCGTAATTTTATTTAAATTTTAATATTTATTTTAAAAAATCGAGATTTTATTTAACCACTTTATCGGCGTAATTAATATCCATGAAACCCATGCCAAATTTCAGCTTTCTAGTACATAATAAGAGTATCTGAGCTAAGCCGCTGACAGATAGACAGACAGATGGACATGGCGAAACTTTGACGGTTCCTTGTTAACTACGGAACCCTAAAAACGGATAAGAGCACGATTTGAAATAATGTGAGCAAGCAGACCTTGGCAAGATAATAGGCTAGACAATAAAAGAGCACTGGGAGCTTAAATATAATATGTATGTGTATGTATCAAATAATATGTATAATATTATGCAATCACATAAATTACGGCTTTTGTCATACGTAGTTCAGTCTCTGTATGTCTCAAGGCATTTACAATGATTAATTCGCACCAAAACAGGCAAAGCTACAAACCGAATGCTTGCAAGAAAACCAAGATTAACGACAGTCTTGATTTATTACCACGGAGGCTATTCATACCCTTGATTCGGGCTTATGACGGGGATTCTTCAAGGGATTTGAAAGGATCATAGGGCTGATGGTCGGATGCCGTAGCTGTGGATATCCCCGCAGTAGATGATGTGAGGTACATTCTTTAGTTCACAAAATAAAATGTGGTTCCCCGAGAAAAAATAAATGCCCCATATGCTCTGTTCTTTACAGGTTGTAATTAACAATTATTTTTTTGAACTTGACTGTTTTAATTTCAGGTATAATTCCGGTAGATAAGTAACATAAACATAATATAACAGCACACCCGTAATTCCCGAAGGGTTAGGCAGAGGTGTAGATACCTATAATAGTACGCTGTCATTTCACCAGTTATGTTAAGTCCCGTGTAATAGGCCAGGCTACTGAGGAATTCCTGATAGAAAAACCCAATAACTTTTTTCCGAACTAGAGATCGAACCCAGGACCTCATGCTCAGCGATAGCACGACCATTTGACCAACGACGCAGTACCATTTAATCTCTAGAGAATTATATGATAAAGTACGTTATAAGTATATTATTTTATCAACTTTTGAAACATTTCCGCTAAAATTGTGCGGGTATTATCACTATCAATATATATCAGCCCACAAATACGGGAACACTGTTATAGTTTCACGATATTATTCTGTCACTAAAATAACATTCAGAATGGAACTGTTATAGAATTGGGAACAATTTTAGGGGCTGTTTTAGTTGGAGCTAGCTAACAGTTTGGAACATTCTTATCTGTGTAATCTCAGAGTTTGATACTCAACTTATCTCGTACGAAAAATGGAAGAGGATTAATTAAGTTTAGACTTTAATGTATTTTAAATTCAACTGGCTCTTATATCTCCCAAAAGCTACTGGTGAGCATGCGGTCCTTGATGTATCCAAACACGCTTCGTATTACATGGGGCAACACACTTACAATGTGAATGTGGGTGTACCTACTATGGGTACGTACACCTTTGCCTACCCCTTCGTATATTTTTTCTATAAAAGCGGGATGTTATGTGTCGGTGTTTGAAATGTAATGCTGTGTCTTATTGGTATGTCTTGGGGCTAAACGGATAGAGGTATGACAATGTATTTTTTTAAGCTCTATATTTTGAAGTTGATTCGATAATAAAAGTTTTCATGAAAACTGTGATTTCCTGAAAGATTTAATCGATTGAATATAAAGTCAGTTGGTTTTACCCATTGGCTAAACTTACTGAATACTTCCTGTTACCAATCAATGCATATGCAATTCGTCACGCTACGCATTGCACATAATACCTATTGTACTCCTAATTTTCTGTTTTAAATATGTGTTGCTAGGCAGAGTGAACTAACTTTTTCGCTCTAATCAAAAAATCTAACCTCTGTGGTATGATGACATCAATATAGAATAGATCTCCACAAAAAGCACAAAACAGTATTATACGAGTAAAAAAGTAGAAAAGGCAACCTCCCCAGTTGTTCCACCTGTAACATTAGCATTTGGATCTTTAAAAAACTACAACAACTTTGACCCGGATCTACGTAAGTTTTCTATTTATCCCAAAAAAGGCGACTACATATCAACTTGTAGTTGTTTGAAACTAAGGAATTTGCTAAATTTCGGCGCGAAGGAACAAAGTATCAAACATGTTTTTCTTCCACAAAACACTGCTGGGCATCCTCAACCTTAACACCAACATTTTAGGTGATAAAATAGGGTGTATGTGTTGGAATATGTTAGGATAGTGTAGATGCTTAAGCGAGGTAGCCGGCCGTCCAATATCGTTCAAATTCAATAAACATGCGCACATGAACATTCTCAGGAAACATCTTTGTTTTTCTGTAAGGCCTCGGAATGGAAATAGTTTATTCATATATTATGGTCTCACGCATTCTCTTGAGATCTAGCGAGGATCTAAGGTGAAGGTGAGTTGAATGAGATCACGATTTCGGTAAATAGGAAAGGGAATACTCGAACTCCATTTTCTTTTAAATTCTTGTTCAAGAAGTAAAATTACCTGCAATCAATCTGCCTCGCCTTTTCCCAACTATGTTGTATTATAATTAATAATAATAATAAATAATTTATTTCACCAAAAATAATACAACGAGTTTCACAAAACTTATAGGCTAGGGGGGAGTACATAACATGGCAGCATCTGTAGCCGAACTAGGACGAGTCCTGTATTTCGGCATACAGCGCCAGACCCCTCAAAACAGACAATAATAAATATTAGCCCAAAAGACATGCAAAAAGATGTATAATTGAATGATCATAAACAAAAAAAAGAAAAACTAAAACCACACAAAAGAGAGATTGTGTGTGTCTGTTGTGTGTGTGCGCGTAATTTTGTGTAGCTGTACCAACTTATTTATTAAAATGTAAACATTTTGAACGCCTAGTGAGGCAAAAAATGTTGGTCCGGTAAAACTATGTTTCCATCTATATTTGCATATTCATGTATCATGTTACACAAGTTTGAACAAATAAATTTATCTTTATCGGCTTCCGGTCTAACCAGAATGCAGCTAAATACCAGTATTTTACATCAAGCGACTGCCTATCAGACCTTGACAACCCAGTTACTGGGAACACGATACCCCTTGCTAAGACTGGTTGTCAGACTTGGGCTTCTGGCTACCCGTAACGACTGGCAAAGATGTAAGAATGAAGTCCGGTACCAACGGCTTATCGTGCTTTCCGAGTCACGGAGAGGACTCGATATGTAATAGATAGTCACCCATCCACGAACCAACCGCAGCAAGCGTAGCTTAACTTTCGATCAACCCGAGCAGCTGGTATCATTTAGCCGAGCCCTTAAGCTCTTTAAGAAGTCATATTACCTTCATACAAGTTAACGGCAATAATGTTTAGCTTCTGGTTTGGAACTTCCCATCTCTGCAAACAATATTGATAAGAAATCTTATGACCTGCTTTATCATCTTTGAAAGTTGTATTGTTTAGTTAGCACAATCAGTTATTGGAGTTTCCTAAGAGTTATGATAATGAACTTAAGAGCGGCCAACCCGTCATACTTTTCATACAAACGCTCGTACGTGATTATAGCGTTGTAACACATCTTTCTTTGAAATTTTTGAACTAATAGGTATCTTGTGCACTATATTATCTAGGTTTCTGTGCAAGCAAAAAAATAAAAATATCGGAAAAATCTGCTTTTTTTCACAAATTTTACCTAAATTTGGGCCGTTCATATGTACTTATAGACTGTAAAAGTAAAGAAAATATCTTGATAGAAACCTTGCACATGTAACGGAGATTCTAAATGACAAACATTTATTTCACATACTGGGAAGGCTTACTCAAAAACACGTATTTCCTGGAACAAGTTTTATGAAAGTTCGACATACTATTTTACGTTCAACGATAGCGCGTCTCACTTGCTTGTTAAGGCTCGTACAGCCTCGTGCGATATCGCGGGTGCGACGCGACACTAGTAGCACAATTTCTTTGTCGGTGCCTGTCGCGCCCGCGACATCACGCGAGTCTGTACGAGCCTTTAGTAGTTCTCTCTTAAACAACAAGCTTTTCGAACATGTTGACGATAAATGGACGGCAACTGCGTACCGGAAGACGTATCATTGGAAGGTTTCCCACAAGATGGACCGATGACCTAGTGAAGGCCGCAGGAATCCGCTGAATGCGGGAAGCACAGAACCGATCGAAGTGGTGGTGCTTGGGGGACACCTATGTCCACCAGTGGACGTCTTTCGGCTGAAATGATGAGATGATCATAATGGGCAAAAAGTAGAAAATGCACGAAAACCCGTTCTACGTACACATTTCATGAAACAGATATAATACCTAATGGACAAAAATATAAGTATGTTCCAGTAGGTACCTCTTGAAAGACTTTAAAATACAATTAAATTATAAATTCAACGATGCACACAGAATTTTCTTGGCACAATGCGAAAGGGATGTGTAAAAACCTTCTAGCGATCGACTTCGTCCGTACCAGTGAATTAGTAAAAGTAATGTTTTTTTTTCATCCAATGACTCAAGGCCGTGAACTGTTAGCCAGTTCATGGACCGGTCGAGAACATTCTGTGGTTTTTTTATAAGTATATCACACTTGAACAAATATTTGTGTAGTCTGGAGGTGTACCTACGTAAGTTTGGTAGCTAAAACAAATGTTTTCGAAACTAAGTAGGTTTAGAAATAATATTATTTGTCTGTCATATTTCGAGGTCAACTATTGCCATTCTACAGGTTAGTTAATACATTCAAAATCTAAAGTAAGTTATGATTGGAAAATATTCGAATAAATACTATTGTATTGAATTAAAAGTTGCCAACTGTCTTTAAGATTTTGTTTTATTTAACCACTGGCTGACCCGGCAGACGTCGGACTGTCCAAATTTCAATAATTCATGTAAAAAAGGACGTTTTGGCTTTACCGAATTTGAAGATTTTCCGGGAAACCTTTCCAATTTACTTACAATTTATTTACTTGGAAACTAGTGCTATCATCTGGAGTCCTTATGAAGTGAAGTATTCTCAGATGATGGAAAAGATGCAGAACAAATTTACCCGATACCTGTACTGGAAGCAGTTTGGTGTATATCCTTTCTACCCACTTATGAACATATCTCTCTTTGTTATAGGGATGGTTGGGTATTATAAGATGGAAGTAAGGCGCAACCTCGCTCTTGTAAAATATGTTTTTATGGTTTTTCGTGGGATACAGAATAATCCACAAATATTGGAATCGTTGGGATTACTCGTTCCAGAGTTACGGTTGGGACCGAGGGACGCTTTTTAAAGTTCCGGCAACCCGTACACACTTATTAAAGTTGACACCAGTGATTCGTGCAGTAAAAATACTTAATAGTGTCTCTCGTCGTTTGGACATATATATAATATTTTCTTGCTCTTTGGCGGAATTTCAGAGGGTGACACTTAGTATTTTGTCCACTGTGTAACTTGTGCTTTACCGGGATCCGTTATTTGGGACCGAACAATTAGAAATCCATGACTACTTTTGTTAGCTTGGGTACTGTTAAAACAAATGTTTGTGTTATTGAATAAATAAATAAATAAATTAATTAATTAATCTTTCCCTAAAACCCTTATTCGGACTATTATGAAAATTTTAAAATAATAAATAGCTAAATCGGTCCAGCCATTTTCAAGTGATGCGCTTACCAACAAACAGCATTTATTTTATTTTATTTACAAACATTAATTGAGATCACACAAAAATAAAAATCAAATAAAACAGACAAGTAGAATACAAAGGTAATGCCTATTTCTAATTCTAAAGTACTCCAGTAGTCCTATTACTGAAAATCTTTATAAAACCTACGAATGAATTTCTCCTGAGATGCTTTTTAAATCCTAAACATCTCCCACAGGACTTATCAATAAACGGCCCAGTATATCACCGTCAGCTGTTGTGTTCCGAAATGAAGTGGTTTATGTACAAAGGAGGCATTGGATGAGCGCCAGACGACGCCGCGAGCTCTTGTTAGTGCAGTCGAGGGGAAGACACTCTGAGTAATATTGTTTGGTAGATAAATATTGTATTAGAGGCCTGTGAGCTCAGCCTGCAGGATGTTATGATCGAGGGATGGATATGGGAGTGTAATTATGGTTGGCATAGACGGTGGTTCTGGTTGTCTTGGCGTAAAGGAAGCTTGACTTGATAAATCTTATTTTTATTTTCTTTTGTATTTTTACATTCAATTACGATTTATGGTTAATGCTAAGTGGAAGAGCAGTCTCCTCACACAAGCAATTCTTGCTTAAAACGTGATCTCCAACCTCCTCCTCCTCCTCTCCTCGTGAGGTCCTTTCAACATTGACATGGTGTAATGTTTATAGTGTACCTACATATTAAAGAGTATTTTATTCTATTTTATTCTCCAAATCAGATGATAAAGTATATGCACTTTTATATTATTTATTATTTTTCTTGGCGAATACCATTCAGCCAGTTTATCCTGTAAAACTCTCACCGTGAAAATGTTGGTGAAGCGAGGTTGAAGTGACCTATCATTCCAACTGACGCCCTAGCATCAGGCTCACAGGCGGGATGTTGGTGGCGGTGAAGTGAGTAACTTAAACGTTTTCACGGTGAGATTTTTACAGGACAACACTGCAGGTTTATCCTATATATCACGTTTGAACCCAAAATCTGTGCTAGAAACTCCGTTTTGAATCACAAGCAATATTGCTTCAATCATAAACATCTTCTTTTTTTAAACTGCTTCCAAACTTGTTGAGAAAATATTCCCAAATTCACTGAGGAACACGATAACATTCATTTATGAAATATTTTTTTCTGATATTTACATTTTATTACAATTTCTTATTAATACGGTATCATATCTCAAATTATCAATCTTCTTATTAAAAACATCGAAACAACTGAAGCTTTGAAACTATAATATAAGTCCACAACATATTTGTAAACAGGCGTGTATCAAGCCAACACGTTAACAAAACAGAGTTCATCCACGCCATTAATTCCCCTAAGTGCGAACAATGTGTGGAGTTAACTGTTCATCAAACATCACACAACAGTTACTGTTTTATTTCCCGGTCTATGAACCAACTCCCTCGTGAATGCCGTAAACATCTTTGTATTCATAGAAGTACACAATGCTGGAATACTTTCTTTATAAGTGTCCGTTCACATGATCAGACTTTGCAGTCTGACTATCTTTCCCGGTTTGCACTCTCTAAGAATAGGTGTAAACGCTGCTCTTTTATACAAAATCTGAAGTACGGGTTAACAAATTGACTACCACCTTAAATTGTCCGTATATTCTAAACCCAACTGTCATTCCCTGACAGCAGTTGTATGAAATGGCTATAACACGGCAAATTTGCGTATTGTGCCAATTTGATAAATAAGTAATTTCCCTGACTGTACAGTGATTGTGTGCTTTCTTATGTAGTGTTCGTTTACACATGGTCAGACGTTGAAGTATAACTTTAATGTCAACGTCGTATTTTTAATCTGCACTATTATGATCAACTTGAGCCAAATCATTTCAGGACTGTTTGTACTGCCTAGCGACTGCCGTAAAAAGTGCATAATGAATATACTTCTTGAATAAACCTCTCACATGTGCTAATTTTTTCTCGCTATAATAATTGCTTCCATGCATTAATATCCTTCAAAGTCGTGCCAAACCACAATAAAAGCTAAGCCACTCTGCTGACTAAACCCGTGTATTCGGGCACTAATACACCAAACATGGTGGTATAACACTTTTCAACCTTAAAGCTAATGTCATAAGGGTGAAAAATGGTCAACCCCAATCGTCGGCGGTTGTACCCGCTGACGGTCCTGTTGATTATTACCGTGGCTATTGTTCGCCGGTGACGACACACCTAACACTAAACAATAGGATTCCGCAATAGATATGGGAAAAGATGAACTGATATTGTCTAAACATAAGTCATAGGTGTGATGGATTGTGAAACAATATTATGATTATAGTTGACATTTTGATTTAAAAAACAGCACTGGAGTGACTGTCTGTTACACCAAAGAAATTAGTGACATAACATATCATCCTGCTTGTACTCCCCGAAGTGTTAGGCAGAGGTGTACCTATAGTACTCCCACATTACACCAGTTTTGTTTAAGTCTCCTGTAATAGGGGCGAGCCTATTGCCATCATCATCATCAGCATTTCAGCCAAAAAACGTCCCCTGCTGGACACAGGCTTCCCCCAAAAGGAGGGCGGGTTTTCTATAATCGCCACACTTAGCAGGCGGGTTGGCGATCGCAGTATGGTGTCAAAATCCATAGAGAATGGTGCTGCCTATTCTCTAGTAAGTATTTCCATCAACCGGGCGCAAATTCAGACTCCGGGCTGCTACTGAGAAGTTCCTTATGGGAAAACCCAATAACACGTTGCCTGACATTGGAATCGAACCCAAGACTTCATGGTCAGCAGTAGCACCTGCGGCAGCTAGACCAACGAGGTAACAAGAACGAGTCAGCCTGTCCTCAACCGGCCCTACACATCACCTGTGCTAAAATTAATGATCATCCCCGGGGTCTGAAAGTCTTTAATTATATACTGTACCCCTTTATCGGGTTGTCACGGTCAGGGTACCGAAGTTCTGTGTAAAATATATTAAACCGTATTATATAGCGGATCGCTCGTAAATCTATCAAATCAATCTACCTAGCCTTTTCCCACCTATGTTGGTGTCGGCTTCCAGTCTGACCGGATGCAGCTTAATACCAGTATTTTTGCGACTGCCTATCTGACCTCCACAACCCAGTAACTGGGTAATGCGATTAACGATACCCCTTGGTAAGACTGGTTGTCTGACTTTCTGGCTTCTGACGATCTGTAACGACTGTCAAAGATCCACGACGATCGGAAACAACGGCTTAACGTATTTTCCAAGGCACGGAGAAGTCTGGGCTTGTAAAGATGGACACCCATCCACGGACCAACCCCGGCCAGCGTAGCTTAACCTGATGGATCGACCCGTGCGGCTGTTATTACTTAGAATAAATATTAATCCCAGTAATCTATACATATTGTGTGACAGTGTCTGGCTGTGTGATCGCGTTGTTCTTCTAAACTACGTAGGTAACGGATTTCGATGCGGTCTTCAACATGTTTTAGAAAATTTATTCCGGAAGGTTCTGTTTTTGTGTATAATATCTACATTAATATTAAACTTAGATACAACACTGAAATCTCGATGTTTTGTCAAGTCGTAAGAACCGTGCGAAGCGGGGGCGGGTTAGTAGTACTCGTATTGTATATATGAATGAATAGTGAAACTAACAAAGCATCAATATAATTATATGCATTTTGACCGTATAGGTATTGCAATTTTGTATGAAACAGCGGATTTGTTGGGTTTTTGTTGCAAATATTTTTTTTTTTTTTAAGTTTTGCAAAGTGTAGGTACTGTGTGACATATCAAATATAATAACTTATTATGACGATTTCAAATATATATTTTTAAATTTTTAAATAATTAGTTTTAAAGTTATTAAAGAAAATAGATGAAAACTGTCCATTCCCCTTATCTCCGAAACTGCTGACCCTAAATTTAAAAAATATACAGATAGATTACAGGAAAACCTGTAAGCAGTATATAATCTTAAAATAACAGGGTAAATCAGTCAATATCGTGCGTACAAACTTACATTTGCAGTTGGAATGTATGTGTATGTGCTGTTGTATGTTTTTCATCTACAGTGTTAAGTTTGTTCTTGGGCTAAATGCATCCCAACTACGAAACTTGTGCGTGATCCGACACCCACTAGGCCGATTTTTTGTTAATAACCGATTAAAATTATCAACGCTGAGTCGCTGAACATGATGTGCTAAATGTTAAACTTTTTTTCATTTATTTATTTATCCTCTCACTGGAACGCCATACAGCAATTACACCAACGGAGCAAAAAAATACATCATGTGCTGCTATCAATCCATCCTGTGGATCAGGCGGCGATGGATCACGCACACTCACGCAGCGTCAAGAGACTTCTCCATATTTCCATTACTCCATCCATATAGCGCACATTCTTTGCGATTTTTGAGTCTTAAAGATTTAAAAAAAAAAAAACCTAATAAATAAATGTGTGACAGTTTACGCTTAAATATCTCTTACAGCCTTTATAACAGTTTTTACAAAATGCCACGAACACATAAGAGGCAATAAAGTCAGTAACAAAACCTAGCCGTGACATATTCGTATGTGACGAGCGACTTTTTAGTAATTGTTTATGTGAAAGCCATCTGCCGCCGCTTTTGTTCGGTGACTCATTAAAACTATACAGGGGGAACTGCAATATGGTAAAGGCAAAAACCTGCCGTAATTGGATTGAACTTATCCAAAAACAAACTTAACATTGTAGTTGAAAAACATGCTCTCCCATATATCGAATTACTCCACGGTCAATTTTCCAATTGCAAATGTAAGTTTGTAATCGCATTTTTTTTGTTATGTTTAAAACTACAAATTAACGATTTTTGAACTTTTCCTTTACTTCTGCGGTGGGACCTTGCTTCCTGTCATATTTCATGATTCTAGGTCAACGGGAAGTACCCTGTAGTTATTGATTTATTTGCGAAAATCAAAATATGTCGCATAAATCGCCGTATCTTAGAAGCTTGATTTTTTAGAGCTCTAAGGAACTGTAGACTTACGTATTTAATATTAATTTCAACTTGAAACTTGCATTCGTGGGAAAATGGGTCTTGACAGACTGAAAGACAGACAGACAGATATACGGACAACGAAGTGATCCTATATGGGTTCCATTTATTCCTTTTGATGTACGGAAACCAAAAAATGGTGATCTCAGTTGTGCACACATTCTATCAATGTGCGAGTGTTGTCATATGAGATGGATATGATAGAGATATAGGTATCTTTAATACAGTTTTAAAAGTCAACGTTGTAGATTTTAAACTTTTAGTCATTGGTGGTCTCAAAAAATGTCGAAGCAAACTTATCTAACTAAAAGTCATATAATAACATGAATCAATTAAGTCAACATTAGGGATGAGAGAGTGCCAACGTAGCGTAACTTTTTGATAAGATTTCAGAAGTCAGCATTAAGGCTTGTCCTGTGGCTTGACTGGTGCGATATCGCGGGCGCGACGCGACTCTAGTAGCACAATCTCTTTGTCTATCGCCTGTCGCGCCCGTGATATCGCACTAGTCTGTACGAGCCTTTTTAATATTTTTCGAATGAATGTACTTTGTGGTCTTTCATAATGTATTTAGTGGCCTTAAGCAATAACGAACGAGAAAATGCCATTAATATAAGAGATATAGATATTGATTAAATAATATGAATTTTGTATCAAATGCGCGATGTGTAAATCTTATCACATCATTTCGAAAACCTATATATAGGTTTACCAACCATAGCACAGCTAACCATCACCCATTTGTCTACCAATAAAACGATGAACCGACGACCAAATATGTCACAGAAACAAACAAAGGGGGCCTACGTACACACTAGGTAAGTACACAAGGAATGAGCCGGCAACAGGTGCCTCCTGCAGGGTGTGCAGAGAATGTTTATACAATACGTCACTGCCGTACATGGCTTCATGTGGCGGTGACTTAAGTGTCACAAGCAGTTCCGTAGGTACTAGAAGCCATAAGGAAATGATTGTAATGATAAAACTTATCTTGATCCACAATTTGGAAGTACAGGGGATTTTTATTAGGCATGTCGTTATCTTTAGTGTATCTTTCTTGAAATTGGTAATAAAGAATATAAGATAAATATTATCTATCTGGACATCTTTTATCTACCTTGTTCACTATTTGTCTTTTTTTAAAATCTGATGTTATGATTGGGGGAGTATGTGCACTTAACAATTATAGTTGTTGCTGACAGGTCGCTGGTTGTATTTCCACACGAAACCGATATAATTTTAGCCTTTTTCTAATTTTTAGGCATAGTACCTACCAACACATATTATTTTTTAAGACCTCAAAATCTGTCGTCTGTCATAATTAGAATTGAAATCATTTATTACATGATTCTTTAAATTTACTTTTGTATGTCTACCAATACACAATATAATATAAAATGCTAGTGTATTGGTAGACATAAAGAAAAGATCACTAAAGATTGATAATATAAACATTTTCCTCGTAACATATAAGAAAAAAAAACAATACAATCTTAACTACTTATCAAAATGTTCAATAAAGGTTTAGTTCCGATGTACGCACAAGATACCTAACGCGATTGTCTTACGAGGCTGTGCCTCTTGAACAAAACCGGGTCGCGTTCAATTTAATAACACCTGTGTTTACACCTGAGGCCTATTTTTACCCGATTGCGTGACGGCAGACACTGGGTTATTGAAATCTTACTATCTGGTTCACTAGTTTATACCATCCACCAATTGCAGAATTCTCTGTGTTACTATACAATTAGGTATTCTAGGGTCACCAAAATAAATAATTTTGTCGTCTCAATTATTTTATATGATCGTCATCATTTCTGCCAAAAAAAGTCTGCTGAAGGCCTACACAAAGTGACATTCTATCAAATGATAACGATTAAGGAAAACATCAAAAATGTATGGGACTGACATACTTAAGCTACCGAGAAGCTTATGTTAATTCTGTTGTAAGTATAGTTGAAGAAATACGAAACGCTTTGAGAGCGATTGCCACTTTTCTAGGCCCTCTGCTGGACATAGGCCTACCCTAAGCATCGCCACAACGGCCGTCCTGGGCTTGCTGTATCCCGCATTCATATTATGCAAGACCAAAACTTCGCTACGTCGCGATAGATAGTCGCTGACCTCAAAGGATGTGGTTTCATTAAACACGACACAGAATAAACACGTGGTTGTATTATGAACTAAGATAGCCTCGCGACTAAACCAGTCTAGATTGTTAAACTTGTTATTTGCGAGTTGCACTACATTAGTATATGTGGAACATAAATCATGTGATGTTATTACAAGACGGAGATCAGTAGGTGATTATGAGCATCTGATCTAATATGTAAATTATGTCATAACATCTTTTAAGTGTTTGCCATATTTCCTTATTTTTATAGGTTTATTTATAATTTCAAGATGAAAATAATAAGTGACATTGCCTTCCGCCATATTGTGATGTTTTTGCTATGAAAGTAACTTTTGGCATAGAAAAGCAACAAGCTAAATCGCACATTTCCTTATTTAATGAATACTCCCAATATCAAAACAAATCCATAGCTATAATATTAAAAATTGTCATTGACAGCGATGCGGACGTATTTTTTGATGCCCAATGAGCCCTTTCCCTTTTTTTTATTTTATTTACACAGTGTTATATATTCTTGTATTAGGTAATATATTATAAATTATGTATACAAACATTTTCTCCATCGCTTTCTTTACCTTAATCTCTAATTTTATCAAATTTTATGTAATTTAACCCAATTTTATGATTTTATGACGTGTATGACCAGATGTACGAAGGTAGGCGAAGCAAAAGGAGTATGTAAGGAGCGTAGCAGGTGGCGTTATATAGTTCCTGCCTACCCCCATGGGAAGAAGGCGTGAGTTTATGTATGTATGTATGTTTATGATTTTATTTGTAACTATTAGTATTGACAGGTAACTTGTATGTGTGCAAACTGTAAATATTAGTTGGTTATTAACTTTATCTTTCAGAAAATCCTCACATTATGAAGTGGACTTGTTTTAGAGTCGCATCCATTGCTGATGCAGTGAGGATTTGCAATGGATGCGACTCTAAATCCAACCCACTTTACTTTAACCAGCCAACAACGCGTGGAGGCGCATTAAGTCGGTCAGCTTCAGAGGCGTTGCACTCATACGACCTTGAATTAAGTAGGTAACTAAAAGACCACTTGCAATTGTTTATCTGGTCTGGCAATCAGAAGCTTTGAGTTGCACTGAGATAATGATGATAATAATTATGTACCTACTTTTGTTTTTTTGTCTCGTTTAGAAATCGTAATGCAAATGCAATGTCTGTGGAAGGCTGATAGTATGATTGTAGGACTTCTACCAAGTAAAGCCATGACTGTACCATCACCTCTTATAATTTCATGCTTCTAGACTCAGCGGTTTAGGCTTTGCGTTATATGTCAGTGAATGATTGAGTTAAGGATTTTTCTCATATTTATGTTTTTTTATTCTGTTGGATGAACTTATGTTTTTTTATGAAAAATGTCACAGACATCGGAACCGTACCTTAAGTTAATCGTCCTTGCCGTGACCTACAGAGCTCGAGCAATTAATCAATTTATTTTGGTTTTTGATCCTCATATTTCTTTTTAAGGTTACGAAGTCCTATAAAAACATGTACTGGGGGCCTAAAATCGACGCTTTGGCAGAATCATAATATGATCTGCGTACAATTTATGTAACTCGCAATTTATCTGTTTGACAGCTGCTATTTGACATTAGAATTCACTAAAGCAATTCATAATTTGTGGACCCGGACTTCTTGGCGGGACAGTGAAGCGTCATGTTAGCAGTTTTGTTTTATTTTCTATAATTTGTGTTTAGCCGAATATTAATGTGTAATAGTGGTGGATTATTAACCATTAAGTGTTCGTGAACCTGCATTAGTGTAGGCAAATGAAACAAAACAGTGCAACATCAATTTAAGTTCTCTCAAGAAGTCCGCGCGAGGTTTCAGTAAAGTGCCACGTCTTTACTGAAACTCAAGGGGAGCGGGGCGGGGTATCATCTATCATCTTTATCATGCATTGAATGGAGTTCATTTCATAATTTGTACTTGTTACCTAATTTTACAAGACACTGGCTAAATGCACAAACCGTGCAAAGCCAAAAAAAAAAAATTGTGGACCATTTTACGAAACTTTATACAAAACATTGTGGAAAATGTTGTGGGTAGTATATTAGTTAAGTTTAATTTGAAGACTAATGACGAATATTTATGCTTAATATACTGTCTGTTTTCCCAAATGTAATAAATAAATAAAACTGTCAAACAGATGAATTGCGGGATATGAATTGTACGCAGATCATATTATGATTCTGCCAAAGCGTCCATTTTAGGCCCCCTGGTGACTGGTGTATCAATCAAAGAAGAGTGGCAGGACTCCATTTAATCTGGGTGTCGCACTTAGACTTTGCGTACATTCGTACAAATACTCTCAAAAGATAGAACTCGGTCAAATTTAGAAAAACGTTATCATAAGAGCATATGTCTCGGTTTATACAGACCCCGTGTCAGTAAACCAAAGAGTGTAATATGCTTCTTTTATTTTTTGGGCGGGAAATTATCAAATAACTTCTCCCGCTCTGGGCGGAGCGGGAGGGCGTGTCAGACTTTTACTGACTAAAACCCACCCGTGTTCCTTCATTTGCCTGTGTGCCAGGGCCACGATATCCCTTTCGGACAAACTCGCAACCCTGGCAGGCAGAGTATAATATGCTGTAAACAGTATAATGACATTCAAAGATGGCGGAAATGAATAGTTCCAATAATGGCTACTGAAAGGAGAAGATAGTAGCTGATAAACCCTCTACACATTGGACATCTAGAAGAGCGTAATGTCCTATTGTGCTCCATGCGCTTCTATGCAAAGCAAGCAGCCACTAACATGATAATTGTCAAACTGTCTTTAGTTATTACTACTAATGTTATAAAAATAAAAAGACAAATCAAAGAAAACAACGTTTTTAGGATGAAGAAAACCAAAAATGCGACTTTGAGATACATCCAACATGAAATATGTACGATAGTTTGTTGCCCTGCAACTGAAAACCAACCCACTATCGCTTTGCGTCGTGCACCGTAGACGGCTCAACAGGATTGGATGTATAAAGCTTCCCACGACACGTGTCCCTAGATATGCCGGACGAAATTGAGGGATGTTAGGCGATGTCGCACGACGTCTGGCAACATCAAAAAAAAACTTTTTACAAAAAAATAAGAACCGACTACCAAAATTAACACTACAAAGTGAAAAATAACTTTAATTTCGGAAGTCGGTGTCTTTGGTGTATTTGAGTTTTTTGCCACCGACTTCCGAAATTAAAGTTATTTTTCACTTTGTAGTGTTAATTTTGGTAGTCGGTTCATATTTTTTTGTAAAAAGTTTTTTATTTTTCACTTTTAAGACTAACTGACCCAAGTTTTGAATTTATCTAAGTTACAATAGCCTAATGTTAACTGCTCATCACCTTTTACAAAATATTGATTTTCCCGATGCTGGGGCGTTTATTGTTGAGGAGTTCTCCTGGTTGGAACCAGGAGAACTGCCACTCACCATATGCATAGTGACGAGCATAAATTGCTTAATCGCAACCCGTTAAATAAGGGTACTCATTATTATATTGTTCCGGTTGCCATATGTGGTCTCCATCATCAGTTCCACTTCACCAAATGGTGCTTTCCGAGAGCAAATGTACGAGTTACTATAAAAAATACCCAAATCGCTATAGGTTTGCCTATAAAATTTGAGGGTTTCCCTCGATTTCCATGGGATCCCCTCATCTGATTCGGATTTGGTAGCAATGGGACCACCTCGGGAATTAATTAATTCAAACAAAAAAAGAATTTTCAAAATCGGTCCATAATTAATTGTTTTGCCGCAAAAATATGGCACAGACACAAAACATGGCAGGTGCAATATAATAGACAAAACGAAAAAACAGGAATAAATACATACATATAAACAAAACCTACTTTGTCATTAGAAATCACACAGACTAAAAAATAACAATTACTAAATCACACCGGAACAGTGAAATGACCATCAAATCAATCAAAACTAATCTGTAGCAGTAATCATACAAACTGATGCAACACAAATGAGCAGACAGATGCGTTGGTTTGTACCACAGTATACGCAATACCGGTCAGCTATGCAATCCGGTGAAACAGCGTTACGCTGCCCGGCCACGGCGTGGTGGCGCGGTAATCATGTTGGTATGCTGTGGACTTGGCCACTTTTGTAGAGTCAGTTTGCGAGAACAACTATCTATGAATAATCGGGAATAGCAAGGCTCAGGACTAAATAATTGGGCAGCATGGTCCCCTTTAGTGACCCTACATGAGGAGTCACTAAGGAGAATAAGAGTGATAACCATTTTGAGACTGTGGGACACGGCGAATGAACAAGTAACAGTCACTCTCAGCTCCCAAATTAGATAATTTTGAGAAGACCTTCCCGTAATTTGAGAAGACGGCTGTGTCAGATTGTTACAGAAGGCAGAGAGTTGCGTTTGTGGAGAATATAGAAATAAGTCTGAAGTCGTTCCATAAGTTTTGTTAATTGAGTTCTAGTAGAAAATGACGAAGGGTGTGGGATGTCGAGCTACACTTTAATAAATCGACATTACAATTATTACAACCAATACTTCAATCTAACATCACTCAAAGTAAACAATAAACGTTCAGCTTCCAATACAATACCTAGATTCCTTACTGATTTACGGCCATCTCCCGCCGTGCAAGACATATTACATAGGCCAGATTTATGATTATGAACGCACCTTTACAGTCATAAATCTATGGAGGTCCAAGGATTAGGTGGAACTAAGGATAAGGTTACGTTGTTTTTCTTTAGCATTATTTTAGTACAAGCTACTCGTATTCCCAGCTTTTAACTAATTTGTAACAGAAGTAATAGCCTAGTGGTTCGACCGTTGGACTGCCAAGTCATAGGTCTCGAGTTCGAAATTAACCCACGCACCTCTGACTTTTCGCGTTTATGTGCGTATTGTATAATATTATCACTTGCTTAAGAAACGGTGAAGGAAAACGTCGTGAATAAAAACCGGCCATGCCTAAGAGATATTTCTCGAACATATGAAGCCGAGTCAGAGGCCCATGGGCGGCATAAAAACACTGACACCAGGGGTTAGTCACTAACCAATTTGTCACTAATATTCATTAATTTTAGGATGAAAAGTACCCTTTTGAATTAGGTATTAAGATTATTTTGAGATAGCTTTGAAGGCCTACCAATCATACAAACAGACTTAACTTTACGTTCCTACGCAATACGGATAGTGCCATATTCTTGCAGTAATTTGGAAATAGTCTCGATCTGATAGTTTAATTTTTCGAAAGAAAACGGTACTGTCGAAAGGGAACGGGTAATCCGGCTTGATACCTATATCATCATCCTGAACTGCTTGTAAAAGACATCAGGAGTCTTCAAGAGCTTTGTAATAAATTACGTAACGATATTGTTAAAGATGCACAACTCTTTAAAATGGCTTGTTAGTCCTTCAGCCAAAGCGCGTTATCTGGCCAGCCACTGCCACATCAGCTTTTATCTGTGCTTGTTACATTATTAATTTAGTTTCAGACTGTATCCTTCAATGAAACTCTGAGCATAGCTAACTGACCGACTTTCTTATGGGTTAAAGCTATGGTCTCCTAGTAGAGCGGTGGCCGCTACATACCGGCCACAGTGAAGGCAGTCATGAGAATGATAGCACCGGGGTTTGAATTTACAATGTCAAAAAACGCTCTCTAGAGAAACACACCAACTTACTTTAATAATTAAATTTGTTTCAGTGACGTCATTTGACGGTAAATTGCGGACGCTATGTGGCGGCCAACGCAGTCTTAGGAAACCCATTGTATGTCTACTATTTCTCCTTGTGCACGCACTCACGTGCTTAGGCAAACGTGAGAGTATCGTAATTAAATCACTTGTGTTAATAATAAAGTCGCTAGGCGTGAAAACTTTCATTATGTGGATCAGATTATAGTGTTATTCACTTATTTTCACGAATGTGCACTAAACGGGTAGGTAAAAATATTTAGTAATGGTACTATTACATTATCATGTTTCCTTGATAGGTCTCGTTAATCATCAATAACCTTTTCTTTTGCACTAGCCATAACGTCGTCCATTTTATCCAATAAAAATACTTATTTCAACATTGAACTTATATCTTTTCTAAAATATCTTTGTCTTTTTTTCTTCTTCTTCATCAACGGATAAGCCTCATTGTTAAATGTCCACAGATCGCGATTTTTATAATTGCTGCATTCACTAGCAAAATGACAAATCCAAATGCTTTTACTGTAGCTACTAAAATACGCAAATGTTGGTTACCATAACTTTGATCAGTAAACCTTCGCAGCGCAAGTTTTATGTCGAATAAAATTACTTTCTTTAACCATCATAGACTTTTATTTTCTGATAAGGCAATGTAAGTGAACTAATGAATATTTACATAAAATCCAGTTTCACCGTATACCAAGATAAGTGTACCAAGGAGATTAATTTTGAACAAAAAGATTTTTTATCGAACCTTATGAACATAAAGATTAATGTTGGAACCATTTCTTCGAATAATAAGATTTTATTTCATACAGGAAAGTACCTACGTTTCTGAGAAATGAGTTAAGCCAAAACGCCATAAATTCGTTGGTCTTACTTTTAAAATATTTATAATTATGTGTTTTCTATCAATAATGGCTATTTAGAAAATATTGAACTGAATCAATTGACTTTTCATCCATTATCCATCCCAGAAATGACCAGCCTACCCTTGCAGTAAATTCCACGTTATTGGTCTATCGGATTAGTCCAAGAGGATGGGTACTAACGAGGCAGTACTGCAATCATCAATCCACCTGCCAAGCAATGTGATTAGGCAATGCATCTAGTTACGAGTCCACACCAATTGATAGCTTCTCTATGTACGCTACGAATTCAGATTAGATGCCCCTCATTTGCATACATTTGCAATTACAAGTGAGTTATAGGAAATCGAGTTTTTTAGGTAAATTTAAGATAGGTGATTTCAAGGTGATGCAGCCTGTAGAAATGAATGTTGTTTTGTACAGGCTTTTATGGATAGTCGCTTTTATAAATTAACTAGCCACCCGCCCCGGCTTCGCACGGGTGCAATGCTGATACAAAAATATACTACAGAATGTCTATATATACAACGTTCACAGCTTTTTTGTCATAAGACAATACAAACATGTTTTCTTTAGCGGTTACTCTTGACAGAGCGACTGGATAAGGATTAATGCCGTATTGCTTAAAATCGCTTCGTAAATAAGCCATTATTTCTCGTAAAAAGTAAAGGATAAAAAATGGTTATCGTGGGTTATCCCTAAGAGGCAGACATATACCATCGGGGACTTTTTTGTAGACCTTTTTAAGGTGTGCAATAAGTATGTATGTAAGCGCAAAAAATGTGTTTATTTACAACATCACATTAGAAACCTCTAAAATTATCTGTTTCTCTACTATATGCATGTATTATACATATAAACCTTCCTCTTGAATCACTCTATCTATTGAAAAAACCGCATCAAAATCCGTTGCGTAGTTTTAAAGATCTGAGCATACATAGGGACAGACAGACAACGGGAAGCGACTTTGTTTTATACTATGTAGTGAAGTCGTAAGGACTTTAATTTATAAAGGTAATACAAGGAAAAAGTTGACATAGTATTAAATGAAAATACAATAACATTGGTAGACAGCGTGAAATTCTTAGGTATTCACATTGACGAAAGCCTAAACTGGAAAAAAGAATTGACAGCTATAGAAAGTTCGATTAGCTCATGTTGCTATGCACTGAGAAGTCTTCGAGATGTGATCGCTATTAAGCAATTAAAAGTAGTATATTACTCGCTAGTAGAGTCAAAGCTTAGGTACAGTATAACTCTATGGGGAGGTAGTTACGCGTACAATATAAATACAGCTTTCATGATACAAAAAAGGGCAATAAGAACCATGGTATGGGTATCGTGTAAGGAGTACTTTAAAGACCTTCAGATACTAACGGTCCCTTGTTTATATATTTTAGTTCTTCTCACGGATCTTATGAAACAGCTGCAGAATTTCGAAACACCAGAAGAAAGAAGTAAGCGGGAAGCTACTAGGCGTAGGGACGTACAAAATAAGATACAACCTCATTTAAAAGTAGTGAGTCATGCTGCAGGTTATCAATCAATTAAACTGTTTAATAAACTACCTGTACACTTCAAGTCATTATACAACTTAAATCAGTTTAAGCAGCAGTTAAAATCATTTTTGATAGAAAAGTGCTATTACACCCTTGATGAGTTTCTCTGTGACACTTAAAACTAGGCTTAATTAATTGGTATACTATTTATGATGACATGATATTTTGTATGTTTGACATTGTTTAATGGATGAATTTGATTTAATTGGTTTTTGTATTCTTTATTTGACATATATTATTTATAACATCACAATTTTTATTGACATTAGATTATATTTTTGACATACGTAAAAATCTTTAGTTTAATTGTTTTGTTACTAATCTTAGATATACATTTATTTTTTGACGTTTAACATCATATTTGGGAATTGCAAATGTTTTACTTTCTTATTTGGTTACTGTTTTAATTAATGATTTATATTTTAAGTCTTTTAATTTTTAATTGTTATCTATCATTTTGTGTAAAATTTCGACACAATGTAAAAATTGTTACAGAAATAAATAAATAATAATAATAATAACTGCAAGTACAGTTTAATGAAACAGTTTTCCCTGCGAATGCAGCTCAGTACCTATTCCACCACACACAATCTAATATTTTGTAATGCAAAGTCCATCTTTATTAACCAAAACTAATTCCACCTGTTGTACAGAAAGGTCGAAGTTTCCACCATTGACATAAAAATATGAAAAAAAAAACCAGCGAGCCTTCAGTAGTCGCATAAGATGTGTAACATCTGACTCCTCACCTTGGTAATAAGCAACTGAGCAGTAACAGAAATGGCCCCTGTACTTACAATATATATATTACTTACTTCTTCCATGATCAAGCTGTCACTTCCTGTTACTCGCTTCCGTCCCTTTTCACGAAATCACTCCCACAAAAAGCGAGAGCAAAGATGTTTCACATCAATAATAATGTTCAAAAGTGTTTGTACACCATCACAACAAGATACCGTTAAAAGTATCGGATCATCAAAATAATGGTAGGTATTTCCCAATAACCTTGTGGAAGGTTAGTGATGCGTTATCGACCTTCAAAGGGTTTCAAATTGCGCCGGAACTGAGCCGTACTTTTTACTACGCAGCCGAAGTAACACACCATTACTTGCTATAATATAATCTTCACACAAGCAACAAACAATTACTTGCTATAAATACAGGGTGACTGGAAAATAGTGGCGGAGCCGTTAAGGGGAGGTAGTCTAGGGTTATTCCGACAGATATCACTATGATACCTACTGTCCTTACTTAACCCTTTCCAAGATATTCCTACTTAAAGAGTGTAACCCAATTTGGCCTACTTTTTTTTGTTTTGCAATAAAGATATTCTAAATAAGTAATATTAATTGTTAAAGGAGGATGGCGAGTTTGGACCCACATTATTTATAAATTAACGGAGTGTCATTCACTTGCAAGTTAATATTAATTATAATTAAAAGTTTGTAAGTGGATTATATAAAAAATATTGAGTCGCTAGGTGATGGGAATTGAAAGTTATAAAAGATTATTATTTACTAAAAATAAGTCATCATGCAGTTATGAAACGCACCGTGTTTCGTGTTCATTCCAACCAACATAATACATGACTTACGTTCATACATTTGTAGACTTTTAAGCTTGTAAATGATTTTTTTTTTTATAATCAAAACTTGTAAAATATAAGAAAAATATACTTAAGATAATAATAAAAATGCCTTTACATTTTTTTATACAAAAATGTTTAATATTATAATTATTACGATTATTTGTGATATCTTAGAATGGAACGTTATGCTGTCAATAGGGGTTGGCTGTCAGTGTCATTATCACTGTTATTCCATTGTTTGTTTCCAACGGCTAACGTGGGTGTGGGTGAGTGGAGATTCTCGCCACGGTGTTCTTGGCTAGCACGTGTGTTTAGAATTTTTTGCTATTTTTGAGTGTTTGTTGATACTTTTGTGACTTGTTTTTCTTTAAGTGTGTGGTCCTTGTGTTCGTAACCAGGTTTGTATTGTGTTTGTCTTATTTTATTCTCGTTTTATCCAATATGGATGTAAACAAACCCCCCGATCCTGACCCCCCGGACATCCCAGGTGCCTCAACTCCTTTATCTCCGAATCCACTATCCCAATTTGCGGATGTTGTCTGTAGCATTACAGAGATGGATGTTTCTCAATCACCCCAAACTTCACGCAAACGTCCCAGTGACGAGGTAATTCTGTCACCCAGTCCTCCAAGCAAGCAGCAAAAAAGTCAAATTGGTCGTATCAAGTATTCAGTAATGGATAAGGCCCCATATGTTGTTCACGTCTCCCGCATAGAGACCCAACCAAATGCAGGTACCACCCTTCACCCCGTTAATTTTGGCAAGTTCCTTCTAAGTTACAACATCGCGAACATTGTTCGTGGTGGTGTTAATCGAGTTGGCAGAAACCATGTGTCCGTAGAGTTTGCTTCCCCTCAGGATGCTAACTCTTTCTTAGTTAACCCGTTATTGTCCAAATATAGATACTCTGCTTCAATTCCAACATATAATATAACTAGAATGGGTGTTGTTACTGGGGTTCCCTCTGAGATTTCTGAAGAAGAGGCTATAACACATTTGTCTGTGCCCGCGGGATGTGGGCAAATACTCAAAGTCCGCCGTATTAACCGTAAAATTCAGAAAGACAATATTAATGAGTGGAAACCCACTGAAACTTGTGTCATCACTTTTGATGGCCAAGTCTTACCCCAAAGGATTTACTGTTGCTATACATCCCTTCCTGTTGGACAGTACATATACCCTACAATCCAATGTCGCAACTGTTGCAGATTCGGACATGTATCAACCATTTGCAGATCTAAACCACGCTGCAGTAAGTGTGGCCACGATCACCCAGGTGATGGTTGCAATCTTTCTGAGGCTGAGGTATTCTGTGTGCTTTGTTCGGGTAATCACTTCGCTTATAGCAAGTCATGCCCCGAGCATGGTAGACAGAAGGCTATTAAGACTACTATGGCTGAAAAATGTATTCCATACGCTGAGGTTAGCAAAATTATTCCTACAGCTTCCCGAAATTATGCAAATATCACCAAGACTCCAATTTCTCAGTCCTATCGGAAAACTGTAACTCTCAAGCCCAGGACCCATGCCCCCCTTTCCCCATCATATGATAAAGCTGCACATCAACAAATAACTAGTTCTCCCCAATCTTCACAGCCTAATGGCTGCGCTCTCAATTATAATAATGACTCTTCCAATAATAGTACTTCTTCTATTATTGACCTACTGATTAAACTCTTACCTATTCTTATTTCTTCTTCTGCTTCTAATACTCAATCGCCGTCCAACGTTGCCAACCAACTTATTACTTTACTTTTTATTTATTTATTTTTTGTTTGTTTCAGTCCCGTACTAATCCAACAAGATCTACATTGTGTTCAACAGTATCAATCAATCGAAGAGTTTTATTAGTTTTTATTTTATTTTCTTCATATAATTGTTTTATTTTCATTTTCATGCACACTTGGTTTCTCAACTCACTTTAGACATTGGCAGGATAGTCGACACCGGCTTTGCTTGCCATACAACAAAAATAGAATAGAACGGCTAACGTGGGATTTTTATTACTTTCTATGATTTGCAATCAATTGCGCATTGCCCGATTGCGGAGACATCGTTTGTCCGACGAAAGTGCTTAGGTAGTTGAGATAGTTCTGAGAGATGGGTTTATCCGCGTGATGTAAGTATTGTAATACCAACACATTAGTACTTAAGCTCATTTATTTGTGTAGCATCCCGTGGCGTGGTTTATTTTCGTTTGATTGCAAGACCCATCCCCTATTACATGGAACTTAAAAACATAATAACCGTCACCCACAGGATGATAAAAAGTAGTCAGATTCTTGATTGTTAACCACTCTGACATGAATATTACATTGACTTTAGTGTATTTAATAACTCTAAAACTATGGTCATCATTATTTTTAGATGACTGGAGACGACTATATTTGTTATTCCTGTTGGGAGTTGATAAATCACAACCCAAATGAAGATCCTGAATATAACACCCGACAGCAACTTGGCCATCGTAATGTGTGCGCTGGGTGTGGAAGATATTTTGAGAATCAGGAGCAGACTGGTCCTTAGACCAGAGATGTCTGAAAGAGAAATACCTAAAAATAGGAAACATTGTGTCTGGATGGATAAGACCCCGTCAGGTACGTTATAGAAAAAAAACAATGACTAATAATGATGTGCATTCTCAATAGTATTTATTATTTTTGTGATTTTTTTGAAAACTTTTCTCTTTTATTGTTTCAGTTAACCAACAATGATGAAATCTGTGCTGAACAAATTATGAAGACACATTTTACATTAAGAAGAGCAGCTGATACCACTCGGCGTTGCTTGTTTTTGGAGTGTAATGACAGTGAAAAACGACATGTGCCTGATGGCCTGAGAAAACACATTATTAAGGATTTCAATTTGCAATTTCCAACTTATGTCATGAATTGTATGCTAATGAAAATACTATATCAACATGTAGTGCTGCACATATAGAAGAAATTGTGTATTTACTAGCTACTACATTAAAGGTCATCTAGGAACGATCAGTAATAAGGTAGAATGTAGATACAATTATTATATCTGTATCTATTATAATCATCATCCTCCTGCCCTTATCCTATTTTTTATCACAACCACCTGTTTTATAATCAGAAAATAAATTATTTTTTTATATAAATATATTGTTTTATTCAACAAACCTCCTGTTTAAAATCCAAGTACATAATAGCCTTGGACCTTTAAAAAAACTAGGTCCATGATAATAGCCTTTAAAATAACGTCTTTATTAAATTGTTTTTCAAAGTGGGAGTTCCAGATCTGTGTTTGTCTTTTAAGTACGACGGCTAGATATTTATTTATTCCTAGTACCTACACTTCGTTTTCGACTGCTTCGTTGGTCTAGTGATCGTAAGCACGACTGCTGAACGTGGGGGGGTCCTAGGTTCGATTCCCAAATCAGGCAAGGCGTTGTTGAGTTTGAAATTCTCAGAATCAGCCCGAAGAGAGAATTTATGCCCGGTTAGTGACAGTTGGCTCAGCCCTCGAGAATTAAACGTATGTAACTGGCAAAATGTGGGTGTAACGAGTAACACCGCTGCCGAAACCTTCCCACAAGCAGGTACGACCCGACTTTACAAGGAAGGAATCTCGGTCGTAACTGGACATGTCGCGCCTATGGGAGCCTTAAAAATACATATTTTCTGCTAGATATTTAGGCTTCTTTCTGCTTAATTTTTTGCCAACAATGATTATAGTTCCATCCTATAACAATCTAGTCTATGCTAACATCATTTCATAACTCGTTTTGACCAAGTCACTATAGTTCGTAGCTCCCAGACGTATTTTTTATTTTGAGTAGATACCATTATCTGGCCAGAGAGATGCAGAACCGCCATGGTAGTGTTGGTAAATGTTTCTATTCTTATTGAATACCTTTTTGAAAGTAACAACATAATAGTTTTTAAAAAATGTAAGCAGGTAACCGCCATTAGATTTGTTTTAGGTTATAATCTTCTACCTTGCATATCTTTTTTCTCCCACCTTCTACGACTTATTGTCCATTTGCTTTTTTGCTAGTTTTATATAGTTCTACAACTAGTTATAAGTATCCATACTGTATGATACTCATATCAGTGGGTCCCATTGTACATGCAACCTCGCCAACCCTCTTTTCCGCAACTGTCATTATTTTATGCAAAAACTGCTAAACAAAAACGGAAAAACTAAAAAAAATACTTTGATGGCTGTTAAAACATCAATTTTCTTTAAAAAAAAAGGGTTAACGCCCTTAACGGCTCCGCCACTATTTTCCAGTCACCCTGTATAATCTTCACACTTGTCAATTATTTTGCGTGTCATTACACGATAAATGAATGATTTTATTTCTGTAATATATAGGCTTGTACAAACACTTTTATACGTCAATTATATTTTAAAAACGGTATGAGGTCGGCGTTTCCTATCTGACTACTCTAGAAGGAAGGCTGAAATAAACTCAGACGTCACAGTCTATTTTAAAGTCCAGACATAGGTAATCTTGGTCAGATAATTGTAGCACAATGATTTATTTTTCCATAATCCAATACAGGTACATTGTTTGATGCACAGCGCACGGAGACCCCTCGGCAGCCGCTGCTACAAGCGGCACTGTTAAGTGTTAACACTTCCCATACAAACCAAGCGTATCACCGTTTACTCGTGGTGCGATACTAATGATGTATAGCAACTGACGGCTTTGAATGACGGCCGTGACAGAAGTAATGCGGTCAACGCACTTTTGGAGCTACGTTTTGCCTAATGAATCCGTTCTCTCTGCCAGAGACATACGAGTAACATGATAAAGACAGACGCGTGATAATAACTTTTGTGCTCTCATAAGTACTTACCTACATATTTAAGGACACTTTCAAATATAAAAAAATCGATTCCGAGCTCCGTGGTTCGGTGCATACGATGGTTGTGGGTTGAACTGCCGAATACGGCCCGCCTACTAAGGATTCCTAGACTATGATGTAAGATTCAACAACAGAGGCATTAATAATAATACATTAGAAATCCACCTCATTTACATCACTTCAAAATGTGCATCCTCTTCGTTTTGTAAAGAATGTTCGGTATAAAGAACCGTTTAAGTAGGCATAGGAATGGTTCTTAGGGGTCGGCTAATCCGGCGAGAGATGTCGTGCGGTGTCCCACAGGGATAGGTCCTGGGGCCGCATCTGTGGGACATCGGGTACGACTGGGTGCTGCGCGCCGACCTCCCTAGTGGCGTCAGCGTAGTCTGCTACGCTGACGACACGCTAGTCCTGGCACAAGGGAGTTCGCATCAGGCGGCAGCCGAACTGGCGGCACGTGGGGTTGCGACAATCGTCGATAGGATTCGGCAATTGGGACTCGAGGTGGCTTTGCACAAGTCCGAGGCCATGTGTTTTTATGGTCCTCGGAACGCGCCACTGTCGGGTTCCCAGATAACGGCGGGAGGGGTTCACATCGGCGTCGAGTCGACGATGAAGTACATGGGACTCGTCCTCGACAGCCGGTGGAACTTCGTGGAGCATTTTCGACGTTTGGCTCCCAGACTGGAGCGGGCCGGGGCTGCTTTGAAACGGCTCCTGCCTAATCTAGGGGGTCCAAACACCTCCTGCCGGAGGCTCTACGCGGGAATCGTGCGGTCCATGGCCCTTTACGGGGCACCGGTGTGGGCGCGTTCTTTAAGGCTGCGACCAGCCCAGCGGTTGAACGCGTCCCAAAGGGTCATGGCAATCAGGCTGGTACGGGGTTACCGCACGGTCTCCCGTGAGGCGGCGAGCCTCCTTGCCGGACTGTCGCCATGGCATCTGGAGGCAAAAGTCCTCGCGCACATCTGGGAGTGGCGCGAGGAGGTGAAACGCCGGGGTGAAACTCCGCTGCCGCGAGAAATCACGGCACAGCGGACAGAGCTCCGGCGGGATCTCATGGCGACGATGAGTAGCTCGCCGTCCGATAAGGACCAGACCCGAGTCGATGGCGCGTTGTTTTCCACGCGCGCCTCAAAGAGATGTCAGCACCAACTGACGGGGTCCAGTAGGACCAATGCCTGCCAGGGTTGCGAGTTTGTCCGAAAGGGATATCGTGGCCCTGGCACACAGGCAACGGAAGGAACACGGGTGGGTTTTAGTCAGTAAAAGTCTGACACGCCCTCCCGCTCCGCTCAGAGCGGCAGAAGTTATTTGATAAATTCCTACCCACAAAAAAAAAAAAAATTACTCCGTCAATTGTGGACGGATTTTGAAAATTATTTTTTTGTATGGAAGGGTATGCTCCCGAGGTAGTCCCATTGCCACCAAATCAGAATCTGATGAGGGAATCCCATGTAAATCGTGGGAAATCCTCAAATTTTATAGGCATACCTATAGCCATTTGAGTATTATTTATAGAAACTCGTGCATTTGCACTCGAAAAGCACCATTTGGTGAAGTGGAACTGATGATGAAGACCACAGATGGCCACCAGAACTACTTGATAATAAGTATTTCACCGTTGCGATTCGATTAGGCACTTTAATATGGTTGCTAAGCAATTTATTCTCGTCAAAATGCATATAGTGAAGTCGCCATCAGTTCTCCTGGTTCTTACCAGCAGAACTCCTCAACAATTCCCCCCCTCTGCACCCCCTGCATCGGTAAAAGCAATATTTTGTAAAAGGTGATAAGCATTTGACATTAGGCTTTTGTAAATTAGGTAAATTACAAACCGACCCACTAAAAAGTGAAAAATAAAAAACTTTTTACAAAAAAAACAACCGACTTCCAAAAAAACACTACAAAGTGAAAAATAACTTTAATTTCGGAAGTCGGTGGCAAAAAACTAAAATACAGATCCAAAGACACCGACTTCCGAAATTAAAGTTATTTTTCACTTTGTAGTGTTTTTTTGGAAGTCGGTTGTTTTTTTTTTGTAAAATGTTTTTTATTGTGAGAGTATTGTTCCATCGATCGTTCCTCCAACGTAACTTCCAAAGTAAAGCTAAATCGTTTCCGTTGAAATGATTAGCGCGATACGAAATGTGTCTAACGTAACGTTTTTGGTTGTGGTTTAGTTTTGGTATTAACGTTCAAAATTAGCGCGATCGGCCCCCTGGTCATAACAATTTATGCTGTTTCATCGTCAGCTTGAAAGCAAATAAAAGTGTGTAGTGGATGTTGAAAATTGAACGCATGTCTAGCAGTGTAATTGATTACATAACAGAACAGCACGCAACGTCTACTCTGAAGATAAATGCGAAGTATCGGCCGAATGTTCGGCCGTTTCCTGACTACGGCAAACTATGGCTGATAGAGTCAAAAAAAAAATACGACAGTCAAAGAGATAAGTCAAAGTCAAAAATCTGACTTGAAGTTAGGTAAGGACTCAAAGTCTGAAAAGGAAACTTTGGAGGTCAAGAAACAGCCAAACATTCGGCTGATACTTCGGATTATCGCTTCGGAGTAGACCCCGTATTCCCCGAAGGGTTAGGCAGAGCTGTACCTATACCTAGTACACCCACATTTCGCCAAGTTATGTTTAACTCCCATATAACGGGGGCGAGCCTACTGCCATCAACCGGGCACAAATCCAGACTCCTATAAGAAATTCCTAACGGAAAAACGAAATAACAAATTGCCCGACCTGGCAATCGAACCAGGACCTCATGCTTAGTAGTAGCGCTTGCAGCCACTAGACCAACGAGTAACAATTGATTAGTTAAGGTATTTCAAAGTTGAGTCTATACTTAAACTTACTATTGGCTCTAATTAAGTCATTATATTAGCATACAAAACGATGTTGCATGCGAATATATAAAATGCTTTTAATCATTCGGAGCATTTTTCGCGGAAGGATGACGATTAACCAGCGAACTGAATTTAAATCCTTCTAGTGATTTTCAAGGTTAGCCTGCATATACAGACAACCAAATTGAGGAACTAAGTATTTAATAGTTTTGGTTAGATATAAGTTGTGATGGAGCTTAGAATTTATTGCTTAATGAGGAAAACACATAAACTTTATATATGTAAAAATATCTGAACATGATATTTTTGAAAACATGCAGTCCTTTTTGGCAAAAAAGACTATAAAACTCCTGCACAGCCGGATTCTAATATCGCAAATGTCTCGAAGACAATTAAATAAAACCAATATATCAAGCAATAATGCCTAATTTAAAATGTTTAGTTAATCTTGTCACGTTTCAAAGGAAATCAATATGTCTTGATCTTTGTCTGACATTGAGTCGTTCGAGAGACTTTTAAAAATTAAACTCAGACTAAAACTTAATTAGACAATTTAAAGATAAAACTAGTTTTGATGATTTCATTTTGATTGCCATATTCGATTAAATGATACTATTATAATGATGATTCATCTTGAAACTAGTCTGGTTTTACCAAATCTGTTTTAAAATTAATCAAAGCTATAATTTATTTTAAGTTATTTATTTATTTATTTTTATTTATTTATTTAAAACTCTTAAACTATCATTACAGGTTTAGAAACCTAATGCGATAGCTAAGCCTACTTATAATATTAACTATTTTAAATAACACTATTCCTAACAATTACAAATAACTACACAATACATTAACATCAAATTACTTATAACTAAAACAATACAACCTTATAATTATAACAATGTAATATTCACAGAAAATTTATGTGGTTGTGCATTACTCTAGGTACACCTCTACCGGGATTACAGGCGTCATGTTATATGTGTATTATTTCATAGTTTTCTCCATTTCCAGGTCTATTTAATTTAATGTCATACCATGTGTTGTGGGAAAAAGTGTATTTATTTATAGCTTGGATTCAGACTGATACCCTAAGGGCGTGTATTTTTCTTCTGAAGTTATGAGTGATGATATTATACATGAACACAAAAGCTATTGTTAATCGTATGAATTACATTCTTAGCACAATAAAACAACAACTAAATAATATTTTTCTGTTTTAAGAGTACTCTATGGAGTTACCTCGAATAAAAACGGCTGTGATAAATTAAGACTGACTGACTGACCCTGCTGCTAAGCTAAATTAATTCGTACAAAAAGTGAGAACATTGTGTATAGTATGAGAGAGAGAATAGTCAAACTTTTTAATCATTATGTTCAACTAACTATATTGTCTACATGTATTTTGTATTTCATTATTTTTTAATACAAATATCCAGGATGAAAGTAAAATGTCCCTCCTATGTCCTAAAAGTACAAAACGGTAAAGGTAATAAACATACAAACAGACAGAGTTACTTTCGCATTTATAATTTTACTAGTTTTTTCCCGCGACTTTGCCTGCGTGGCTGTCGGAAAATATCCCACCAGAACGTACTACCAGCAGTAAAAGTACCCTATACGTACACTATCTGTGTGACAAATTTCATCCAAATCCGTTCAGCCGTTTTTGCGCCAATCTGGAACATTTACGTCCAGGTAACAGACAAAATAATGGACAAAAATCCGTAAAACTATATTTCCGGCATCAGACGCGGCCGGTCGGTCAGTTGAGTCGGTATTTGGCGTTCGAAAAGTGCTGATTCTTAGGCTAGTTTGAATAAATCAAATTTTTTTTCGCCTCGTTCGCACACCTCGTAGCTTTTTTTTTTCAAATATATTTAATGTAGGTATATCTTTGACTTCGTTACTTATTATATGTAAAGATATAGAAGATAAAGTTATTACAAATTTATAACGTGTGTGACGCAACTTGGAGAGGTGTTAGTCACAACACCTCTCCAAGTTACAACATTTTACTTGTGTGCAGTAGATAGGCACTCTTTAAGCTTCCTTGTTTCAAAGTCTTTAACCCCCTACAACCTTCCAATATGTACCCAAAGACCAAAAGATGAAACCACCTGACTAGAGTCAATATATTTCAATATCTAGTAAAATGTACTTTCAACCTGAAGAACCGTGAAGGTGACTAGCAGGCAAGTAATAATAATTGTTTGATGTAATGTCTAATGCGCAACCAGTATCAACATGACCGATAGTCACGGTTGTTAGACAACTATAATGAATTGAAAACGTAATGATTACCATCAGAAAATATTCCTTATGTATTGACGGTCTGTCACAATGGTTATTGTCATTATTGACATTCATCATAACAAGCTTTCTCCTCATTAGGATTGGGAAGTTTTGTTTTATACGATTTTCTATTTCTAGTTTCATTAGGGGCTCGTAGCTGTATTTCTCAAACATGCTTTAAAATTTGAGCATTATTTTGACAACCTTCTTCGAGATCAATCGAAATTGCTGCACTGGCCCAATACATGCGAGCAGCGGCCGCCAAAAGTTGTATAAAAATCCATATCTGTCATGGTTTAGCGGCCAAATAAATTACATAGTAAAAGTAATTTAAAAATGGAACTTTCTTTTACTACGAAAAATTGCAACCAAGGAGGTAACTTAACAAAGGTTTTATTTTAATGTCGAACTGGCTTGCAAATAGAAAGCTGTTTATTAAAAAAAAAGAACAAATACACATATTGGCGCGTGAAAAATGATCGTTGTTCGTCATTGAATCTGGAATTTATAAATAATTTACTTAGTTTGAATTTCCGCGAATTATTTGAGATAAGCACTATACAAGCCTTGGCCGCAACCAGGCATTGATGGACTCACGTATGTGGGCCGAGGCGAAGTCCATCAATGCCTCTTTTGCTGGCCGCTGCAGTAATGTACTATTAAGCTACGCTTGCCGCTGTCAGTTCATGGATGGGTGCAAAAGCGCGTTAACCCGTTGGCCCCGGCTGTCATACGTACACCTTCGACAGTCGTTACGGGTAGACACAAACCCAGACGTCTGACAACCAGTCTTACCAAGGGTTATAACGCTGTTGGCGTTAATCGTTCGTTTTAATCAATGGGGAGGAAGTTTTTTAAAAATGCTATTTATATGTATTAGATACATAATGTTTTAACTAAGTCAATGCAAATATTCATGAAGTCTTCAATTTGGCGTTGACTTTATATTGAGTGTTTCTTGGCTTCTCTATAAAGAACGTAATAGATACTCCAACGTAGGAACTCCTACAGCTTTCGTATTTTACTTTTACATAGAGCTACAATTAAGACTTTTTGTAATGTCAATACATTTATAAGATTAGAGCATATTATGCCAAGAGCGTCTCCAACCAGCCTTGGACATGGTGCATTTTCTTTCATCAAAGGAAATATATTTTGTTTATGTGTTCAGAGAATCACAGACTTTGTTAATAATGATATACTTACTCATTCAGGAAGACGATAAGGATCTTTACTATGCTTGTTTTTAACGCTATTACTTGCTGTGTTTTTTAAGGGCGAAAGAGCTGGAAAATTAAAGGCATTTGACGCTGATCAACTTTTTCTTTAGCGTTATCTTATCCTTGTGTTTTATATCCGACGTTTTGTTGTGTAACCGGTTTTCATCAGCTGTCTCGTTGCCTTGTTCAATGTCTTCTTGTCGATTCTATTTTTTTGTAAATTTTGACGTTCAAAAGTGCCTCTTATGTGCCTATTTCAAATAAATACTTTGAGTTTGGTCAGTGTTCATCAGCTTTATGTAAAGAAAACCTGCCTAGCTCATCCATACATCATGGGTTCAAACTCTTCTCCATAGTATAGAATCTACTACACTTTGGAATGGGCAAGCTTCTTAATTATATTTGACTGACCGACTCCTTGACCATTCAAAAGTGCCTGTAAATGGTTTAATTTAAATAAATGTGAGTTTTCAGTTTTCTCAATCGCCATTAAATTATTACATCTATTAAAATAATAAATATCGACGTGTTCTAGCGCTAACGTCACGTATTTCACATTATTAGGGTTTTCCAATTCAATTTGTTATTCATGTAAACTAGCATGGTGCGTATTATTCGAACAGTAATTGCTATGTGTTATTCAGCGTCACGTTTTATTAAAGCTGAGTTAGGTAAATCATAATATTGGTTAGGTACCAGTATAGAATTTAATATTTTGTTATTTCTAGAAAATACTTTTCCAAAAAGCTATTTTTCATTAAGCTTTGGCAAGCCAGTATGTTGCTGATTAAATAAAAACATTCAGAAAGTATTATATTTTTCAATTACCTATTCTCTTTAGTCGGTGGCCTATATTCAAAGAGTTTTAAAGTAACATTTATTTCAATAATGAAACAGTAAAATGTACTTTTGTATTTTTAAGGAGTCGGTTTGTTAGAATATTGAAGCTTTGACTATGTCAACAATATTAATTGGTAATAAGCGCTATCACCAATCAAACCGTTAGTAGATATGGTAATTTTTATGCTTAAAACTTTAAAACAACGTATTAGTTTTTAGTATTTCATGATATAGATGTTAGGTACTCAAAAGCACTAATAACAGGTTTTAATAAAGTTCAGAATAAATTATTTAAAATTCGTTAACTGCTGCGAACCAACTTAAATAAAAAAACAAATGACGTGTTTCAAAAACCGAGTCTAAAGGTCCAAACTAAAAAAATAACAAAGACTAACCTCCATTGTTTCATAAGACACACCACACGTCTCCATATACCGCATTCATTCCACGCGGGGGCCATTAAAACGCTCAGCGCATACCAACACGCTACAAGAAACACTCCAGTAAATACAAAAAAAAATATTTTATTACAATACTAATTTATAATTAAATACTTAATCAAATTTATCACTTTATATGGTTACATCGTTTCCGTGGGGGATATCATTATCTTTCTCGGTTACGTCTTCCTTGTCGGAGGGGGTCGTTGGCTCTATCCTTTCCTCTTCGTCGGCAACCGTTGTCAAGGAAGGCTGAGCAGTCGGCTTTTCTACTTTGTCTTCTTTATATGGCTTACCGGTTTCCACGATGGGCACTTCCCTGTCAACCTCCTTCGCTCTCTCAACGACGCCGGTGATTGGCGCGGTGACAATTAGGTTTCCGTCACTCGACAGATCAGCAGTAACATCAGCGCTGCTGGAGTTTGAAGGCAAGGTGTACGTGTGGAAGAACTGGCTCGCGAAAATGTCACGGTCGTCCTGCTTGGCCTCGTGCGAACCCTGGATGAAGATGAAGTCGCCTTTCACCTTGACTTTCAGGTCATCTTTCTTGTAGTCCTTAACATTCACAACAACTTGGAATTTGTCGTCATCAGCGATAATTCTGGGCCCGATGTCAGCGAAAGTCGGGAACAGTTTCCAGAGAGGAGCGAAGAGATTGCCGAAGATGGGGAAGCCGAGCCACGGGCTTTCGAAGTCTTCACTGTATATTGAAGTGATGGGTTGCGGCGCCGGCTGTTCGGTGACCGGCACGGCGGCTGCCGTTGCAAAGATAGCGCATACCGCAAACAATCGCGGCGAAAACATATTGACGTGTGCACTCGTTGGTGATGCAACTAGAACTGAGGCCGCCGCGGGTCGCGGAGGCTATATAGAGATGGTGGGGCAGGGGGGTGCGTAAGCGCATCGCTGGCGATGATTATAGAGTTGTAATGTAAATACGGCAATAGGTACAAACAGGCCTCAGACGGAATGAGTTTACCTTTGATTCATGTTCATGTTTGGAAACATTGATGTTTCGAACGCATATATTGAGAAACATTTACGTTATGATACTCTTCTTTCTCTGCCAGTGGAACTGTTTATTCTGTAGATGGCATTGGTGTTGAACTGTTGACACTAGTCAAATGACCGAAAGCATCTTACTCGTTATCTCGGATTGATGATAATACTCCAAAACGTACTCCATCATATTTATAAATCCGACAAGATATAAAAAAAAATACATACAAAGCTCTGTAGGCAGAATAGTTTTATTTTTCTGTCGCATCTGTAGAAAAGCAAAACAAACAGCTCTTTGACATGCGGCTTGACCTTGTAAGGTCGGCTTCTAGACTGATCTCAACAGAATTAGCTTATTTACACGTAACAATGAATCAAGCACGTATTAACACTTCCGATGTCACGTCTGTGAATGCGTAGCTGTCAGCACTTTATTGTGCCGACTGTAATTTTTTTTCTTTGTTTCTGATAATGATTGTTGATGATTTCGGATATTGTAACATTGTTATTTTTTCTTCTTCTTGAAGAAAGTTTTTTTCACCAATTTCAGTTCGATACTTTTGTTTTTTCTTATGTAGTGCTTCATTCTGTGTTTAGAGATTTCAATGATAAAAGAATACAACAGAAGACTTAAACCTGTTTTTATACCTAGGATGGAAATAAATACATTTATGTATGGTAACGATTAAGAGATGTTACGAAACAGAACGTTATTCTAGGCCGGAGACGATATTTGTACGGATTCCTACGATGATATAACTATTATTGATATTTGAATCCTTACTACGGCATGTATATAATATGTACGATGAACATAATAAACCCACTGACCCTGTCAGTCAAAATAGGACTGTTTAAAAAGATTTCATTTTTGTTGGTGGTGGTGTCTAATTGGTTTTTGGGTGACGGCTCTGAGTGTGGAAATTATGACTACATTGTTACATTGGGTTCTCATCTTTAGAAGCAAATATAAGTGCCAAGTAGTTACTATAATAAATAAAATAAATAAGTAATATTGTTAGTTATTTAAAAAAAAGGGTTCGAACTCTCTCTCGAAGGGATCTCTTCCAGATTTGTTAAGACATTTTGACGTGAAAGCGTAACAATCAAACAAACAAACACACTTTCATATTTATAATATTAGGAGAGTTTTGTTAATATATAGACTAAAATAAGCTAATTATATCTCACACACTACACACCCTCACTCTTCACACTCTCACCCATACTCACACATATCACACGTATTCGCGCGTTTTGCCCTGTTCTAGGCATATCAATAATTTATTTGCTGTGCTGTTTGTATAATTTTAAGTTACCTTTTACCTTTTATTTTTAATTTTGCATAGTACATTGTCTACATTTCAATTGCATATAAGATAATGATAAGTGGAAGCGCGGAGCCTCCTATCACAAGCAATTCCTTGCTTAAAAGGTGATCTCCAACAACACATTCTATATGTCCTTTGTAATTGGAATAAACATTTTTATTTTATTTATAACTCGAGACCTATGAGTATGCAGGTGCACCACCAGGCTATCATTGCTTGATTAAGTATATTAAGTATGGATGAAAAGTAGCTTATGTCCTTCTCGAGGGTGGCTACCTATTAGCCAAATATTATAACGATCGTTTCAGTGGTGGAACAGACAGACATACAGACAAAGTTACTTTCGCATTTATAATATTAGTATGGACCATGGATTAGATTTTCCATGTCCAAGTCTCCTATTGCCTTTTTCATAGAAAAACCATTATTTGTGATTTTTGGACAGTTTCCTGAATTTGTAGTTTGTCAAGTTATTAATGTCACAGTCAAAACTTTTATTGGAAACTAAGGGGCCTTTTGCAAGCATTGCGATGTCAGCATGTTCAAGGATCTTTGACAGTCCTTAGCCAGAAGCCAGAAAGTCTGACAACCAGTCTTACCTAGGGGTGTCGCCCAGTTACTGGGTTGTGGAGGTCAGATAGGCAGTCGCTCTATGTAAAATACTGGTATTCAGCTATATCCGGTAAAACTGCAAGCCGACCCCAAAATGTTCATGTTCAAAAATAATGTTTCTGTCTCAAATATTTTGAAGTATGATTTAACATATTTTCTGAGCCTCAATGAAAATCATGTTACGCTCAGGCAATCAGGAAATGAACATGCAAGGGCCGCCATACACGGACTGCTTGAAGCAGTCAGGATGTACTGCTTCAAGCTGCGACCGCATAGTGAACTACAGTCTTCTACATGCACACATACAGGAAACCGCCCCAGCAGTTGCAACTGCTTCGGGCGGTCGTGCGGTCAATAAGTCGCCAGGCATACACTGACTGCTCTCGCGCAGTTAACTCCGCCCGCGCTCTTCATTCCATGTTGCTACTGATTTGAATGACGAGCAGTTGGTATCAACTGCTCCAGCAGTTATCAATGGCAGCTTCAAGCTGTTGACTATGACTGCAAGAGCGGTCCGTGTATATTTATCAATGGCTAATTGCTCGAGCAGTCCGTGTATGGCGACCCATATTCTCACTGATATGGTATCTACCGTGGCTTCTATTCAGTAAAAATGTCACCGTAAAAACTTAGCTGAAGTGAACTTGAAGTGAGCTGCCAATAGTGTCAACCACACAAAACAACTACGAATGGCTCCCAGAGACCGGCGCGACGCGATGGTGCGACGAATTCTGGTAGAATAATTTCCACGGAGTTTCATAGAACTTGTTCTACTAGAGTCGTGTCGCGCCTGTCTGCGGGAGCCTTTAAAAATAATCGTGTCATTGTTATTTAGTACACACATTATTGTCTCCTCGACCTAATAACTTTATGCATTTTAATTAACCGCTAGATCATAAGTACACAAACATAGCTATATTTCTTGTCATCCGGTTACACAAGTAAGAGATTAATATCGTCGATATTTATTGAATGCCAATAAATCTGGTATTCTATTCGTTTTGTTTATTTGTTTATATTGTTGAGGGTTTTATTAGAATCCTTTCAAGTTATGAATGGTATTAATAATAATATATATTTTTTGGTTATATGTATGTATGTATCTATGTGTTATTATATATTCTTGTATATTATAGTTATTTCCGAGTTATCTATCCCGTTTGTTGCATCTGCTATGTTTTGTCTCTGCATCACCCTAAGGTTGACTGATAGAAAATGCCTCAGGCGTTAAGTCCGCCTTTGTACAGTATTTTTTTTACTTGTGTTAAGGTTTTAATAAATAAATAAAGCCGTTCAAATACAAAAGATACGATTTCTGACATACCAACCCGAATAATTTCGTTCTGAAGCTTCACTTAAGATTTGCCAAAATCTAAATGATTTTAAAAATTATCCAACTACAAAAATTTCATAATCCAATTGAGTGCAGAAACTACGGTCTCTGCCTATAACCCAAATGTAAAAAGGAAGACAATATAATAATAATAATATTCCAACATTTGTTTAAACATTATTTAGACAATTCTGATAGGTAGTAGTAGGTACAGACAATAATATTATAAACATTGGAATTTTCTTGAAAAACACGTATAATTAACATTTCTTTCCGCCGTATGACTCAGACCAGACTTCAATCGTCATTGTACCTACATGAATCAGTCCTATTATTCATGTTTATTCTTCCAAATTACACCTGTTTTAAAGTCGGTATTTAAGCTGAAATTAAGCGAATTAATTGTTTTTTTCGTCGATTTTTGATTAATTGATTTAAAGCGTGTTAATTGATGATTTGGTAAAAGATGATGCATAGCTAACCATTTCCGATTACCAACACCTAATATGTAGGTATAGTTAGATATTTATTTTTTACAAGCCGTACCCCGCCCTTCCGATGGAAAATCCCATCGGCAAAAAAGACAAAACTCCATATAAAACTTCCTGTCCATATTTAACCCGTTTATTAGGGTTCGTTGGTCAACATATTATAAGTTGGAGGATTACATCGCTGATAAAAATGCTTGGCTCAACTCTGGACCTGCTCCACAACTAATTGATTAACATTTGAAAATACTGTTGGAGCTGCTGAACATTGTAAGATTATCTTTGCATTGTATATACTCAATCTCCTTTGTATTATATAATTGCATAGCACAGGTGTGAGTACTATGTACAATAGAGCTACCATTTACCGGGTAATATGTCTTTCATTGACTTGAATATGCCCTGCCGGCTGAGAGTATGTCATGCTAAGTCAGATCTCTCGCTGATGGTGGTGCGTGTGTTGGATAATTTTGCTCCCTTCGAAATGTTTGAGCTGAAAGGTGCTGATCCATGCCTTATGTTCGTGAACGGGCGCTGTAAGTTGGGACTTGTGGTATCTTAGCTGCCACGGCTTATTTTAGTTCTGAATATGTTTTTTGTTTGTTTCTATTTTCTGTACTATGGACGCGTTTTTTTTGTTTTTTTTTATATCGTCCTTACATTTAGTTATAAATTGAACATTACAGATGTAATAATATTTTTGTAACATTATAATAAGAGTGTACATGGAGTTCTTACCCGTTCTTCTCCATATGTATATCTACTACGCTTTGGAATGGGTTTAGCTTCGTATTTCTAACTGACCGACTCCTTGACAATTGAGAACTGCCTGTAAATGGTGTAATTAAAATAAATGACGGCACGGTTGGCGCAGTGGAGCGATTGACTGCTGCGCTGCGTGTCGCGAGTTCGATTCCCTCACGGAACAAATATTTGTATGAGTTACAAGTAGTTGTTCCGGGTCTGGCTGTTTGTGTATGTGAGTTTAAATGTTTGTAAACGCACCCACGATACAGGAGAAATTAATAGTGTGGGGCAACGTTTTAAAAAAATGCATTGACTTTTGAATTAATTACGCCGACAAAGGAGTAAAACGTGGACAACGTGGTAAAATATTTTTTTTATGGTACCTCCCCTAGACGTAAAGTGGAGATGATATTTTTTTTCTCGGTTTTTCTCGTCTTTCATATTGATTTTCGATGAAGGGGTCCATTTGCGCATTTTTGTCAGGGTCAATTGTCTCCCCTGCCAGCTAAATGGTTGTTTTTGGATATATGAAAAAAATCATGGCAGTAGTATAACGAAATTAAAAGAAAACTATTACAACTAAGTAGGCTTTACAAATTAACGAGTAATAGCCGACCAACTTACATTTGCAGTTGGAGAATTGACCGTGACGTATATCGATGTATGGGAGAAAATGTTTTTCAACTGCAACGTTAAGTTTGTTTGATAAATTCATCCTAACTACGGAACCCTTCATTGTGCGTGGTCCAACATGTACTTGGCCGGTTTTTATATACATTTTCGATACTCTTCCTAACTGTCGTCACACATGGAACCCATGTGCTGATTTCATGTTTCTACACTCAGCGACTTTGTCTGTCAGTGAACGAATGAATGAATGCATGAATAAATGATTGAATGAATTTAAGATTTTTATTAATTAGATTTTTTAGCCTCTTCAAGTTAGTCGTATACCTAGAGACTATGAGCTAGGACCTCCATGGGTACTACTAAACATCATGCAAGATTTTAAAAGAGCTGCAGCATAGCATAATTAGCATATAATGTTCCTACTGCTGGGACCCAGTCCTCCTCTCTTCGAGAGGGAGTGAGTTGTAATCTACAACACGGGACCAGTGCGGGTTGGTACATATCACTTGTTCTGGTTTTTTTTTTGTCGATGTTTTCTTTCACCGTTTGAGCGCAGTGGTGATGAAATTATTTACTGAAAGTAAAGTGTCTGCCTGGGTTCGAACCCATGACCTACAACTCGTAAGTCGGGACCGTTACCATCGGGCCATCACTGCTCTCCCTGGGCCACCACTGCTCTCCCAAAGAGTTGCAGACCAGCAGGTTAAGAGGGATGCGCTAAGGTAGCCCGCGAAATTCAAAGTTTCTTAAGTTTTTTGCAATTTGCAAGTCTGTTTCGGGTTGTTGAATAAAATATGGTTCGCGGCCCTATCAAATATGGCTTTACAGAATTATAATCATTAGAATCAGCAACACAACTCTCTTAGTTCATTTCAAAAAACGTAAGCAAATTTGAATTTCGCGGGCTACCCTGTCGTTATCGCCTTAAATGCATAACACGAAGCGAGGCGTGATATTTACTTTATCGAGCAGACAATTTTTTCAAACAAATGAAGTAATTGATTAGGAATTTCCTTCAAAATCTTTCGGATTGTGATAGAAAATGTGTTACGCAATGGGGGTGCCAGTCAGGACTATCTGTAGTCAAACTAGCTCTCGCGCACTATGAAAACAATGATGGCGCACAGCAATCAAAGAGAAAACTGTATTGGCTAAAAAGTGAGGTGCCTCGTAGGTCACGTCCACGAAAGACGTGACCATAGACCGTGCGTCATCGACTTATGAGGCATAGGTACCCTTCAAGGAAACAAAACAATAGCGTTAGAAGGCAGTGTTGAGCATTATAATATTTAACTGCTCGGGACGAACTCAAATACGGTCAGGGAAATGAATTTTTAAGCAAATTGACACCCTACGTCAATTTGCCGTGTGTCAATTAGCCATTGCATGCAACTGTCAAAGAATAACAGTTTCGATTTGAATATATGCACAAATTAGTCGTAAGTTGGTAGTCAATTTGATTTACAATAAATTTCCCTGACTTTACAAGGATGCTACCTATAAGTGACACGACATAAAAAATGGAACAGAATTTTTATGAAAATATGTGCCAAATAAATTGACTAAAACTTATTCGAAGGTGATAAAACAGGCAACAAGTATGATTTAAAACCCTTTTTTTTTTTTTTTTTTTTTTTTTTTTTTTTTTTTTTTTTTTTTTTTTTTTTTTACGCTGAGAAATGCATTACGCATGCCCGCTCGTGGGGGACGAGTCGGGGTATGTGGGACTCCTGTCAATAAGTGACAGTATACCCACTAAAACTCAGCGGTGTTCCCGCATCACCGTGATGGGAGGGCCATGGGAAACCGGCTCAACCTTTACATCCATGACCCTCTCGGTGCATGCCCGCCTTGCCGGCGGGCCCCGCGTGCCCCCCATTCTCAACGGGGGGCTACGGAAATGACAGGGAACACCTGGCCATTCCCGTCCGGCACTGGTGGAGGCCTGTGCAATACAGGCAAGGGTGCCCCCGCACCCGTTGCCTGCTGGCCTCCACCTGGGAGGAGGCGGAGACGACGATCGTACAATCGCCTTCTCACGCCTCCTCTTCGCCTGCGGAGCGGCGCCGCGAGAGGATCGTCCTCCCGCGCGCGCTCCGCCGCCTCCTTCTGTGACATTACTTCCTCGCAGAAGGAGGCGACTGCTGTCCAGGCCCCCTCGCTTTCCAGCATGAAGTTGACGACGCTGGGAAGCGAGAGGTCCGGCCCGGCCGCTGCGATCAGAGTCTGGCGCAGTTCGGACCAGGCCGGGCACACCTCGAGGGTGTGCTGTGCCGTATCCTCCGTCGCGCCACAGTCGTGGCACGACGAGGTCTCCTCCCTTTGGATCCGGTGCAGGTGCGATCCGAAACACCCATGGCCGGACAACACCTGCACCAGACGGAAAGAGAGGAAACCATGTGACCGCTCGAGCCAGTCCTTCAGGACCGGCCCGAGCGCGTCCAAAGTTCGGCGGCCAAAAGCGGCAGTGGCTAGTTCCTCTGTCCAGTGATGGACGATCGCGTCCCTCGCCTCCTGCCGCACGGCCTCCCGCTCTTCTGCGGCGGGGAGCTCCCCGAGCGCCTTACGCCGCGCCGTCCATTCGTAAACTCTGGTCAGCACCCACGCCTCGAGCTCCCAAGGAGGGGTGCCGGCCAGAGCGCACGCCGCCGAGAAGCCCACTGATCGGTAGGCCCTCGCTACCCGCAGTGCAATGGCCCTTTGGGGCCTCCGGATGGCAGTGGCGTTCTCCCTCCTGTGGAGGGAGTCCGCCCAGATTGGGGCCCCGTAAAGGGCCATGCTCCTGAGGATGCCGGCGTACAGGCGCCGGCATCTCGCCTTCGGACCCCCCAGGTTCGGGAGGAGCCACGACAGGGCGTTCGCCGTCTTTAGCAGGCGAGTCGACAGCCCGCTAAAGTGTGGGCCGAAGCGCCACCTGCTGTCAAGTACAAGGCCTACACTAACCTACAGGAAGAGCCGAGCTGACTCAAACCACCTTTTTCATACTTTATCCTCTTTTGAGACTACAACATAAACTCACGCCTTCTTCCCATGGGGGTAGGCAGGAACTATAGAACGCCACCTGCTACGCTCCTTACATACTCCTTTTGCTTCGTTTACGTTCATCCATCTAGTCATACGCGCACGCCGGTTGCGAGTCCTACGGACCTGACCTTTCTGAAGAATATCACCAATTAGGTCACTATGTCCTCCTAGGGCTTCCACTCGCTGCTTTGTTAATCGCCTTTCATTAATCCTCTTAACATAACTAAACCTTCTAAGCATACTACAAAGAAGTATCATAACTTTCCTCAAAAACTCACTCGACACATGGGCGTACCCACGGTGGGGCAAGGTGGGGCATCTCGGCGTATCCTTTACGGTATTTTTTTATTTCCAAAAGTATATAAGAACCAAGGAGTTTCACATTACGAGAATAAATAAGCTGAATGATCGAACCTCCTTGGAAGTGCTTGTGCTCAATACGTTTATCTCACTCTAATAAAGAGAAAATGACACGAAAGATGTAGTACTAATTTTCACCACGCGCACTTGGCGCCATTTGCAAATTCGCGCCATTTTCATTTGTAAACGTCAAAGATTGTTGCGATTTTCTGACTGATATTTTTAAACAAAATTTGAAGAGTTCAAGCGAGGAATCCGATATTAATATGGAATCTACTCCACCTGTCACCTGCCAATCTTAAGGCCTCCCCCACATTAGGCGCGCGCGTTCCTCGGGCGTGTGACTCGAGCGCCGCGTGCTCGCCGTGTGCGCGCCACGTGCACTCTCCACACACGCCGCAGGGCAGCAAAATGCGACGCTCACGCAGCGCGCTCGCGGCGCGCGCGCGGCACCCGCGCTACTCACACGCCCGAGGATCGCGCACGCCTAATGTGGGGTCAGCCTAAATGAGGCGCAAATTGCAGAAAATGGTCTCTTGGTTCCAAAATCGCCAGAATCATTAAATATAATGATTTATAATAATTTTATATCATGGAAGATTCGAAGAAATACTCAATCATTCTCTGAAAATATTTTAATGGCTTGTTTCATTACCTTTTGTACTGTTTTCTCGCAAATGTGTTGAAAAACGTTGTATGACACACGTGCGGAAATTGGTATTTAGAAACTCGTGACTAATGTACCTAAGCCCTCGACTTCGTTTGTAAAAACCAACTTACCACACTAGTATCATAAATAACTATAACAATTTAAAGGGTTGCTGTGTCCAACAATTCTTGTTATATTTCTATTCCTTATTTTCAAACACGAATATATGACATTTAGTTATTACTCTCTTTACATATTTTTGAACACTACTAACGCTGAAAAAAAACCTTTAGTGACTGTTAACTGTTTTTGCATTCAAAGCTGAATTTTATCTTCCTCCCTATCCCTCCTGCTATTGTCAAGCATCTGTCCGTGTGGTGCCGGGTGTCCATGCGGTGACGGATGTAAAGAATAGCTCCATCCTATTTCTTCCGGTGGGTTTCGTAAAAGGCGACTAAGGGACTTACTAGAGAATGGACAGCAGCGTTTTCTATGCCTTTTAACACCCTACTGCGATCGCCAACCCGCTTGCCAAGCGTGGCGATTATGGCAAACCCGTCACTTTGGAGGAGGCCTATGTCCAGTAGTGGACATCTTTCGGCTGAAATGATGACTGTTAAGCATCACACTCCTCCTATTATTTTATATTTTTTTATTATTATTATATTTGCTATAGCCTCGCATAGCCTCTTGCTTATAAAACCTTTTCCTCTCCTCAACACAGAAATACCTCCTCCCGTTCCACTACGGCTCACGACACCTCAACCTTGTCCACATCCTGTCCCGCTTCATCCCGCCTTTCCTGGTTCCTGCCATCCTAGCGTCCCGAGTAGCGAAAACCTGAAGACTGGAACTCTTACTCTAATATCTTTTATATTTATAGTTACTTGTTAATAATTTTAAATTTTAGTTTTGACTTACGGATGGCCTTCCGGCCAATCGTAACGTTACAAATGTTACGCATAACGTTAAGCAAATGATGTGGCACTCGTGGAACAAATGTTACACATGGCGCCACGAATGTCGGACAAGATATTTATTCATGCTATTCAACAAAATACTTAGGTACATACGTCGAGACTATCATGCATTAGAATATAGTTTTATTAAAAAATATTGTTGAACGTGCTACAACAATTTAAATTCGGTTCAGCTTTGTTTACCTATAAAGATTTGTAATGTTCAACTCCCTTGGACATTTTATCAAAAAATATCTAGTTTCATTCAAATATAAGTTATCAAAGAAGCAATTAAATTAACATCAACAAAATAATTAGTCTGTCATTTGGTACAGGAGAACTCATATCGTTTGTCACACACAGGCGTCTGCGACGGAGCCGACTGTAATCTGAAATGAAGTAATCAGTGAGTTCTGAACTATCACCCAAGTTAAATTAGCATGCATTATTACGGTACAGTCCTGTCTCTCTATTAGTCTGATTGGTTTGAAGTTATTAATTAGGTTAGTAAGTTAATGTCAAAAGGATCAAAATATATTGTTATTACATAGGTAGAAAGAAAATAGTCTCATCAATTTAGACATCCGAGGGTACAATAATTCGCACCCAGCTCAAATTGGTAGGATTGTTCAAAACACTATTATAAATGAAATCTAAAAAGTCCTCATCGATCCGATACTTGGAAAAATAAATACTGGGGTCAAAGGTCACAAAAGCGGGTTTTTCAAGATTTTCAGCAAAACGGTAAGTTTTATCATAAAATTAGTTCAGGCAAAAATTGTAGATCAAATAATTATCTATAAAAATGTAATATGACTTTTTTTCCTATGAGCCACCGTTTCTGAGAAATAACGATTCAAAAAGTTGGAAGAGTTGTAATTGTCATAATTTGCACACGTTTCCACGCCACCTTTGAGATAGTGTACTTAGTGCGTTTTTTTTTAACGTGGTTTCCCCGGTTTGCCTATTCCACGGATCTGTTTAATTTGAAACTATTGAATAATAAAAGATAATGGCAAGGGTTGAAAATTATAAAACCTGTGTCAATTAAAAAAAAAAATAGGGAAATTTATTCATCTGATTCATAATTCTCTATTACTAATTCTTCTTCTTCATCCTGGGTGCAAGTAAATTGACTCAATAGTGATACATCTCATGTCTCCTCGTTGGTATCAAACGAATCCTCAACTGTTGGTGATTCAACATTGGAGCACGACCGGCCTTGACAATTATTTTGTACAAGCTAGAGAACAACCCAACTTTTTGCAACCACATTTAGCACTACATTCCTTTTTACAGTTGCAAAAAATTGTGTTTAGCAGTCTGTCCGTCCGCCTATCTGCCCCGGCTTAGCTCAGAGACTCTTAGTACTAGAAAGCTGTAATTTGGCATAGATGTACATATTAGTTACCCGACTACGCAACAGCAAAGACAATGTCATAACAAAAATGAAATTATTCCTTTTTAACCGACTTCCAAAAAGGAGGAGGTTATAAATAAAAGACTCATCAGTTACCTTGAGACTAATAATCTGCTCTCAGCCAACCAGTTCGGTTTTAGAAAGAATAAATCGACTTCTGATGCGGCCTTGACATTGATAACCGGTATTGTTGACAAAATCAATCACCGCAAAAAATGTCTTATTGTATTTATTGATCTCGCTAAGGCTTTTGATACCGTTCCTCTTCCTTGCTTATTATCCAAACTCGAACGTTTAGGTGTCCGAGATTTACAACTTCAACTCTTTCATTCTTTTCTCTCAGGCCGCTACAGAGGGTCAAAATTGACAAATATATAAGTGACGAACTGCCTATTGCCTACGGAGTACCGCAAGGCAGTGTCTTAGGTCCCACTCTTTTTTTGATCTTCATCAATGACCTCTGTAATATAAAATTAAATTCCGGAAACATTGTTTCTTTTGCCGATGACACTGCCATCACCTTCTCTGACAACACGTGGTCAAGTCTACAAACTACTGCTCAGAAAGGGTTTGATGTCGTACGTAGCTGGCTTATGTCTCACTCACTGACCTTAAATATCTCTAAAATAAAACTCATTACTTTCTCTCTCAAAATTATATCACAACCTTCGGCTCCCGTAACTTTGCAAGCTCACACCTGTCAATTAAACACTCCAAACTGTAACTGTCCACTAATTGCATCTACTGATGCAATTAAATACCTTGGTATCACTCTAGACAAGCACCTCAACTTTAAAGCGCATATGACACGTTGCCAACGTACATGTTACACGGTCCGTATATTTTGCAATGTGCCAGTCTGTAATCTCTTACTGTATTACAAGTTGGGGTGGTGCTGCTAAATCAATTCTCAAGCCTCTTGAGGTGGCGCAGCGAGCAGTCCTGAAGGTAGCCACTTTTCGACCAATACTTTATCCTACCTTTGACTTCTACCAGAAATGCGAGGTCCTTACTGTTCGCCAAATGTTCATACTCAGCACAATTTTACAACAGCACACTAACACTCCAGTTGCACGTCGGCCGACAATACCCAGAAGAAGAAACAGGGTATGTAGTGTACCTCATCCTTACTTTACTTTTACAAAAAGATTATTTCTTTGTCAAGGACCATTTCTTTATAATAGAATAAATGCAATAATTCCTCTGCAACCATGTTGTAAGCTAACATGCAAAAAGCTGATTACTAAATTTCTTTCAACCAAAAATTATGATGATACCGAATCCCTTCTCACAACAATGAAATAACTCATAATACACACACGCACACACCCTCACACACCCACACACACGCACGGGCATACACACACACAAACACATAGTTCTTGTATTGGACTTTTATTAGTTTATCAATTTTTTCTTGTTTTTATGTAAATGTCTAAGCAATACCTTTGTCCTACTTTTCGGGAAATGAGGGCTGATTGTCCTTAATACAGGCTACTAAGTAACCTAGCTAGGACATCAGATCGTAAGATTGTATTGTTACCTACTCATGTCAGATGTAAACTATTCCTAAGTTGTCATCCTACTTTGTAACAGACTGTACCTCTTTTTATGAAATAAATTACTATTACTATACAGGGTGGAATTTTGTAATGCCACCTGGAGGGAAAGTACTCTTAATACTGCAGATAGAAAATTTTACTCAAAGGAAACATTCCTTTATTTTTGAATAGAAAGCAAACTGCATTCAAAGATTTTCGAAAATTCTCTTCTCCCACACTCGGGAATCGAACCGGCTAAAATCTGAAAAAATTATACCCTGTACTTTTATTGCATCGATCGTTAGGGTCAATTATAAGGATGAAATCTCTCTAACAAACATGATAAATTAAATGAAAGGAAAACCAGGAAATCTTAAATTAATTTAATTATTTACAAAAAATGGTAAACTAATTAGTTGCTCGAAATGGGCTCCATTCTCTTGGATACACAAATTTATTATTTTAACGAATTCATTGCACAACATTCATTTCACGGCTTGCGACTCCCGACGCCCGGGGCGTCTCCTGCGGCGACTAAGGGCGCGAGGGCGCGAACCTTGTCTCACCCTCACGCGTTCCGCCTCCTCCTTCGCTAGCATAACTGCTTCGCAGAAGGAGGTGACGGCCTCCTATGCACTCTCACTCCGAACCATGGCCTGAACCAGGCCCGGACGCGAGAGATCGCCGCCGCCGATCGCCTCCGTGAGGACATGGCGGTGCTCCGCCCAAGCTGGGCAGACCTCCACCGTATGCTCCACCGTGTCCTCCGGGCGAAACAATTAACGCCCCTGCAGTGGGAAAAGCAATATTTTGTAAAAGGTGATGAGCATTTGACATTAGGTATTGTAAATTATTGTAGATAAATTACAAACTGACCCACTAAAAAGTGAAAAATAAAAAACTTTTTACAAAAAAAAAACAACCGACTACCAAAAAAACACTACAAAGTGAAAAATAACTTTAATTTCGGAAGTCGGTGGCAACAAAAATACAGATCCAAAGACACCGACTTCCGAAATTAAAGTTATTTTTCACTTTGTGGTTTTTTTTTTTTTTAAGTCGGTTGTTTTTTTTTGTAAAAAGTTTTTTATTTTTAGTTTTATTTTTCACTCCTTCGGACAAATGGGCTCACAGGCTACAATATAATATAGGAATGGGCTGTAGTCGTCTGAAGGGGCTCGTAAACGGGCTTCAACATTTCATGACGAAATGGTCAGCATTGGCGGTGGGGGTTGAAAGATATGTAAGTCTATGGGGAGACATTTTCCCAGCGTTGGGAAAAGAATGAAAGCAAAGGATGAAAAAAAAGTTTGTCCACTTTTGTATATTCTCTCTGGTCAACATTGTTTTCTTAACACATCCACGACATTATGATCCATACAATTGTGTCAATGATACACTGTATTATTTCCGTGCTGAACTGCGAATGGAAAGAAAACATCGGAAGCGATGGCCGTTTGTTTTCACCAACAACTCGCACAGAGTCGGGGAAATTGATACGAAGATTTGTGTTGTTGACGTGGTATGTGAAAGTACATACCTACCTACTTACGACTTTGTAACGATGTATGTCAGAGCGATAATTAGATACGTCGAATCGTTGATGTTGTCTTGGCTTGGGCAGAAAACTGCTTACAAATCTTTGGTTTTAAAAGGCATTTTAAGTACATAGTATTCATCCACCTGTTAATTGTAACTGTAAATATATTTACCTCCATCTAAAAGTGGCACCGGTGACTGAAAAGTTTTGTGAGAATCGGTCGTCATGGTATGAACACGTAATGCGGAGGAGTGAAGAAAATGTTTTTTTTTTTTTTCTCTTTATTTATTAGGGACTTGCAACCTTTAAAAGTCATGTCAGCCCCATCATTTCCTCAAACAAGTTACTTACAAAATTTTCTTAAGACTATTAAATATAAACTTATAAATAAGCTTAGCTTTATTATTATTTTTTATTTTTTTTTAAAAAAAACGTTGCCCCACACTAGGAATTTCTCCTGTATCGTGGGTGCGTTTACAAACATTTAAACTCACATACACAAACAGCCAGACCCGGAACAACTACTTGTAGGTCATACAAATAAATTGCTTGCAGGGTAAGCCAGAATACTTTGAGCATTTAATTTAACTTTTTACATAAATGTTGTCTTTCAAAATCATTGCGAATACAATATATAAGGAGGTGTTGAACATCTTCTGGTTCATCACAAGCGGTACAGTTAGGTGATCCCTTCACATATTGGCGTGAGAGGATCCTCTCAAGCCAATATGTGATCCGCTGCAATCTCAGAGTTATATCATTAGGCATGGTATACAGTTTATCAAGAATAACATAAGCTAACGCTGTCCCTCTGCAACCAGAGGCGGAGCGAGCTATGTGTTCTAAAGCGCTTTTGCTATCCGAAAAAATTACAACATTTTTAGATTTTAAACACCTATTTTTAAAAAAAGATATGGCCTCTGAGATCGCAAATAGCTCAGCGCACATAATGTTTACTTCAGAAGAAATTTTAAAACCCTCACTCACTCCTAAACTATTACTAACATAGGCGGCACCAATACCATATGTAGTCTTAGAACCACCTGTAAACACTTTTTGCCATCCTGCATACTTAATATTTAATTCATCTAGTACATTATTTAACAGTAAACTATAATTATACGAATCCTTGGGTGCTTTAACGCAATCCAAACTGGTTAAAATTACTTCACCAATTTTTATTTTACAAGTCCATATATCCAAATTAAACATCACTAGAGGGGAAGAGGCAAATACTTTCTCGTTTTTAATCTCTGTGTATACAAAAGGTAATAGTTGTTTCTTTTTCTTTTGCCAGTATCTATTATCACATAAGGTTTGCAGTTCTTCTAACAAAATTATGGTGGGATTATTAGAAAAAGAGCGAGCTTTAAAACAATATTTATAGGCAATATATTGCCTTCTCAAAAACAATGGCGGTATGCAGATCTCACACTCCATAACATGTATAGGAGTTGTTTTAATAAATCCGCCAATGGGCTTGATTTTCGAGCAAGTTTAATTTCGAAATATGACTTTCGGCACTATTATCATATAAACAAGATGCGTAATCCATCCTGCTACGAATCAAGGCTATGTATAATCTACGTAAATGTTTTGGGTGTACTCCCCAAGTAGGTCCAACCAGTATCCTCAATAAATTTAAAAACTTTAGTGTTTTTGCATGTAGTTCATTTATATGTTTATGGAAAAGCAATTTAGTGTCCAACCGCAGAAGAAAATGTTGTGAGGAATATTTTGAGTTTGACTGTGGATGACTATAAGAGTGGGGGACACACGAAAGAAACGATGGATGGACTGAGTGAAAGATGATGTGGCTAGAAAAGGGATCACTACCGAATTGACGACTAATAGAGATTTATGGAAGAAAAATACATTATGCGGCGACAACAAAAAAATTGGGACAGGGGGAATGATGATGATGATATTGACCTCTGAGTCTCCTTAGTCCAGCCAGGTAAGGCATGGCAACGCTTAAATAATAGAGGTAGGTAGGTATATATTTAGGTAACATTGAGGAACAACAAACAACCAGTTACAACACCTACCTACAGCGCTTGATAAAATTTCCTTAATTTTTTGTGAGCTATTTTTGTATCCCTCCTTGAACTTGATACTCATAGCAAGTGAGTACCTATGTATATTAAGTAGGTAAATCACAAGTTAAGAGGAAAACTTCGTCCACTAACCACATATAACATATTCCTCCACCACACAGACAACTAAATGCTGAGATGTAAATGAACACTGATCTTGTCACTGTTTTCATCAGCACATTATTTGGATATTTTAACACACACATAATATAACATCACGCCTGTAATCCTCAAAGGGTAAGGCAGAGGTGTACCTATATTACACCCACATTCCGCCAGTTAAGTAGGATATTTTATTGTTCGTCTATTTGAATTAACCTGATCCTAAAACATTGTCCAACAGGTTTGATGTTGTTATAAGGGGCATTAAGACGGTGCTGTCTTCATAATTTGATTTGAAGTATTAAAGAACCGTAACCTAATTAAAGTTTTCAAAAACTCCATATGCAACTTCAGTCTAAAACTCGGTTGAATTCTGGCCTACCTGAGGATCCAAAAGAAATCAAGAGTTGCCTAACAACAAAAGTGCAATTCGTGCCTATAACATGGTATAGGTAACCTCACCGTGCTACCTGCGTAGTTAGCAACGATAACCTAAGCACGACGTGCATTTATGTTTAAGAACATTTGCATCCATTCCTGGAACCGAGCTGAGGAAATCACGATATTATTGACTTCCATCTAATCATGCTCTTATTTTATAATATTTTTATTCGCACGATTCATTTATTTGCAATCACGCTGTTATCTTCACCCATCTGTATTTAATGGTTGGTCAGTGGAGCCTTTTAGCAATCATATTTAATTCCACCAATTTTACGCATTAATTCATTTTGAGAAAATATTATTGAAAATCAAGTTAATGCTTCCATACGGGCGAAGTCGCGAGCAAAAGCTAGTTATAAATGAAGCCAATCTTTGTTAAGTATAATATTAAGTTAATGCGTGTGCGACTGTGGGCGTGCGTAGATTAGTAATGTGACTACAATTTTGTCCCACAATCAGTATAACTTAATAAATAAACAATGTTTTATACTTAATAGCAAACATTCAGTGTGCCATATCAGCCGGAAGATGTCCACAGCTGGACATAGGCCTCTCCCAAGGACTGCCACTTCGACCGGTTCTGTGCTTCCCGCATCCAGCGGATACCTGTGGCCATCACAAGGTCATCGGTCCACCTTGTAGGAGGCCTTCCAACGCTACGTCTTCCGGTACGCGGTCGCCACTCCAGAACCTTTCGGCCCCATCGGCCATCTGTTCTGCAAGAAATGTGCCCTGCCCACTGCCACTTAAGTTTGTAAATTCTTTGGGCTATGTCAGCCTGCGGATCACTTCATTTCTGATTCGATCACTTAGGGAAACTCAAGCCCCCACCATCACCATCATCACCACCACAGCCCACCACCCCAGCCCAGTATCCCCAGATCACCATCTCAGCCCTCTCCATTGCCTTTTGGGTGACTTTTCGCCTTCTGATAAGGCACTTTGTGAGCGACCACGTTTCAGTGCCATAGATCATCACTGGCAACACGCACTGGTCAAAGACTTTCGTCTTGAGACACTGCAGTATGTGGGACGAGAATATATTACGTATATAGCTTCCCGAACGCTGCCCAGCCGAGTCGGAATCAACGATTGACCTCTTTCTCGAAGTTGAACCTATCTAACTAGACAGTTTGTCTTTTTTTATTGTTGCCGGGTTAGAAAATCCTCATGGAGAACCTCCGCCCTGGGGCCGGTAGAGGAGTCTGTCAGGCTCTTACTGACTAAAAACCACCCCAGTGTTCCCTTCCCATACTTGCACCGGGGATCTTGGAATCTAGTATTACTTCCGCGATCCCCGGCTAGTGCCGGTACGCCTCTGCGGGCCACCTCAAGTCTGGGGGGAAGACGGTGTTTTAACCCCCCGCGAGTGTGATAGGGCGGACGTCCCTAAGTCCGCCATCCCTGGACCCATTTAGGGGGGCCGGAAGAGGGCATTACCTGCCCTCTGCCGACGCCAAGTGCGCCTGCTGCGCGCCTCCTTTGCGACACGACTGCTTCGCAGAAGGATACCACCGCGTCCTAGGACTCATAACTGCCATCCATCGACTCGACCACGGCCGGTTGCGACAGGTCACTGCCTACTCCTGAGATGAGGACACGGCATGGCTCCTCCCAAGCGGCACACTCTGCCAGCGTTTGCCGCGCCGTGTCCTCCCGGCAGTCGACGCAGTGGTGACACCGGGCGTCCGGCACCCTGTTTGTGCAACACAGGTACTTCCCAAAACGACAGGGAGGCGTGCCTCCTCCCGAGCCAGACCTCGAGTACCGGCCGGACCGCCCCGATGGTGACGAGGGTAGGGCGAGACAAGCTTTCAAGCTTGTCTCGCCATTCCGCCACCAGGGCTGCGCGAAGCTGCGACCGACGCAACTCCACATCGTCGCTGCATAAGCCATTCGCCCCGTACCCTCGCTTTCTCGCGCCACCGATACAGCAACGCGAGTACTTTCGCCTCGAGGTCCTTGGGCGGGTACGCAAGCCGCCTCGTAGGAGATCGTGCGACATCCCTTGGTGACTTTGACGGCCATCGCTCTCTGCAGCTTTCGCAGGACAGCGATGCTTCCAGCCGACAGGTCAGCCGCTCAGATCGGGGCCCCATACAGGGCCATCGATCTCACGATCACTACGTATAGCCGCCTACAAGTGGCGCTCGGGCCTCCCAGATTGGGAAGCAACGTTGATAATGCCCCAGCCGCGACCAACAACTTGGGCACCAGCCGCCGACAGTGGGGGCCAAAATCCCACCGGCCGTCGAGCACCAATCCTAGGTACTTCATGGTGGACTCGACAGTGATTTGAGCCCCCCTGACCACGATGTGTGATCCCGGCGGCAGCGCCTGCCGAGGGCCATCAAATATCATGGCCTCCGACTTGTTGAGGGCAACTTCCAGGCCTAGGCGCCGTATGCGACTCACCACCTGTGAGACCGCAGTCGTCGCCAGCAACGCTGCCTCCCTGTACGAGCTTCCCCGAGCCGTGCCAGCGTGTCGTTTGCATAGCACGTCAGGTCCACGCCCGGTTGGAGCCCGCCTCGCAGCACCCGATGTTCCACAGGAGCGGGCCCAAGACCGAGCCCTGTAGAACACCGCATGACATGCGGCGCTGGTTTCCGCCATCACGTCCCATGTAGGTGATACACCTCTCCGCCAAATAAGCCCCAACGATGCGGCGGAAGTAGGAAGGCACCTGATGGTACTGTAGTGCCTCCCGAATACAGCTCCAGGGCAGGGTGTTGAAGGCGTTGGAGATGTCCAAGGACACCGCCATCATCACCCCGCCCCGAGACACCGCTTCCTTCACCAGGATTCTGATCAACTAATGAAAATTATCAAAAATCTTTAATATTGACAATTTTATAGAAGCTGTTATCATAATATTATTTCTCGTGACAACTTGATGCTTGAGTTGTTAAATATGACATGGCCATAATTTTGTTATTCAGCACTTCGTTTATTATTATTACTTAGGTACTTGTAGGTATAGAATGGGAAAACCCATCTGCGTCAGTAAGCGCTAAACGTTGACTATTTCAGACTTTGATCGCTTAGACATAAGTGTTTCTTTTGTCTTTATAATTTTTTTGTATTTTTATTTGAGTGGAACCGCAGTGACTGTTCCGAGCATATTGCAGCGTCCAGCTATTCCATCGACGCAGCTGTACGTGTCGCGTTTGCATTACTCCACGAAGGCAGAGGAGATCGTGGAGTACATAATGATAAAAACCAAGTTCACCTTAAGAGTCGAGAAGTTGGAGTCGCGCCACAAAATTAACTTTAAATCTTTTGTGGTGCGCGTTCCGACTCATCGCCTAGATACCTTCGTGAAGGAAGAATTTTGGCCAAAGGGTGTCGTATCGGCGTTTTCGCGGAAGGCTACATGTCACCTCGACTCAGCGCAATACGTCGCCAACCCAACGTACTACTTAGTAATTTTTTTTAATATGTATTAGTTTATTATATTTTTTTAAGAATAATTGGTGTATTTTATATCTATTTTTTCTATCTATAGTTGCCGGACAATAAAGGCTCGTACAGACTCGCGCGATATCGCGGGCGTGACAGGCAGCGACAAAGAAATTGTGCTACTAGTATCGCGTCGCGCCCGCGATATCGCACTAGTATGTACGGGCCTTAAAGCATTATTAATATTTTATTTATTATTATATACCGCAAGAGGTGTGCGCAATATTTGTTCGATAAGTGGGTCATTCATCATCACTAGGCTAGTCAGAATCCAGAATTTTGAATCATATCGTTTCCAAAGATGGCAAATTCCTATAATTAAAAAGGTACAATATCTAGTGGCAATGTGTGGTTTTATAATTTATATCGTAATTTTACATCATCGCGGACGTCCACGTCCACGTCAAGCCATCATTGAAGTAACAAATGTATGGAAAATATGAAGACGCTTTTAAATTTCCGTCCACGATAACGTGCACGTATTTCCATACATCCTCATATCAGTAACAATTAATGCCAGAAACTTATCAAAAATGTAGGGAAATTTGAGATATTTTTTAACTAATTGAGACAGACATTAGAATGAGGACGTTCTTATAAATACAGGTACTGTGCCTCAGATAGCAGAAGCTCCGTTGCTTCAGAAAACTAATAAATCCAACCACAATAACCATGAGCCAATTCGATTATAAAAAGTCAACAAAACACAGGCATTACATAACTCAGTTTGCTTCAAACAAATAGGTGTATTAACCAAAGGAACAAATTACAATTCAGCTATGACCATTACTGAGTTTTGAATAATTTGGTGTACCCAACCTACAGTGTGAATATAAAGTAGGTATGACAATATTGATCTAATACTTAAAATCGTACCACTAACTTAATTGAACGACAAGCGCAAGGCTACGAGAAGGCAAGCGCAAAAGAACGAGACTGTGTAGCATGGAGAGACATAGAGCTCTTGCTCAGCTGCATTATTAGATACTGGGTTCACGGGTATACCTACAATAAACTCAATGCTGTTCTATTTGCGTACTTACCCGACAGCAATGCAGAAACGCTGTAAATGACTGGCTAAAAGGTCTCACCTACGAAGAATCTGAGGGACTTACGTTGAGTTGCACGAAACCAACATTAGTTTAACGGACATTTTTAATTCATACCGTCCCTTACATTTTGTATCAAAAATAAAGTGACAGCATCAATTTAAAGTCTCCGTTAAACTAATGCTGGTTTCGTGCAACTCACCGTTATACAGTTAGTGGGTTAACTATTACACCAACGCATACTCACTCATACCTTCTGGACTTCTGGACACACATTTCCAAACACTCATACATACTTATACACACACATACCCCCCCCTATTCCTATTCCCTTTGGTAAAAACTTTGTTTGTATAATATAAGTTTATTGTTATTTTTGTTCAAAATTTAATTGTACTTCTATAGAACTATCGTAGTTGTTCCGGAGGAAGGTGATGGCATTCGTGATACAGGATAATTCTAGTACGAGTGTCAAAGCACTCCTTTGACACATTAGTGCACATTACATAAGACCGTCTTTTAGGAGATTTACTGTACCCATTCCTCTAGTTTTTTTTTACTGTTCACCTAATCAAATCAAAGCACTCAAGTACGATTTCTGGTTCATTTGTTAACATTATGTTTAATGAGATACTTTTGGAACTTACCATAATTACTTACTATCTTCGCTTATTGTCTATATTTGTAAAACGTGACGTGTATCTCTATAATCTGCTTACGCCGCAATTGGAACGTGATCAATGTATAGACACTTCAGTAATTAAGTCAAATAAATATAGTGATAATATAATTATGTTTTAATTAATCAATAATTCTGAGAAATAAAACTTCGTGACTATGATGTATAGGTTGATTAATGTTATTGCTTAATTATTTCTTAAGTTATCCTAAGATTAAATTTAAAAACAATTATCTGACGTAATATAGATTTTTCTAGAACATATTACATTTATTTTAATGATATAATAGCTATATTAGAACAATCTCTCGGGAAAGGAATCTTGTTGATCATCTATTCCGTGTATTCATTTTACAGCGATCACAATATCCAGTACTTAACTGCTAATAATTAGCAGACAAGTGTTTTTTTTTTTTTACTATTATATTAAATAAAGTTCGGTGGCCTATTCCTAAATACACGGTGTGAGGAACCCGTTACTGACAGCTTATCGCTTAAAAGTATTATAATAATATACTTGTCTGACATCATGACTTAAGGCTCCCACACATAACTGCGAATTCGCAACGCATCGCAAATATCTGCGCATGAATCTATAATATCAATCATAATATCGCATGAAATCGCATCGTATCGCAGTTTTGTGTGGGCGCCCTAAGATACGATCCAGTACATAGATCACCGAGAGCAGTGGTGGCCCTGTGGTAACGGCTGTCACTTACGAGTTCTAGGTCGTGGGGTCGAACCCAAGCAGGCACTTTACTTTGTGTAAATTATTTCATCACCACTGCTCTCAAAACAGTGAAGGTAAACATCGTGAGGAAACTGGCATGTCCTAGAGCCAAAAATCGAAGACATGTGACATCCACCAACCCGCACTGGGCCTGCGTGGTGGATTATGGCCCACTCCCTCTCGACAGACCGAGGAGGCCTGTGTCCCAGCAGTGGGAACATTAAAGGCTGATTATGGTACAAATCAGATCATAATTGTTGCACGTATAACCGCAAAAAATATATTACTTAAAACCTAATGTATTTTCCATGTAGGTCTATTTAGTATGAAATCACTGCATTTAAACTTGACAAGGACGAATGATAACGATAGTTTTGACCTACATAGCAAGCATGATATTCAGCGATGCTTTACAGCGGACCTTCCATTTCTATGATTATTTTGAATTGATTGCTGATTTTAGTATAATTTTTGAAATTAATTGCAGAATTTGGTATTCATTGTTTTTTGTAATTAATATCCAAAATGATGCGGTTGTCCCTCTTCCATCGTCGTCATCATTTTCATCCTTTGTTTCAGTCTTTTACAACATCAGTCATTCGATATGAGGTCGGTTTTTGTCACAATAAAATTACTCAAATAACTTAAAATATATTTACAGAAATCTACAATGTTGTTGCCTAATTCTGCTAAATGAAAATTCAATGTTGTTACTTGTGAAAAAGCAAATATTGTGTTTTGTAAGTAGGTGCAACTAGCTAGTTCAACAACTGAGTAGAGGTTGTACTTGGTTAGACCAAAACAAAATAATTCTTCTGAAAAATAGTGAAACGCTTACTGATAATACAAGACTATTTTTATTAAGATACATGTAAGTTGTATGATGAATATCTCCATCTTAACGTCGTTTTCTATAAAACCCTAACATATAATTATCTCATTATTCTTGGGGTTGCATGGGCTCTTACGGTTGTCTGTAAAAGATCGCTTTTAGCAATAAAACCGCCCATTGTGTCACCCTATGTAAAATTTCAACATTTAAACCTGTAATTTTTATAGAGTACATAATAAAGAGTATTCTATTCTACTCTTGTAAAAGAGGAAAGTAATTTTCAAAGCTCTTATAATTAAGAAATCTATAATAGTTAATGAATACCTTTAAAAGACAACAAAGCATCAAAATGGTAACTGGAGCAATTACAGTTGTAATTTTTACGACCACTCACACGTTCACAAACGAATAGTGTTAATTAGTCATTACAAAAGATATATTTATTGGTAGAACATTCTAGGTGATAACGTAAAGCGAAGAAATAATAATTTTCAAACCCATACTTTAAAAAGATAAAAATAAATACTTCAGTGAGGCACGACATACTCTGACGCTAATAGCATTCATGTCGTGAACAATATAAAATAAAAATATTTTCTACGCTTTACGCCCTAAAGCATGAGTGAAAATAAGTGCATGTTAAAAATACCACTATCTCGTACGGCACCAGCTATTTAAGAACAACTCATTTCATAGTCAGAATACACTCCCGGACACCTAAATGGAGCCCTGTATTTTTTGTAATAAGTTCTAAGACTTTTTATATGATCGAGAATTAAAAGGAAAATTATAGCCGTATGTCGGCTACAAAACTGCATGAAAACTTTTCCTTTGACTAATCATTATTTAGATGTTTTGGGCCTTTATTTTATAACTTACTTTGAATTGTACGGTGGTTCGATTTAGGAGTCCGGAAGTGTATTATTCAGCAAGGAAGGCGTAGTAAATGTGACTGTACCAGGTGTATGAGAGAAAGTAGTATAAGTAGGTCTAGCCACTCGTTTCGTCCGTAGTGAAAATAATAAACCCAGTCAGCTAATAAAGCCAGAGCCCGCGCCTACAGGATTACCTAAGAATAAACAAGATCTCAACAAAAAATATTGGTAAAGGAATAAGGAATGTTAGACAATTATAAAATCCATGTTTTATTTCTCCAAGTAAACTTTTATAATAATAGGTTTTAAATATGGTTATCGCGTCTTTGACACTTAACTAACAATTTGCAACGCCATTTATTGCGCCGATGGTAAACTATCTTATCGGTTGCGTAGGTACCTATAATCCACACAACATAATTATTATATTTAGTATATTTAAAAACGCTTCCACGAGTGTTTACTTAGTTATGAAAGCATTATTATTCAAATGTTTAAAAATATAATCAACATGAGTAAATAAATAATTAATTTATCATTACAAAAATAAAAGCGCCTGTAAAAAACATATCAGCAAATTTTATAATGGTCAACTTAAGAATATTCCGAGGGAACTTTAGAAGTAGGCGCTACTGTACGTGACTTTGATGCCTAAAACTCATGTTTTCATGCCATCTATGGAACACATCGAAGTATTATTATTGATATTTGTGACACCTTCTTACATCTGAACGTCAAAAAAGTTCGTTCCAAACACAAGCATCACCCGGTCAACTCTACGTTTGTCTAACTATTTACTATGTTATTGTGCCTATATTTATTAGAGAGATACAGTCAAACAGCGCGGGGCTTTCAGCAAACATTAGAGAACAATGCGCTGGACGCTTTCTAGTGTTGCAGCTATTGGCTTTACTGTAGGGCTGCCTTCAATAAAATCGATGAGTAGAAATTAAACGTTTACCTTCCTTTCAATAAACTGTTTGCCAACAGCTAACTTCCATCTTTTGATTATTTAGGTCTAGATAGTGTCGCGCTGCAAAAGAGCTAAAACAAACAGGCCAAATTTGATAGGCAGGTATGTGTGACAGAACGTCTTACATTCGCGCCACGTCATTGTGTTATTCTAGTGTGCGCCCAGTTTAGCGGCTAATATCATCATCTGCCTAGCCTTTTCCCAACTATGTTGGGCTCGGCTTCCATTTTGTGGCCAATTGTTGGATACTATTTTTTTCGACGAGTTCACAGCTCTAACTTTCTATTTGTACATATTTATAATATATCTTTGCTTCCATCACAGTTTCATGTCCAATATACCTAGAAAGAAAGAAAAAATGATTATTCTGCACATATTATATGACGCACATGTGTTTTTAGTAAAACCTTTTCAAGATAATATTGACGAACTTAAAGTACCTAAGTACTTAGTTATGAGTAAAAAATATCTAACACACAGCTATCGGTTGTATAACTATTTTAACTGTATATACCACTGCCAAACTAAATCTATACTGTATCTATACTTAATAAATCTGTAGAGTTTGTTTTTAGGGTTTCGTACCTCAAAAGTAAAGACGAAACCCTTATAGAATCACTACAGTGTCTGCCCGTCCTTCCATCTGTTTTTCTATCAACACCCTTTTTCTCAAGAACGCGTGAATGTATCAACTTGAAATAAATTTCAAATAAGTAAGTCTACGGTCCCTTGGAGTTCTAAAAAAATCAAGGTTCTAAGTCAACGCAATAAAAATATACGGCCATTTAGGCGACATATTTTGATTTTGACATTTGCAGTTGGAGAATTGACCGTGACGTTTATCGGGCAAACATTTTTTTGACAACAAAGTTAAGTTTTGTTCTTTTGTTTTTATTTAACGTTTACACCAAATTAACTAACTAGTTTGTTCTTGAGATAAATTCATCCCAACTACGGAACCCTTCATTGTGTGTGGTTAGACGCACTTGGCCGGCTTTTTTGTTGGAACGCGCTAATCTCTGGAAATACCCGTCGGGTAAAAAAATATATATGCTTTTGATAGCCCAATTCATGAGGAAGGATACAGGCTATTTAACATCATGCTCAACCGTCAGGAGTCGAGCAAAAAGATAAAAGAGACAGAAAGAACGCTAAGCGAAATATAAGTAACAGCACGAGTGGGCGATGCGATGCGACGCGGTGAGTCTGGGGCCGAGGGCCTACAAAAATCGAGCATGACCGAGAACAACCGAACTGTGCATGCCTATGTCAACGAGGTAACATCCCGCGTGGCTCAGACGCTTTATTACATTAGTACCTATTGATATTGTGTTATCTGACTACTTCCATGCGAACGAATCTAATAGCAATCAAATTTTGCATGTGTGCACACAAGTTCACACGTTCTTACTGATATACTTAAAGACAAACAATTGAAGGTAAAATCTAGTACTACACCAAACTGTTCATTTTGCTAGACAACCCTACATAATATACCTACATTAATGAGACCCATTCTGCATAAGACTATTTGAGTGCTGCAAACGAGGCTCCGTTCACTTAATGGATTAACTGGCTAACGTACTGGAAGACCGGGGAACGGTTCCATAAATAACAGATATTTATACCAGGTTTATTAGTAACTAAAAAACCTGTTGCAATGTTTTCAGTAGCCGCACTTTTACAGTCAGAAGGCTGATTTTATGCCAATTTCCATTAGATTTATCTAGGGTTGTGCATTTAGTTAATTTTAGGTCATTAGAATATTCATCGACTTCATAACTCCCTTGACGCATTGTTACTTCACAATATCTATCACAATAATCACACAAAATTATAAAGGCGAAAGTTTGTGAGTGTGTGTGTGTTTGTTTGTTACTTCTTCACGGTCAAACGACTGGACCAATATTGACAAAAAATTGTATAGAGGTAGCTGACACCCTGGATTAAAATATAGGCTACTTTTTAACCCGATATTCCCACGGGATCAAGACTTACGCGGGTGAAACCGCGAGGCGCAGCTAGTATGATTATAAACTACACTACCTCCACTGGTTCTATGGGCCTCTATGGTTAAGTGTATTTTGTCGGTAATTACTGCTAACGCTACGGGTTCCTAGAAGCCCGGTGGCCGCCACATAGCGTCTGCAATTTACCGGCGAATGGCGTCACTGAAACATTATTTATAAAAGTAAGTTGGTTTGTTTTGTTTTCCTACAGAGCATTTTTTGAAACCTTAAAGCCAAACTTCCTTGCCATAATTTTCATGAAAGCCGTCACTGCGGCCACCTCTCTTCTAGGTAATTGTATACGGCACGGTTTCTTTACGGTACGGCGTATAAACCGCGCCGTAAAAAACCGGGTCTATCAACAAGCTTTCATAGTGATCCATACAACAGTGACGATCGTGCCCACACACGGCGATAAAACACTAATTTTTCACGACAAGAAAAACGTGTGCATACAAAGGGCCTAAAAAAGGTGTTTTCATCAACACAAATAAAAAAATATTATACCTACCTATAGCACATTTCATACACCAATAAAATTATTGGACCTAAGACCACATAATTATTATGTACATAAATCTATGATTATGTTTATCCACAGATATACAAAACCGCCTTATTAGCAAAGCAAATGAAGAACACATAAATAAACATGTGTATTAATTAATAATGTAGCTATTAGCTATCTGTGTGTAGCTGAAAATGACCGCGACCCTCTGTGACCGCGACCCGAATGGGGAATGATGGAGAAATTGACTACAGCTCTAGAGATTTTAGGGTAGTGTATATGCCGCAGCTGGATTGTATAATACGGCGTATTACAAAAAGTCTAGCCGAAATATATAAAGGCACTTTTTTCTATTACGGCTGATTGCTGATTTTTCATGCAGCAATTTTGTTATTCACAGACACGCCTTTTTTGGTCAAAGACTTCCACGATCTCTGCTTTAACTGTCCAGGCTTGATATAAAGCAATACCGATACAATTATTTTACTCAAAGAATGACGTTTAAATAAATACATATTAAGTAACAACTCTATAACAATATTCTGGCAAATAAACGGACTATTACAAAAAAAAGCAATCTTCAGTTCTAATTAAGAAATAGTAGAAGAATTATTACTTTAAGACTCTTGAGACAATTAACCCAAACTTGAGAAATAATCTACAAATAACCACGCCGGCACCATATCGTTTAAAACAAATTACAACAACTGTACGTTATTTTGTAAATTTAATAAACAGACTACAAACATTTAGTTTTAATAGCAATATCGAGGCACAGTTAAAATAGTTTCACTTTGCCTCCCCGTTGTCCCTCTGAGGTATGTACACCCTTTCGAATAGTTCTCCCATTCTTTCGCCATTGAGACAAAACCCTCGCGGTACACTGTCGTCGCCAAACGACTTATTACCTCCGGCAATTATGTTTTCAACTTTATTACCACGCATTATGGCTGAAATTTCGCTTTCGTAACTTTGGTTCTGATTACGTGCTGCTTTTGGGAATGTTATTTGATTCTGTTCTTGCATGCCGCAAGCTACTTGGAATATTGACTCCAGCGCGAGTTGGTCCTGCATCCGTCTTTGTATGGCGGTTGCCTGAACGTTGGCTACGATGTCTTTATATCTATTCTCAAGTTTCTCCAGGGAAGTATTCAGTTCAGCTTGACTTTCCACTGTCATTTCACTAACAACTTGAGCCCTTTGTCTCACCAATTGCAGTTGTAACGAACATTCTGCCAAGTGCTGCTCTCTTTGTAAATGGGCCAGCTTAGCTTCATAGATTTTGGTACATTTGATTTTCGATTTCTCCATCTTATTAAGTCGTCTCTCTAATTGTTGGGCCTTAAACCTTATACTGTCGCCTGACAAATCCGCATTAGATTTTTCCATGAGTTTGTTAAGCATTGAATGAAAATTGTTTTTTTGGTCTTCAATTTGAATCTTTAAGTATACTATTTCTGCCTCTTTCATCGCCAAAAGCTTATCTTTCTCCTCAATTATTCCATCTTTTATTTTAGTCAAATCTTTTTCTTTTATTGTAGCGGTTTCTTGTATTTTGTTCAAATTATCTTCATACGTTACTTGTAATTCTTCCAGTTTTTTCTCAAAAAAACCTTTGTTCTCTTCTCGAGCTGCGGATCTGACTTTAATTAATTCCAGTTTATGTTTAGCGTTAATTTCTTCAATTTCATTTTTCTTTAAGTCATTGGCATGATCCAATTGGTCTTGGAGCGAATTTATTGTCTGAATCAAAATATTTCTGGATTCTTGTACCTCTTGGAGTTGGTATTTTATAGACTTTAACGTGGCACTGCTTTCATTACTTCGTATTAAGGCACTTGTGGCATTATCAACTTTTGTAATACACTCATAAATTAACTCTTCCTTTTTATGAGTTTGCGAGTCCTCTCTTAAAGCCTCCAGCTCTTTCTGAAGAAGCATATTTTGCATTTTAATTTCTCTTAGTTTAATGACAAGGTTATTTGCTCTACATTCAAATTGTTCACCATTTTCTGTAACATTTTTTATCACTTCCGGACATGTATAGCAAAATATATTTTGATTGCGAGAGGGTGAGTGCTGTTCTTTTGTTATTGGCCTAGCCGTGAAATCACTGCTTGTTACACTTTCTGTAATTTTACCAAGTTCCTGTGACGATATTCCCAAACAGCCTGTTTCGGAACCGGTTAATTTCTTGTTATCAAATATTACTTTCATGCGAGGTTCGTCGGATTCAATGACTAAATATTCCACTTCGGTTGTGGAATCTGTAGTAGCGACATCATCGGACAGAGGTTGCAATTCAGCAGGAGGTCGATTCAAAAATGGCAAATCTAGAACACCTCTAGCAAGTTGGTAACAAAGCACAAATACATACTTATTCCTCAAAGCTTTTTCATTATCTTTGCAGTCCGAGAGCCTCCGAATCCAAGCGTCGCAGATCTTAATCACATTTTTGTCAACCAATTGTCCTAAGTAAGGTCTTAACAATTGCAAGTACCTTTTAAATTCTACATCTAGATTTGCAATATCACAGTCTCCCATTGTATATAAAGTTAGTTTGCATCAAAAATTTTAATATTTTGATTTTCCGAAATGACAAATTGAAACGTCATAATCTCTGTGTATAAACTGTTTTTATATTTTTTCATGGCCGAACACGATTTATACCAATTTGAGATTCAAATAAGTTTTTATCACTTCTTATTTTCACAAAAAAACCGGCTAAGTAGGTGTCGGACCACGCAACATTAAAGTTTTAAAGTTTTTAGGCACAAAGGACATTATACTATTGCTCGCACGTAAAAAATACTGGTACGAAACAAGTTGGGTTTTTTCTTTTTAATAAAACAAGCTAATTCTAGCTGTTACATAGTACTTTGTTACACGTAATTCAACCACTAATGCACGTAATGCAGTAACACAGTTTGAATCCGAATCGGAATGATTTTGAAGTATATTGCTAATCCATTGCTTCATATGTTAGAAAAATTTGTCTGCTCACGAAACGTAAATAACACAACGAATGTTATTGAACTGTCAAATTGAAACCGATTCCTACTGATAGTGTGTTACGCAATTAGCCCGCTGGTATAGTTTTATTAACAACGGAAAGAAAAAAACTGGCCAAGTTAGAGTCGGTGACTCTGACACGAAGGGTTCCGTACCATATCGTACAAGATTTAAACGAAGAATAATTTTCATCTTAAATTAAAAAAATCGCAAAAATTAATTTGTATTTTATAATGATACTGAGAATTACAAAGTTATTTTTTATAGTTGCAGAAAATCGCTCCCTTATTTAAATAAAATACCTTATATATTGGCGTTTTTAATATTTGATGATTAATTTATTTAGTTTATCGTACATTATATACAAAATTTTCAAAAGAAGTTTGAAATCCTAATTTATTTAGTTGTTGCGATAGAGCACGAAAAAAATGGTCTAAAACTTCGACAACTTTTACGGCCCCCTATTTCTTCATTTCTGAAGATAATAAATATAAAAATTATAATTGTACTCTACTCGGTGAGTTCTAGACAATGACACTCCACATGTTAGGGTAAGATTTATTTTTTCAAAATCAAAAGTATTGTATGACCCCAATAAATTTTTAACTTAACTTAATTTGTATTATTTGTTGTTATAGCGGCAATAGAAGTACACAATCTGTGAATAATTGAACTGTCTACCTATTTCGGTCCATGATACAGCCCGCTGACAGACAGACGGACAGACAGCGGAGGCTTAGTAATAGGGTTCCGTTTGGTACCCTTCAGGTACGGAGCCCTAAGAACACTGCCAGAAAGACCAAAACAACTACACCACAACAACAACACAACATACATAACTGGCGAAATGTGGGTGTACACCTCTGCCTAACCCATCAAGAAAAAAAATAGGCGTGATGTAACCAAAGTTTCTGAAAAAGTACAAAAGGTTTCGAAAAAAAAACCAACGCTTCTCGGAGCGCACATCAAATACATTTATGTATATATGAAACTGAAAATTATTTTACCCATCCTCCCTCGGGCAGAGGGATCTTTTATAATTCCCCTAAGAAGCTTTGCGTCCATATGCGAGATTTAAATAACCCTAAGCCGATTCAGGGAGATGGCCTGTTATATTTCTAAGTTCATTTACGTGGTCGTGAATAAGAGCTGCCATGAGGTTATTTTTAAGCGCATTTTCTATTAGGATGAACATGATTCTTTACTGAGGTTTTGTCGAAGGTTTTAACTTTATTTTATCCCTTTTCAAAGTTGTTTTTTAGAAGGGAGAGAGAACGAGCATCCTGGCGGAAAGGCGTTTGGGGTGAGTAGTATTAATAGTGTTAAGTAAAAATAGAATTCGTATACTTATTAATAAAACAAATCTCTTTCCTAAAATTTATGGGCGATGAAATCGAACTTTCTCCTGCAGTAGGACAAACCACGTTAATAATTACAGAATCTGGCATTAATTAAGGACCGAAACACAATGATCCTTTCACAATAAAACTGGTCCTAAAGCCTCAAACACCGTATTGATTACCTTCGAGTAATGAAAACTATTCTAAACTCCAATTATACCGTAATAAGCGCCTTTGAGTCATCAAAACGCTCTTAAATCCCGAATCAGTTATTTAGTGACAGTTACCGTGCTATATCCAGATAAGTTTGGTACTCTCTGTTACCCAAGTTCTCGTCTCGGAGTTAGATTATATGACGTCATAAAAGTGACGTCATTAATCCGATGCAGTTTGGCTGTAATTTTGCGATCGAAGGAGTAATTTTCATGTAAATATGTGTGTAGGTGCTCATATTGATGTGTATGGCAATATGAATATGTAAATATGTGTATCTCATATATGTATTGCCTGTTATACGGACTTGTAGTCTTGATATTACATTTCAGAATAGATTGTGTTGTCCCGTGCAAAATGCTAATACCTATATATATATAAATATACTATAAAAAAAAAGGTAAATATGCTATATTTGAAATGTTCACTCTCATGAAAGTACAGTGCATTCTCATCTATAACTGAAAGCTTATCAAATTTGCTTCGGAAAATATGCTGGTAAACAATTAAAGGTTTTTAATATGAAGGTCTTAAAACACCGTGGTCCGTTTGTATTATTGTTTCTGCGCCAACCGTGTCGTCCAAGTTGTTAGAACAATTTCTAACAACTTGGACGACACGGTTGGCGCAGTGGTTAAGCGATTGACTGCTGCGCTGCGTGTCACGGGTTCGATTCCCGCACGGAACAACTATTTGTATGACCTACAAGTAGTTGTCCCGGGTCTGGCTGTTTGTGTATGTGAGTTTAAATGTTTGTAAACGCATCCACGATACAGGAGAAATTCCTAGTGTGGGGACGACGTTTAATGAAAAAAAAACTCCTAGGTTTTCATTTTGCATGCATCAATTAATCAAACTGTATTTCCCAGTATATGAAGCTGCGCCTCACGGCGGCTGGCAGGATATTAATTCAGAGTTGTTACAGTTGCAATGGCAATCGTGTCATTTGGTTGAAATTGATTATTATTTTTATTATTTTCTTGATATTTTATATAGATTCTTTTCTATTTTGTATACATGAATAACAACTTATATCTAATTAATTTATAAAAAAAAAACAAAATCATATCCTATATAAATTCTATTTTGTGAATGTGAGATCGTTTTGAGGTTACAGGCTTAATAGACTGTAGATTTGTAGACCATTTTCTATTTTGTTAAGTACCTGATACTTATTGATAGGCCTACTCTGTCCTCCAATACCACCACACCACTGTTATTACTGTAATTTGAAAACATTTTAAAAGCCAATTATTTTTAAAAGAGTAACCGTGGAGTTTCCTGCCGGCTCTTCTCCATAGGAAACGACCGGCGAAACGGGTTTATGTGAAATATTTAGATTTAGATTTTGATCAAAACCAAGACTTTTCCTAATTATGTTGTGGTTGGCTTCCAGTGTAACAGGATGCTGCTGAATACTGTATTTTATATGGAGCGACTACCTATTTGACCTCCACAACCCATTGACTGGGTGATACGATGCCCTATTTAAGACTGTTTGTCAGACTTTCGGGCTTCGGACTATCCGTAACGACTGTCAAAGACCTACATGACAGCCGGGACAAACGATTTAACGTGCTTTCTTATGCATGGAGAGGTCTCGATATGTAGGATGATCACCCATCCACGAACCGACCTCAGAAAGCGTACCTTGACCTCCGACCCGCCCGTGTGGCTTTTATGACTTAGCCACGAGCACCTCGCCAGCTTATATCAAGTTGCAAAGAAATAAAAAAAATCGTTTTTTTTTTGCCAAGAGTTAGTAGATCAGGTGCAAACTTCGATCAATAATAGCAAAACGTTCGTATCATCTATTATTCTCTGATAACTACTCGAAAAAACAGAGAAAACATCAACGTTACAAAGAAAATGTATTCTCGAACTTGTACAAATATCCTCGGAGTATTTACGCATATTCAAAAAGTCGTTTATCCGAATCTTTACGCCCGACGCAGTGCGTTCAAACATCAATTGTCAGTTTGTTTGTCATGTCACGTTCTCAGAAACTACGAAGGTGTCAAGATGTTTGTCGCCGTGGAAGAAATGCTTTGTCACGCGCTCGCAATGTAGTCGTAGTCGTGTGATATAATTTCGTTTGTTTCTGGCGTAGCTTTATTTTTAAAGTATATTACGGGATAAAATTAAGTATCTTTCTTTTTAATAATTACAGTTACAATATTATTGTAACTTGACTGACTTAACTCTGATTTAATCTAATCACTAAGCTACAAATCACAAACACTAAAAACATGTGATGAATCTTGCATTATGACTACCACAGAGTACATTCTAATATACATGACTACGGAGTCGGTGCCTATCAATATACATTTTTTTTTGACATATTGGCGTGTGCTAGCTCACATTTGACATATTGGCGTGTGCTAGCTCACATTTGACATATTGGCGTGTGCTAGCTCACATTTGACATATTGGCGTGTGCTAGCTCACATTTGACATATTGGCGTGTGCTAGCTCACATTTGACATATTGGCGTGTGCTAGCTCACATTTGACATATTGGCGTGTGCTAGCTCACATTTGACATATTGGCGTTTGCTAGCTCACATTCGACATATTGGCGTGTGCTAGCTCACATTTGACATATTGGCGTGTGCTAGCTCACATTTGACATATTGGCGTGTGCTAGCTCACATTTGACATATTGGCGTGTGCTAGCTTACATTTGGCAAATAATTTATTAGAATATTTTGTGTTGCGTAATGTAAATTATTTTGCATACTATTGTATAGAATCAAGTATTTCTAACTGAACAGACAGCTGTGCTGCTGGGGAGTTTCTTGCGCCACTTCTTTTTCCCACCTCAAGCACTAGGAAGTGGTGAAGGGGGGGTGTTTTTGGGCGACAATCTTATGTAATTTTGACGCTCGAAAAGTGCTGATTCTCAGTTTAGTTTGAATAAATTACTTTTGATTTTGATTTTATCAACATTTTTAGTCCAATGTTAAGTAACTCGGGCGTAGGATCGTAATGTAAGTATATTATATAATTTTTGATGTCTAACATCTTTTCTCTCGCTTTCTGTGTGAGTGATTTCATGAAAAGGGACGGAAGTGTGTAACAGGAAGTGACAGCTTGAGCATGGAATAAGTACTTTTTAGTAACATGGAATTAGTAAGTACTTTATAAAAGCATGGAATTAGTATACTCATAGAATTAGTAAATACTATATAGATTGTAAGTAGAGGGGGTCTAATTTGGACCAGCGGGCGACCACTAGTAATTAATAATTATTCAATTAAATATTTCAGTATTTTGCTTTTTTAAGTTTTGCCTAAAGGCAAGGCCTAAAATGGACGCTTTGGCAGAATCATAATATGATCTGCGTACAATTCATACACTTTCTTTATTCACACATCCCGCAATTCATCGAACTACTACTACTACTATAGACTTCATTAAAGCAATTCATAATTTGTGGAACATTTTTCGAAACTCCATACAAAACTGTCAAACAGATGAATTGCGGGATATGAATTGTACGCAGATCATATTATGATTTTGCCAAAGCGTCCATTTTAGGCCCCCCCCCCGTGTTGCTTATTACCAAGGTGAGATGTCAGATGTTACACATCATAATATGCGACTGCTGTAAGGCCGCTCGTTTTTTTTTCTCCAAACACGTAACAGTTAGGAGATTTACCTAAAAATTAATCAATTTTAAATGGGTCTGTCATTCACTGAACAAAACAAAGTTTATTTACGTAATTTGTCTGTATCCCGCGTTACGTGTACAAAACACTATTGTTTTCATTTCGAAGTTAATTAACGAGTCCTGTCTTTAATTGAAGCGTTTTTCTAGCCTATTGTCCAGGTGTCTTTTAAGTTTAAGAAAAACTTTTAAAGAAAGAGTGGGCTACGAGACAATTTCAATTGAGTAAGATTGAGGATAAAAATGAGTTTTACCTTAACTAAAACACGAGTCTTTAGTCAACTGAACCCATTCGAAATGAACCGGCGGGATCACTCAACCCAACCACATTTTGAATAGGCCGACTGGACCCACTGCCCAATTTCATTATTAGTACAATCACGGAGTAAATCTGAATCTTTTAGTTTTATTTTTATGACTTAAAATATACCAATATTATTAAATTAGGTATGTATACTTACGCACCACACTTATTCACTAAAACTAAATATTTTTTTATTGTACCTAAATTAAGTACACGAGCACCGCTAATAGTTGATTTATGCAACTACTACGTTGATTTGTACAATTTTATTCATAAATGTTCTTTTATCATTCTGTCTGTGATTTTTAAATAGTACTTATTTTCCTCTGTGTTAGAGTATTATATTTAGTTAATATTCTCGTTATAAAAAGGTTTGTCTTGATTTTACTTACATGTACCTAATTTAAAAAGATTTAAGATTTTGATTGAGAAGAAACGTTTAAACCTAATTGAATTGCGTTTTATTATGTGTTGACTAACCAATTTTGCGCTCAACAGTATCCACTGCTAGCTTTAAACAATTTTTTTATAGGGGTCCAGTTAACCAATAAAAATACAGAAAATAAATTATGTGGTCTAGTGGACCCGAGGGTCCAGTAGCGAGCGGGTCCAGCTGGCCGAAGTCTCAAAACACAATTATCAGCTTGTAACCGTCAGTAGGTACTTAACAGGGTTTATGGGGCTCCCTATGACCACTCGCGTAAATGGTCAAAGGACTTGCCTTAATCTCTAACAAGATGTTGTTATTAGCGGCAGGAAGATCTTAGAATTGGTCCCTTAATTAGGTACCTACCACAACGCCGCTCAACCGTGTGAAAGGGTCGTCTTTTCTTTGATGAAAAGTCCATAAGTTTTTACACCCACACCGATGGGCCATCTTTCATCTCAAAAGTCGTCGTAAAACGTGAAAATAACTGTTTTTTTTTCAGGTGTCTAATAGAAATCATTTATAAATTATTTATAAAATCAAATCATAAATTCATTCATTCCTAGACAGACGTGTACGACGTGATGTGACGCGGTGAACATACGGACAAACAATCGAACATAGAATCTCCTCGTTTTTACAGGTCTTCAAAAAAAAATGTAAAAAATAACAAGTTGCCATAGTATGTTACAGAACTTAGCGGTGGAAAATTCAAAACCCACATCAAACGTGTCCATCAACAAAGTATATTATATGATAAAAGACTATGTTGAAGACAAGGAAGTTTGGCATTAATTCCTTCTGCCCATGTGGCTTCCCTTTTTTTTTTTTTGGGTGGGAAATTATCAAATAACTTCTCCTGCTATGGGCGGAGCGGGAGGGCGTGTCAGACTTTTACTGACTAAAACCCACCCGTGTTCCTTCCATTGCCTGTGTGCCAAGGCCACGATATCCCTTTCGGACAAACTCGCAACCCTGGCAGGCATTGGTCCTAACGGTCAGTTTGTGCTGACATCTCTTTGAGGCGCGCGTGGAACACAACGTGCCGTCGACCCGGGCTTGGTCCTTATCGGACGGTGAGCTACCCATCGCTCACCGTCCGCAGGCCCATGCGTACGGTGGCCGGAAATCGGCTTGCGACCGACCCGACGCCCGGGGCGTCTCCTGTGGCGACTAAGGGCGCGAGGGCGCGAACCTTGTCTCACCCTCACGCGTTCCGCCTCCTCCTTCGCTAGCATTACTGCTTCGCAGAAGGAAGTGACGGCCTCCCATGCACTCTCGCTCCGAACCATGGCCTGAACCAGGGCCGGACGCGAGAGATCGCCGCCGCCGATCGCCTCCGTGAGGACACGGCGGTGCTCCACCCAAGCTGGGCAGACCTCCACCGTATGCTCCACCGTGTCCTCCGGGCGATCCACACAGTGATGACACCCGGGCGTTTCCTCCCGCTTTATCCTGAACAGGAACCTCCCGAAACAACCGTGTCCGGTGAGGACCTGCGTCAGGCGGAAGGTGAGGACGCCGTGGCGCCTCTCTAACCACTCCCAGGCGTGCCCTCTCCCAGGGTAGATGACGGCCCTGTCCATCAAATAGGCCTCGACGACACGACAGAGGTAGGTCGGCATCCGGTGATATCGAAGTGCCTCCCTAATGCAACTCCAGGGCAAGGTATTGAAGGCATCGGCGATGTCAAGAGACACCGCCAAGACGACCCCACCCCGGGCAACAGCATCCCCCATCGTGAGGGCTCAAACGCGCATGATGGCATCCACCGTAGAGCGCCCCTTACGGAAACCAAACTGGCTCTCCGCCAAATGCGACCCCACCCGCACCAGCCGCCCGACAAGGCGGTCTGCAATTACTCTTTCAAAGAGCTTGCATACCTCGTCGAGCAGCAACATGTGGCTTCCCTGGTACCTCATTTACGGCAAAAATATGAAAATGTCTATTAACTGCTCCCAAATTACGATGTTTAATTTTATTTTATTTTTTACATACTTGCTTGAAATAATATTTTTCTTATTTGACATGGGTTAGAAGCGTTATGACTGCCTCTCGATAAGACTAAATAGCAGATATGACTAGTTCGCTATAGGACTTAATCTCGATATGACTAGATCTTGTTAGGACTATATCGTGTTTGGACTAGATCGCAATAAGGCCAGATAGCGTAACGACTATATTTTCGTTTATTTTTTGGAGTACAGTTATCGAGTTATAGCATTAAGTTTTTTTTCCTTGGTACCTATACTAAAATATGTGATTCTAGTGATGTATCGTCCTTCTTGAGATTTCTTCAAACCAATATCGTTCGCCTTTTTCCACACCGATTTATTGTAATGGTAAAAACATCCTGTAACTTTAGCATTCGGATACACAGTCCTAAATGCATTGATGAGTCCCAATTCGTAATCACATTTTTTAGTACTGGTTTGACGAAATCTCAAGAAGGACGATACATCACTAGAATCACATATTTTAGTATAGGTACCAAGGAAAAAAAACTTAATGCTATAACTCGATAACTGTACTCCAAAAAACAAACGAAAATATAGTCGTTACGCTATCTGGCCTTATTGCGATCTAGTCCAAACACGATATAGTCCTAACAAGATCTAGTCATATCGAGATTAAGTCCTATAGCGAACTAGTCATATCTGCTATTTAGTCTTATCGAGAGGTAGTCATAACGCTTCTAACCCGATTTGTAGACCATTTTCTATTTTGGTAAGTACCTGGTACTGTTGACGGGCCTACACTGTCCTCTCTTACTTATTAACGCTGTGGTTTGAAAACATTGTACAAGCTAATTATTTTTAAAAGAGTAACCGTGGAGTTTCTTGCCGGCTCTTCTCCATAGGAAACGACTAATTGGAACCGTGCACCGAGCTTCTGACGTTTCATAAGTGCCCATGTAGGCATAGGTGAAATAAAATATTTTGATTTTGAATGGTCCGTTGTAGCATATTCGTGTTTCCAAGGGACCCAGTGTTCTATTTAGATTTCGAATGTGTTTTCCGTAAGGCTGCGGTCTATCTGACCTCACGTCGACCGCAACCGACGAAGTGTAGCCGTCCGTCACCGACGCGGCGACGACGGCCGAATGCCCCTGGGAACTAGAGTGGGAACAGTACCAAGAGTCTATAATTCTTGGATGCGTGCCTGTGTCCTGTCAGTAATACTCGTAGACCGTGTCGGAAGGAAACCCCTTCTGTTGCTATCAGCTATTGGAACATTTCTACTTCAATCACGTCAACAAAGAGGCAGTGGCAAATCTTCACTGGCTTCCTCTAGCTGCCCTTCTCGTTTACATCGTGTGCTACGCCATCTGGTTGTCGACGGCCCCTACGTCATCATCGGAGAGATGTTTAGGCTTATAGAATAAATATCGATGTATTCATACATCGATATTTTTTGTTCGATATATCGATATTTTTGGCGTTATCTATTATTTCGATATATCGATAGAAACTATCAAGTATTGAAAATGTATCAAATACGATATATTTCCAATAGCAACACCGTTGTCACCACTAACGAAAACCGCTGGAATTCAGAGCCGAAAAAGTTGACTTATTTTTATCAATGTTTTATTCATTTATAATTGTAGATCAGAAACAATGTTCCTCCTTGTTTGGTATTTACATAAATAAAACACAAACGCAATAGAACTTCATCAAATACAAATAATTTTGTTGAAAATTTCACCGATATATCGATATTCTTTTTTCGATATGTCGAAATCGATATCATTTTTTTTCTTTAATATCCATACTATACGTATCGATATTTTTTGGCACTTCCTGCATCCCTTGCTATGTTTGTAAACACACGGGCGCAGTCTCTCAGGCAACGAACATTTTGGCCACCGGCGCGGCGGCGCACAGTGGGCCCATACTGAAAATTAGTGGACTTAGGCAACAAAGTTCCTATATCGATGCGATTTTTTTTTATATGACGTGTTATATTATTCCTGACAACTTTTATTCTTATAAAATTTCTTCTAAAGTTGATAGTTTGTCTTTAAAAAAATTAATTAGATTTTTTTGTATGGAGCGAATCACGTTTAATTTTTTTTCTTCAATTGTACTAATATGTTGAGTGTTTGGCGTGAGTATATGATAGCTAGGGTCATTCTCTATCCACGAAAAAAAAATCAGTGCCGGCCATCTGCGGCAGCGCGAGTAATCATTCGGTAAAAAAATAATAATTTGGAAGAATTTTTTTGTCATTTAAAATAAATTCAAAGCATATTTTTTGTCTCATTTGGCTGTTTTCACCTTCTTTTTAGTTAAATAAATAGTTTTAATAGCGCATACGTACTTAGAACTAGTAATTCTGGTAGAGATTTAGTTATTATTGCATGTAATCGGTACAAATGAGTCATCAATCACAATGCAGGTGCTCTGCATTGTGATTGATGACGCATTTGTTTGTGCGCGCATAACTAATGAGTCATCGAAAAATGCTCGTCTCTGATTGGCTGTGTTATTTTTTAACTGCACGTTATCTATTGTTGAATAAATATATCGTAATGTTTCAGGTTATACTAATTTTGTTAATGATAGGTGAAATAATTTAAATTTGTGCGGGCAAGTCGTTGATAATTATCTACATAATCAACTGTATGTATATTATTATAGTATAAGTTATCGTACGTATGATCAATATGAAACTGTGAAGTAATTGTAGCCCTGAAAAGGGCTGTTTGTCATATTCCTAACCCTGATGGGCTTTTGTGGGAATAATTTAGAGCCGGATCACATTATTTCTTGTTCCAGAAGTGCTAGTGGGTCCGGCAAATTTTCGGACTCTGCTATGAGGCATTCTTCTTCCTCCATAATTTCACTGTCACAGGGAGGCTCAGTAGTCTGTAACAACTGAGTTGCTTCAGGCAACAACTCATTATGAACCTGTTTCATTATTTTAGGCCTTATGTAGGATATGTGGGGATCAGAGCTTATTGGAAGTCCATGGAGGATGTCTTCGTTTGTTGCTATTCTCCCCGTTTTCCGAGTGTGCCTCTCCCTGACGTTTCTGAAGTCCTTATTACGGGCTTCCGAAGCTTCTTCAGATAAGGTACCTAAAACGAATAAGTACATACATTTTAATTTCAAAACGCAATCGAGTCAAATAATACATCAAACTATATTTATTTTTTACTTACCGATTGGCAAAACACCAAAGTGGTTACAGATGTCTGCACCGTGCATTAGAAGTTTATGTACACTAACTGGCATGTAGTACCACGAATAGTGTTGCACGTACATATCAGCTGTTTCTCTACAGTATCTTCTAAATTTTTCACAGTCAATGTTTTTGCCTGATGATATGGCTTGTAGAATAACGGAAAATCTGAAAATCAGATTTTCGTCAATTCCCGTTATTCTGGAAGATCTTTTGTAATCTTGGAAAAAGCGCCTCGCTGTATTCCCGTCGTTTGTAGTTCCAAAACCCTAAAATGGGAAAACAATACTGTAATATACAATACATAGAGATATAATTCACAAACAACATAAAGAGAGCGAAAATTAAATACATACCTGTTTGACTATATCAATCAGCATTCCAGTTTGCTCACGAAACTCTTGCTGTGTGGTATTTTTTTTAGCTTGTTTCAAAGCCTTATGTTCGCCGCGAGCAGTCCATCGTTGAAAATCCAGATTATACCGCACGCAGCACCGAATCTTCATATGCAGTGAAGAAATTCCTTGTTTGTAAATTTCTTCACGAAGTGGTTTAGAAGTCAAAGCGTCTAAATTATTCATCTCACACGGTTTTGCCAAGCAAATGGGACACGTTGCATATGATGGTACTCCAGCAATAATATTGGCCACTTTTCCATCAATCATGGTCATATGCAATTTATGTGATACAATAATATTTCCACACTGTGTAGATATTCGTTCATCAATTTGTTTTTTCATCTCAGACTCTTCAGACTTTATAAAGTCAGCTGTCTCCGAAGTGAAAGTGAACTTCACTGGTCGACAGTATATAGCAGCATCGATATAGGAACTTTGTTGCCTAAGTCCACTAATTTTCAGTATGGGCCCACTGTGCGGCGGCGCGGCGGCGTTTAGCATTTTAAAGAGAGACCTTACATCAACACATCTAAAACTTTCTACATTGACCAACGACCCTTTTACTTAGTACCCCATCAAACTCGTTACGAAGGCCAATGCTTGCAATCACTTCGTAACCTACAGTGCAGATACCATTAAAACTAATTCTCCTATACAGCGCTCATTGTTCTACGAGTAATCCTTAGTCTAAATACCCCAAACGTCAGATAAAACTCAACCTTATGCCTTGGGCCTAAAGTTAGTTATAGAACGGTCATTGTATACTATATGGTACTGATCACGTTTCCCGCTTAGTCTCCTAATTGGTGTGAGAGATAGGTGTAACAGAACGTGTAATGTGTTTAGGATAAGTGGCGTCATTACGTGTAGCAGCTACGTCTCATTGTTCGTGGATTACTGATAATCAGCTGATTATAACCTGTAATGGGGTAACGGTGAAATTGACAAGCTGAGGTATTCGTATTTGGTGAGAATGTTAAGGCCTAAAGTCCCAAGTCTAATTCCTCGCTTAGTATTATCGCCTTAGTATTATGGTAGGGACCAAGTAGCTCTTCGTACAAAAGTGGCACTAAGGGATGTAACGACTTACCCATAATGAGTGCAGTTGGGGGTTAAATGAGATAAACCTTCCGAAAATCCTAAAGTGGGTCGTATGGACGTTAGCTATTAAAGACAATGCCCATGTAACTATTAATAGGGATCCATTGTTAGGGGCCAGGCTGTTACTTTTGGGGAAATTGCGTACTTCTTTCGCAGATTTCAAAAATTGATTAACCGGCTCTTAAGATCTCATTAAACAATTTTTAGACACACAATGTCCCACTGCTGGGACACAAGCCTCCTCTCAGTGAGAGGGAGTGGGCCGTAATCCACCACGCAGGCCCAGTGCGGGTTGGTAGATGTCACATGTCTTCGATTTTTTCTAGGACATGCCGTTATCGTCACGATGTTTTTCTTCACCGTTTTGAGGGCAGTGGTGATGAAATTATTTACACAAAGTAAAGCACCTGGCTGGGTGGAACCTACGACCTAGAACTCATAAGTCGCGGCCGTTACCACTGCGCCACCACTGTTCTAAAATCCATAGTCAAATAAACAATAGTCATACATTAAAAAAATAATTTAGAAATATAAATTAAGAAAGGAACGCCTGGCGCGTTAATTGCATAACACACTTGCAATGCATTAGCAATGACGTGCCTTTTGACAATTCAACAATATTCATTGCGTTATTTCCAGGTATATTTAAAAAAAATTGTGGCCCCTAATTTGTTTCGTACCTACTTTTGGTTTCGTTTTGTTGGCTAATTTCGTGTAAGTATATTTAAAAATATTATTTCATAATTTTTGAGTAAATTTCTTTTTGAAGTCGTTTTTATTTGTTTTTTATTTATATACTTACATAATATTAATACATATTTTAGTGTTAGCTTGTACAATGTATTTAAGTATTTTTCACTGTAAATAATGAAACGGTTGAAAGTATTTACTTCAATAGCTTTCTATTAAAGTGATAATTATTAATGTTAAAAAAACCATCCGAGTATCGGACCACGCACAATGAAGGGTTCTGTAGTTGGGATGTTTTCATCCATAAAACAAACTTAACATTGTAATACATAATTTCAAGTACAATGTTAAGTTTGTCTCCATACATCGATGGACGTCACTGTAAATCCTCCAACTGCAAACGTAAGTTTGTAATAGCAAAAAAAAATATGGGATAGAACAACAAATTAATGATTTACGGTCTTTTTCCTTCGTTTGTGCTGTAAGACCTTGCTTCTTGTCAAATTTCATGATTCTAGAATCCTACCCCCCCCCCCCCCAGTCCCGTTATCCTTATAGTCAATCAAAACGTATTTTATATTAATCATAACTTGATACCTCCACGCGTTCCTGAGAAAATGGGTCTTGTCAGACTGACAGACAGACGGATAACGAAGTGATCCTATACGGGTTCCGTTTTTATATGGCGTTTTATATTCCGTTTTGGGTATGGAACCCAAAAAGAATGAATAATGAATTTCCATAAAAATTATTCGGACTGTGATAAAGATGTGTTACTTAATTTGGGTGCCGCTATCCCAATCATTGTTAACAACATTCAAAACTTCAATGAATCAATTAATAAATAAATAAAAAATTACAAAAAAACAACCAATTTCCATAAAAACACTACAAAGTGAAAAATAACTTTAATTTCGGAAGTCGGTGTCTTTGGATCTGTATTTTAGTTTTATGCCACCGACTTAAATTAAAGTAATTTTTCACTTTGTAGTGTTTTTTTGGAAGTTGGTTATTTTTTTTTGTAAAACGTTTTTTATTTTTCACTTTTTAGTGCCAAAAAAGAATTTTCCAAATCGGTTCATAAATTACGGAGGTATGCGCGAACATAAAACGCAATGCAGAGTAAACGAAAAGATCGTTAATGTAGACAATGTAGATACATTTTTAGATGTTTGTTGATTTTTCAAAAACCGCTTTCGATAAAATTTTCATGGGACCATTTGGGAAGTATATCCTTTCCAACAAAAAAATAATTTTTCAAATCGGTTGGCAAGCTACGGAGTTATTATTATTATCATTTATTTCGGGCCTCGCCCATAGTGTTAGTAACAATGATCTTTAAAAAAATTGTGTTAGTAGAAAATACATGTTTATTTAGTGTGGAGTTTCATACAATGTCGCAGCATTGGAGACTCCCATCTATCTGCGAATAAACTCAAGATAGTGTTGGTACTGCCGCGGAGACGAGCAAGCAGAGAAGCGCTTCTTTTCCGTATGATGGCCGCAAAACCATCTGTATGCCTTTCCGCAAACATCCTTGACGCGCTACATCGCCATGGCAGCCCCAACAGTATCCTGAGTGCGTTATTGTACTGAACACGCAGATCGCTATATGCACGCAAACTATAACTAGTCCACAGGCTGCACGTGTAAAAAGACGAGCAAAATGATTTAAACAAAGTAATCTTGACCGCCTCTGTACATCGTGCAAACCTGCGCGCCAGCATGTTACAGCGTACCGACAGCGATCTACGTTCCCTGTCAATGTCCTTGTTATCTTTCAATTCATCGTTAACCCAGTGACCCAAGTACTTAAAATTGTTCACCCTATTTTTATGCGCGAACAAACATAAAAAAAAAAATACAAACATCAGAATTGAGAACCTCCTCCTTTTTTAGAAGTCGGTTAAAAATACACCTTACCGTATGCGAACCCTTCAATCAGTCGAGGAATAGGGCTGGCAGTCCGCTTTAATCTCGGAATCCCGGGATCCCGGCTACTGGGCTAATTGAACGTCTCCTTTATCGAGCTATTGTGCACGTAATTGGAAATGTCAAAGCTAGCGTAAGCAGCAATATGAGTATTTTCTCTTGTTTAGTTATAACAGGGGTCTGGGAAAGACATTGTGACAAGAAACGTAATTGTTAAACGTAAATAAGCAGTTTTTGCAAGGAAATAAGAGGTCTTTTGTAACATTAGTGTCATTCGTTTACAGTAAGGACTTGCCTGGAATTAGTTTCGGTTTTTTGCTCGCAAAACTTGGTACGCGAAAATACGTGTTCCATATTATGTTACATTGCAATAATAATACTTGGGAAGAGTGGGTATAGTATACGGTCTACTTTCAATTTGTTGTTATTTCGTGTGTGCAACTGTTTTTCAAATCCAAATTATTTTATGGCACACTAGCTTATGCCCGTGGCCTCACCCGCGTTGATGTCCGAAAATATCCCATACTCTAAAGTACCTTATGTGTTGATCCAGGCTATAAACTGTGTGCCAAATTTCATCCAAATCCGTTCAGCCGTTTTTGCGCCAATCCGGAACATACATCCACAAAAACGGACAAAAATAAATAAATTATGTTTTCGGCATCAGACTTATTCACACCTCGTAGCAATAAAAATATTCAATGTACGGTTTTGACTACGTTACTATTTCATTATTTGTACCTATAGATAAACTTACATGGGCACTTATGAAACGTCGGGTGGAAAAATCCGGCCAAGTGCGTTTCCCACCACGCACAATAATCACACACATTCGCGCATTTATTTCAAATGGTTTGTTCCAAAGGGTTCCGCAGTTGGAATGAATTTATCCCAAGAACAAACTTAACATTGTAGTTGAAAAAAATGTTTTCTCATACATTTCAACTGCTAATGTAAGTTTGTACGCACTGGCTGAGCTGCCTCGCGCAAGCTTTAGTACGAGGTAAAAATTAGTAGAATACTTTACCGGAACTGCTGTGTTGTGTAAAATTTTGTAATTTTTGTTATTAGAATGTTCTTGCATTTCGTGAAAAACATGGAAGGATCCTTCGATCGCCACGATCTATCACTATGACCAAATTTAACATTTCTGGGATCCTAAATATCGTCATCATCACCAAAATTATTTTACTTTATTAATACACTACACTGCACTGCACTTATCGCGAGCATTCTATTCGCGAATTTATTTTGCAAACCTTTGCGCGATCATTTGTTACCCAACGAATATTCATTAGCGAAACAAACAATTTGGTGAATACGTGAATCGAAACAAGAAAAACAAATCATCCAGAAGCTGCTCGCGAACGAATGTTCGTAGCGTTACAACAGCTCGCGCAACGAATGATTGAAAAGCAAATTCACGAGGCGAATACTCGCAGTGATTATGGTCCTTTAGAAGTAAGTTAGTCTTTCTGTACCCTATATGCGTAACGCAGTTTGTATCGGAATCGGAATGATTTTGAAGTATATTGCTAATCCATTGCTTCATATGTTAGAAAAAATTGTCTGCTCAACAACGTAAATAACGCAATGAATGTTGTTGAACTGTTAAATTGAAACCGATTCCTACAGATAGTGTGTTACGCACAACAAAACCTTCGAGTTTATCAGATATATGTTTTTGTATGCACGTTTTTTTCTGTGACAAATAAAATTATTTTTCTTTCTTTATTTCTTTCATTAATTTCAGTACGTTTCCTCCACGCCTGTTTAGGAACTGAACCAAACCGCAAAAATATGGAAAACCTTTGTCTTGAAATTAAAAACTGCGTAGATACCTATGTACAGCTTTCAATTTAAATGCTATGAAACCTCACAATTTCGGGATCCCTATGTTCACTATAGTTTGATCTACAAAACCTACATGCTATATAATTACTGCATGTGTAGTATCCTCCTAGATGGAATAATCACCCAGGTGACTGTGTGTGACATACCAAAGTCACAAATTCGCCCAACAAGCGTGACAATTGTCATCATGTCCACTCTGAAACTACTTAGTCTTTCACGGTTCCCTTTAATTCGTTCGGCACAAAGCTGAGCGGAATTCCACATGACTACGTGACATACCAGCTAGCTCTTCAAGAGTGACAAGAACTCTCAGGTGTTGGAATTTGATGCTACGCCCAGTAACCAAAAGCCAGGTTCAATTCTAGGTGCTAATTAATTTATTAAATTTATGGACAAAGTCTGAAATAAATTACTAAATAAATAAAATAAAAATATATAGGTCTGTCGCGTCGGAACAGTTACCAATCCAATGTAGGTATGACATGCTTTTGTTTATTAATAATAAATATTTTATAAAAAAAAAAGCTGAAAATGATGATGCCTTAAATGTCGGTGAGAACTCTAAAGTAGATGAAGACTTTACTTAGTTTACATAGTAAACTTTAATGTTACCTTGTGGGTACATTCTGATGTTTCTCTGCCTGCTTGAAACTTTTAGACCGTAGATATTCTGGCAGTACGATAAATTACTATAATTATGTGATTGTAATCGTACTGCGTCGTATACGTAAGGTCTACAACTTTCAAGCAGCACCAAGCATCCTTTATTTTTGTTCAATCTATAATAAGGCTATCTTCGAGTCAGATCAACAGCTAGGTAACATTTGGCACAACTTGAGAAATGGCTAGGTACAAGGTATAACTGAATTAACGGAAAACTGGAAATTATTAAACAAAAATCTGTATCATTTAATTTTTTCAGTGTCTTCTGAGAATTTGAATTAATGATCTTCAGAACAGTTTTTCACAGAAATGCTTTTGATCAGTTCTCGACTTAATTTTCCGGTATCTCACGATAGTCACGATCCTTACCTTTAATACAACTTATTAACAACGACCATTCAATTTCATATTCCATTGCGTCTTTCCAATAACCTTTTTGATGACTTTCGTTAATGAAGCCATAGTCAGTGCTCAATGGACTGTACGTAAAAACTTTGTTCCCTTAAGTAAATAGCCGATGTAATGTATTATATAAATGGCCGTTAATAAAAAATAACTAGGCACTCAGTGGATTTATTTACTAGAATAACGGCATGAGATTCGCTAAACTATTGGTTAAGGCCGTCTTGTAGTGCAGTGTGTAGCCGGCTGTAACTGGCCAGCCGTTGCGAGCTCTCGAACTGCTAGATTTTGTGTACATTTGCTCCATAGAAAAAAATAGTAAGGAAATTATAAAATGTGTTCTCACCAAGTACTAAAAAACAATAAGGCCTATCTTTTGGTATAACTTTTACATGGTTTAACGAAGTAATCTCTTCAAGGTACACGTTTTAAATAGTGATTTAGTGTCATCTTTGTGATTTTTTTTTATCGAGCCAATTAATTTAATTCATGTTTCTATCTTCACACAGTGCTTGATAATATGTTCAATTTTCTTAAAATATTTCTTTTTGCGCAAAATTTAGTTTTTGCTAGATTTACAGAGGTTTAAAAAAGTTAAAAAGTACTGCAACCTCGCCTTAACCTTCGCCAAAACTAAACTTTAACGGCACCGCAGATAGTTATTCTTGCTTTTCTTCCTTCAATATAAAAATAACTACTAGGTATAGCACTAGACTACTAACTTCTTTTATAAAATATAATACACTCCTTTGCAAAAAAACGGGCACCTTACAGTCATTGGCTTTTTTATGGATAATATTATTAATATTTTTAGTATGACATAGCATAAATATGACTAGAAATTTCTTATTATCAATGAGAATATAGTTTTTAACACTTGAATCGGTGTTTTAGTCAATGTTAGCAGAGACCCGTGTTAAAATGGTCATTTTTATCGGTATAATGAAATTAAGATTACGAGTATTTTTATGGTATTTCAATAAAAAAAGACATTAAACATAAAAAATAATAACGAGTATGACTTCCCTTGCAGCGATTACGCCAGCGTCTTGGTATGCTTTCCACCAGGCTTTTGATGGTGTTCTGTGGAATGTGTTCCCACTCAGCCGAGATCACACGTTTAAGCTCCCTGATGTTTTGTGGAAGTGGTTGGACAGATCGTACTCGCCTTTTTAGGAGGTCCCAGACGTGCTCAATGGGGTTAAGGCCAGGGCTCCGCGCTGGCCAATCCAAACGACGAATACCGACCTTTTTGATATAAGCATCTACGTCGCCAGAACGGTGGGCCCGAGCATTATCGTCCATGTAAATGGCATCTTCACCAATTACAGTCAGTGCGGGTTGTGCATGTTGACAAAGGATTTCTGTTATGTACCTTTGCGCACTTAATGAGCCATTTTCAATTAATACTATCTCGGTACTATAGCTGGAAGTGACGCCCGCCCAAAACATAATGGACCCTCCACCATTTCTTCAAAACACACGTCTTCGTAAGACTCGCCGACGTCGCTCATCGGCGAAGAGTACGCTACTGCAGTGTGCTCACGGAGTAACTTGGGGGCCCACGCCAGTAGTCGACTGCTTATATCAGCCGCTAAAAGCCTCCTCCTTACTGTCCATAGGCTAACTTGTGCTCCTCGTACCTCTTCAAGGTTTATTTTGAGGTCAATGCATCTGCACTTGCGGCTCCTCAGCGCCTGAGTCACTAAAAAGCGGTCGTCTCATGGTTGTGTGCAACGTTTTCTCCCAGAACCATGCCTTCTCTGAACGGAACCTGTCTCTTGTTATCGAGTCCAGGTTCTTTGGACGGTGGAACGACTCACGTTTAACCACTGTGAGACGTAACATTGGCTACACCACTCTTCCAGCTGTGCTATAATTTTACTAGCTCTTATTGCTTTTTCTGCCATTAGGTACAATCGACACAAAGATATCTGTTTTAAGTCACAATAAGGCAGGATTATACGACAAACATAAATTATTCTACTAAAAATAACGAGAACTTCGTTTTAGTTGCCTGATAACCTTTTTACCGCAAACCCACGAAAAGTAAGTAAAAAGTCACAAACTGAAAAAAAAAGGATTATTATTTGTTTATACAAAAGTTACGAATTTGGAATTAACTTTTTTTCATACCCAGACTCTTTATTAAGTGCCAGTAAGCTAGTTTGGCTATTAAAACCTCTTTAGAACTAAATAAATGATTACCAATAATGTAGAAAAACCAAACCCGCGGGTTTTTTTTTTAAAGAGTTGATTCTGTCATCGGTATCAATATCATTGCAGAAAACAAAGATCGCAACACAATCCAACTCTACCATACATCCGTAGGCACCGATCATCTAACCTCTGTTTGCCATAATCTAGGAGCCGAACATAATCCTCCCAAGTTATAAATACGACTAGATACCTTTTAATTCGCGGTCCCAACTCAATGAACCGTCAACAATTATTTTACGTCATAGTCCTTCGACAAATAGCCCGCCCATTGCCACTTCAGGCGTTAGACTTTAAAAATAGGGTTGCCTAAGCTGTGTAGGACATTATGGAAGAGCTAAGCATGCATACGTGATTATGATCCACACACGCATTACACTTAGGCACTCCTGAAACGCCTACAGTGGCAAACCATGTACAGAAACGTACTTTAGGTATATTTATCTTTCAGTACCTCATTTGGAGTGGACAAACATAGACGTCCGTTTATAAAAAAAGTTTGCTTTTATCAACAAGGCCTTTGAGTTGCTGTTCTAATAAATTTTATTGATTCCACGTAATTGATTCGTTCGGAAACTGTGAAGGCTGTGTTCAATTCATGAGATATTGTTACCGAATAAAACAACTATATTGTCCATTTTTTACTAAGTTTTTCAAATAAATATACACACACACATAACATCACGCCTGTAATCCCAGAAGGGTTATGCAGAAGTGTACCTATAGTACACCCACGTTTCGCCAGTTATGTTTTAGTCCCATGTAATAGGGGGCGAGCCTATTGCCATCAACCGGGCACACATCCAGACTCCGGGCTGCCACTGAGAAATTAAACAGAAAAAAAAATAAGTGCGAAAAAAACACATACGAGTAATACCTATTATAAACCCATGCCCCTACCTAACCTACCTTTGATCCCCGTCTGCATGGTTGTTCATACAAATGCACTTCGCAATCTATCATCGAAAATACGAATGCGGTGTGATGAGGTCTAATATAGAGCTTAACTTAACACCATGGATTTACTTGCCTATTTTATATTACCTTATATTTACAAAATGATGAATTAACAACTCTATGCAATTCCATAAAGCTTTTCAAAACTTTTGAGTGACAACGTGCTAATTTGGAAACACAAAGATTACCGAAACGGACCTTTTCTGGTTTACCTAGGTATTTTTAAATATGGAATATTTATGAATCCACTCGAGGCTAATAAATCGCTACAGCTTATGAAATAGACTAACTACCAGCCCTTTGAGTGTTGAGGGCTTTGATTGATATTAAACGGCAACTCTTGGTAATATTTTTTGCGTCGACAATTTACAGGTATCGTTATGTGCACGACACGTGTATTACCGACACCGGACGTCATTAACGGGGTGGTAATTAATCCCGGCAACGAATCCCGCCGTTCCTGGAATCCGACATGAATCTCTTGAGTTTCTTATTTTTATATTTCCGTATTGTCCCCGTGGCGACCTAGTAAATAAATAAGTGTAGAGACTGAACTGAACTCATAGTAAAGTAAGCTAGGGCTCCTGTTTGACAGGAAAAGTGCCTGGGCTTGAAATATATTGTTCTAACCGAAAAACCAATTTGCACTTTAAGCCCAACCTCGAGCACCAATTCATCGATCAAAATCTATTGGCAGTTTCAGTAAAGCTTTCCTCAATAAATTCCATTTAAAGTAACAAGGCTCTTACTAACACAAAGGTTTTGTGAACTTTTGTCAGTAGGTAGGTAAACTAGGTAGCTCAAAATACAAACAAAACAAAGGGAACAATCTTTATGAGATCTTTTCTACTACCGCTACAGAAGGCTTTGTTAACTGAAAATGCAAATTCCAGCTTTTTCCCATTATCTTTTGGACAAAATCCTTGTGCAAAATGCAAGCAAGAAAACTTGTAAACTATGTTCATTGCTAACAACTTTTTAGCAGGCTTTGTTTTTTTTTTTAAGTTTTATACCCGCTAAAGTGAATTGTTGGAAGTTTTAAAAGCACATCGTCGACACAATATATTAGGAAAATAGTACCATGATAAAAGAGAGTGAAAATGAAAATCTGGCAAAGAATGTATGTGGGGTTACATTCTTTGCCAGATTTTCATTTTCACTCTCTTTTATCATGGTACTATTTTCCTCCTCCTCCTTTCCAGAGTTTCATTTTATATTTTTTATTATGCACCGTACCACTGACTTGGCCATAGATTAATTTGCGCCTTACATTATTATATTAACGTCTAAAGGGTAGACTGCATTATGTTAACACAAGAACTGTGCTACTTTCATAGAAAATATATTTTTATTTTATCTATGCCTGACTGTTTAAGAGCCGATAATTTGATCGTTGATTTTTATAATTTGATTACCTATGCTTAATCTAAAATACGGCACAAAAACGCTTACAACACAAACCCGTTAATAAGATCTAAGCGTAGTTAAGAGCGGCCAACCCGACTACTTTTCATACAAACGCTCCTACGTGATTATGGCGTTGTAACACATCTTTCTTTGAAATTTTTGAACCAATAGGTATCTTGTGCACCATATCTAGGTTTCTTTGCAAGCAAAAAATATTTTTTTGTAATAAAAATTCAGTATAAGCCTACAAAAATCTGCTTTTTTGCACAAATTTTACCTGAACTTCGGCCATTCGTAATGTACTCATAAATTATAAATGTTAAGAAAACATTGCGATAGAAAAATGTAATCGAAATTCTAAATGACCAACATTTATTTCACAAACTGGTAAGGCTTACTCAAAAACACGTATTTCCTGGAACAAGTTTTATGAAAATTCCGCACATTATTTTTCGTTCAATGTTATCGCGTTCTCACTCGTTTGTTAATAGTTTTCACTTGCGCTGGATGAAACAACAAACTTTTCGACCATGCTCGCGTTGACTTTAGACGGATCGGGAAGGGCCCTCTTAATTTCCTCACAGCATAACCTTCTGGAATTCCAACTAGTTATTTACCCACCTCCCCGCAATGCTTATTTATTTATTTATTTAGGATCGCCAACAAAAGATGTACACAATACATGACATAAATAAAGAGTTCCATCAGGTAATAAGTAAGTGTACTCCTTCACTTATAGGAGACCACAACATGCACAAATTTAAACAAGTAAGCTAACAAAGTTAAAATTAGGAAAAGTTAATTAATAGAAACAAAACGTAAAAAAAAATTAAAAAAAATTACAAGAAGATATAACCTTTAGATATTGGTACACAACTTAAATCCACTAAGAGTTTCTTGTATTTAGACAGAGACTCGCAGATGTCTAAATTCGTAGTTTTAGATAACACGTTGTATTGCCTACAAAGTCTTGGCACAGCGGCGTAATGACCGAGGTTAGTTTTTGAGCCATGGATGTAAAATAAATCAAAAGTGTTGGGCCTGGGAATTCGCGTCGGAATTTTAATATCTAATGAGCTCAAAAGTTCACTGCAATCTATGGTTCCACTTAATATTTTATGACGGATGATGCAATCCAGTTTCTTCCTACGACTGGTTAGTGTCTCCATGTGATAGTGCTTCAACCTGTCAGCGTAGCTAGTGAGTTGTTTAGCCAAGTGATCTCCGTAGCTCAGATGGTAAAGGAACCGCTTTTGAACACTCTCTAGGCGCTTGGAGTAAACCTCATAATGCGGATTCCATACCACAGAACTATATTCTAGGATTGGACGGACTAAAGTGTTGAAAAGCTTTATTTTTGTAGCGGGTCTTTTAAATTCCTTACTATTTCGCAAAACAAATTCCAGTACCCTAAAAGATCAAGAGACAATATTCAGGATATGCACATCGAACTTTAGCGCTTGATCAAGTTGAACTCCCAGGTCGCGAATTATGCACAGTTTTTTTACTTCAACTTTTTTGTTGCGAGTGAACTGGATGTAGTGACATTTACTGATATTCAAAAGCATTTTGTTTACTTTACACCAGTCTACAAGTCTGTTAATGTCGTCTTGAAGCATTTTGGAGTCTAAGTTACACCGAATTGGCTTCATTAACTTTAAGTCGTCGGCAAACAAATAAAAATGGGAGTGTTTGAAGCACTTGGTTATGTCATTAATAAAAACATTAAAAAGAATCGGCCCCAAATGCGAACCTTGCGGGATTCCAGAGGTTGCTAGATAGCTTTCAGAGAAATGACCGTTCGCCACCACTATTGATTCTCTCTTTTCTACGTAAGATTTAAACCACCCTATCAACGTTCCACCCACACCCAGTTGAGCCAATTTTTTAATAAGATTGAAGATTGTCAGAATGCTTAAAGTATTGGATGCGAGGCTTTTGGCTACTTTGTATGTTTTTTTTTTTTTACTTATTTTGTTGTACTGTGCGTTTTGTTTGTGCAGAATAAATAATTTTTCTTTTTTCTTTTTTTAAGAATGCAATGATCGAATGCCTTGCTAAAATCAGTATAGATTGCGTCCACTGGAATACGATTGTCAAGGCACTTAGACAACCTGCCAGGGTTGCGAGTTTGTCCGAAAGGGATATCGTGGCCCTGGCACAAAAAACAAAAAAAAAAAAGCCACTTAGACAAAGTCGACGTGAAACATAGTAAGTTAGTATTGGTCGATCTAGATTTAACGAAACCATTTTGATATTCAGTAATGTGTTCTTTAAGGTAGATGTTTGCTAACAAGTTTTTCGAATATTTTCCCAAATGTAACTAGTAATGATATTGGTCTATAATTAGCTTCTAAATGCTTTTCCCCCGATTTAAATATGGGTATGACGAGAGCTTCTTTCCAGGTCTCTGGAAAGATACCATCGTGTAAAGATCTATTGAAGATTATTTGTAAGGGCAATACTAAGGCCTTAGAACAGCGTTTAATAAATATAGAAGGAATACCATCGCTACCCGCGCCCTTAGTTTCGTGCTCATAGTTTCATGCTCATAGTTTCTAACAATTCCTGCCAAACAAAACTCATTTTGGAAGCTACAGCCTCAAATTTTCAGCCGAAGCGCGACGCGACGTACGGATTAATAGTAGAACTTAACACAATAGTGAGATTAATTGTATTCCCAGGTAGAGTGGAGGCGGCGTCGAACTGGCGACCTTCCAAAGTGAAGGTAATTTGTCAAACGTGCTTCCGCTCCGGACTAATTATCAAGGTATCGGCGCCTGACATGAGGGCTGGTTAAGGTACAGTGGATTTGAAATTGGAACGTTTGGCGTATTGGCAGCGTTCCATTTGAATTTATTTAGTTAGCGGTTTTTTTTTTGTGGCGGAAATATAAGTATTGGCGTATTGGGTATCTTCGACATTTTCTTTTCAGTATTTCCTATAAATTATTTAAATGAATAATCTATCAAGCTGTCTAGGCTACAGAGCGAACCAAAGACAGAAACATACATACATACTCTCGAAAACATTGCTCTCCTTCTGGGGCAGTCGGGTAAAAACTTAAAACTTTTTGGCACGGCGGTCCTTAACGCGGCTTAAGGTAGGAGTTGACTGGTAGAAATCGTCACGTAAGGAAAAAGCATTATGCCTGCCCTCCATGCGACTTTCCCTCTCTCTCTGTCTCTTTCTATTATATACGAGTGTGTGTGCACGTGCGAGTATTGCGTGAGGAACTTTGTTCCTGACGGGGTCCCCCGGCCGCACTTGTATTGCGTGAGGAACTTTGTTCCTGACGGGGTCCCCCGGCCGCACTTGTATTGCGTGAGGAACTTTGTTCCTGACGGGGTCCCCCGGCCGCACTTGTATTGCGTGAGGAACTTTGTTCCTGACGGGGTCCCCCGGCCGCACTTGTATTGCGTGAGGAACTTTGTTCCTGACGGGGTCCCCCGGCCGCACTTGTATTGCGTGAGGAACTTTGTTCCTGACGGGGTCCCCCGGCCGCACTTGTATTGCGTGAGGAACTTTATCCTGACGGGGTCCCCCGGCCGCACTTGTATTGCGTGAGGAACTTTGTTCCTGACGGGGTCCCCCGGCCGCACTTGTATTGCGTGAGGAACTTTGTTCCTGACGGGGTCCCCCGGCCGCACTTGTATTGCGTGAGGAACTTTGTTCCTGACGGGGTCCCCCGGCCGCACTTGTATTGCGTGAGGAACTTTGTTCCTGACGGGGTCCCCCGGCCGCACTTGTATTGCGTGAGGAACTTTGTTCCTGACGGGGTCCCCCGGCCGCACTTGTTTTTTTTTCACAACTTTTAGCTTTCTTATTTCTTTTCATTAATTTTGGTTTATTCTAATTAATTAATTTATCCACAGAAGCATATTACAACCATAAGTTCTTATTAGTGTCTTCTTTCCTTCCAATAGAGACAAGGCAGGTAACTTTAATCGTTACAAATATCAACAACTACATCTTAATGTATAATATAATCAGAAATAAATTATATTCTATTCTACATATTTCCATAAATGCAAACGACCCTATAAAAGTAAGGACATAAGCTGCGGAAATTCCTTTATTTCCTCTCTCCCTCTAGATTAGTATGGAACATATCTTCATTTGCCTTAACTTTTTTATTAAAAAAAAACGAACGCACCGTCTGCATTGGCCTTAACTGGAACGAATCCAAATTAGCGTAAAGCCGAGCTTCCGAGCTTAAGGTACGTAAGGCTGGATGCGCACTGGCGACGTGAGAGTGGCGTGATTTAAATCGCACTTTCATTTAATCCGAAATAAAAATCTTGTATTATTCTGCATTAATTTAACGCACTTATAAGGAAAAATCTCGGTATTTTTTACATCGGTACAATTGCCAAGTTTTATTAAAGAGGCGACTTTAAAAATAGAACAATTATCAGGCTTTCGTATTTAATCTAAAATTAACAATTTGAGAGGACTTCCTTTTTAGAAATCGGTGGGAACATTTAGCTAGTTGGCATCATCCCCGGGTCATTTCATTGAAAGGGCGATGTTTATTGTAGGTACTCTGAAGGAATGGTATGTTTATAACTTCTATAACTTCATTTAGTTACATACCAACTTTGTATTTTTGTTTTTTGTAAAATCGACTACCTACAGTGAATGCGTAGCACTACTGCACCATGTACAACTGGATTACCATCTGCCTGTTATTTACCAACTATGGGTATAACTATGGGTCGGCTCCCAGTCTGACCGGATGCAGCTGAATACCAGTATTTGTATGTGACACAACTGGATAACATACACAAATTCGCTGTGACATTATTCTCCTCAAGTTAGCACAAGGAAATACTAAGTAGTGACTAGGTGGTACTAAAGACAGATATGTTGAAACGTCAGGGAAATTAATTGTTAAGCAAATTGACTACCAACATAATATATTGTCCGTATCTGCTTATTCAAATTACAACTGTCATTCTCTGACAGTTGTATGAAATGGTTACACGGTGAATTGACGTAGGGTGTCAAATTTCTTAATAATTAATTTCCCTGACTGTAAGTACCTACCTCAGAACAATGCAAAGCAGTACCTACCATAATGTTTATCAGTAAGTTAGATATAAAACAATACTCGTAGTAAAAAGTTTGCGAGCACATTCGCAAGAAGCTGGCAGTATCATCACAACGGTAAATGTTTTCCCATTGTTTGTTTTATTTGTTTTAGTATAGATAATATCTATACTAAAACAAATAAAACAAACAACACACACACACCTAATTATATATAAATATTAGCACATATTATGTGCTAATATTTATATATAATTAGGTGTTTAAATTATATTATAGTTTTAATAGGTAGATATCTGTAAATCTATAAGTTTAAATAAATATTTAATCCGCAATTTTCGTAATTGCACCTACCACTGCTTGTGTCTGCACCACCTCAATTCTATTTTTTTGTAAATTTTGACGTTCTAAAGTGCCTCTTATGTGCCTATTTGAAATAAATGGTTTGACTTTGACTTTGACTTTGACTTTGATACCCAAGGGCGCCTCTGTACATTGGTTTGCTTAAAGAATTAAACAAATAAATAAAAACATTACAATCACAAGCAAGTTTTGTCGTTAGTCGCACAAGTGTGAAGCACTCCTTACGGTTCGCTACAAATGCTACAATTGGTGGAATCACGTCAAATCCTTAGCGACACTATCGTCGTTTGTCTGTTTATCTCGAAAACTATTGGCTTAGCTATTTTGCTGATAAGCTTCACATTACTACGCGAAATAACCGTTTAAGTAAAATGTTTTCTACTGGAGGTATTACTTAGACCCCAGGCCCCTTCAGAGTGGGGACTCTGTCCGCCCACCGAGTAAGCTCAGGGAAGACGGCACACAGTGGTCACGTGCCGCCTTGCCCTTGCACAGTTAGGTTTCGGGGATACCCCTTTACAGTCTCCCCGGGGATGTGCCCTAACAGGCGTTGCACAAAGGGGGGTTTCGGATCAGTCTTTTGAGAAGTAACGGTGCCTCCTTCAATGTGCTTGTGGTGACCACTGGGGTGGTTTCAGTGAGGGGGTTGATAGAAGGTTTTTCTCTCGTATCAGCACTAACTGTGTTATTATTTGGCTAGGTACCTACAGCTTTTACCATTCTAATTCAAAATATTTTATTTTCACATAAACATATATGGACACTAATTATGAAACGAAAACTAGGTGCACGGTTCCAATTCGTCGTGTCCTATGGAGAACAACCGGCATAAAACTCCACGGATTTATTCGGATACCTATGGTTCACTCAAATCCGTTCAGCTGTTTTTCGACAAAATAACTCCCGCGCCACCGTCAACCAAAATTATTTTGTTACGCGGAATTTTGAATCTGTGATAATTATCTTCTAAAGAAAAATAAAGCAAAAAAATATCCATATATGATATGTTAAAATAACCTAGGAAATAACAATGAAATTTTTATCTAATTCTCAAAAGATAAAAACGGTTACTCTGGGTCATCCTTAGAAGAAAGACATAAATTATGCTATCTCGAACTTTTTAAGATGCAATCCTTCAAGGATTGTACATCTTAAAAAGTTCGAGTAGGATGACATACATTATAATTATGTATCTCGTACGGTTTACGCGGCTCATGCCAGTAAAGCTCCCAGGGGCCCTAGTCTGCTATTTTTATAAATTCAGTCATTCCAACACGATCCCATTGTCATGCCATTGTCATTTTGCTAAAAATTCGTAATCTGGTAAATTCATAATGGTCGGTCAATGTTCTCGTAATATAATTGTGTTATTATAATGGCATTGTCATATTGCCATTATTATAAAACCCATTAGTAGAAATGTCATTCATTTGTCATTATGTACGAGATTACCAATATATGCAATTTCTTTCAATGTAGTGTCAGTGGCCGACCATTGGAAATTCATAATGACGCCATTATAATAGTAGATTACCAAACTTGTCAAAATCAACAATTATGTAATCAATGATCGACCATTCTGACACTATTATAATAGCAGACTTGAGGCCCAGTTGGCATGATTTTTTTCCGTCTATTGGTGAAAACCGTTTGAAAATCCGTTCCGTAGTTTTTGAGTTTATCGCGTGCAGACAGACAGACGTGGCGCGGCGGGGGACTTTGCTTTATAATTTGTAAGGATGAGCCTGTTGTGTCCCACTGCAAGCATAGGACTGCCTTCCTACTTTCCATGTTTCATAGTTATACTCGTACTTTTCGTAACCGTTTGGCTGTAGACCCTCGCTCGGAGATTATTATCCCCGAACCAAGGGTTGCTATTTAAAAACAAAAGTTTTCAAATTACACTGTTAATATGTATAGGAGGATAGACAGTAAAGGCCAGTCACTAAGTACCTACAAAATGGTCAACAAATCTATGGATCTATGAGTCTACAAGACCGAAAACGCTCTCACATTCACAAAACCATGCTAACAATTTTTTTGCTATGTTAAACATACAGCGCCTTAAATTCTCCGGCAAAGCAAAATGTATGCTTATTATTATAGAACAAGAATAGAAGAGAAGAAGAACACCTTATACTTTTGTCCCTACTACTTATTCTTTCACATAATTATTAATCTCATATAACACGATATATCATGTGTTGCGTGTGTTTAATTAAAATTTTATGGTTCAATCTGTCCGTCGTTAAAAATATTTGGTAGTACATCATTTTCTGCTGTAAAGACTCAGGCACGACGCGACGGTGCAACACTATTCTGCTAGAACCATTTCCACGAAGTTTTCATAGAAATTGTTCTACTAGAGTTGCGGGTCTGTCTGTCTGCGGGAGCCTTTACTACATTTAATATAGAGCTGTTCTTCATAGTTATCTTGTACATTGCGACTTTAGTATTTGTTAGACATGATTTGGTTTTGTTTATTTGTCCACTGCGTAGTGGAACGTAGATAGTTAGGGGTCGTCAGAAGCCCGAAAGTCTGACAACCAGTCTTACCAAGGGGTAAGTACCGTATTACCCAGGAACTGGGTTGTGGTGTCTTGTCCGTTCTTCTCCATAGGAACCTACTATTTGGAATGAGTAACTAGCTTCATATTTGTAACTGACCGACTTGTTGACAATTCAAAAGTGCCTGTAAATGGTTTAATTTAAATAAATGCTTTGAGTTTAAGTTTGGAGGTCAGGTAGGCAGTCGCTCCATATTAAATACTGGTATTCAGCTGCATCCGGTTAGACTGGAAGCCGACCCCAACATAGTTGGGAAAAGGCTAAGCAGATGATGTAGTGGAATGCATTAATAATGAATCCATTGCAGTCCTATTCCCAAAAGCCCAAAAAAGGCTATCCGAAAGGCTAGCCAGAAAAGGCCATCGAAGCGGTTTAAATAGGAAAATGAATGCTCAAACTCACTTAAATCCTGTTTGGAGCTGGTAAAAGAGCTTCGGAACAGTATGGTGAAGTACTATTATACCACCATTGCTACTTGCCACCTAGCAGAGTAGCAACATTGCTGTATCTTGGCTGGGTTCAGGTAACAGAGCACGAACGCGCTCACTAAACGTAATGTAAATACGTAAATACAAACGATTTTTAAATTAAAAATATATACTCGTTTTACACAAAATATTAAGTTAGTTTTAATACTTGATCCATATCGTATGGGTGAAAGGTACCTACTAATTTTATCCTTGTCGCAAAATTTTAAACCAAATTGCTATAGAATAGTAGTATTTTCGATTGAAAATCATTCGAATTTACGTTACGTTTACGTCTAGGGCCTCTTATCATGATTAGTTAGGTAACTAGAACGTTACTTTGTAAAACGATAAAAAAAACCGGCCAAGTGCGTGTCGGACCACGCCCAATGAAGGGTTCCGTAGTTAGGATGATTTTATCCCTAAAACAAACTTAACATTGTATTTGAAAAACATGTTCTCCCATACATCGATATACGCCACGGTCAATTATCCAACTGAAAATTTAAGTTTTGTAATCACAAAAAATGTTTTTTTTATGTGATAAAACTACAAATAAACAGTTTTCAGACTTATTCCTTTACTTGTGCTGTGAGATCTTGCTTCTGCCCAAATTTCATGATTCTAGGTCAACGGGAAGTACCCTATAGGTTTTGATTTATGTGCGAGATATTCGCAATTTTTTTTTATGTGATAAAACTACATAGTTACAATTTTAGGACGTTTTCCTATACTTGTGCTGTAATACCTTGCTTCTTGCCAAATTTCATGATTCTATTCTATAGGTTTTGATTTATTTACGAGTATCTAAATATGTCGCAATAATGTCGCTTATATCGCCGTATTTTTTTATTGCGTTGACTTGGAACCTTGATTTTTTTAGAGCTTCAAGGGACCATACACCTACGTATTTGATATTAATTTCAACTTGATACGTTTACGCGTTCCTGAGAAAAATGGTCTTGACAGACTGACAGACAGACAGACGGACAACGAAGTGATCCTATAAGGGTTCCGTTTTTTCCTTTTGAGGTACGGAACCCTAAAAACACATAAATTTTCTGTTTTGCCTTGTCATTACTTGCCTAGCTCCGCCAATATTCCTTTACTAACTAACCTCCATAATCTTGATAAACACTAGTTTCTCATAATTTTCCGCTTCTCAAATAACATAATTTTCTAAACGGGCGCCTGTAATATTGAAACTCGTGCAGCTGAGACGTGCGTCATTAAACTACAGTTACCTACACTAAATTACTAAGTAACAATTTTATTAGTGCGGCCATGAAAACCGAAAATATCCATCGTTGAAAGTGTAGGCGTAGAAATGAAATAAATCCGCATATAAATCCACATATAGCACACATACATAACGTAATAAATATTTATTACGTATAACGTAAAAAAAGTAAAAATATTATATAAAAAATATTATTATCATCGGAAATATTTATGGTATTGTATAGACAATATCATAAATATTTCACTCCACATTCACATTACACACACACACAAATCATAGAGTAGAGGCGTAGATACCACGCAGACGCTGCGTAAATTCAAAAGCAGTCCTCGTCGCATAGACGCCACGCGAAAAGTAATTACCATAATTGTTGGCGTTTCAGGACACTGTGATATAAAAGAACATTCTAAAATATTGTGCCAACATCAGGACATTTTAGACTTTTTAAGAACTAGCGATGCACGCGGCGTCGCTCACGTGACTTCGTATTCTTTTGACTTTATGTACAAATCAACGGAAGTTATAATATTATCCAGATATAAATTAATGCTAATAAATAATTCATGATCATTTAAAACTAATATTATAGGTACGAGTATTTTGCCGCAGTCCACATTCTAGAGGCATCGCAGCTGCGTTAGTTGGATTTTGTCATACCAAGTTAGGAAAATAGGTACGTAATTTGGGTTTAATGCCGTTTGAACACCCGTAAATGCTACGTACCTACGCTCATAATCCCAGGGGATTCGATTGAGCCCAGCTAAAGGTAACGCTCTTTAGACGATGGCATTTATACTTATACTGTGTGGGTAGCAGGCGAACTTAGATCGAACTAAGTGTTCGATTCAAGGAAAGGATTTTATATTTTTTATTTTTATGTGAAACAATGAATTAGAAATATTCTCCAAAATCATTCAGATTGAGATTGGTATGAAATATTACGCAATTAGGGTCGTGTTGTCCATCAGGAATTTCTCAGTAACAGCCCGGAATCAAAACTTGTGCTTGGAGACATGTGACTTAACAAAAATCTGCCCAGCGTTTTACCAACCATGTTGGAGTCGACTGCCAGTCTAACCGGACGCAGATAAATACCAGTATTTTACATGGAGGGACTGTCTATCTGACCTCCACAACCAAGTTAGTGGGTAATACGATAACCCTTGGTAAGAATGGTTGTCTGACTTTTGGGCTTCTGACTACACGTAATGACTGCCAAAGATCTACGAATGACAGCCGGGACCAACGCGGCTTTACATAACTGTGCAAAATGTGGGTAGGTATTCTGTGCACCTCTGATGTAGGCACGCTGTGAAGTGTCAAATCAATCTATTCCATTCTTTTTATTTTATTTTTATTTAAATTGAACAACAAACAGCTACATAAAACATAGGCACAAGAAATACACAAAACATATAAGACAATATTGCAGCCCACAACGCTGTTCACAGATTAATTATAGGATACAATACAGTGAAAATAATCACTAGGGTTACATATCCTAGATTTAATTTTATTCTAACTCATTAAATTAACTATTGTGTTTAAGATTTATAGGTATTTGTATATAATAAACAAGAAATGTTACAAAAAAATAATAAATATTCAAGAAAGCTCCTTAAGTATAAGACTTTTAAATCTATAGGGAGCACATGCAAAAATGTCTATATTTTCAAAAGTCCCATTGTAGGAATCGACCATTCTGCGAACAGGCGAACGCAAGCCAGAGTTGGACTTGCAAGTGCCCACTGAAAATAATCTGCCAGCGCGCACCTTTCGCTTGTGGACTGTCCTAGGAACCGCATAGCATATAAAAATGTTGGACAGTTCAATGCAATCATATTTATTTCTAACAATATTATATAAATTCGTGGCTTCTAAGTACTTACGTCTATTTTCAAGTGCAACACTTGAAAATAGAAACAAATCTTGGTGTGGCAAATAATATCCATAGCATCTTTAATGTATGGAACGCATATTTAAAATTTATTAGATAGAAATTTATATTTAACACACTATCCCTTAAATCCCATGCATAAGTTGTTAGAAGTTTGAATTTAGTCCGCCATCTTAGTGCCCGGACAGACGGCACAGGCCGCCTCGTAGTTGAAACGTGAAACATTATACGTCGTGTCGTCTATGCCCCGCGGTGATTGCACCCACCTGTTTCAAAGCCACTATTGAAACATTTTCTATAACAGCGGCCATAGAGAGCTTACCGTTATTTCTATTTGAAAATAATATGCAGAAATAATGTTCGCAGAAATTGAGATCACGTTCGTATTGTGACTTTATTTTCTTTCATGTTTGCTGCTCGTATCACGTGTTCATTTTAGAATTACGCCATTATTTTTTCAAATAGGGATGTCTGACTCAAAACATCCAAAAGGGCTGCACATCGGATCCACGATTTGTTCTTGACATCAAGTCAAGTTCAATCTCTGTAGTACAGTATTTTTGTATAACGAACGAACGACGCGCGCTTTAGTTGTGGTAACCAAGTGTTCACGCTGTAAGTGTGTGCGTGAAGACGAATCGCGTCAGCACATAACTCACACACACACATACACTTCCACTTCGCCCGCGTGTCTATCGGCACCGAGATCTCCTGCGCTTACACACACATTCACAGCCTCTTTGTACACTTAGTTACCACAAGTGAAGCGCGCGTCGCTTCGTGAGATAAAAATAGTGTAGCAACAACCACAGTAGTTTGAAAAATGGTAAATGATCAACAAACTAGCGAAAATCTTTAAATGCACTATTAAACTATCCGTCAACATTAATATAGAGGAGGATCCCTATTTTTATGTAAATTTGCATGAATATTCTGAAACAGTCACACATACAAGAAAAAACTGGCCAAGTGCGAGTCGGACTCGCGAACGAAGGGTTCCGTATCTATAAAAATGGCAAAAAAATCACGTTTGTTGTATGGGAGCCCCCCTTAAATATTTGTTTTATTTTAATTTAATTATTTATTATTAAAGAGAATATATAACTAAATATTCTGTGAATATTTCAAGCGTCTACCTGTTGCCGTTATCAATATCGAGCAAAACTTAGCAAAAAAATCACGTTTGTTGTATGGGAGCCCCCTTAAATATTTATTGTGTCTGGTTTTTAGTATTTGTTGTTATAGCGGCAACAGAAATACATAATTTGTGAAAATTTCAACTGTCTAACTATCACGGTTCATGAGATACAGCCTGGTGACAGACGGACAGACAGACAGACAGACAAACAGACGGCGGAGCCTTAGTAATAGGGTTCCCGTTTTACCCTTTGGGTACGGAACCCTAAAAATGAAACCTTAGTATATGATTTATTGGATCTTTTTCTTTCCATGTTACGTAAACGTAATATTTTCTCTCAGTGCGTTTTTTAATCGAAAATCATGTCTTTTTTAAGGATAATTATAAAAAACAAACAAGATTGTTTGGCTTTAATGTCTAAAATAAATATTCGCAGCAAGAAAATATAGTTTATTATCCACCCACCAGATATTTTTTCTCTAGATCAATTATTACTTTAGTTATAAACGAAATAAGAATTGAGACTTACGCTATTTAGTTTCGTGTTCGAACACGATCAAAGAGCGCACGCTATATTCAACTATATTACTGATGTATTAGCGTTTAGCACATAACGGACTGGCGCGGGGAGAAAGGGGCGGAGTTTGCGTGGAAAGATTTAAACTGCCTGGGGGCCGATCACGCTATTTCTCAACGTAATTACCGTTCGAACGGAACGTTTTTGGTTTTAGTTTAGTTTTGGTTTAGCTGGTGTAAGAAATGGTATCGCGCTTTTTTTTGTGAGAGTATTGTTCGATCGATCGTTCCTCCAACGTAACTTCCAAAGTAAAGCTAAATCGTTTCCGTTGAAATGATTAGCGCGATACGAAATGTGTCTAAGGTAACGTTTTGGTTGTGGTTTAGTTTAGGTATTAACGTTCAAAATTAGCGCGATCGGCCCCCAGGTCTTATTGTTCAAAAGAAATCTACCCTCTCCAAGGTGGGGTGCTAAACACGACCTTATTACAAAACAAGATTTATCTTTAGACATAGGTTTAAACCATTAAGTCAAAATTATATTCCAACAGCGTTAAAGTTCTAAATACAAAAACTGATTTAAAACCCGAGTCTATATGTCAATTTTGTATGAACAGCTTTATCCCAGTCGGAATAAGGTTCGAAATTATGGTTTAAGCTTGGACTGAAGTTAGAACTCACTTTGTAATAAGACGGATAGAATTTTGAAGACCTTTTCGAAACACATTCTCAAAATGACACGTCTTGTGAGATAATGTGAAAATGAGATTGTGTTACGAAAGATACAAGATCTTTCGTAACACAATCTCATAGAAATACATGGAAATATACCCCCACTGAAAGGGTAATGTAAGCGTTGACCCTCACAGCCCGCGGGAGCCACGTCCGGGATGCACCTACGACACATTATAGGGCACTTCCGGATTGACGCAGGGTTATAAGGTGCGGGTATCCGGTGGGAAATATAAATGTGTTATAGAAATATTATTAGTCAGCCGCTGTGCGTTGACTTTGTTCAGAGATTCATACAAGCTTTAGTTTGTTTTTCTTGTCACGGATACCTACAGAGTATTTTGATTAGTCAAATTTCTTGTTGTAGGTCATATTCACTTGCACGTTGTATGGGTTTCAGGATTGCCTAACTAGCTAGTTTCAAACCCAAACAATGGTGAAGGGCGGGCGTTTTGAGAAACAATTTTGACGGTTAAAAATGCTAATTCTCAGACTAATCTGCATAAATGATTCTTGATATTGGTTTTTCCCATAATCATGAACTTATAACGTGGTGAAAACTCAAACTGAAAGTTGATACGAACCAATGAAATAAAGAGAAATCAAGTTTTTGTTACGAGCTCGAAATCCCGTTAAATACATTCATTTAGGTTCTAAAGTTACTAAAATTAACGCCTAGTTGTACCTAATGCTATTTCCATTTCATTTACACAAAAAAAAACCAGCCAGGTGCGTGTCGGACCACACACAATGAAGGGTTCCGTAATTGGGATGAATTTATCTCAAGAACAAAGTTATAACATTGTAATTGAAAAACATTTTAACTGCAAATGTAAGTTTGTATGCACAATATTGGGAGATTTACCAAGTTGTTTTAAGACCATAGACTTCTTATAGGTTTTTGCGTAATCTTTAAGTATAGAACTATTTTCTGTATTTTTTTTTCAATTATGACTTTTTGGCTCCGTAGTTTCGGAGATTAGGGAGGAATGGTCAATTTTCATCTATTTTATTAAATAACCTTAAAATTACAAAAAATATATATAATTGAGACCCACACAGTAAGTCCTTCCATTTGATATGTCACACGGTACAGAGGCATAACCTTTTTTATTTTATTTTTGGAAGACATCCCAAAATTTACATTTTTAAATAAATACATTTTGAATATGGGGATATTCAAAATGTATTTATTTACGTAACACTTCCCTGTTTGGGTCACAGAAATTTATATGTGTACAAAATTTTAACTCAATTGGTCCATTAAATTCAGAGTAAATTAGCTGTGTCACAGCTAATTTACTCTGAATTTAATGATCTGAATCTAAATTTTAACTCAATTGGTCCATTAAATTCAGAGTAAATTAGCTGTGTCACAGCTAATTTACTCTGAATTTAATGGACCAATTGAGTTAAAATTTTGTACACATATAAATTTCTGTGACCCAAACAGGGAAGTGTTACGTAAATAAATACATTTTGAATATCCCCATATTCAAAATGTATTTATTTAAAAATGTAAATTTTGGGATGTCTTCCAAAAATAAAATAAAAAAGGTTATGCCTCTGTACCGTGTGACATATCAAATGGAAGGACTTACTGTGTGGGTCTCAAAACCCCTAAAGGATCACTCGTTTATCTGTCTGTCTATCCGTCTGTCACCAGACGGATAGACAGACAGATAAACGAGTGATCCTTTAGGGGTTTTGTTTTTCATTTGGAGCCGTAAAAATAACTTGAAAAGTAATTTCCATATTTCTATTGTTACTTTCAATATTCGACCACTTTCTAGTGCTTATTCTTGAACGTAATGGCACCCACAATAAGGCGAGGCCACTCACCGAATGTCAGGAGGGACATTATTCTTTATTCCTACCTTTATATCTTCAGTGGAGGCACTATTAGACCCTAACAATACAGTTTTGTTAGGGCCATAGATGTGGTAAGAGATGGAGGCGATACAATATAAGAATTTCACTGTAGATGTATCTTTTCATCATGGTCAGGCCGTCAGCTACAGTAGAAGTAGGCTTGGTATTCCCAGTACATTATAAGTATTGTTTTTAACTTTATTATTAGTTTAAATAACACAACATATCATCACGCCTGTAATCCACAAAGGGTTAGGCAGAGGTGTACTTATAGTACACCTACATTTCGCCTGTTATATTTAAGTCCCATGCGTATAGGGGGCGAGCGATACAAATCCAGACTCGGGGTTGTTGCTAAGAAATTCTTAATGGAAAATCCCAATAACACTTGGGCTGACCTGGGAATCGAAACCAGGACCTTATGCTCAGCAGTAGCGCTGGCGACCACTAGACCAATCAGTGAATAATTAAATTAAAAAAGCAATAATAACATAAAATCTAATAAATTGATTAACCGACACATAATATATTTAGATAATTATCACCGTTCACGTGAATATCACGATTATTAATAATTGTGCCCATCTTTTCACTGCATGAAAGTTTAAAGACACGCCACATAACTTTTAACTGTTAAAGCTCATTCGCTACCCAGACTGCCAAAACAGCTAATTCACTGAGCTCCTTAATACCAACATTATCATAGAAATACACAATCTTTTCGCTTACTAATTACTTTTATCGCCTTGACAATTATATTTAATTGTTTTAGGGTACTAAGGACCCTCTGTCTCCCTGTTGCGTGTCTCTAAGAATTTCAATAGCTAACTAAATGACGACTCTCTATTAGTCTAGTGCTGACACTTAGGGTTATATTGTTGGAGCTGAATATTACTTTTTATTATCTTCATTATTTGCCATCTTAGCCGGTTTCTAGGCTATCAAAAGTGCTCTAAATAATCATTGTGGACCTACAAAAAACGGCCATTGAATGTAACATAATATATTGACTCCGGTTCTTCATGACACCATGCTCATGAGGATAAAATTAAGACTAACAATATAAATTAATGATGAAAAATCTCTATCGAAAACTAATCAACTGGGGTCAGGCAGTAATCGCCTCATGTAAAACAGCTGCGTCTTGTTTCATTAAATAACAATATAAAAATATGGACGTTTTAAAAACTTTGACTCATTTTCAGCATTACGCATGTCCATTTCCATTCCACATCTTAGCTCCATGGATTCTCAAGCGTCTTGGTGACGGCCTCATAACGAGGGAGTGACCTTTTCGCAACATTTGCACCATGAAACTGGGCAGCTAGCTTTCAAGATATAGTGGTAGTGACCTTAGGGTGGACAATGAGCACAGCCTGCTATATAGCTTGGATTTTAGGACATTAGACGTTTAGCGGAAGAAGAGCAGTTGTGGCCCAGTGTTAAGGGCCGCGACTTACGAGTTGTCGCTCGTAGGTTCGAACCCAGACAGGCACTTTACTTTGTGTAAATTATTTCATCATCACTGCTCTCAAAAAGGAAAACATCGTGAGGAAACCAGCAGGACCTAGAACCAAAAAATTTAATTCATGTGACATCTACCAACCCGCACTGGGCCCGCATGATGAATTTCGGCCAACTCCCTGTCACCGATAGGAGGCCTGATTATGCTAGACGTTTGACGAGTTGAGAGCAGTGGTGGCCCAGTGGTAACGTCCCCGACTTACGAGTTGTAGGTCGTGGGTTCAAACCCAGGCAGGCGCTTTACTTTGTATAAATAATTTCATCACCACTGCTCTCAAACGGTGAAGGAAAACATCGTGAGGAAACCGGCATGTCCTAGAACCAAAAATTCAAAGACATGTGACATCTACCAACCCGCACTGGGCCCGCGTGGTAGATTTACAGCCCACTCCCTCTCGAAGAGAGGAGGCCTGTGTCCCAGCAGTGGGAACATTATAGGCCGATTATGTTGACGAGTGAGTTAAGAACAAAAATAAAATAGCTCTTATTTTCTTACATATTTTCACAATTAAGAGCAGTTTGGAGGCACGTTTATGTAGGTGATTTTTCATTCACACGTGAACAAAAGAAACGAGATAAAGACACTTTTGTTTCTTTTGTTCACGTGTAAATGAATAATCGTATTGGGTTTGGCGGCAATTCGTAACCCGGGGATTCTTCCCACCCCCTACGTTGCCGTTACCGTGACCGCCGCCAAAATCAGGAATAGCAATGCAGCCGGGAGGGGTTGATTTTGGCTTACCATTGGTGGATTTTCCCATAATCACCACCCTGGGCATGCGGGTTGGCGATCGCAGATCACAGCTTCTCGCACTAATGACGCTGCTGCCCGTCACTATTCTGTGCCATTTAGCCGGGAAGTTTTTGATGTTAGTTGTCAGAGCCTCGTTTGTTATTAAGCAGGGTACACCACGAGCAGGTGAGGTTGATTTGGGTCACTGAGATGGTAAGTGTGCTTATACCCACAATATTCAAAAAGCGCGGAGCTCTTGCACAATAATAGTACAATCGAATAGAGAGATATTGTGGTAGTATTATCCTGCAAGATTCTCCCAATGCGCCAATCACTGAACCGGATCCGCAGAGGTGTTCGATGACGCGTTAATATCCGGAACTGAATTCACGCCAGATATACGGATATTACAACATATGGATGTCGTTCCTTTTGTGACAGTGGCTTTATGAGAGATCGGCGAGTATTTTTAGATGGAGGTTACGTGTAGAAATGACGAGGATTCGAATATGCTGGAAATTTGGGTGCCTGAGTTTTTATCTACTTAAAGCGCTGACAAAAGGAAAATGATAAAAGTAGGCTTGTCTAAAACAAAGAAATTGGAAAATCTATATAGTTTGTGGTAGCGGGAAAAAATATATGTTATGCTAGAACATATTTCTCAGAACTTGGTTGTTAAAAAAACACGTTTAGAAAATAAAATCTCGATACAAATTAACGGTAAACTAACCCTTTAGTTTCAATCCAAAATATTTGTATTTAATATCAACGCACGGTTAGTACCTATTTAATTAATAACAAGAACGTCTTATTTGTATGCAGAACTTGGTTGTTTTTTATTTTCGATTACTCAACTCATTTTTAAGTAAATCGATAATTGCTTTATATTTTGCAATAAATTACAAGCGTTATAATTTTTATTTCAGAATACCATAACATAATTATTATACATATAAAAATTGAAACCAGATACAAAATTATTAAAAAACAATAATGTAAGTATATTTTGAATGAAGTATATTTATATAAGATTTTCTTTACCAAATGTCAAAAGTAGTAAGAAAAGAAACTAGAAATCGTCGATGAAACTGTTTTCCTGGAGATCACGCTCGACTCTAGGCTACATGAGGTCCTCATTTAACTTCCCTTGCAGGACGGTTAAGATCAGCAGCACATGCTGTGAGGAAATTCCGTTAATTTACTGATGTAGATACCGCGAGGCTAGTCTATTTTAGTTACGTTTTACTTTCATTATGTCGTACGGTATTTTACTATGGGGACGGGCTGCAGATATCGAGTCTATTTTTATTCTGCAGAAAAGAACCATACATGGCCTCCGCAGGCGCGACATTCAAAGGGAACTGATTAAAGATATTATTAACATCATGACGGTACCTTGTCAATATAACATATGAAAACATCATGTACTTACGTTAGGAAAAATCTACATATTTTTAGTAAAAGAAACAAGGACTCTTAGAAATAAGGACCAATTGGTTCAACCAGGTTTCAGGCTGGCTAAAGTAGACTCATCTTTCATTATAAGTTGAGGGATTACATCGCTGATAAAAATGCTTGGTTCAACGCTGGTTCTGCTCAACAAGGGCGCAGAAACTATAAGTTTTTAAAAATCTGCGTATGCAGATCAAATGTCTCACAAAGTTAAGGACAGTCTCCTAAGACCGATTTCATGTAGCTACAACGATTAAGATACCCTTACTTCATCTTAAAAATATAGCCTATATATTATGTCATGATGATTGACTGCTTAACCCCATAAAGATATAGCGTGATGCGGCATTTAAAAAGTTCCAAAGGTATATGTAACTATTATATGTACAGTGTTCTAACCTTTTGGCTCATCTATTTACAATTTGCTGTAAACCATAGAGGGATACAAACATAATGCAATATTGCTCATCCCCCATAGTAAATGCGTGATAATATATAGCCTACCGACTGACCAGACTTATAGGGAATATATATACAAAATAAAAACAGACTCTATCCGGTAGAATTTGCGTGAATTCTGTTTTATGAGGTATTTCTTTCCGACTTGCAAGAAAAAAATTGTGACAGCTCGGCGGGGTTTTATTTAAATAGAATTTATAGCCTATAGCACTCAGGCATTGGGCACGCCACAATTGTGGCGATAAGTCCCCTCTTTGAGGAGTGGCTAGAGAGGCGCCACGGCGTCCTCACCTTCCGCCTGACGCAGGTCCTCACCGGACACGGTTGTTTCGGGAGGTTCCTGTTCAGGATAAAGCGGGAGGAAACGCCCGGGTGTCACCACTGTGTGGATCGCCCGGAGGACACGGTGGAGCATACGGTGGAAGTCTGCCCAGCTTGGGCGGAGCACCGCCGTGTCCTAACGGAGGCGATCGGCGGCGGCGATCTCTCGCGTCCGGCCCTGGTTCAGGCCATGGTTCGGAGCGAGAGTGCATGGGAGGCCGTCACCTCCTTCTGCGAAGCAGTTATGCTAGCGAAGGAGGAGGCGGAGCGCGTGAGGCAGGGTTCGCGCCCTCACGCCCCTAGTCGCCGCAGGAGACACCCTGGGCGTCGGGAGTCGCAAGCCGATTTCCGACCACCGTAGGCGCGGGCTTGCGGACGGTGAGCGGTGAGCGATGGGTAGCTCGCCGTCCGATAAGGACCAGGCCCGGGTCGACGGCGCGTCGTGTTCCACGCGCGCCTCAAAGAGACGTCAGCACGAATTGACGGGGTCCATTAGGGCCAATGCCTGCCAGGGTTGCGAGTTTGTCCGAAAGGGATATCGTGGCCCTGGCACACAGGCAAATGAAGGAACACGGGTGGGTTTTAGTCAGTAAAAGTCTGACACGCCCTCCCGCTCCGCCTATAGCGGGAGAAGTTATTTGATAATTTCCCACCCAAAAAAAAAAAAAAAAAAAAGCACTCACGCATAATGTAGCTTTCTACCAGTGAAACAATTTTTAGAATTGGATCATTAGTTCCGGAAATTACCCCCTACATACAAACAAACTTACAAACAAATTTTACCTTTTTATAATATTAGATTAGTATAGACCAGCGGTACTCTAAGTGTGTTCCGCGGAAACCTAGGGTTCCGCGCTACCCCTGTAGGGGTTCCGCAAGAATTTAGAAAAAAAATCAAAACACCTCTCTCTGGTCACTGGTCGAACGTTTTGACTCCGCCCGCCGCGCGTATACTTGTGAGCGCGCAGTCCCTTTGATAAAAGCCGCCTCTGAATTAGACGCTATAGTTGTGAACAAGCGACTTTCGGCTCTATCTTCAAAAACATAAAGTCGAGATTGTTTAAAACGCATTTTTTTTTTTTGTATTTCTATTTTTATTTCCGCTTTTTGTTTATCAAAGGCGCCGACTCGAGTATTTTTGAGAATGTTCGAGTTCGAGTCTAGGACTAAGTATAAAAGCGGCGATCGCGCATCGCGCCTCGTCGCTCCTGGCTGGAGGCTTTAAGCTAATACCTTAGGGCAGCCACAGGAAAGACCGGTTAAGCAGTCACGGACTCTCAAGGTAAACTGCGAGATGCCATACAAAAATAAAAAAACGCGCCTCGTCAGTCAGTTGACGATTAGCGTTCGGAGCGATAAGTTCCTACCTACCTACTTACAAGCTGGCTAGCGAATTGCGGAATTTAAACGTGATATGAAACTAGTGTTCATTGTTCTACTGCCTGCTGTATTCTGATTGTATCAGTTTTGTACATTTCTTCTTTGGACTAAACTTTGTCTCATAAACGCAGTAACGATTGTGCATTATTTTGACCCCACCATCCTGACGTGTAACATTATTAATACAGAAGAATGGAACGTTGGCTTAAAGGCGTTAAACGTGTTGCAACAACATCTTCTAATGACGCTGAATGTTCAAAAGCATTACGCGCGGAGAATACAGCAATTACCGATCCAGACGATGATGCCACGACGTCAAGCTCCACGGTTTCAAAGACGAAAAAAAGGAAGTATGATGAATCATATATCAGTTTCGGATTTGTTGATTCCAACGGCTCACCTCTCTGCATGTTATGTAGTAAACTGCTTCCTAATAGTTCCATGGCACCTGCCAAATTGCGCAGACATTTAGAAACTGTACACCCCGAGTCTAAAGACAAGAATAAAGAATTTTTTGTTCGTAAAAAAGAACAGTTATTGGAAAGTCAAAAAAATATGATGCATGTAACACAAACTATCAATGAAAAGGCCACGGAGGCATCATATTTAGTTAGCTATCGCATTGCACAAGCAGGTGAAGCGCACACTATCGCTAAGAATTTAATAAAGCCATGTGTGTTAGACATAACAAAATGTATGCTCGATGAAAAATCTGCAAAGCATCTTTCTACTGTACCGCTATCAAACGATACATACGATACTGTTTCACGGCGAATCTATGATCTGGCAAGCTACGTCAAACAAGAACTAGTTGCACGTCTACAAAAAACACGATTCGCCTTGCAAATGGATGAGTCAGCTGATGTCACTGGTCTGGCTATCTTGCTGGTTATCGTGAGATATCCATATGAACGTTCTTTTGAAGAAGACATGCTTATGTGTTCACCGCTGCCCACAAACACTACCGGGGAAGAAATTTTTAATAAAATAAACATATTTTTTAAAGAAAATAATCTTAGTTGGAACGATTGCATTGACATTTGTACAGATGGGGCCAAGGCGATTACAGGTAAAACAGCAGGAGCAGTATCACGAATAAAAAGTAAAGCGCCTAATTGTAGTTCCAGCCATTGTATTCTACATAGACAAGCACTTGCGATGAAGCAAATCTAAAATTAGTTATGGATGAAGCGGTAAAAATAATTAATTTTATCAAATCACGACCACTACAATCCCGATTGTTCTCATTATTGTGTGAAGATTATGGCAGCAAACATAAAACACTGCTGCTCCATACAGAAGTGCGATGGCTGTCTCGGGGTAAAACTTTAACAAGGCTATTTGAACTTAGAGCCGAGTTACAAATGTTTCTTTCAGCAGATACAGTTTCTTTTAATTTGAAAGACCGTTTGTATGATAAAACTTGGTTGTTCCGATTGTCATTTATGGCGGATATCTTTCAAAAACTGAACGAATTGAATTTATCATTGCAAGGTAAACAGACAACAGTGTTCCAGGCCTATAACAAAATAACTGCCTTCAAAAGAAAATTAAATTTTTGGATTATTTGCGTTGGTAAGAGAGGAATAGAAAGCTTTACGTCACTCAGTGAGTTTGTTAGCGATAACGACTCAGAAATGTTTCAAGATGATGTGTTTGAAGAATTGGTCCAATATCTCACTTCTATGCGCGCATCTTTTGAAAAGTATTTTCCCGAGAACAGAATACAAAAATGATGCTGAATTCATGGATTCATAATCCTTTTTTACCCAACTTGCAAAAGCCCGAAAGTATGTCAAACGAGATATATGAATCTCTTTTAGAAATGTCATCAGACACAAGTATGGAGTCACTGTTCAAAACGACGCCTCTCAACGATTTTTGGTGCAGAATCCGTGATGAATATCCAATGCTTGGCAGAATGGCTCTGAATATTCTTCTCCCGTTCCCAACAACATATTTGTGCGAAACAGGATTCTCAACCTATGCAGCCACGAAAACAAAATATCGCAATAGACTGGACGCCGAACCTGATATGAGACTTCAAATGTCTTTTATCAAACCTGATATCAACCAATTGATGAAAAATAAAAAACAGTTTCATACCTCCCATTAGTTAAGATTTTTTCATTTTTAATATCTTCTATTGTTGTACTTGCCATGTGGTAAAGTAAGTCATAATTAGTAACTGTTACATTGTACTTTTATTATGCTTATATAATAAAGAATACACTTTTAAAAACTATTGTTTTATTGTAGGGTTCTGTCAAGTATTTTGCTTGTCAAAAGGGTTCCGTGACCAAAAAAGTTTGAGAACCGCTGGTATAGACTAAGAGATTGAATTTATATGGATGTCACTTTTGGGGGCAAATTAGAAAGAACCATGGTTTCCAAATGATGGGGCTTGTTGTACGGGTTTCATATTTGTATAAATTTTTATAATTTTAAAATAAATACTTTTTAAATTATTTAAGAAAATAGATGAAAATTGACCTTTCCCCTCTTATCTCCAAAACTACTAAGCCTATTTTTTTTTAAATACATAAAATATTTATTTACTTATACATTACAGGAAAACCTATTAGAAGTCTATGATCTTAAAATATTGGAATGTATGGGGATCATGTTTTTCAACTACAATGTTAAGTTTGTTTTGGGATAAATTCATCCCAACTACGAAACCCTTCATTGTGCATTGCCGACGCGCACTTAGCCGGTTTTTTTTAATATTTTTATTACGGACGCTTTTGACGTTTAGTATCGTTCTCACATGTATGATTTCAACATGTAATAATGTACCCATTATTTTGTTACCATAATATGTTAATCTAAAAGAGTGTCCGTGGGGTTTCTTGCCCGTTCTTCTCCAAAGTTACCTACTACGCTTTGGAATGGGCAACTAGCTTCATCTTTCTGACAGACCGACCACTTGACAAAAAAAGCGCCTGGAATTAGTTTATTTGAAATAAATGCTTTGAGTTTGAGTTGCCAATCTAATGTAATATTGACTGATATCAGTCAATATTACATTAGATTAGATTGGCAATATAACGGTAATTACGTAGACATACAAGGTTTTGTTTCGTTCGCGATTATCCGGGGGTTTAACACATAAGAAAGACAACTCCCATGCAAGACACCTTTGTTTCTTTTGTTCAATTGTAAATCAAAAATCGCTTACATAAACGTGTTGTGAGAATATGTAATTCTGGGACACAGGCCTCCTCTCGGTGAGGGCCGCGGGCCGGTGGGCCATAATCCACCACGCGGGCCCAGTGCGGGTGGTTAGATGTCACATGTCTGAAACTAACTGAGGTATAGCCTCAACGTTGTTCAAGTTTACGCACCAACCTCAACCCACTCGGTAGACGAAGTGGAGGAAATGTTCGAGGACATCTCCAAGGCCTTGTATTTTACTACTGAAGCCCACTACAGCGTCCTCATGGGGGATTATAACGCTAAAGTTCCAGTACAGAATTGCAACGAATCGGTGATAACCTACGGGTTTGGCAGTAGAAATCATAGGAGGCAAATGCTTGTCAACTTCCTTGAGAAGGAGGGTCTTTGTTTGGTGAATTCCTACTTTAAGTATATGAGTCTTCATCATAACGGTTAAAAAACATATATTCAGGTACGCCTCGGTGATCAACTTAAACTGAAAAACTTACGGAAGAAACTCTGGAGCTTATGACGGAACGGCGTGAAAACCCACCTATCACTTCGTCAAAACAACGGGCACTTAACAAAGATATTAGAACACTGGTACGAAGATTGAGCAAAACGCAAGTGTTCGTCCAGTCACTTTGGAGGAGCCAGCTGACGAAGTTGACCAAATCCAGTGGTGATATCGTCGAAGCTGGAGATCCTTTCGGAGGTCAAAACTTCTACGGTTATTTGTACACATCGCATGCATCTAGACCTAATTCCAAAATTGAGGATTCCAGAGCCACCTTGCCGTTCCGCGGAAGACCTGCCGAAAGTCAGTCAAGACGAAATCGAGGCAGCCTAAATATGGATGCCCCTGGTGAGGTCTGGATTACGACCGAGCTCCTGAAGTGGGAGGAACTCCTGTCTTGAAAGAGCTTCGGGAGCTCGTCAACTCTGCCCTGTTCTCTGGGAGAACTCCAGAAGCGTGGCGTGAGAGCGTGATCGTTATTTTCTTTAAAAAGGGTGATAAAAACCTTTTAAAGAATTACAGACACATTTCACTCCTAAGCCACATATACAAGATTAGTTTTAGTATATGCGAAATCCGAAACACGTGTCTAGTAATTTTATGTAAAAAATCTATGTACAAAATTTCAAAACTGTATCATGAAAAATCACAAAGTTCTAAATGTTACCGGGTTGTCTCTACAAAAACAGCGTCGCGGCGCCCCCGCGCTCATTGATAATAATTTGGCAGTAGGTACCTAAACGTAAGGCGATTGTATTGTAAATAATCAATACCTAACATGGTGTAAAAATTATTGAAATCGATTCAGTTCCTTATTCTGAACAAACTATATTCAGGTTTCGCATAATATACTAAAAATAATGTTGTATAAGTTGCTTTCAAGAGTCGTCACGAATCAACTAGCGCGAAGACTTGATAAGTTTCAGCCATCGAAGCAGGGTTTCGAGGAGAAAAGAGCACCAAAGACCACATCTACGCAGTACGGCAAATTATACGTAAGTTCGAAGATTATAATCGGCCCAAGACCTTACAAAAGGTTAGTAATGGCATTACCCGAAAAAATACTATTCTAATTTGACAAGAGAACTAGATCTAACAGACTTAGACGTAGCGATTCAATATCGATACGTACCTAAACACATACGTCGCGCTGCGGCCCCATCTGCGGTAGTTACCTCGGCACAAAGCGATTCATATCCAAATGCAAACAATACTGTTTCAACCAAACAAAAATGGAAACTTTTTGATGGAATTCAAGAAACTTAGTGCCCTTGGGATTTGATAAAATTGTGGCTAGAAATGTTTGCTGTTGAACAAACTTATGTTTACCTATGTTAATATAGTATAACATAACATATTTCACGCCTGTGTTCCCCGAAGGGTTAGGTTGTAAGTGTACTCATCATCAAGAGTCAATATCAGACACTAATGTACATGGTCTCATCTAGTTTTTAAAATATGAGTGACGTGTTTGTACAAACTTACTCACAGAAATACAATCATTTATCTTACTGCTCACATCCCAAATTATTTGCCGTCTTCTTCCATACATCTTTATCAGAAATCAGCTCAATAGTCACCCCCTTTGTAGCTACAACGTCATCTTTTACACAATCCATACATCGATCTGCATGGTTTCTTTAGTCTTCAGTCTTCACCACAAGTACAGTACAGCCATGAAACCATGTAGGTATTTTCGACGCTGAAAATCAAAATATTGACATTCAGAAACCCGAAGTAGGTATTAGGCATAACATAGATAAAGAAAATTTTGTAGGTACACGTACTAGTGTATGACTGTTAACAATACATTTACCGTTCTTGTACTATCTAATATTGCATTCATTTATATGAAGTTTGTTTTGTCTAAGGACTCTACCGGGGAGCGAAAAGCAGCCTTACTGACTTCAGGTCTGTCAAATTTGTTTGTCCTTTTCAGGTATTTTTTAGGTATTTTTCTTATTACTCCAGAAATAAAGATAAACTCACTGGGCACTTGCAAGTCGAACTCTGGCTTGCGTTCACCTGTTCGTAGAATGGTCGATTCCTGCAACGGGACTTTTAAACATAAAGACATTCATGTGCTCCTCCCTAGGGAGCCACATGCATAGGTACAAAAGTCTTATACTTAAGGAGGTTCTTCTCCATAGGAACCTACTATTTGGAATGGGCAACTAGCTTCATATTTGTAACTGACCGACTTGTTGACAATTCAAAAGTGCCTGTAAATGGTTTAATTGAAATAAATGGTTTGAGTTTGAGTTTGAGCTTTTCTGGAATATTTAGCCAATATTTTTAGTTAGCCAACCTTGTCTGGCTGTGGCACTAGGCAAAGGCCTCCCCCGAATTCTTCAACGAATCCTTTTCGTGAGCCACCTCGAGCCAGCCCTTGCGTCTAGGTCGTCTCGTCACCTCCTCCTGGGCATGGTGGCGCCGGCCGTTCTCAGGCACCCACCGTGTGGAGACTGTTGCCCAGCGATCACCGTACCTACAAATCTTATTATACAACAAAAAAATATGAGTCAACATAAACATACCTATAGTACCTAGGTTTTACAACGCCATACTCAGCTTTCATCTCAGTTCATAACGTTGTCGGTACCGATCGAAGAGCACTTTCACTGTGTTTACTTTCACGTCTAACTGTACTGTCGCACACAAAAGTGTTTGCGTGTGTACTTTGTGTACTTACTCTCCTTTGTGTACCTTTTTATTTGTGTGTTCCCGTTTTCGTTTAATTATTTTCTGCGTATTTGGAACACTCTGGATATTTTGCTTGTGAGCTGTGTGTTTGCGTCATTTCAATAAATGAATACGTATTATTAATACGTCTAGTGGTTGCAAGCACTACTGCTGAACACGAGGTCCGGGGTTCGATTCCCAGGATGGGCAAAGTGTTATTGAGTTTTTCCACCAGGATTTTTTCAGTAGCAGCGGAGTCTGGATTTGTGCCCGGTTGATGGCAATAGGCTCGCCCCCTATTACATGGGATTTAAACATAACTGGCGAAACGTGGGTGTACTATAGGTACACCTCTGCCTAACCCTTCGGGGATTACAGGAGTAATATAAAGGTTATGTTATGTTTTAGACGAAAAAAAAATTCGTAATAAATTCAATCAATAGTAAAAAAATAATCATTCTATCTTAATTTCGTAAGTAATATTGGAAATTAAATTAGGGTTTTATGTGATCACTTTTGTGCTCGTCTGTATGTGTTTATATTTTGCGTTTATTGCCTTTTTCACGAAAACATTTAATCACCGATCGAAAGCTAAAAAAGTTATTGCAAAACACGAACATGTATTTAATACACGGTATCCCAAAATAGATTTTATTATATTTTTGGCTGCCTCGTTGTTCAACTGTTTGCAAGCGCTATTGCTGAGCATGAGGTCCTGGGTTCAATTCCCGGGTCAGGCAAAGTGTTATTAGAGTTTTACCTTCCGGAATTTCTCAGAAGCAGCACGGAGTCAGAATTTGTGCTGGCAAAAGGCGGTTGATGGCAATAGGCTCGCCCCCAATTACATGGGACTTAAAAATAACTGGCAAAATGTCGGTGTAGTAGGTACCTATATACACCTCTGCCCAACCCTTCGGGGAATACAGACGTGATGTTATGTACTTTTGGAAAAAGCTTAAAAAGGTCTATTACCTACTATGAAGCTTTAATGTGTGAGATAACATTTTTCGGTATTGAAGTTTTTTGGAATAAGTTAATAGAGGAGGGTCGGGTAGCCTGTACCTACCCTGCAGCGGAACGCAACACAAAAGGTTCATATAAAAAAAAAACCGGTCGTGCTTATTCGAAGGCTTTAGACTAACCATTTATTTATTTATTTATTTTAGGTAAAAACACATGCACAACATTACAGACCCAGATCTAAGTTATTGCACAGTTAAATTTCAATAAAAACAGATATATTTACAATATGGAAGGAATAACAATATATAAGAAATAATATAAAAATAACTAACAAAACAGGTAAAACTAACAAATAACACTCAAATAATATTAATATTGGCACCTCATCTTTCGTCCATCATCTCACAGAATCTCGAACATGCATGACATACGTCTATCCATCTCGCGGCAAACAAATCACACTCCAGTGTCGATGCCAGTAGAGCATTCACCATTGCGAGCGCGCGAACCAAGGGTGAGTTAGAATATGAAACTGTGCGTGCTGACCATGACCGGGCTATTATCTCACCATGACATGTCTATATTCTGCAGGCGAAATGAAGCAATAAGTAGAATGTACAACAGTACTAGGAACTTTTGGCGCGTGGACAAAATGGGAACTAACGCCGCAATTTTGTTAGGGTTCCCATACCTCAAAAGGAAAACAGGGAACCCTTATAGGATCACTCGTCTGTCTGTCCGTCTGTCACAGCCGATTTTCTCCGAATCTACTGAACTGATTCCCCTTATTACAAAACAAGGTTTATCTTCAGACCCAGGTTTAAAACATGGAGCCATTATAGGATTTCAAACTTTTTTCCGACTATGTTAAAGTTCCTAAACACAAAACTGACAACTTAGTACCGAACTAAGTTTTCAGTTTTGTATAAAGAACGGTATTTCAATCACTGTTACGTTCTTATTACAAAAACTGGCTGCATGGTTTAAGCCATGTCAAAATATAAATCTTGTTTTGTAATAAGGCGGTTATAGTTTAAGTTTGGTACTTACACATATCAATTTCTGTGACCCGAACATGGACTTGAATGTTGAATAATATAAGGGTCACTTTTGGAGAACAAATTAGAAATTAAAAAAAAAACACTACCGTGTGACATCAAATGAAAGGGCTTGTTATGGCGATCTAAAATAAGTATTTTTATCATTTTAAAATAAATAGTTTTAAAGTTATTTAAGAAAATATATGAAAACTGCCAAGGCTTATCTCCGAAATACTGTGCCTAAAATTAAAAAAAAACCGGCCAAGTGCGAGTCGGACTCGCGCACGAAGGGTTCCGTACCTATAAAAACGGCAAAAAGATCAAGTTTGTTGTATGGGAGCCCCCTTAAATATTTGTTTTATTTTAATTTAATTATTGATTTTTTAAGTGAATATATAACTAAATACTCTGTGAATATTTCAGGTGTCTACCTGTTACCGTTATCAATATCGAGCAAAAACGAGCAAAAGAATCACGTTTGTTGTATTGGAGCCACCTTAAATATTTATGTTATTCTGGTTTTTAGTATTTGTTGCAATAGCGGCAACAGAAATACATCATCTGTAAAATTTTCAACTGTCTAGCTATCACGGATCATGAGATACAGCCTGGTGACAGACGGACAAACGGACAGACAGACAGACAGACAGACAGACGGCGGAGCCTTAGTAATAGGGTTCCCGTTTTACCCTCTGGGTACGGAACCCTAAAAATCTTCTTTGCTTATAGATTACAGGAAATTCTACAAGAAGTCTATGGTCTTAAAATAACATGGTAAAATTGTATCTCAGTATTGTGCGTACATACTTACTTACATTTGCACTTGGAATGTATGGCAAACACGCTTTTCGACCACAACGTTAAGTTTGTTTTTGGGATAAATTATTTTGGGATAAAAAACACGGTAAATAACAAATATTCATTGTCCCTTTACCACGCGAGTTCAACCCGCAATTGTCCGGTTTTTTTTTTCAGCCATTGAATTTTACAGAATTTTTTGTGTAAGTTTCACAAATATTTAACAACCTTGTCAATGTCACTCAGACACCAAAGATCCATAGAGCACTCAATGTATATTAGATAATCTGTCATACTGATATGTTTTTGGTGGTTACACTATTAAGGCATCGTCAGCTGGCATGCGCCGTCGTGACACCCAAACTCTATAATAGTTTTCAGTCAAGGCCAATCAGTAGGTACTAGGTACCTAGGTAGACTGAAGAAAACAATAATTTACTTTAGTAAATTCTCCCATACGCGGCAACACCTGCATTTAGCAACATCGGTCGATACAATACAAACTTATCAGAATAACCTTTTCATAATCAAAACAGTACATACATAGTTCTCACAGGTAAACAGACAAACGGTGCGTTTAATCGCACGGTTGTTGTGTCTCGTAACAGATTATATTTCACACACCGAATGTTTCTAGAACGAACCTCTACTAGTCGCAATCATTCAATTATTTCCCCCCATAAGGGGAGAACGGGGAAATAAATAAAATGGAACACTGAAACTTTGTCAGTTGGTGGAACATTATTCAATCAAAGAAAATAAAGTGTAAGGGGAGACACCTAATCATTAATACAAACATAAACTCACGCCTTCTTCCCATGGGGTTAGGTAGAAACTACAGAACGCCACCTGCTACGATCCATACATACTCCTTTGGTTCGTGTACGTTAATACATCTGGGGCCGTATTATGAAGTATAAATGCCATTATGATTCCAGACCGAAAAAGAGACGGTGCTAGCGGTCATGTATAGATCCATCTCTGTCTTGCACTGGAATCATGATGGCATTAAAACGTCATAATACGGCACCTGGTCATACACGCACGCCGGTTGCGAGTACTACGCACCTGACCTTTCTGAAGAACATCACCAACAAGGTCACTAGTATATAATTATTATGTCCTTCTACGGCGTCCCACCCGGCGATTCCACTAACACCTGCTCAGCTTTGTAAATACCTTTTGTTAATCGCCTTTCACTCATCCTCTCAACATGGCCATTATGACCAAACAATCTAAGCTAAACTCTTTTCAATTACTTTTTACTCGTCAAGCTTTTGTCTATCTATTATTTCTATTTTTTTTGTCACCGCGGTAAGTAAAATTGTGCCAATCTACTGATGGCATGTTAAGCGACCATCTTGATGACAAGCTGATTTACAAAAAAATATATAAATAAATATTGTAAAAATTGCCTAAAGGAATTAGAAAACCATAAATATATTTTTAATAAAAATTAAAAAATGTCTCTTATGATGAAAAGTTTAATTATAAGGTAAACGTATTTCATGTTAGTATTCGCACGTCTCGCCAAGTCCAATCCACATCGAAGGATCGCTTCCCGAAGTTGTGAAGGAGTATGTCTACCTAGGACAAGTTTTCCAGCTTGGTAGGCACAACTTTGAGAAGGAAGCCGACAGAAGGATCTGGTTGGGTTGGGCAGCGTTGGGAAATCTTCGTCAAGTCTTCTCGTCACTGATCCCGCAGTGTTTGAAGACTAGGGTCTTCAACCAATGCGTCCTGCCCGTTATGACATATTATGGTGCCGAAACGTGGAGACAAACAGTTGGGCTGGTCCACGAATTCAAGATCACTCAACGTGCTATGGAGCGGGCTATGCTCGGCGTTTCTTTGAAGGATAAGATCAGGAATGAAGTTATCCGGAAGAGAACCGGAGTTACCGACATAGCCTGCAGATTAAGCAAGCTGAAGTGGCAGTGGGCTGGCCATGTTTGTCGAAGGACCGATGGCCGGTGGAGCAGAGGAGTCCTGGAGTGGAGACCGCGTATCGGCAAGCGTAGTGTGGGGCGCCTCCAGCTAGATGGACTGACGACCTTAAAAGGGTGGCTGGGACAGACTGGATGCGGAAAGCGGAGGACAGGGTGTTGTGGCGCAGCCTGGGAGAGGCCTATGTCCAGCAGTGGGCTGTTATAGGCTGAGTTGATTGATTTATTGATTCGTATGCAAATAGCACAGATGGTATTTATTAAAATAATCCGAGTACAAAACAGTGCCACTGAACACTAAAGGAGAAAAATCCTTAATGTCCATCCCGTCCGTACGACCGCGACGCAGTTAGCATAGATATGTAAATAATAAATTATACAGACCGTGAATTATACTTATATAATTCAAGGCCAGTTTTAATAAGCGTAACTTTATTAATGCAAACATTTCACTATGATCGCAAAATAATGTAACCTACTTACTTCTAGCTATGAAGTGAAATTGATAAATTGAGACACTCTTTAGGCGGCCTATATTTAACCACAATGACTTAACCTAACCACCGTAGAACGGCAACTGGCATGCGACAACTCTCATTGCCTAACACCGACTATTATTACCTACAAACGTTATAATTATGTAGTTAAACCATATTAATATAACTGCCATATTGCATGTTTTCCGGCGACAACTCAATAAAACAGTAGGTAACAGGTGAAATTATTATAATTACATAAGTTGTGGGAACTGTTTGTCTTTGCCCCGACCTCCCGTAAGTCCCTACCGACCTGTTGCGTATGTTTGTTTACAATGTTATGCGAAACCGGTCGAATAGTCTAGAATGCACGTTACTTACAGAAACACCACCAATCAAAAAGCAACCTTAACTAAATCTGTCGTTCACAGTTGAGTATCGCGTGAAGACGTAAGTAGAGTTACGACGTTCTGTTGCATAAAATTGCTCAAGTATTCCAGAAAGCGGACTGACGTTTATCCTTAATGAATTGTAAACGACTTTGAGTCTTATTTAGTTGAATTGAAAGTAGAAATTAGAGGCATAGGTTTATCGATATAGGGTGCAATGACGAAAACCTGTAATGCTCGCGCAACGGTAGCGTCAGCATGTAAAGTGTACCGGTTTGGTGAGTTTCCATATTAGTTTTGTTACGGTATTATTTTATGCAGAAACAATATGCGTAAAATACAAGTTATGCATAATGAGAGTTCTTGCATATCAAATCAAATACGGTATCGAAAAAAAACCCAATAAATTCGTTAATCATAGCTGCACTACTTTGATTCTAACAAAAAGAGACGAATTTTGCTGACAAACATGGAAATACCCTCAGAGTTATGATTGTAAATTTCTGGTCAGAATTCGTCGAAGACAAGAGAAAGGAGACATCAAATTGGTGAAAAGGCGATAATTTTCATAATAAAAGTTAGGGAACAATATGTAGGTACCTACTGTACTTATTAATTTTGTTTATTCTCCAACGCCATAAACCAGTTTGTTTTTATGTTTCTTATTTCTTGGACACATAATGAATATACCCGAGTCGCTTTAGCATGGCAATAGCGGTCATTGCCCTTCCCCTAACATCTCTCAGTAGGAACCCAAACAATAATCTATGTATGGTTTATCGTTGTTGGAACATGTTGAAGATCACGATAAAAATTGATTCTGGACGTTAATGGACTTTATTTCAGTTTTTGAAATAAAGAATGCTAGTAAATGTAGGTGGGTCAATGACCGCTATTGCTACGTTAAAGCGACTCGGGTATAGTACATGCCGTGGTAAAAAATTAAATAAGCCAATTATCAAGACGATAGCGGATCTTCCCAAGCTCCGGGCAAACACTCGTAGAGGCTATTATCTAACATAACATCACACCCTGTAATCCCCGAAGGGTTCGACAGAGATGAATCTTAGAACACCCACATTTCACCAGTTATGTTGTTATAGGGGGCTTCTATCTATTGTCTTTTATTTATCTATATCTACATTTATTTAATATACACCGTGGCATTTTAATCGTCATACAACGGCAGCCCACTTCATGTATCCACCAATGACTACTAATAATTCATGTTTTTTTTTTTTATATATTGTTCTATTTAAGACGCATGATTTAGTTTGAAACACACTGTTATAGGCTCGTTACACTCCATTCCGCGCCGTCCTTGGAACGCAAGGCTCGCACCACGCTCGTAACAGGGTGTTTCAAACTACGTCATGCGTCATATTGAATAGTATTATTCAAATGTTAATAAATATGTTTTTTACTTTCATGAATGGTTAGTAGTCATTGGATACATGAAGTGGGCTGCCGTTGTAAGACGATTAAAATGCCACGGTGTATAAATGGCAAGTGTCCCTGACTGACATTATCGGCCAGCTCAAACCATTTTAGGTAGAAATTCTAAATTTGGATAGTAGGTTCCATAGGTGACATAGGCATCGTTACAAAGAATTTTTGTTAATTTGAATTTTCCCTAAGAAATTTCCTTTGAATCCCTAAGAGGATGAACATGGGGAACACAGTTTGTATGAAAAATATTATTCCTTCGGTATGCAGGCAGACGAAGTCACGGGTGACGAGCTAGTATTAAAATAGAATATTCTTTATTATGAATATGAACCATACGAATTACAGATATAAATGCAGGTAATCTGTAGTGTACCATTTACATGTACAATAAATAAATACATAAAGGATATACTTATCTATGTATATAAATATACAATAATACTCATGAAACCTTCCCTCGTCATCACAACACCACGGGGCAAAGGTAGGTACTTATAGTGCACCCACATTTCGCCAATTAACTTAAAGTTCCCTGTACTATGGAGCGAACCTATTGTCATCGACCGGGCACAAATCCAGACTCCGGGGTACTACTGAGAAATTCCGGATGGACAAACCCAATAACACTTTGCCCAACCTGGAAATCGAACCCAAGACCACGCGCAGCAGTAGCGACCACTCAGCCAACGAAGCAGTCGACATAATCTATGAATAAATCAAAGGTCCCACACTCAATGAAGCAATAGAATGAGTCACCAGACGCGTAACTAAAAGGTCGACAACCTGTTACAATTCCACTGAAGTTACGACATTTTGTTTAGTTTGGTAAACAACTTTATACGTCGCCGGTAAAAGATTTTCTCTTTGGTTAGTCGATGTGTGTTAAAGATTAAGTTGGTGGTTAAAAGGTTGTATGTAAATTGGTATCTCAGAACTTATGCTTTTTAAAGGCTCTTAAAGCTACACACACACTTACTAGTTTAAATAAAATGCTTTACCTATTACAATTAGATAGGTCGTATTTCTCTTTTTTTTCATCGCCTTTTTATAGTGGACGTTGTCCAAGCTGCAAAAATATAAATAAGTTATAAAATTGATAAGAATCAAAAAATAAATCAGCAAACAAAAAACCAGAAAATAAGCAACGGTGATTAAATAAAATCACAATTATTGAAGCTGCAACCTTTAGCTTTCCAAACAACAGTACCTCTGCGTACTTTTAAGCTTTCAATTAAAATCCAATTTGAGCCTCAAAATTGCTGATTGTTACCCTAGCTTTTACAACAGAGTCCTACTTACCCCATTAGCAAACATTAACTACAGTTAGGTAATTAGCAGCAGAGTTTGACCCAAACAGATGTTGTGTGACGTCAAACGGAAGTGATAGTTTTACGAAGAACGCATTAACCCATGCAGGAGGAAAACTGTAAAAAAGAAATTGCATATTATGCCTCGATGATTCACACATTCAAATCTATAGATAGAGCCGTGTCATACTGAGTCAGCAACTTACTAATTGATAAACAAACGGAATGTTTACCTTTTTTGTGTTGAAAGAGGTGAATCCCCAAAACGCAGTGCGAAAAATATTTAAAAAGATTAATTAATTTTGATTTCTTTGTGGACAAAAAACATGTGCCAATTACGGCGTATTTTTGGGTTCCGTACCCAAAGGGTAAAACGGGAACCCTATTACTAAGGCTCCGCTGTCTGTCTGTCTGTCCGTCTGTCACCAGGCTGTATCTCATGATCCGTGATAGCTAGACAGTTGAAATTTTCACAGATGATGTATTTCTGTTATATCCACGCCGCTATAGCCACAAATACTAAAAACCAGAATAACATAAATATTTAAGGGGGCTCCCATACAACAAACGTGATTATTTTGCTCGTTTTTGCTCGATATTGATAACGGTAACAGGTAGACACTTGAAATATTCACAGAATATTTAGTTATATATTCACTTTAAAAATCGATAATTAAATTAAAATAAAACAAATATTTAAGGGGGGCTCCCATACAACAAACGTGATTTTTTTTGCCGTTTTTATAGATAATGGTACGGAACCCTTCGTGCGCGAGTCCGACTCGCACTTAGCTGGTTTTTTTAGTATGTAGTAGTAGTTATGTGTTACACAGTGTTCATGAAAATAATTATATAAATAATAATATAATAAAATAATAAATCACTTATTGAGAAGTATGGAGTCATGACAAATATTTCTAACATATTGCGTAGTTCTGTCTGTAACTTAATTATAAGGCCAGGGGTCGTCCCTTCACAAACGGCTCTCAGTTTGAGGGGCTTACCTTCCAATTTACTTTGCCTTAGAAATCAACCTCGTGCAGAAATCCTTCGACCAAAGCCAGTGCGGTTTGCAAGTTCTGCAAGTTCATAACTACAGCTGACACGGCTCTATCTTCAAAGCAATTTTCTTCAAACTACACTAATATAGGTACATCATATAAGTAGGTAACACAGTCTCGAGAGTAAATTTATAAATAATTACAACATACAGTGTAGAGACAGCAAATAAAGCATCCATCACCATTGATTCGTTTTATGTTCAACCAATTGGAAAGGTTATTGATACTGAAACAAAAAATAGACGAGTGTTATTGTTTTTGTTTTGTACTAAGAGTAAAAGTGTTTGACCTACAAATAAGTGCATTGCTAGTTTTACTAACGGTACCGCGCACACAGACGCGGTCATTGCCCGGCGCTCGCGTGTGTGTGTACGATCTAAACACGTCGCGCTGCGCAGGAGCCGACAACCTGAAGCTTATGCTAATGAACGTGTTAATTGCAAGGATTCTATTACATATTTATTGTATTTGGTCTTCTTTTCGTACCACCAATATTTTGTAACTTGACACTAGCTCATAATGTGGTGTAGAAATTGACCAGTTAAGAGGATAGTACCGTGGGTAATTGAACTCGGAACGTGGCGGTACAACTTGAAAAGCTTTGACTCCCTTTTTGGATGACATACTGAACCATCCACTTTGCTAACTTCCTATATTACCCACACATTCAATAATTCACGCTAAAAATGTCAGTGTAGGTATCTTAAGTAAGCAAATTACAAACACTCCAAGCAGCGCGAAGTATAAAAGCAAACACAATAATATGAATATGTAAAATAAACAAATATTGGTGGCAATTCTGGAAAATTCTACAGAAGGCAGTCGCATAACTTTGTATTGTATGTTGATGAATAACACACTCGAATATTCCAGAAAAATATGTTTTTTTTCAATAATTAAACAGTAAATATAAAAATGTTTACACCTTTCAAATAATAAAAACTCTTTCAAACAAAGTTTATTGATGTTACACTATAGAAGCATGAAATTCAATGTCACCCCATTACAATACACCATCCAAATGAATCACCTTACTTACACAGGGAAACATCTGATCAAACTTTCCAAATGTTTACAACAACTGGTTTTACCGCTGCGGTTATCAATGAGTGGCGTACATTCTCGAAACACCACCAAGCCTATATAAGCCCCGAGCTTGCTTGCAGCCATCATAGTACATTACGAAAGCAACAACGAAGCAACGAACGATGCAGAAATATCTTTTAGTCCTTGCATTCATCACCACCGCGGCCTGCCATGAGGGCAGGAAACACCGGGTGGAGGATCCCTTCTCAGCGCTGGATAAACACATCACCCACACACTCGCCTACCACTACCTATGGCCTTGGAGCCAGCTCATCAGGGCAGCCGCGGCTATGGACGTCGAGGACGCTCTAGAAGAACCCCAAATCATATCAGACAAGGAGAAATTCCAAGTTAATCTCGACGTGAGGAGGTTTAAACCCGACGAGCTTAGGATCAAAGTGAAGAACCGTTACATCATAGTTGAAGGAAAGCACAAGATCAAGGATGACGTTCAGCAGTTCATGGCGAATCACTTCGTTCAGCGGTTTGTGTTACCTCCCGGCAGCAAGCAGGAGGAAGTGACCGCAGTTCTAAAGGAAAATGGTTTTCTATCTGTGTCTGTGCCTAAACATGAGCTGCCTCCGCCGCTGCCCGAGAGAGAAGTGCCCATCGAAGTAAGACTACCCGTGAAAGTGGAAGACAAAACGGAAATACCTGTAACAGAAGAGAAAGTTGAAATTGCTGAAACAACAACAGAGAAAAAGGAGGTTCCTATCCAGACATCCTCAGCGACACCACTAGAGCAGTTAGAATTAGTAGAAGCAACAACACACGTCGGCAAAATTAGGAAGAAGGAGTTGAAAACAACAATTAAAACCGCAAAGGACAACGAAGTATCGAAAGGGCTCGAGGGCAACGGTTTGGATTACGCTTTAGTTGAACCAGAAGAGTGAATACAGACTGCACTAAGTGAATTAAGACTGAACAAAGCTTTAAAGCGACTGAGAGTCGTTAAAAGCGTGTTTTAACTTTTCGAACGACAAACGACGATTATATGACAAAGTATTGTTTATTGCTACAAAAATACTTAGACCGTTGTGTTTAGAATAAATCGTTCGAAAGGTGGTATAGGAGCAATAGTTGTTTTTATTTTTAAGTTTAACTGTATTTGTTGTGAAACATTTGCCCCACGAATAAACAGTGTTATTTATTACTCTTTGTGTTTCAATTCCACTCGCGATCCGCGTTAATATTTCTATTTTTTAAGAGTGTTCTTTGTGTTAATGTTGTATGTAAATCTGTGTAACGCACTCTGTAGGTATGAGATGCTGCCTTAATGGTCTAAAGCCTTATTTGCATCGACGGAAAAAGTCCGTGAATTATTTCGTGGCTTGAATGATAGTCATTCCTATTGATTTTAGGATAAACAAAGAAAAAACGAGAGATTTTTCTTTTCATAATAGAATAAACATTCGTAATTTATCTTTGTCGTCACTTTGGGCAACGTATACCTATGGATTATAGGTACAATAGGCTTGGTAAAAGCATAATATTCTGTTCTTTATCCGTTTCAATAAGTCGTACCAAATCTCTCTTTAGTACTCCTAATTTGCCTAGTCTTTTCTTAACTATGTTGGGGTCAGCTTCCAGTCTAACCGGATGCAGCTTAATACGTTAAAAAAAAAAGACTGGGTGTCAGCCTTTTGGCTACTCGTGGCTACTCGTAACGACTGCAAAGATCTACGATCAGCGAAAGATTCAGCAAATCTCTATCATCAAACACTAGGTTTCACTGGTGGAAAGTGGAAAGGAATCCGGCATGGCATTATAAAAAGAATTACCTATGTGAATAAAAACATAATATTCCAGGTACCTATTAAGATAAAAACCTCAGACGTCTTTGACGTCCATAAGTTAACGTATTTAAATAAAACGTAGAAATATCGAAATCATTTAATCAAACATAACAAACATATTGAGAAAGAGCTATGATTAAATTGGCAGAGTAACCTCAAATTAACTTCTTTGTGAATGATAAAGTTGTACGTCTAGCATTTCATTTACTTTCATTGTAAATATATTTTTTACTAAGTTAAATATTACTATTTTATTTCTATTTGACGAGACTTCGTTTAATTAACTCAATACAAAAAGTAAATAAATTATATGCGCAGCTTTTTTTTAATATAGACTTCTATTAAAAATGTAGTGTTCTTATATATTATTTCAATTATTTCTAATATTAATTTCTGAATTTATGAAAAGCCAGCAGATGTTGACCAAATCCCCTAAGTAATAAGGTATAGAAGAGTAAATTATGTTTGCATATAGGATATTGGGGTCAATATAAATTTATCTAAGTCATGAATGGACTCACACACACTCGCTGACTCCTGACATACACGTAGATTCCTGAGGCATGTTCACACTTTCCACTCATTCTTGGCTTATTAGTGTCGTGTTCGCTTTGACAAAGGTTGAATAAAACATGCACCAGACAGATCAAATCAATTTTGTTTAAAAACTTTGTGTCGTAGGTAACCTACCAAGATTTTTTTTACCGATATCATAAGTACGGTTACAAATATGATTTAAACTTTCAAGTTCCTTGGAAAAAAAAGCAATACTCTAGTACAGTACGGAGTCAGAGGCTTCAAACAACTTTCTGTAACCTATTATGTCAATAAAGAATTATTAATTATTATTATCCCAATTTTATTATCCGTGTTAGCCTAAAAAAAGAAAAATCAACCTATAAATATTCATATGAAGACAGGTCTTTGGTCTTACGCATTGTGGGTGTAAAAATAGGTACGTATATCTCTTCGGAGAAAACAGGCGTGATGTTATGTTTATTTTCATAAAAAGAGAAAATCTTTAACCAACTGAAGCTGATTGTTCAGTCGAGTCTGTTTTGAGCAACATAATATGTACCGTTTCTGTTAAAAATATATGCACTTTTCAATCCATGGCAAAGATTGATACTCATTTATATACAAGGTGTAACATAAATAACGCACGACCTCTTAAGGGGTCATTGTACTCATCATTATGAACATCTTTTACTAAGTGCAGAAACCTTAAATCGCCAAAAACAATTTTGCTGTTCCCTACATATATGATAACTCGTCAAAATGTAAGGAACAGCTTATTCTTTTTTTCGCGATTTCAGGTTTGATGCCATAGTAAAAGTTGTTGTTAATGATGAGTACAATGACCCCTTAAGAGGTAGTGCGTTATTTAAATTACACCTTGTATATAAATGAGTTTCAATCTTTGCTGTGGCTTGCACTTTTCCACCACTCTGGAAATTATTTTCCGTCACCATGGACAACAATGGCGCTGGCTAAAGCAATAATAATAATATACCATTACTTTCAATTAGGGTTCTCTAAATCTGTCACGGAAACCCACTCCCAGTTGCGGGTCTATAAGTATGTATGCACATGTCTGTGTACGGAACGCCTGATCAAATATACCCAGAGGGCAGTGCGCCGCGCTTCCAATTCAATTACAAAGGCGGTCAGGCGCCTGTGAGCTATGTACTCTACATTCGCGACAGTGAGTAATAATTATGACAAGAGGATCGTCATCGAAATAGTGTTTTGCAGTACGAGTAAGTGCAACATGATGGGATCAGTCACTAATAGTTATACGTTTTTGCCAAGAGAGATTCTTTCAATACTCCAAGAGAATTCATGGTAATTGTTGTGTATTAGGTAAATGTGATGAGTGATTAGTATTAATGAGGATGAGTTTTTAGTTGATCATTCTTAACAGCTGTTTTACAGCCTGCAAGTTTAATACTTTCCAGGATCACAGTTACTACTTTAAATCCAACAGTTCAGTCGTGAAAATGTACGATACAGACAGAGACACCGTTTCCAATACTGTTATGGAGAAAGATCATTAGTTAAATATATACACAACCTGCACTTATCCAAATATTCAAAACCGCAAACCGCGAATATACAGGTTGTGGCACTTACTAACAACTTCGAAACAAGCTCTCAATTGTGTAAATGTAGAATGAATTACAAAATTGGGTTTTATGTAGGAACTTTGTAAGACATACGGATAAGCCCATAACCCCGCGCCATACAACAACAAAACTTTAACAAACACGTTAAATTGTAGCGTACAGTCGTTAACAATGTAACTTGAACACATCGCCGCCATTTAACTTCCCAAACAACATAATCGAGTACAATCGAGAACAGTTGTAAAAATAAATTGTCGACGAGTACCTAGCGGTCGTTTGACACTGGAGCTGTCCATATACTGGCTATAAAAGCCGTTGCATTTGAAGTCTGCGTACAATGTATTTTTATTGTTTTGAGCGTGATTTTAAATTATTGGTTTAATAACAACCTGTACCTATAGATTGGGTTTAGATAGCATAAAAATTGCAGATGAGGATAGATATAAGACATTTTGATTCTTATTTTGTCACCATAATTATGATCTCATAAACAATAAGTAAAGTGACTGAATCCATGCTCTGTCATTGAAAATGTTGACAATCCACACGAGCGAATGATAACAAAAAAATGTAATCCCAATAAAGCATAAACTCCAGTTGCCCAACGACGAGGCTGTTTATTTAGATAAGCTGTTTTTCAGTTTGTTTTTCTTTAAATCTATACTTTACCGATCTTACTTCCATGGGCAATACAGAGCCACCTGGAACTCTGCTTTCCCCCTCTCTCACGCGACACCAATTATTACGAGAGCAGTATAATGACAAGCCCGCCGGTACCGCTCCATTACTGCGCAGGCTCCAAATTTAGATGCCCTTGCGAGCCATCAGCCACTCCCCAGTCCCGACGGGTATGGAATATACGGGCTGACACTATTACTATAATATTTAGTTTTATTGGAACTCATGCAGTGGAAACTGATTAACTTTTAAGTGCCGCAGCATCTTGCTGAGATAGGCCTTTTGGCCTCATACAGGACTTTCTGTTTTTATTTCTATTTGAATTTTTACTTTATTTTTATTTTTGTTTTTGTTCTTTATGTTTCTATGAGTGTGTTTTAGTTTAATTTGTGATCTGTGCGAGTCCCAATAAATTATTTTTCTTTCCTTCTTTCTTTTTAGAAAGTAATAGAGTTGCAAGAGAGTTACTATGGAGTTTCTAGGGTATTCGTCTCCGATGAAACCTACGTTTTTGAACGGGCAGTTGCAATTTTCTGATTTAACAGACCGACTCCTTCCCATTCTAAAATACCTGTAAAAGGTTTCTTTCAGAAAAGTGTTGAGTAAAATATGGCAGCAAATGATTAGTAGACAGGAGTTGGTGACTCCTCAGCACTTAGGCTCTGCCATCAAAACAATAATCAAGCTCGGCTGACTTTTCTCAATAACCTACCTTCTCAGCCAAGAGCTAGCAAATAACAATTAAAGCTGTAATATGTACTGGTCGTTAGCACGTTCTACAAAAATATTGCTAAAAGCATTTCTTGTTTTCTTAAGAGAGAAAACAATTAAATTTTGTTCACATTTTGCTTATAGTTCACGTCTAGCAACAGGTGCTGTTGAGCAAGCTGCGCGAGCAATAACAGAAATTAGATAGAAACTTCCAGAAGGTCTAGTATAATAGACTCTACTTGAGATAGTAAAGTAACAAGGTATATTTATTGTAATTTAATTTTTATTCTTTTTATTTATCATGAGACTTGTTTCGCAGTGTCTGAGTGACTTCTACCAACGATAAGCTACTCGGAGATGGTGATACAAGTGCTTGGTAGTTTTCTACGTATAATATTTTTATATTTGCTATGCACATCTACATATATTAATTATATATTTATGAAATATATAATTATATATTATTAATATAATTATATATTATTTATATAATTATATATATTATTATGTAAAATAAATATAGGCATACAACACACATGCACACACCATCAATCACTCGCAATTGTAGCACGTTGACAACCTTTACTATGTGATAAATAACGGCGGGCCTGGAGTTCTAAAATACAGGCCTAGGCTTAGTTGAGACTCCATATCTCCCACAAATCACAAAATAGTCTCAAAATACCTGTCAACTTAATATGTATAACAAGTATAAGATGTAATTTGTGGAGAAAAATAAACATAATTTTAATAATAGGTACTAAGTATCTTAGTACGAAACATTTAAATAATAGGTACTAAGTATCTTAGTACGAAACATTTAAATCATAGGTACTAAGTATCTTAGTACGAAACATTTAAATAATAGGTACTAAGTATCTTAGTACGAAACATTTAAATAATAGGTACTAAGTATCTTAGTACGAAACATTTAAATAATAGGTACTAAGTATCTTAGTACGAAACATTTAAATAATAGGTACTAAGTATCTTAGTACGAAACATTTAAATAATAGGTACTAAGTATCTTAGTACGAAACATTTAAATAATAGGTACTAAGTATCTTAGTACGAAACATTTAAAACAGTTTCATATATACTACTAGCTTCTGCCCGCGCCTTCGTCGGTGTGGAACTAACTATACCTGCCATAAATCATACAAATCTATGGCACCCGGCAATAGTGTAGCTGTCTAGCTGTCAGTAAAAGAATATTTGTAACTAGCTGCGCCCCGCGGTTTCACCCGCGTAAGTCTCGATTCCGTGGGAGTATCGAGATAAAAAATATGTTATAGCTTATATGTTAATCCAGGATGTCAGCTACCACCATACAATTTTTTATCAAAATTGGTCGGGAGGATATTGTTATTATAGAACGAGACATTGACAAAATTTCACTGGTTTTTCCTCGTAGCGAAAGATCAAGAGTCAAATTCACCTGAAGAAGGTGACATGGGTGGACTGGATGAGGAAGACGATGAAATAGATGTAATAGCGCCACTTGGGGGACGCCTATTTTCAGCACAAGATAGCCAATCTTCGTATAGTATAAATCTCAGGTCTCAGGTTTTATCCATCAACGACTGAGTGTACACTTGCAAGGGATAATAATGAACAAACTGAGTCTGAGAAAACTAGATTGTGTATAGTTCCCCATTTTTCTTAACGTGATTTCTTTGCCAGGTCTTCTGCAGTCTTTATTTCGAGGAAACACTCCCAGATATAATAATAACAGTCCATAATATTACATAGAAAGTGTCTGCTAGCTGAGGAGGCCCCCCTCCCCCCCCCCCCCTACGCTCCCGGGGTCGGGGTTTCCCTACGCTTTCACGACTCGCAGGTTATACCATTCTAGACTAGCTTTTACCTCGGCTTGGTTTGAAAGGAAATTGACTCCACACGGTTTTCTCTGTTTTCTAGGTATTCAATAAACTTTGTGTTTTATGGAGGAAAAGTAACAGGATGTATTGGTTTCTTATCATTCCGAGCACGTCGTAAAATTAACTCTTGTTTGGCTAGAATTTGCGATAATGCCTGACCGATAATTAGAAGTTTGGAATTTGCCACAAGACACGAGCTAGGTATAAATGAATAGTTTACTCGTATTTTATTAACTGCCTACCAGAACTTCTCAAACAAACTTCCCAACTTATTTTTCTTATTAACTTATCTTATACAAACTAACATTAGAACATTTAATATTATATAGGTACAAGTATAAACTTGTAAACGTTTTTATTTTCTCAGTTTGATTTAATCATGGTTTGGCAGTTACAGATTTCTAGCACTATGAGTCTCTGAGATAAGCCGGAGAAAGACATACAGATAAACAGACAGACAGACAAACAGATAGACCTACAGACAGACGGACATGGCGAAACTATAAGGGTCCTTGTTGACTACGGAACCCCAAACACGGTATCTAAGTACTCGTAGAATTTTGAATTGGTCTAGAGAAATACGCTCTGACTAAATAATTGACCCTTCTTTAACTTATTACCTTCTCGTCAAAACACAATTACAACCACAGCACACACAAATACAACAACCACAACAACCACAACTCAACCAAACAACACATCACATCACATTCACAACTCTTGAGTTGTAATTGAGACTATATCCTATTTTTTCGACACAACACTCTGTGTTTAGCAGATCGTTACATGAAAAAATGAAAGAAAGAAAATGCATTAATTTGCTATAAACGTGACGCTGCTACTAAATAAATAACTTGGCAGCGATTAAATATTACATTTTTAATCGCTGCCAAGTCATCTACTGTTATTGAATCATTTGGGTTAGGTTTAACGCGAAGGCGAGCGAGCGGAGCGAGCGTGCCGCGGCAGCGGTTGCCGAGCGCCAGACCCCCTCTATTATTATTGGTAAAATCAGTTACCAAAACAAAAACTCGATGCCAGTTTAAATTAAAACAAAGCTAACAACTGATTATTAAGGCAGCTTAATAATCAGTTGTTAGCTTTGTTTTAATTAGAAAGTAGCAGTACTTTCTACTTTAAAATTATCCTTCGCTGTAGCTGCCAGCCTATTATTTTTGCTACCGGCTTTAATAATTTTTTAATCCCAAATTCAGATTAATTTGTCGCCGCGTTAAATACTATTATATATATTTTTTTAATACAGCCACTTGTAGACATTATCACTTTCAAATTCGTGCTAGCCCTGATATACAACATTAAATGTTTGATAGATTGATTGCCTCTGCTGCAGTCCTTAATAGTCTTAAGGAACTTATGTAATATGAACTAATAGATAGATGATAATAATATGTTCATATAGGAAAATTGGTTCAAAGTGCTTCGTAGAAATTAGGCAGACTATGTTCGATCTAGGTTTTTTGAATAACTAACGAATATGATACGGTGGGTACTTCACTTTACCTACAATAAGTAACAATTATGTAGAAGCTACCTTTCAGTTTAATTTAGATTCTAGGAAGAATCTATGATAATGCTTAGGAACAACAAAAAGTGTTTAGATTAAAAAAAAAACCGTGAATATTGTTACAATAGTAGGTAGGTATCTTATACGTTGAAATTGATGTTGCTGTGTACTGTTAAAGAGACGAACGTGGGACATATATTATGTTCAAATTAAACAAACAGGACATTTTTAAATTTTCTTTTACAATAAACAATAAATAACTTTAAGCTAAATTATTTACACATAATGGCACTACGTATATAAATACACAAACCGGCAAATTTAGCGGAACATAACAAAAAAATCGAAAAACTAGTTTGTGTAACATTGCTGGCTGGTTGTTAATTCGTTTTATTTTAGAAATAATTATTTCAAATTGAGAAAAGAATCAGACGTCACCTTTTATGCAATTGTTTTAATTTTATTTGTACTTACATTATTTCGAGAAAATTTCCCCTATTTATCATTTTATGGTTTTGGTTTCAAATTTCGTAAAATCTACAATAAAAATCTGTTTCTCTTGTTTTTTTTAACTTTTCAATCTTTTTAAAAGTCAAGGACTTCATTATGCCTGACTTGAGCGCATCTGAGATTGCCAGGGCACTTAAGATGAGGAGAAATTGTGAAACCTACAGAGTGATCTGAAGAATTCTTCGCCGACCTGTTTCAACAATTTATCGCAGTATCCAACGATTCAGTGAGACTAATGCTTTTGTGAGAAGATCGGGACAGGGCAGAAAAAGACGTACTTTGAGCAGGGATGATCGTTTCATTCAACTTCGCGTACGTAGGAACCCACGTCTAACGACTGTCCAAGCCAGAAATGAGCTTAAGGAAGTTCGAGGTGTCACACCACGAGGTGGCACGATTACTGACAAATGCGTACACTGACTGGATAGTTCCACTCAATCTGTGTGGTTCTTTCCTCAAAAAACCATTTCAGACACCAATCTACGTGGTCTTCACATGATCTGACCAAGATTATGTCTGGACTATAAAAGAGACTGTGGCCTCTGAGTTTGTTTCAGCCTTTCTTCTCAGAGTAGTCAGAAAGGAAACCTCATCTAGTGTTTAAAATAATGATTGACGCGTAAAAGTGTTTATACAAACCAACTTACAGAAATAAAAACATTTCATTTCCTTTTATTTCACAGTAAGTGAGCGTACGGTACGAAGAAGATTCAAAGAAGCTGGGTTTGATTCGTACGAGTACGTGCCCGCCAAGGCTCCAAAACTTGAGATACATCATCGTAGTAACAGACTAACTTTTGCTCGGGAACATCAACTTTGGACCACGGACCAGTGGGGTAAAATATTATTTAGTGATGAGTGCAGAATTCTTTTAAATCACGATTACGGAAGCCAATGAATATATAGACGCAAAAGAGAACGATCAGACCAATTTTAAAACTACAGTGGCATATGGTGGAGGATCAATAATAGTTTGGGGGGGGATATGTTTGGGAGCTCGTACGGACCTGGTGGTGATCGATGGAGGAAGTCTGAGTGCAGCTCGACATATAAGATAAATTTTAGAAGAAAAAGTGGTACCGTTTGACACCTTTATCGGTGACGACTTTGTTTTGATGCAGGATAATGCTCGGCCGCATATTGCTCGTTCAACTCAAGCATATCTTAATAATGTGAATATCATAGTTATGGGGTGGCCAGCGAGATCACCGGATATAAATCCGATAGAACACGTCTAGGACCTGCTGAAACGACGAGTAAAATCCAAAATCCTAACTTCTCTCAATGTGGGTGAACGGCGAATCGCCGTAGTTGAGGAATGGCAAAGACTGTCACAGGAAATAATAGATAAACATCATTCTCAGCATGTCTAGGCGGGTGGAAACTTTAATAAGAGCAAGTGGAGGAAACACACAATATGAATTTCTATTATTTTTATTTCAAAAATTGTTTTTAATTAGCCTTTTCAACTTTTTTTGGTTACCTTAAAATATCAAGAAAGTACTTTTTTTTATTATTTTTCGCTAAATTAATATTAAATTAGATCTAATTTTAAAAGGTGTAATTTTAAATGAGAAAAGAAGACTAAATACTAGTTTTTACAATCAAACGGTATTTCTAAAATTTTTGGCCTTTTTTATGTTCCGCTAATTGTCCCGGTGTGTGTATTACTTTAAACAACAAACGCTGGCACAATCTTATTAAAAATAGTTTTAAAATAATAGTAAGATCCGATTTATTTTAAATTTTTTTACATGCCTTTACACTTAACAACTATACATGTGTATAGTCAGGGGAATTAATTGTTTAGCAAATTGACACCCCACACTGTTATAGCCATTTCATACAACTCTCAAAAACTGTCAGTTGTGGTGTGAATATACTGACATTATAAGTTGGTAGTCAATTTGCTTAGATTAGCTAAATTTGTCTAGACAAAATCAAACTGATTGCTATTTTTATGGTAAAATCTGTTATTTTTATGATATTGATTTTACATTCTGTGATAACCTATACTCACACACTGACTTATTTTTTTACTTTTTTTAGAAAAACATACTTTTATGATGTTTGTAAATATGTGAACACCATGTATCTATCTAATAATTAAGTTATTTTTCAATGCTTAGTTTTTAATTCGTTTTACCTATTATGGTATAGTAATTTTATTCTAGGTGCATCGTCTTCACATATAATCATATAATTAATGTAATCAAATAAAATATTGTAAAACATTTTTAAAAGAGTACCGGTGGAGTTTCTTGCCCATTCTTCTTCATACGAAACTACCTTTTGGAAGGGGCAACCAGAATCAATTCTATTTTTTTTTGTAAATTTTGACGTTCAAAAGTGCCTCTTATGTGCCTATTTGAAATAAATGGTTTGACTTTGACTTAACAATGAATTACCCTGACTTACATTACATACCTATGAGATTGAATAAATAAATAAAAATGAACAGACACAAATTTCTATTTGAGACTCCATCATTTCTAATATTAGTAAGAAGTTAATTTCCTCCAATACGGAATATTCCTTTGTGTTGAAATGATTTATTTAATCTGCGCTTATTTATTTTCTCATTGGCCAAACTGAGCTGATCCTTGTTAACAAAATTATATTAAGGGTACGCACACACAAACACACTTTATTAAAATCTTAATATAAATATTTTGAGACACTGTAAATCTGATTCTCACAACTTTTTTGTGTACACAACAAAATTGTGAGAATCATAAATTATTATATAATAATATTATATTTCTTCATTATTACAACGATTCAAACGGTTTTTTAATCAAACCCAGACGAATTATAAGCACGTACACTGTTAATAATTTTGTTGGTAACTAAAGAACTTATAATCATTGACCTTTCACAGCATAAGATCCATCGGCATCATAGATCCTCTTTTTATTATCACTACCATACGAGTATCCGTACTTATCATAGCCATACGGTTCATGGTCAAAATTACCATAACTTTGATCGAAACTGCCGTAGCTCTGGTCATAGGGTTCAAAACTATGGTCAAAGTGACCGTGGTCATGATGGCCATGGTCAAAATGATGGTCTTCGATGTACTCGTGGTGTTCGTGTTTCTTTTTCTTCAGGTAGTGGATGAACCAGAGGACGAATTTCCAGCCTTTTGTTATGAGTACGAAGAATAGGGCCCCGTAGACCATTTTGAGGACAATCAGTTTCGTTGCTACTACGTAGAAGAAGTGTACTGTGAACAAAGAAAATAACATTTTAGCCTAAAGGGTCAAAGTCAAAGCATTTCTTTCAATGAAACCATTCACAGGCGTTTTTGAATTGTCAAGGAATCGGTCAGTTAGTCAGAAAACATCCAAATACGTTCCGCCGCTTTAGCGTGAAAGCGTAACAAACAAACTCACTTTCGCATTTATAATATTAGGTACTAGCTGCGCCCCGCGGTTTCACGCGCGTAAGTTCGATGCCGTGGGAATATCAAGATAAAAAATAGCGTATATGTTAATCCAGGGTGCCAGCTACCTCCATACAAAATTTTATTAAAATTGGTCCAACCGTTTGAGCGTGAAGAAGTAACAAACACACACACTCACAAACTATCGCTTTTATAATATTAGTGTATCGGGATAAAAATAGCCTTTAGGTTAATCCAGGGTGCCAGCTACCTCCATACAAAATTTTATCGAAATTGGTCCAACCGTTTGAGCGTGAAGAAGTAACAAACACACACACTCACAAACTATCGCTTTTATAATATTAGTGTATCGGGATAAAAAATAGCCTTTAGGTTAATCCAGGGTGCCAGCTACCTCCATACAAAATTTTATCGAAATTGGTCCAACCGTTTGAGCGTGAAGAAGTAACAAACACACACACTCACAAACTATCGCTTTTATAATATTAGTGTATCGGGATAAAAAATAGCCTTTAGGTTAATCCAGGGTGCCAGCTACCTCCATACAAAATTTTATCGAAATCTCAGTGAAGAAGTAACAAACACACACACACACACTCACAAACTTTCGCCTTTATAATATTAATGTGATGATAAGTTAGGGTTAGCCAAAAAGTACGTACTCGTACACTTCGCAAGCTATGTTATAATTATTATAAGTTACATTTAGTTAGGACGAGTCTATTACCATTAGGTACAGTAAGCACAAATCTAGCCTCCGGGCAGCTACTGAGAATTACCAAATGGAAAAACTCCACAAAATGTTATTTTTCCTGTAGAACCGAAATAAATAGAATTAGGTATGTTTTTCAGGGATATTTTGCTAAATAGTAGTAAAGGAAAATTAACATTATTTCAAAGACAGCACCGTTAGCGAAATACTTAGTCATAATGTTTCTGACGGTTTTAGAGGTTAGAAGTGGTTACGGCTAAAATAATCAATAAGTCATTGCAAATAGTAATTGACTGTCAACTAAAACTACGGTTAGTTTAATTTTTTTTATTCCTGGATGAACCAGACAATAATCTACATACATCAAAAGTTTCTAGGTATCAAGACAATGTTTACTCATATCTTATTTATCTATGAAAATGTTTAAGGAGGGCAGTGGTGGCCCAGTGATAACGACTGCGACTTACGAATTGTAAGTCGTAGGTTCGAACCCAGGCAGGCACTTTACTTTGTGTAAATTGTGTCATCACCACCGCTCTCAAAACGACATGCCGGTTTCCTCACGATGTTTTCCTTCATGAAAACATCGTGAGAAAATCTGTATGTCCTACAACCAAAAATTCGAAGACATGTGACATCTACCAACCCGCACAGGCCCCCGTGGTTTATTACGGCCCACTTCCTCTCACCGAGGGAATGCCTGTGTCCGCAGTAGGAACATTATAGACTCATTATGCAATATGCTATGAAAATTGTTTAAGTAGAATGTAGATACACACCTACACCGACGTCCGTCTCTGCCGATTCTTAATAAAATCAGCAATCAAATCCAAGGCCTGGTACCCTTCCCTGTGATGAGAAAACTTATCCGAATAAGGTGCAAACTGATCCGAATTAGACGCAAACTGCCCCGAAAATGGCGCAAACTGATCCGGATACGGCGCAAACTGCTCTGTTTTCTGATAATGTAAGTACGGGTCAGGCACATACTTGTATATGACGGAGGCCCAGACCATTATGAGGAGCATTTTCAAACTAGCTACCGTCAGGGCAATGGCCAGAACTAGTTTGTACAGTCCAACTTTCGCAGCCAGTACGATAGCGAGGTTGGCTGTAACAAAGAAAGGACTGTGCTGTATTATTTGATTTTTGAATTTCACAAAGGCTGGGGAACATAAAAAAGGCCAAGCCGGCCAAGTGTGAGTCGGACTCGCACACGAAGTTTCCGTACCATATCGTACAAGATTTAACACTATGTACTTTTTAAATACTTTCTTAAGAGAAACAAGAGAGTTCAACTTTGTACCTATTACGGTTCATGCGATTCATCCTACTGACAGACAGACGCACAGCGAAGGCTTAGTTTCTTTTTTATAGTGCAGCTATATGAAAGTACTAAACAAAGAATATTTTTCATCTTGAATTTTAAATTACAAAGTTATTTTTTGCAGTTGCAGTAAATCGCCCATATTTAAATAAAATACCTTGTGAATCGGGTTTTTATTATTTTTTGATTAAATACAGTATAAATGGTACATGATGTACAGATGTTTCAAAATCCTAATTTGTTTAGTTGTTGCGATAGAGCGTACAAAAATGGTCTAAAACTGACAAATTTACTTTCTTAATTTTTGAAGATAAAAAATATATATTTATTTGTACTCTACTCGGTGAGTTCTAGACAATGACACCCCACATGGCAGGGTAAGATTTTTTTTTTCAAAATCATCTGTTTATTGTATGGGGATGGGTACCACATACAATAAACTTTAAATTTTAACCCTTACATTTTTAATTTTTTTTTATTATTTTTCGTTATAGCGGCAAAAGCAATACACAATCTGTGAAAATTTCAACTGTCCACCTATTACGGTTCATGACATACAGCCCACTGACAGACAGACCGACGGACAGCGGACTCTTAATAATAGGGGTCCGTTTGGCACCCTTTGAGTACGGCACCCTAAAAAGGGCTTTTGATATGAAGCGTGAAAACATGTACGTAATGAAACATCATGTAGTATTACGAGTAGGTATAACTTGAATTTGAAATTACAAATCGTGCAGGAAGTTTTCTTTCTTGGTGTGTAAGTACATGCAAGGCCTACTTTCGACAAGAAACGAGCATCTGTACCCTAATTTTGGTGGGTCGCCACTTCAACCACATTAGCTCTAAACTTTATAATAATATAAATAGGATAGTAAAAATCTACCCTTTAACAAGGAACTTATTGAAAAAGAAATTGACAGACTGGCTTAAATCTATGTCCTATGATGCAACTGAGCAACTTTTAGTATCTTAAATAAACTCTCATGCTAGCATCCTCTCATAATACACTAATTGCACATTTTACTCACACTTACACTCATACTCACACTCACAAACACTCTCACCCTCACTTCCACTCTACATCATTACATACAAACTTTTGAGTGATTTTTTTTCTTATGTACTTAATTGTTGATTTTACTATAAGACTTCCTTAAAGATGTATGTCTGGAACAAATATCTTCCATGTATGTCGTGTGGGGCGTTGATAGCTGCGCCACAGTATTTTACTTTTGCAGCTATCTTCGTGTCTTTTGTTAAGTTATCCCTAAATTGTTCCTAATAAATAAATAAATTGTGTAACGCAGTTTGAATCGGAATCGAAATGATTTTGAAGTATATTATTGCTAATCCATTGCTTCATATGTTAGAACAAATTGTCTGCTCAACAACGTAAATAACGCAATGAATGTTGTTGAACTGTCAAATTGAAACCGATTCCTACTGAGTGCGTTACGCAAGTAGCCCTCTGGTTAGGTTATGTTTCTAAAATGAAACATTTTGAACTTTCTTTTTTGATGTGAACTACTGTAGTTAGTATTCCTTTTCCTCTCCCATTCCCTAACGACCAACTTCTCAATCCCCCCCCCCCCGCAATACGAGACTAGTTTTTTAAACCTTTAAATATTTCCAACCAAGGAAGGCGGGAAAACTTTCCAATTTGTTCTCGATTCAGATTTAAATCCTCGGTCCAAACTTCTACTTCATTTCGCTGTATACTCGTACACCGACACTGGATGCTCCCGGAATCAGTAATAAGCTTTCGCGGAGATCTTTTAGTTCCAGACGTACTTGTTTGAGTTGCAACTATGTTTTTGATATTAAAACTAATGGGAAGTGGAATGCTAATGATGGCGAATATTGATAGTCATAACACAACGTAACATCATGCCTGTATTCCCCGAAGGGCTAGCAGCAGAGTCGCACTCACATTTTGCCAGTTTCGCCTGTGCGATACCGTCCTCATAGTGAAAAATCAAATTGGTGGATACTTACTTATGGCTCATCAGCGCTAAGAAAGATTCAAAATTTTATTATCGCGCCCTATACCTGCCACAAAATTTTACAATTCTACGAAAAAAATGCGTAACACAGAAATTACAAATATGTATGAGTTACAATTTACAACCTACAATTTTTTCGCATTTTTAAAAGCGTAACACAAAGCACGAGAGCTATGTCACGACGCTCTACTAAGTCCTTTTTTTTTAATATCTTCTACAATCTTATATCTTCAACTATTGCAATCGATCCGCAAACTTCCCGAATCTCATTAGCTCTGAAATTCTACGTATCGATGTACTTTATGTTTTTCTCCTAAACCCTCGACTTTTGTATTTACCAACGCAATTTTTTTTTTTACACTTTCGTGTTTTTTTTGACAAACCAAATTAATATACGTGTGTTCTGTCGTGAAGAAATCTTTTCATTTTTCCTACGGCTTAGGCGTTATGACTTAATTTTTGTTACTCAGTATAAAGGGTTTTATTGAGAAAAGTATTTTGTATAGATTGGTAGCTCCGGATTTCCGTATAGGCATGCAAGGCCAGCCAGGCTAGGGGCCCCACTCACCTAGCTACCCCGGCCAGGTAGCTTGCCTGCCAGACGGGGGATGCTGTAAACTGTCAAAGAAATGTAACATTTCCGAGAGCGAATTTTTTTCGAGTTCGCTTCGTGTGCTTGCATCTTAGTTACTCTTAATTTTTAAACTTTCTTGTAAAAGTCGACAAAGTAACTCCCTATTACTGTATGCATAGTCTAAAGAAACCTAACCTACCCAAGGTGCAAAAAATTTCCAGCTCTCTCCGCTTGCTCTTCCATCCAAAATTTTCTTATCATTCACTGCCCGCACCAGGTATGCGAAAAATCAATCATGTGTAGGTTTTTACAAAAGTACTATAATTACCTAGTATTGTTTCAAGAAAGTAAATTTGTTCAAGTAGGTAACTTGAGTGTTAAGGAATAAGAGGAAAAGAACGGCTTTGTTTAAAAACGTCGATTTATGATGGCCGTTGTATTATTTGTGATGTTTATTTATAGAACTTAAAGTCGGTAAAAAAAATATTTTCTGTACTAGTGCATTTTATTTACTAAATTTCCAAAATTGCTTCGGGATGGGTGGAGGCCTCAAATGCACAGAGCCTAGAGGCCCTGGTTCTCTAAGTCCAGACCTGTAGATTGGTGTTATTGTAGCAAATAAAGCAGGGCTTTCATTATTTGTAAAGAGTTCTACCGATATTTACGCAAAAAAAGAAATGTTATATATCTGAATATTTGGTATGTCTGTGTGTGGCACCGTAGCTCCCAAACTGTTGAACCGATTTTAATGCAAGTTTTTGTCATTTGTAGCTTATATCAATTAAGTGACTTTGTAAGAAATAGTATTAAACAAAACATTCGATTAAATCGCACTTAACGTAGGTTATCTTTAACGCAGTTCATGGCTTACAAACTCATGACCAATTTTGTACTAGGCCTGAATTGTTTGAAACTATCACAAATAAACATAAAACGTTGATAGAGGTACTCACTTATTAGCGCGTACTTTGCTTTGCCTCTCGGCTCCACTTCATTTGTTCTCTCACTTTTATCAGCAGCTTCCACTGACCACGATAACGTTACAACCAGAACTAATAAAAACACCTTCATTATGACGTTTCAGATAAAAAAATATAACTTTTATGCTGAAATAAATTTAAGAAGTTATCGCTGAAAATCTAAATACATTTTCCAAAAACAAAAACTTAGTATTTTTTTGTATTATTGTTTTTTTTTAACATTTGTTAGACCTTCAGCTCAGCTTAGTGCCGTATTTTAAAATGACATTTCACACTCTGTGATGCCAGTCATACACAATGTGCTAATGTTACAAATAAACACTTCAGGCCCGTGAAAGTGTACTGAGCATTATTTACGTAATAGGAAGCGAGAGTTTTTCTAAAGTGAAGTAATATTTATTTTTGGAAGATTTGTTATTTCCACATATTTATATTAGGCATGCCGTCGGTTCGCAGGGGCTCGTAGCTAAATGTTAACACCCCTCGGGTCCATCGAAGGTGCCGCGATCGGTTCGTGGATGGGTGACAGTCCATTACATATCAAGACCGCTCCGTGCCTCGGAAAGCACGTTAAGCCGCTGGTCCCGGCTGTAATTCGTGTATCTTAGACAGTCGTTACGGGTAGTCAAAAGCCCAAAAGTCTGACAACGAGTCTTACCAAGGGATATCGTGTTACCCGGTAACTAGGTCGTTGTGAAGGTCATAACAGGCAGTCGCTCCATGTAAAGTACTGGTATTCAGGCAGAGACTAATATAGACGTGGACGAAGTCACATCAGCGAGGCCCCTTAGTTTCGTTCCCAAGATCAACCCAATAAGTAGATCATTCTATCCTACCAAAAATGCTTTACCACGACATGATAGTCAAAAAATATGAATGAAAATAAAAATTCCATTAAATTAGCTTTGGCTTTCCTTTGCACTTTTCCTAACTTTAAACTTTTCCATTGATGTATAAAAAATATCAATGGACATATGCGAAAAACGCTAACTCATGACTATTCATTCCTGACTAGTCTCGTATTCCTTCAAACTAACGGTTGCGGTCTTTGAAGGTAATTACAACGGCCTCGCAGGCTTAGGTAGCCCACAAAATTAAAATTTTCATGTCCGTGACTACCGCAGGACCACGAACGCCAATCGCTTCCATATTTGGCAAATAATTAGTGCTCAATTGGTGCTAATTAGTGCTAACAACAGAATTGGTGCCTTAGTAGTTTTCGAGATAATCGACTTTGAAGGTGGTCACGGTGGGTAGTCACGCTCCCTTCAGCAGGACCACCATGAGCGCAGAAAAAGGGGACATGCTACAGCTATTCTAAGTATACAAATAATTTGTGCCCTTACATGTGATTAATTTCGTAACAAAAACAGAACTGAAACATTTGGATTTACCGAGAAATCAACGACGATAACTTTCGCGCGCTCGTTCAGCAGGACCACGACTTTGAATGTTGATTCCAAGTTTCAGGAGCTAGTCGCTTTCCTCAAACCTACATAGAAAATTAGTGGTCTGCGAGATAAAATTGATACCCAAAATTCAAAATCACTACTCCAGAAGTTTACGAGATATACCATACCATTAGTGGGGTGGCGGTAGTCACGGTGTTAAATTTTCATTTGAATTTACCTATTAAAAACTCTGTGATTTCTTCCCAAATTTATACAAAAATTTGTGCTCCTAAAGAAGTAATAGTGACCAAAAATTCAGATTTCCAAGTGTGGTATTTTAAGAGAAATTAGCATTCATTACTTTTCCATACTAAATCTCCGCGTATAACCCGACCAAATTATGTTGTTAATGGTATTGAGCTGTTTATGAGATGTATACTCGTGCACATAAATTGATGGATGTCAGAATAGTAATAACAACAGTTCAATATACTGTGTACCTAGGTACATATTAAGAAAAAAAAATCCCATCGAGTCGAGGGAAATCCTAAAATTTTATGGGCACACCTACGAGTACCTATAGCGATTTGGGTATTTTTTATAGTACGTCTGTACGTCATGGATTTCCAATGCAATAATTGTTTTCTGTTTTTATAGTCATAAAGTGTGTTTTTTTTTGCTGTGCTTGCCAACGCATTTTTCTTTCTTTCTTTATTTATTTATTTGCACTCGGAAAGCACCATTTGGCGAAGTGAAACTGATGATGAAGACCACAGATGGCCACCGAAACTAGGCACTTTAATATGGTTGCTAAGGCGCTAAGCAATTTATGGTCGTCACAATCCCTATGGTGAAGTCATCATCAGTTCCAGTCGTCCTGGTTCTGAGCAGGAGAACTCCTCAGCAATTAACGCCCCTGCATCTGGAAAAGCAATATTTTGTAAAAGGTGATGAGCAGTTGACATTAGGCTATTGTAACTTAGATAAATTACAAACTGACCCACTAAAAAGTGAAAAATAAGAAACATTTTACAAAAAAAAAATCAACTGACTTCCAGAAAAAATACCACAAACTGAAGAATAACTTTAATTTCGGAAGACGGTGGTAAAAAAATAAAATACAGATTCAAAGACACCGACTTCCGAAATGAAAGTTATTTTTCAATTTGTAGTGTTTTTTTTTAAAATCGGTTGTGTTTTTGTTTGATAACGAGAATGACGTAATTCCAAGTCTCTTCAAATACTAGAAATATAACATCAAAATACACACCTAGTTCGAACATAGACCTTCGAAAATTAAACGGTAAACTTGTAAACAAAACTCCTCAAGATAAACGGCAAAAGAGCTCAGCAAAAGTCGAGGCCCTTAATAAAATTATTGTTGCGGCAGTTACCTACTGTAAACAATGAGGTTTGTTTTAAACGGTGAATTGCTAAAGATTTCTGCGGAATTTTAGGTTAATATTAGTCTTGTTGACTCAACCTTGATCTTGTTACGGGAAAGCGTATACACTTAAGCGTAAGTGCCAATAAGTATATTTACAACAATTGTGGAAAACTTGGGAAATTATTAGTAGCATTAATTCATCATCATCATTTCAGCCAAAAGACGTCCACTGCTAGACATAGGCCTCCCCCTAAGGGGGGATGTTTGCCATAATCGCCACGCTTGGCAGGCGGGTTGGCGATCGCAGTATGGTGTTAAAATGCACGCAATGCAAAGAACGCTGCTGCCCATTCTCTAGTAAGTCCCTTAGTCGCCTTTTACAAAAAAAAATTGCATATATATAAAAAAATAGTATATAAATATATAGGTACTATTTTTTATATATATACAATTTTTTTTTGTAAAAGCTTGATGTATATGTAAAAAAAAAAAGTATTGTAATTTTTTTTTTTCCCCCTTAGGGGGAGGCCTATGTCCAGCAGTGGACGTCTTTTGGCTGAAATGATGATGATGAATTAATGCTACTAATAATTTCCCAAGTTTTCCACAATTGTTGTGAATATATTTATTGGCACTTACGCTTAAGTGTATACGCTTTCCCGTAACAAGATCAAGGTTGAGTCAACAAGACTAATATTAACCTAAAATTCCGCAGAAATCTTTAGCAATTCACCGTTTAAAACAAACCTCATTGTTTACAGTAGGTAACTGCCACAACAATAATTTTATTAAGGGCCTCGACTTTTGCTGAGCTCTTTTGCCGTTTATCTTGAGGAGTTTTGTTTACAAGTTTACCGTTTAATTTTCGAAAGTCTATGTTTGAACTAGGTGTGTATTTTGATGTTATATTTCTAGTATTTGAAGAGACTTGGAATTACGTCATTCTCGTTATCAAACAAAAACACAACCGACTTTAAAAAAAAACACTACAAATTGAAAAATAACTTTCATTTCGGAAGTCGGTGTCTTTAGATCTGTATTTTATTTTTTTACCACCGTCTTCCGAAATTAAAGTTATTCTTCAGTTTGTGGTGTTTTTTCTAGAAGTCAGTTGATTTTTTTTTTGTAAAATGTTTCTTATTTTTCACTTTTTAGTGGGTCAGTTTGTAATTTATCTAAGTTACAATAGCCTAATGTCAACTGCTCATCACCTTTTACAAAATATTGCTTTTCCAGATGCAGGGGCGTTAATTGCTGAGGAGTTCTCCTGCTCAGAACCAGGACGACTGGAACTGATGATGACTTCACCATAGGGATTGTGACGACCATAAATTGCTTAGCGCCTTAGCAACCATATTAAAGTGCCTAGTTTCGGTGGCCATCTGTGGTCTTCATCATCAGTTTCACTTCGCCAAATGGTGCTTTCCGAGTGCAAATAAATAAATAAAGAAAGAAAGAAAAATGCGTTGGCAAGCACAGCAAAAAAAAACACACTTTATGACTATAAAAACAGAAAACAATTATTGCATTGGAAATCCATGACGTACAGACGTACTATAAAAAATACCCAAATCGCTATAGGTACTCGTAGGTGTGCCCATAAAATTTTAGGATTTCCCTCGACTCGATGGGATTTTTTTTTCTTAATATGTACCTAGGTACACAGTATATTGAACTGTTGTTATTACTATTCTGACATCCATCAATTTATGTGCACGAGTATACATCTCATAAACAGCTCAATACCATTAACAACATAATTTGGTCGGGTTATACGCGGAGATTTAGTATGGAAAAGTAATGAATGCTAATTTCTCTTAAAATACCACACTTGGAAATCTGAATTTTTGGTCACTATTACTTCTTTAGGAGCACAAATTTTTGTATAAATTTGGGAAGAAATCACAGAGTTTTTAAAAAAGGTCATTTCCGGAAAACCGGATTAAAAATTATCAGAAATAAAAAAAATTCGGGAAAGCATTTTTTTTTTTTAATAAAAATTGGACTAACTACGACAAGACTCGGAACTGCAGTTCTGAGTCTTGTCGTAGTTCAGCTTTATCTTTTGCACCGATTAACTCATTAGCTTTTGGAACGACTACTGTATTAACAAAGTATAAAACAAAGTTACAAAAAGTTTTCTCATACTCTCTAAGGTTTGCTAAAACTTCTTGCTGAGCTAGCAAATCGTAAACGTCGAGTGCAGGAAATGCTCAGTAAGTTGCAGCCAATCTGTCCGTAGTCTGTACATTGTATCACTGTAGCAATTCTACTAACAATAAGTAGGTAGGTACTGTGCTACTGATCGTTACTTTGTTTATTTATCCTGTTTAAGAGTACCTAATACTTTCATTTTAAGGCGCAGATATATCATTTATGTGACTTTAAATCTGTTATTACACCTTCATAATATAATGCAAGTAAGTTATGCAAAAAAAATATGTTAAACTAAAACGCATACAAATCAATTCTATATGTGAATATTTAAGTATTGTAGTAAAATACTTTATAAGATAAATTCAGGAAGTAATGTCTACCCAAAGCATATAAAACGATATTATTTTCTACTTAAGATATTTCCATGATTTTTTTTTTTTTTCAGCGCGCGCTTTGCATGGCCAAGGTCAACGGCGTTTACCCGACCCTTTATCAATTTGAACGCGATCACCACGTCATCTAAACCGTGCCACAGATTACCAGATAAATCACTCCATTTCCGCGCGCTAACTACCTATCTGCCGGGTCGCACGCGACCCATTTATCAGTGGGTTGCCCACAGCCGTGAGGCGCGCGCGGCGTGGCGGCGGCGGCGGCGGCGTGCACCTACAAAGCAAAACTCACTTTACGCTTGTAAGGTTAGGTACATCTTCGTTCGCAGCGTTAGCGACTCGTAGGTGTAGGCTATCATAGCAGTAGGTATTGAAAATTTTGTATGGAGTGATTTATTTGGTAATCTGTGACCGTGCGTTCAAGAGACGTCAGTGTAATCATTGTTGGGAATATTCTTTTCTTTTTTTTTCGGACTCCCTCGTTGGTCTAGTGGTCGCCAGTGCGACTGCTGAGCATGTGGTCCTGGGTTTGATTCCCAGGTCGGGCAGTGTTATTGGGATTTTCCATTAGGAATTCCTCAGAAGCAGCCCGGAGTCTGGATTTGTGCCCGGTTGCTGGCAATAGGCTCACCCCCTATTACATGGGACTTAAACATAACTAGCGAAATGAGGGTGTACTTTAGGTAGGTACATCTCTGCCTAACCCCTCGGGGATTACAGGCGTGATGTTATGTTATGAGTTTTTTTTTTCTTTTGAAAAAACGTTGCCCCACACTAGGAATTTCTCCTGTATTGTGGGTGCGTTTACAAACATTTAAACTCACATACACAAACAGCCAGACCCGGAACAACTACATAAAGGTCATACAAATATTTGTTCCGTGTGGGAATCGAACCCGCGACACGCAGTGCAGCAGTCAATCGCTTAACCACTGCGCCAACCGTGCCGTCAATATATTGACACTGACAGCTCTTGAACGCGTTCTATACATGCTGATCCCGTTCGCTTTCATTGGCGAAATTTGCTCAAATTACATTAGCTACTCGTACTAACTACCTGAGTATAATATAAAATATAATTTAACAGCCTGCTTGATGTCTTACTGTACCTGATTTTTGTTTCGCCAAGAAAATAAATAAAGTACCTAGGTACCTATCATAAATAAGGTTTATTTTTAGTTTTCCCTTGATCATTAGTTTGAAAACTTGACTACAATTCAATATTTGTCGTCGTTTGTTGTATTAAACATTTCAAAATCGGTATACCGAAATTTCGGTATTTTTTCGGAATTCTTTTTTTTTTATTGAAATGTAGACACGTTTTTCTTTCCCTAATGCCATCATTTTCTTTTGTTATATTAAACAAATACAACTATAAATGTAAAAAAAACAAGTTTTAATAAACTTCCCTTTTCACGTAAATAATTAACAATTCGTTCTGCTAACCACACAATGATTATTAAAGTATCACAAAACCGCGCACACGAGTTTAAACAAAGTGAGCTCGTGTATAAATTTGAAAAGCAAAGTAAAATAAGCCTTAAATTATTTCCCCTCCTTTTCTTATACATGCAAATATTATTATTTTAAGAATGTTAGCTTATATAATAATAATGTAAATATTATCTTGATTTAAACAATAATCTAGGTGATCAATCAGAAAGTTGATTGATGAAACTATTGGTTTAATAAAAGTGAAACTTGCGATGAAACATTGAAGAAAAAAGAAAGTGCTTGTTATCTATACAATAAAAATGAAATGCTGTTCGTTGGAAAGCACATCACTTCAGAATGGTTGGACCTATTTGGCAATTTTTTTCTTTTTTATCAGCATGTAATACATCTGACAAAAATCGCCGAGAACATCGCTCGTGGGCGAGCACACTTAAAATATTTGTAATAGTCAGGAAAAATTTAAAAAGTTGCCGGGAAAATTGGCAAATTCGGGAAACTGAAAGTGCATTTTTTATAGGAATTCCGTATGAATTATTAAAATTCGGACAGGGCAACGTCGCGGTCAGGTAAGCTAGTTTTAAATAAAAGTTAACTACTATTTTTAATCACAAGTCAAAATACCGAAATACCGGTTTTACAAATTCCAATCCCGGTATTAAGAAACGGGTAAAAATTACCAGTATCCCGGTTTTTCGGTAACGCCGAATACCAGTGTCCATGCTCTAACTATGTAGTTAGAGCATGGATTCTGCTGAGCTGTATTCGGTGATGTTATGCACGTAAAATCAAAAAAATCCCCAGAATAAACAATCGCAAAAAGTATCGCAATGGCAGCAACCTTTTAAAACGCACTCAAATATCGCGCGATCCATTCCCGCGCACTTCGCCTGAGTGCTCACAACCGAACAACGCGCTCATACTAGCGTATTTGTAAATAAAACCCTTGATGGATTATCGGCGTTTTATTTAACGTTTATCGTTTACGGGAATTGGTTCGTGATCAACGAAATAACGGGATGTGGCGAACGGGATTAAGGGTCGAACATACGAACGGCCCGGGTGTATAGAAAATTTTGGTTGTCATTTTTCACATATTTTCCAAACTTCGGCTTAAAGACGCTTGAACCAAGCAATAACAATTACTGTGTTTTTGTGGAATTATATTTTTTTAGAAAAACATCAACACAACAACAACAAAATCAGCAAAGTTTATTTGTAATTCATTCGCAATTCGTGGAATACAAAAAAGAAAAAACCTTAGTGTTTTTTTTTTACCTGTAATTAGGTACGCTATTTATTTAGTAAAATCCAGCACAAGACTTACAAAATTCATGGAATTCATAAACTGCAAACTTCGATCAATAATAGAACCTTCCAATTCCAGTAACAATTATTAAACCCCATAAGAAAAAAACGTTCAGACTGAACGTTTCATCGTGATCATCACAGGTACAACATTATTGTCTCACATAATCGATATGTATGTAATGGCATCCCTTTAACGACTTAATTTCAAGGACTTAAATTTGGAAGTCGGTTGAAAGCCGAACTTATTCGACGTTTCCTCTAATTTTGAATGGTGGTAATATTGTGAAATTGCTATCATACGTGGATGCAATCATCGTTAAATATGGAAATAATGAGCCGTTCGCGTTTATGAGTCTAACGATATGGACTAGTGATGCGCTGACTGACACAGATATGTCGATGTTTTTGGTTCAATGTCAGATCTTACTGTCTCAATTTATACACCTGTCTTGTTACATCAATAATGGATTTAATAAAGGGGGCTCATAATATATTATTTGTGTAATTAGTTTAATAACCGTAGGTACTTTATTATTCCAATATCATTGCGAGCTTAATAGATACAATATTCTGGAATAATTTCGCAATTTATTTTAATGAATTTTAAGGGCTACAACTTACGTCCATTTCATAATCCAAGGGCCGCGGTTTGTATTATAATATCAAAACCGAATCCGAACAATGTAATGTAACTAAATATTATTTATTGGTAACAGGATTTACATTCTCGCTCATCCGAGACTTGCTTCTTCGCCTATATTATCAATAACTAGCTGTGCCCGCAGCTTCGCTCACGTGATTGTGTATTCTATGGGCGTTATAAGTTAATCGGAACGTGAACTCATATCTTCTACAACATCGGTTCATATTGTTAATTTAAACTAAAACTTGTTACTAGAAACATCTTTGGTTTAAGTAAATGAACGAACAAAAAAAAACACTTTATAATTCATGATCATTACTGAGTCCCGGACAGTAAAAAGTGTTCATAAAAAGAATAACATTAATTATTGTGATTTATTTTACTTCATTGAGAACTTGAACAACCGATTGAAGAACAAAGTAAGGGCTCACCCTTATCTTTGGTCGTCAATCGGCTGTTCAAGTTCTTTACCTCAGTATAGCGTGATGATATTCATATCAGAGGTTAAATCCGTATTCGTGGTAAACCGTTGAGGAATACGGAAATAATGCAATATTGTTAATACCCCATAGCAAATAGCTTATTTGATAAACAGACCTTTGAGGAATATTAAATTTTGTGCAAAATTTGAACAGAATCTACTCAGTAGTTTTTGCGCCAATCCGAAACATACATCCAGACAAACAGAAAACGGACAAAAATTCTAAAAAATATATGCTCGGTATCAGAATCGTTTCCACACCTATAGCAATTACTTTTTCAAAAATATTCAATACATTATTACATGTATAGTTATTATTGCAATACTATTATTGTGTATTTTGTGTCAATAAATTTAATTTAATTTATATTTTGAATTTACTAGTGGTCGCCCACTGGTCAAAATTCAACCCGTTCCACTTACAATCTATATTGTACTTACTAATTCCATGAGACATACTTACACTTATTCCATGCTCAAGCTGTCACTTCTGTCACCTATCTATCTTCAAGTTCTGAAGTCCAGAGGGGCTACTCCGAACATAAATCTGAAGTATCGGCCGAATGTTCGGTCTTTTCTTTACTACGGCTAACTATTGCTGACTACGGCGAAAAAATTAATAAAAAAGGCAGTCAAAGAGATAAGCCAAAGTCAAAACTGTAACTTGAAGTCGGGTAAGGACTCAAAGTCAAAAAAAGAAACTATGGAAGTTATAAAACAGCCGAACATTCGGCCGATACTTCGGTTTAGCGCTTCGGAGTAGACCCCCTGGTACAATGTGTGTGTGTGTAATGTTCGTTTTATGAATTTTATTAATTTCTAGTGCATATTATATAAAATATTAGGTTTCTGCACTCCATATAAATTTTCTGTGTGCCCATACTCCTTCGTCCGCGTAATTTTCGTAAAAAGGGGTTCAACGTTTTTGCTTCACGTATTAATATAATGATAAGTTGTCACGTAACATTTCGAAATCATTTTAAATATCATGTATCACGACGTCGACAGAGCACAGTCCCATCACTATCTCAATATCAGTAAGAGTATAAACGCATGTTTCTCTTGACGAGCGAACTAGTCGGCGTAGTGATAAACTAATGTTAATGGCACGACCATGTTGGCGTCACATATTGGGTGTTAGAGCCATGATGAGTAAGTAGGTACCTATAGCCTTAGGAAAAACCATGAGAAGAAAAGCTGCAGCATCTTTCTTTGCAGTACCATATCCTGGAATCATCATTCCGTTTGCCAAGGATACGAAAATATCTTTTAGAACTGATAATGACAGGAGAACAGCAGAATTTATACTGATAGGCAGTCACTCCGTGTGAAAGAATAGTATTCAGTTACATCCGGTTAGACTGGAAGCCGAGCCCAACATGGTTGGAAAAAAGCTAGGCAAATGATGAACTGATAATGACAGCAATTTCAAAGGTGAAAAGTAGAAGCTAACAAAGTTTGATGAAATAAAGAAAAAGTATTGATTGGGACTCCCACAGGAGATCAGAAATTAAACTAAAACACACTCATAGAAACATAAAAACAAAAACAAACTTAAATGAAAATAAAAACAGAAAGTCCTGTACGAGGCCAAAAGGCTCCTATCTCAGCATGATGCTGTGACATTTAAAAATAAGTATTGATAGCGATGCTGAAATACTTATAGTAGTAGTAGCAGGCACTTGTGGGCGCCGACGTAAACCAAAGAAATGATGACTTGTCACACACAGTATAATCAGCCTAGGTATATCGTTCCCACTGCTCGGACACAGGCCACCTCTCTGTGAGAGGGAGTGGGCCGTAATCCACCACAAGGGCCCGTTGCGGGTTCGTATAATTCGCACATAGATTCCATGCCATGTGTGTATGTGTATGTATGTAGGGGTGTGGCTTGGAGTGTGTGGTGTGTTGCGTGGGTGTGTGGGTGTGTTGCGTGGTGTGTGTGGATGTGTATAATTATGGGTGTGTGTATTTATCTGAGAAAGCAAAAGAAAGTTATACAAAGAATGTAGGGGAACATTTACCCAATAGTGGGTAAATGTTCCCCTACATTTGGCACTTTGGCATTAGGGCACTTAAACTCCACACGATTTTTCTTAGTTCTTTCTACGTATATTCTAAGACAAATAGGACAAAAGGCACTGGAAACACAAAGTTTAATCATTTAGTAGGTACCTAGACTCACGGAGCCGGATCTAGCAGAAGTTTTTCTTAATTTTCACGTGACTTTAAACGTTGCCAGAAGTAAAGTAAAGCTTTGATAATAGCACAATTACTATAGTTTTTATTTGATTTTCAAACGAAAGTCTTTCAATTTTGTCTAAAGTTTGGAAACGCACCTCGCACACGCTCTACAGGTTGGTGCAAGTTGTTTCGTTCACCAGATCACTAACGATTATTATCACTAAACATATTTAAACATCATTATGTCTCTGTCATCTTCATACGATTGACAGAAAAGGAAATATACGGTTCCAAATGTTGGTAATAATAATACCTTTGATATTTTAATAACTTTTCCTTTTTTCCCGGAAGTAATTTTTTTATTAAAAATCAGTATTCCCTCATCTCTATCTCATGCTTTAAAACTATCGCAATTTTAACTCAGTAATTTTCCAATTCCGCCGGCCAACTCGCTGTAACTTTGGTGACTTTTCAAGTCGTAACTTTAAAGTAAGTGAGACTTCAAGGTCCCATTTTCCGGGAAATAATTCTCTCGCTCGTTCAGTGTCGAAGTTTTCTTTTTTTGGAAATTTGATAGAGATGAAGTTTTTAAGTTCTCTTGTTACATTGAGAATTCGTAATGAAAGTGGAAATTGGTGTAAATTTTTAAGGAATTTGACTGAAACTGACTTGTATGTTTACCTACATGCAGATAGAGACCAGTAATATTTAATTTGCGAGTATAACGTTCGTAAATAGTTTAGAACGCGCTTGTTGTATATTATTCAAATGCATGGCTTATATATTATATGGATATGAGGAAACGAGCATTTTTATCATGTTTTCTCATAGTGAGTGCGCGTTGCTTCATAAAGTATTTCTTCACAGTAGGTACGTCAGTAGGTGTGCAAGTCAAAAGGTAACTTTGATGTACATACTTACCAGTTTAAGAACCCGTACAGTACCGAGTCAACGGGAGGTTGCATAAAGAAACGGGTTTTCGATCCTGACTCTCGGTACAAATCGTTGCAGGTTGATTTTTGGAAAGAAACGGTTACATGTTTTAATTGTTTCTTTATGTGTGAGCGCGTAAGCTAACCCGGGACCGTTTGCGCCGCACCTTTCGGTACCGACTTGTCTTTACCGGGAACCCGTTTCTTTATGCAAGCACCCATCGGCATGAAAAAAAAGTTAATGTCCGTAATTTTACATATTATTAAGATGTAGCTTAATAGTATAATCAGCCGATATTGTTCCCACTGCTGGGACACAGGCCTCCTCTCTGTGAGAGGGAGTGGGCCGTAATCCACCATGCGGGCCCAGTGCGGGTTGGTAGATGCCACATGTCTTCGAATTATTGGTTCTTGGTCATACCGGTTTCCTCACGATGTTTTCCTTCACCGTTTTGAGAGCAGTGGTGATTAAATAATTTACACAAAGTAAAGCGCCTGTCTGCATTCGGATTAAAGTATAATCAGCCAGCGCCTACAGACTATTCAAGTGTGAATGAGTTTTACAGCCTCAAAAGGCTGTATCTAAAGGCTCTATACATACAACAAAGCCTTTATGACTACCAGGCTGTCACTTCATTAAGCTCGCAATGTCATCAAAACCCGACATGATACTGTTACCTACATAAAGCGTATTTCAAAGTCCTGGCATTGTTTTTAGAGTTTTTCATAGGCGTAAGTTAAGTCTCATAAGGGGCTTGTGGCTATGTAATACCAGCTGCACGGGTCCATCGATTTGGTTTAGCTACGCTTGCCACAGCTGGTCCGTGGATGGGTGACTATCTTTACATACTGTATTTCTAGGAATTACTTTAGATTCAAAATTACAATGGGGTCCCCACATTAGAGCTCTTTCAAGTAGATTAAGTTCAGCTGCATATGCAGTAAGAAAAATAAGGCAGTTAACTGATATAGCCACAGCTAGGTTAGTGTACTTTGCTTATGTGGAACAGTATTATATCATATGGCATTCTGCTGTGGGGATCGGCTGCTGACGTAGATTCAATTTTCATTTTACAAAAGAGGGCAATCCACGCGATCTATGGAATGGGTCCTCGTGAGTCCCTTAGAAACAAATTCAAAGAAATTGATGTACTAACTCTGCCTTCCCTTTATATCTTAGAAAGTATTTTATATGTTCGCAAAAACTTAGGACTTTTCAAAATAAGAAGCGATTTCCATTTCGTTTTTGACACGTAGTAAACATGAAATTGTGATACCCAAATTTAGATTAACTAAAACAAGCAAGTCATTTCTTATAAACAGTATCCGCTTCTATAACAAGTTGCCAAAGTCTGTTATAGAACTTAGCGATGGAAAGTTCAAAACCCACATCAAACGTGTCCTAATCAAAAAAGCATACTATAAGATTAAGGACTACGTTGAAGACAAGGAAGTTTGGCAATAATTCCTTCTGCACATGTGGCTTCCCTGGTACCTCATTAACGGCATAACTATGTGAACGTCTATTAACTGCTCCTAAATTACGATTTTTATTTCTGTTTTTTACATACTTTGACATAACCTACAAATTTTAATTTAAAATATTTATTAGTGACTTGTGGACAGAATATTTATTCAGTTTTTTTTTTACAGTTGTAATGACAATGTTGTCATTTGGTTTAAATATGTAGGTTTTTATTTTTATTACTTTAGTAATATTTTATATAGATTCTTTTTTAATTTGTGAATGTGAGAACGTTGTAGGCTTAATAGACTGTAGCTTTGTAAACAATCTTTTATTTTGTTAAGTACTTGGTACTTGTTGACGGGCCTACACTGTCCTCCCATACCTATTAACACTGTAACTTATAACATTGTTAAAGCCCACTTTTTTTAAAAGAGTAACCGTGGAGTTTCTTGCCGGCTCTTCTCCATAGGAAACGACCAATTGGAACCGTGCACCTAGCTTCTGACGTTTCATAAGTGCCCATGTAGGTTTATGTGACATAAAAAATTTTGATTTTGATTTTGATTTTGACATACCAATACCTCTCCGTGCCTCGGAAAGCACGTTAAGCCGTTGGTCCCAGCTGTCATTCGTGGATCTTTGACAGTCGTTACGGTCAACCAGTCTTACCAAGGGGTATTGTATTACCCAGTAACTGGGTTGTGGAGGTCGGATAGGCAGTCGCTCCATGTAAAATACCGGTATTGAGCTGCATCCGGTTAGACTGGAAGCCGAACTCGACATAGTTGGGAAAAGGCTAGGCAGATGATGAAATATTTTTTTTATGTTTTAATGTTACGGGTATCTCATAAAACCATAATTAATTATTTTGTTTAAAATAATGTCAATACTACAATGACGTTATCAACCGATTTTTCGACAGGTTTTCTGTTTACAGCAATTTTGCCTGTAAGTACGGTAAGTGTTTCTAAAAAATGAGAAATATATAATTTTACACACTAATAATCGATATACCCTAAAAATACCTACACTATACAGATACAAGACGTGCCAAAAAACAGTAGGTATCTTAGCAACGGATATCTTATACACATTTTGGCCATAGTTTTCGACAAGTTACCCCACGTACGCACGGGTGGTTTTTTAACATGCACCGGTTTTCGACTCTCTGCGTCGAACCGAGCGTTGATAATTCAGTGCGCGGTAATTAGAAAGAAAAAAAGATAATACGTTTATTTGCTGTAAACTTAACGCAAAGAAAGAACATGAACACGAAAGAACAAATTGCGGAAATTATGCGTCACAACCACGCGAAACCGCCATCGCTCAGCATAATGCTGCGACCCTATGCGAGACAGAGCCCCAGCGCTGGTTTTAAAAATAGCGTCGCGTTAAATAAGCACTCGTGTGTACTAAAGCTTACGTATCCTCATGGCACAATAACTTTTTTAGTCTGTGCCAATATCACAGTCGAAGGGGCAGACGAAAATGTATGATTTGTGAAAGCGAATAAGATAGATTAGATGGGCTTGCCCTACAATTTGTCATCTAGTAGATGGCGAGGGGTTGACCGACCCGTAATATTGGATTCCGGGGTTTGAGCGACAGTCAGACGTTCCTTCTCATAGAACTTTAGTTTATTTGAGCATATCTGAGCTGACCTGTTATGATAAAGTTATTGATGATAAAAAGTGATAGGTATTGAGTATGACATCAGAATATCTGATAAGATAGCTCAGTGTTAAAAACACACACTGAAAAATCTTGGCAACCAAAACTACTAAATAATTTGAACTGTTTACCCCAAAAACATAGTTATCTTGTAGTATTTAAAGTAAGAACACAGAAATGTGAACTTTCCTCATTATTGACATGCCCGAAAAGCGTATGAGCTTACCTAGGAATTTCAACCATGTAGCAGCAAATAATTTTCAGAGTTCCTTTGAATGCTGAATTCTCTCAACGCCGCAAAAACGAATACCGCGGTCAGTTAACAAAATGAGCATACAGTAATTTTCATGTCTGGACCGTATAGTAGTATTTCAGTTTATTTATAGTTTTGCCGCCTACTAGATGAAATATGACCTGCAAGCCCGATGTTATTCTGACTAACTGAAAACAGATAAAACATAACTTCAGCCCTGTATTCCCTGAAGGGGAAGGCAGAGGCGTACCTATAGAGCTAAGCGCACATTATAGCTGCGGCGGGCCGCAGCGCGCTGCATTGCAAAAACCGGCCAAGTGCGTGTCGAACCACGCACAATGAAGGGTTCCGTAGTTGGGATGAATTTAACCCAAGAACAAACTTAACATTGTAGTTGAAAAACATGATACATTCCAACTGCAAATGTAAGTTTATACGCACAATATTGACAAACTGAAAACATTCGGAACAATTAAATTTAAAAAATATAAATTCAGAGTAGGTATAGGTACTCTTTTTTTTTCTTTTTTTTTTTTGGGTGGGAAATCATCAATTATTTTTTCCCGCTCTGGGCGGAGCGGGGGGGCGTGTCAGACTTTTACTGACTAAAACCCACCCGTGTTCCTTCCGTTGCCTGTGTGCCAGGGCCGCGATATCCCTTTTGGACAAACTCGCAACCCCGGCAGGCATTGGTCCTAACGGACCCCGTCAGTTTGTGCTGACATCTCTTCGAGGCGTGCGTGGAACACAACGCGCCGTCGACCCGGGCCTGGTCCTTATCGGACGGCGAGCTACCCATCGCTCACCGTCCGCAGGCCCGCACCTACGGTGGCCGGAAATCGGCTTGCGACTCCCGACGCCCGGGGCGTCTCCTGCGGCGACTAGGGCCATGAGGGCGCGAACCTTGTCTCACCCTCACGCGTTCCGCCTCCTCCTTCGCTAGCATAACTGCTTCGCAGAAGGAGGTGACGGCCTCCCATGCACTCTCGCTCCGAACCATGGCCTGAACCAGGCCCGGACGCGAGAGATCGCCGCCGCCGATCGCCTCCGTGAGGACACGGCGGTGCTCCGCCCAAGCTGGGCAGACCTCCACCGTATGCTTCACCGTGTCCTCCGGGCGATCCACACAGTGGTGACACCCGGGCGTTTCCTCCCGCTTAATCCTAAACAGGAACCTCCCGAAACATCCATGTCCGGTGAGGACCTGCGTCAGGCGGAAGGTGAAGACGCCGTGGCGCCTCTCCAGCCACTCCCCAAAGAGGGGACTTATCGCCACAATTGTGGCGTGCCCAGCGCTGGGTTGCGACAATCGCACTCTCCATGTCGCCATGAGATCCCTCCGGAGCTCCGTCCGCTGTGCCGCGATTTCTTGCGGCAGCGGAGTTATGCCCCGGAGTTTCGCCTCTTCGCGCCACACCCAAATGTGCGCGAGGACTTTCGCCTCCAGATCCCATGGCGGCAATCCGGCAAGGCTCGCCGCCTCACGGGAGACCGTGCGGTATCCCCGTACCATCCTGATGGCCATGACCCTTTGGGACGCGTTCAACCGCTGCGCTGGTCGCAGCCTCAGAGAACGCGCCCACACCGGTGCCCCGTAAAGGGCCATGGACCGCACGATCCCCGCGTAGAGCCTCCGGCAGGAGGCGTTTGGACCCCCTAGATTGGGCAGGAGCCGCTTCAAAGCAGCCCCGGCCCGCTCCAGTCTGGGAGCCAAACGTCGAAAATGCTCCACGAAGTTCCACCGGCTGTCGAGGACGAGTCCCAGGTACTTCATCGTCGACTCGACGCCGATGTGAACCCCTCCCGCCGTTATCTGGGAACCCGACAGTGGCGCGTTCCGAGGACCATAAAAACACATGGCCTCGGACTTGTGCAATGCCACCTCGAGTCCCAATTGCCGGATCCTATCGACGATTGTCACAACCCCACGTGCCGCCAGTTCGGCCGCCGCCTGATGCGAACTCCCTTGTGCCAGGACTAGCGTGTCGTCAGCGTAGCAGACTACGCTGACGCCACTAGGGAGGTCGGCGCGCAGCACCCAGTCGTACCCGATGTCCCACAGATGCGGCCCCAGGACCGATCCCTGTGGGACACCACACGACATCTCTCGCCGGTTCCACTCTCCTTGGTGACCGGGGTAGATGACGGCCCTGTTCGTCAAATAGGCCTCGACCACGCGACAGAGGTAGGTCGGCATCCGGTGATACCGAAGTGCCTCCCCAATGCAACTCCAGGGCAGGGTATTAAAGGCATTGGCGATGTCAAGAGACACCGCCAAGACAACCCCACCCCGGGCAACAGCATCCCCCGTCGTGAGGGGTCGAACGCGCATGATGGCATCCACCGTAGAGGTATAGGTACTCTGAATTTATATAAAAATAGTTCAAAACTTCGGTAAAAAATTTAATTGTTCCGAATGTTTTCAGTTTGTAAAAGCACAACTCACTTTATTTTTAGGGTTCCATACCTCAAAACGAAAAAACAGAACCCTTATAGGATAACTCGTGTGTCTGTCTGTCTGTCCGTCTACAGCCGATTTGCTCCGAATCTACTAGACCGATTAAGTTGGGTAAAAATAAAATGATGAATGAAAAATTAAGAAAATCGACCATGCTCCCCCCTTATCTCCGAAACCACTGAGCCTAAAATTTTGAAAAAAATACAGAAAATAGTTATTCACTTACAGATTACAGGAAAACCTATAAGGTGTGTATGGGCTTAAAATAACATAGTAGATCACTCAACATTGTGCGTACATTTGGAATTGGAATGTATGGGGGAACATGTCTTTCAACTACAATGTTAAGTTTGTTCATGGGATAAATCCATCCCAACTACGGAATCCTTCATTATGCGTGGTTCAACACGCACTTGGCCGGTTTTTCTAAAGCTGAAACAATGTCTAAAAATCTATATATCACAGGAGTCGGGCTAAAATACATGGCATCTTTGATAACCTTATCAGCAATCAAAACTTTGAAACTATTCCTAACGCGAACCGTCACGAATTCGGCTAAAAAACTGGCACGAAGTAAAATTAAGAAAACTTTCCTTCGAAATACGAGATTAAACTTTTAATATATTTTGATAGTTACATTCGTTCTCGGTGGAAGTCAAGAATTTTATAAATTAGAACTTTTTCAGAGGTTTTGAGCCAAGTGGAAGTAAGTCTTTGGTCACAGCCTCCGAGGAAAAGTTCGGAGTTCCCATTTTACAGGAAATTCTTCGCGAGCCCATTTTCGGTCACTGCTTGCATTGGGTAAAAGTTCATCAAAAGGTCAGTTTTATTAAATAAAATACATTTTAATTGCCTTATTTTCACTGAAAATCGACGAAAATAGACGTATGTTAATTTTAGATATTATTCAATCATAAACCGGATTAATCAAAATATAAGATCTATTGTCAGAAGAAAGTTCCTTTTAAACAATGGTTTTCATGAAAAAATCCGAGGATTTTATTTAATAAAAAAACTTTTAAAAAAAAAACCGACTTCCATAAAAAACACTACAAAGTGAAAAATAACTTTAATTTCGGAAGTCGGTGTCTTTGGATCTGTATTTTAGTTTTTGCCACCAACTTCCGAAATTAAAGTTATTTTCCACTCAGTAGTGTTTTTTTTTTAGTCGGTTTTTTTTTTTTTTGTAAAAAGTTTTTTATTTTTCACTTTTTAGTGGGTCAGATAGTAATTTATCTAATTTACAATAGCCTAATGTCAAATGCTCATCACCTTTTACGAAATATTTCTTTTGATGCAGGGGCGTTAATTGTTGAGGAGTTCTCCTGGTAAGAACCAGGAGAACTGATGGTCACTTCACCATATGCATTTTGATAAGCATAAATTGCTTAGCAACCATATTAAAGTGCCTAATCGAATCGCAACGGTGAAATACTTATTATTAAGTAGTTCCGGTGGCCATCTGTGGTCTTCATCAGCAGGTCCACTTCATCAAATGGTGCTTTTCGAGTGCAAATGCATGAGTTACTATAAAAAAATCCCAAATCGCTATAGGTATGCCTATTAAATTTGAGGATATCCCTCGATTTCCATGGGATCCCCTCATCAGATTCTAATTTGGTGACAATGGGACCACCTCGGGAGCATACCCTTCCATACAAAAAAAGAATTTTCAAGTTATTTACGACTGTTACGTCAGAATATACCTTCTTTTTCCCTCTAAAAAATATCACATTTTCCATATCCACCAACAATGGTTCCGTCAATATTTATTTTTATTAATGGTCTGTGACACGACCCGCCACTGTGACCATCAATTGCGCGTTTGGACAACCAGTGAAACAAAAAACTACTACCCAGTTACATTTTGTGAGATCTGTTTTATCTTCGACATTTGGAGGGTTTTGTTATCAACGTCAAAGACTGAAGTGGATCACAGAACCTCCTTTTTATGAAGTCAGTAAAAAACTTGGGAGAGAACTACATATCAACGCCCCCAAGTAATAAGTCAGTAATCGTAAAATTAAAATTTTACAGGAGAAATGTTTTTATGTTTTTGTGGAATATATTTTTAACTAGTCTGACTATTGAGGTCATTTATAATTCAAACGAAAGGCAGATTGCTGTCTTGTTTTTGAATACTAGTTTGACGGAAATGTTGGACGTCAGATTTTTTTTTAATGACTTGTAACCTACCTCAACGTGCTGTTCGACTGCGCAAAGCCGCGTCGGGACCTCGACCAGATAACCCAGTTGGTTTAAAACCTCTAATTTTATTTCGACTCAGTAGATGCGAATGCGAAACATTAAGTATTTTTTTAGACGTCAAATCTTGTAAGCGCACTTAATACAGCTTGGTTGCAACCGAAATTTTAGGGTTGGGGCGTAAACCGACGTTAAAATATCAATAAAAATTTTACTCAAACACTTGCTTGATCTTTAAAAAAAAAAAAAAACGTTAAAAAAACAATTTTTTTTGACGTGATTTATTTTAATTTAATTACACCACAATACATACACCTCTGCCTAACCCTTCGGGGAATACAGGCGTGATATTATGTTTTATTTATTTATTATTAGGCTCTTCAACAATGAGTACACATCAAGCTATACTAGCTATAGCTTGATATGTAGCCGTGTGTACATTCTAAGCGCCTCATTACGTAAAGAACAGCACAACATTCACTACTGTATGCGCAGAGACAACAACAACAATTAACTAAACATAATTAATTAAACATAATTAATTAAACCAAGTACAATTATATAGTTTAGATAAAAAAAGCTAAATTATAATAATAATTAAATAGATTAAATTTAAATAGATTAGATTTTATTTTTATTTTTGTTATGTTATGTTATAACAGAGTGCAGTTGTCCACTACCGTTAACCCTTTTGCTGAATCTATGGTAAGAACAACCGGAAATACAATAATATACGAACTGTAATAGGGTCCCCTTCAAAGAGGCTTTTAAAAAAAGAAATTATTTAAAAAGATAATTATTATTTATTTGATTAATTAATACAATTAAGAAAAAGGGACCCATATGCAACCGATCACCGTAAAGGTTTAAAATAGACTAACTTTAGTACCAATGATTATTGCTGACTACGACTATTATACTGAGATGGCTGAAGGCCATGATGACTAAGCAATTTAGGGTTCAGTGTGTGCTTATAACACCTCCCATCAGAGTGAACTTTGGGGATGATTACCAAAGTTAACCCTAGAAAGAGGTTCTTAGGGCTGGAGCTGGAATTTCTTGAATGGTTTGCTCCAGTTCCACAGATTCCGATTTAGATTTATCGCATTTGCGGAAACTATATTTGCGAAGGTTGCAATCGGGTTTACAAAAAACTACAATTCTATAAACTAAGTACAAAAAAATAAAACATACAACCAAACCTATAATTATTGAATAATGTGTCCCATATTTAATTATGTGGGGTGTTTCCTGAATTTTATCAGCGTCTGATAGGAGGTTGTTAATTGCCTTGCGAACATGATTCATATCGTCTAAGTTAATTTGTTCTAAGTGGATAGGGGTCATATTATTCGTTAGGTATACTATTTGTTTTACAACAACTACTATTCGTTAAATTGACGGCACGGTTGGCGCAGTGGTTAAGCGATTGACTGCTGCGCTGCGTGTCGCGGGTTCGATTCCCGCACGGAACAAATATTTGTATGACCTACAAGTAGTTGTTCCGGGTCTGGCTGTTTGTGTATGTGAGTTTAAATGTTTGTAAACGCACCCACGATACAGGAGAAATTCCTAGTGTGGGGCAACGTTTTTAAAAAAAAAAAAAAAATGAAATCTGGCAGATTAATAGGTGAAGTTAAGTTTAGAACATGACTATATCTAGGTAACAGCGTGGTACCTCTACAATAGGCGATACAATTGGTTGGTATAGATAAGATGCCAATACCGAATATATTTATTTCCTTTATCTGATTGTGATCTTGGCAATCTAGTGAAAGTTTCGTTAATTCAGATTGAACATATATAAATTTATTATTATTGAGTGATTTAAAAATATCTAGATTACCATGATTAAGTTTAATATTACATATCGCGGGAATTTCTTTGATAGTTTTAGATAACAGTTCGCTTTCACAACTTGCTCTTGAATCAGTTTTGTAAATAATAGGAATTTCACATAAATATTCTGCTAAATGTATTAGTTTACAATTTTCCAATGATTCTAATTTACAGTAATTTGATTTATCTTTTGTTATAGCTATATACTTAGCGCTTGGTACAATTAAACCAAAGGTGTTTAGTTGAGTGGCGTCGTGAGGTGTTGGTAATGCAATATTATTAAACAAAGAATATTCTTGATTGGATATCAAAGGGACGCGCCAAAGAAATATTAGTTTGTCGTTAAAATAATAACACAATAAAGTAGACACTTTTATAATAGTATGAACTGAACTTATATCTAATTGTACAGGTAAGTTTAGATTATTCGGCAGGTGCCTTACGTTATCAGCTAATTCTCGGTACATAGCGGTAGGCGACATAACGGACGGCTGCAGTATGTTTTGACTACAAATAGAGAATACAATCCCGGGATCCCGAATCCCGGGATCCCGAATCTCGGGATCCCGGGATCCCGACCGTTTTCTGGCCCTGAAAATCCCGGGACTTTACTTGGCTAATCTCGGGATTTTCGGGATTGCCACAAACAAGTCTAGTTTGTATTCCGTAGTCCGTTGCCCCTTGAAAATAACCTTGCCTAGATTATTTTAATACATTACGACAAAAAGCAACTCGTACAATACGTAGGTACCCACTATTTACTACACAGGTACAGTCCTAATAATATGTTTGTCGTAGAACTTAGAAGGGACTTCCCCACTCGCAATACTTTAATACAATACTCTTAAGGTAATTCCCCAACGAACCAACAGGGGAATCACCCGATCATCTCATATCATAATATTGTTGCGGGTATTTCCCGTCGGTCGGGGATTCCCTGTACGAAAGTAAAAATATGCAAATCAGGTTTTATTTTTTTCATTTATTGTTCTGTCAGTGACGGGTTACGTAGGCTACGTCAGTGACGACGGGTTACGTAGGCTACGTCATTAAAATTTAAAAGTCAAATATGGGTCATTGCATTATAAACATCACTGATCGTAAATGCTGTAGAGGCTCCAGACCATAATCATGTAAAATATATGGAGTAGGTGCCGATATTAACTATTTGCTGTCAACCCATATTTATGGGTCTTGAGATACTTAGCTCAAGACACCATCTTGAGATACTTAGCTTAAGACACCATCTTGAGATACTTAGCTCAAGACACCATCTTGAGATACTTAGCTCAAGACACCATCTTGAGATACTTAGCTCAAGACACCATCTTGAGATACTTAGCTCAAGACACCATCTTGAGATACTTAGCTCAAGACACCGTCTTGAGATACTTAGCTCAATCTTGAGATACTTAGCTCAAGACACCATCTTGAGATACTTAGCTCAAGACACCATCTTGAGATACTTAGCTCAAGACACCGTCTTGAGATACTTAGCTCAATCTTGAGATACTTAGCTCAAGACACCATCTTGAGATACTTAGCTCAAGACACCATCTTGAGATACTTAGCTCAAGACACCATCTTGAGATACTTAGCTCAAGACACCGTCTTGAGATACTTAGCTCAAGACACCGTCTTGAGATACTTAGCTCAAGACACCGTCTTGAGATACTTAGCTCAAGACACCATCTTGAGAGGCTTGTGAAGCATTGATGTCCCAATCACCCGTACAAAGGTAATGGGTAAAACTGTGACATTAGAAGGTCACTAGGCAACTTAGACAGATTAGATAATAACTTATTGAAGACTTACTGGACTTACTTATTGTCTGGAGTCTTAACTGGGTCATTGCATTATAAACATCACTGATCGTAAATGCTGTAGAGCTCCAGATCATAATCATGTAAAATATATGGAGTAGGAGCCGATATTAACTATTTGCTGTCAACCCATATTTATGGGTCTTGAGATACTTAGCTCAAGACACCATCTTGAGATACTTAGCTTAAGACACCATCTTGAGATACTTAGCTCAAGACACCATCTTGAGATACTTAGCTCAAGACACCATCTTGAGACACTTAGCTCAAGACACCATCTTGAGATACTTAGCTCAAGACACCGTCTTGAGATACTTAGCTCAAGACACCGTCTTGAGATACTTAGCTCAATCTTGAGATACTTAGCTTAAGACACCATCTTGAGATACTTAGCTCAAGACACCATCTTGAGATACTTAGCTCAAGACACCGTCTTGAGATACTTAGCTCAAGACACCATCTTGAGAGGCTTGTGAAGCATTGATGTCCCAATCACCCGTACAAAGGTAATGGGTAAAACTGTGACATTAGAAGGCCACTAGGCAACTTAGAGAGATTAGATAATAACTTATTGAAGACTTACTGGACTTCAATCAATTACCCATATTTATGGGTCTTGAGTAGAGAATACAATCCCGGGATCCCGACCATTTTCTGGCCCCGAAAATCCCGGGACTGTACTTGGCTAATCTCGGGATTTTCGGGATTGCCACAAACAAGTCTAGTTTGTATTCCGTAGTCCGTTGCGCCTTGAAAATAACCTTGCCTAGATTATTTTAATACATTACGGCAAAAAGCAACTCGTACAATACGTAGGTACCCACTATTTACTACACAGGTACAGTCCTAATAATATGTTTGTCGTAGAACTTAGAAGGGACTTCCCCACTCGGAATACTATAATAAAATACTCTTTAAGGTAATTCCCCAACGAACCAACAGGGGAATCACCCGATCATCTCATATCATAATATTGTTGCGGGTATTTCCCGTCGGCCGGGGATTCCCTGTACGAAAGTATAAATATGCAAATCAGGTTATATTTTTTTCATTTATTGTTCTGTCAGTGACGTACGTAGGCTACGTCAGTGACGACGGGTTACGTAGGCTACGTCATTAAAATTTAAAAGTCTCCATCTGAAATTAAGTATTTCAAATGGCGGGAGACTTTGTTAGACATAAAAAAGACAGTGATACAACGTCAGTGTGGAGTTATTATTTAGTTGAGAAGGACGGGAACAGTGCTAAATGTAAGCGATGCCCAGCCATCCTCAAGACTTTGGGTGGATCAACTAAGAGATTACATACACATTTGTTATCAAAACATAACATCAAGGCATCAGCTTCAACAAGTCAAGATTCTGAAAATCTGAACACAGCACCGCCGCCAGCCAAGCGAAAGTTAGATAATTATTTTACTAAAAGTGCCGCCGATAGCCTGGATGATATTTTGGCAAGAATGATTGCATTAGATGGACTTCCATTCAGTGTATTCATAACCTCAGATGATTTGAGAAAATTGCTCTTAGCAAAATACACGGATTTTTTTTTTTTCCAAAGTCAGCCGTCACTGTTCTGGGCACGCCACAATTGTGGCGATAAGTTATATAAGCGATAAGATAAATAAGTCTTTGAGGAGTGGCTAGAGAGGCGCCACGGCGTCCTCAGCTTTTGCCTGACGCAGGTCCTCACCGGACATGGATGTTTCGGGAGGTTCCTCACCACTCAGGTCACCACTGTGTGGATCGCCCGGAGGACACGGTGGAGCATACGGTGGAGGTCTGCCCAGCTTGGGCGGAGCACCGCCGTGTCCTCACGAAGGCGATCGGCGGCGGCGATCTCTCGCGTCCGGCCCTGGTTCAGGCCATGGTTCGGAGCGAGAGTGCATGGGAGGCCGTCACCTCCTTCTGCGAAGCAGTTATGCTAGCGAAGGAGGAGGCGGAACGCGTGAGGGTGAGACAAGGTTCGCGCCCTCGCGCCCCTAGTCGCCGCAGGAGACGCCCCGGGCGTCGGGAGTCGCAAACCGATTTCCGGCCACCGTAGGCGCGGGCCTGCGGACGGTGAGCGATGGGTAGCTCGCCGTCCGATAAGGACCAGGCCCGGGTCGACGGCGCGTTGTGTTCCACGCGCGCCTCAAAGAGATGTCAGCACAAACTGACGGGGTCCGTTAGGACCAATGCCTGCCGGGGTTGCGAGTTTGTCCGAAAGGGATATCGTGGCCCTGGCACACAGGCAACGGAAGGAACACGGGTGGGTTTTAGTCAGTAAAAGTCTGACACGCCCTCCCGCTCCGCCCAGAGCGGGAGAAGTTATTTGATGATTTCCCACCCAAAAAAAAAAAAAAAGCCGTCACTGTTCGAAAACGTGTTATGAATTACAGTGAAAAAATCAGAAAGCAAGTAACTGCAGAATTAAAACATTTGAAAAGTGCAGGTGAAAGATTTAGTCTTTCTTTCGACGAGTGGACTTCAACTTCCAATAAACGATACATGGCGGTCAACGTTCATTCATATAAAAATTTTTGGAACTTAGGACTTGTTCCTATTTACGATAGTATGACAGCTGAAAATTGTCTTCGTATATTGCAAGAGCGTCTAAGTAAATTTGACATTTCCCTAGAAACTGACATCGTGGCTATTGTAACCGATGAACCGAATGTTATGATAAAGGTGGGGCGGCTTATTTGCACTGAACAACAACTGTGTCTCGCACATGGTATCAATTTGGCGGTCTGTGATGTGCTTTATGAAAAACATAATAATTTGCAAGATAGCCCTACCTCAGATGATACTATAAATGAACCAGCTGTGACTGTTGATTATATGAACGACAGCGATGATGAACACCATTTAGAAGACTTAGACTGTCCAGAATCAGGTTTAATCGTAATGTCACAAAATGATCTTGCGCCAGAACACGTACCAGAGTTAACACAATATGAAAATATTAATGAGCTGATAAAGAAAATCCGCAAAGTTGTAGTATATTTCAAAAGATCTCCATTGAAAAATGAAACAGTACTTCAAAAATATGTGAAAATTGAACATGGAAAAGAGTTGTCACTTCTTTTGGACTGTAAAACCAGGTGGAATAGTCTTTTAACAATGCTGGAGCGATTTTATCTTTTAAAAGCATGCATTCAAAAAGCTCTTATAGATCTCAATCATCCAATTCGTTTAGAAGATGTTGATTTTGAATTGGTAAATAAAATTGTTGATGTGCTGACCCCAATTAAATTGACAGTAGAAGCAATCTGTCGGCGAGATGCTAATTTATGCACAGCTGATGCCGCTTTGAAATTTCTTATATAACAACTGTCTAGCAAAAACTCAGCACTTGCCAAAAAAATTAAAACATCCTTAGTGGAACGTATAAAGCAACGAGGAAGTGATGATTTAACTGGCGTGTTAAATTATTTACAAAATCCACGAATGGATGTTGAAAATCAGTTATTATCGGATTTGGAATGGCACGACTTATTTCCAGTTCCGACACAGGCTTTAGTGAGGAAGCAAATAAAGAGTATTGTTAAAAGACTTAATAGTCGAGATTACACGGAAGAAGAAGCAAGGTCAGGATCACAAACAGATGATGAGCTAAGGTCAGAAAACCCCCAACCCCAATTGACATTAAAGGAAAAGTTACAGCTGGAAATTAACAAGAGTATGAAATCCCCAGATCCTGAAGTACAAGTACAAAATGAATTGGGGTTGGCAAATAGTATTAGACGTGAAATGAGCCTGTTCGAAAATGGAGGTGTTCGTGGATATCACTTAGAAACAGCATATAAGTATCTATTGTCTATTCCTCCAACCAGCGTAGAAGCTGAACGAGCGTTTTCAGCTGCTGCTTATGTTGGCAATAAACTACGAAGCAGGCTCGGAAGTCAAACATTGGATGCTTTGATATTTCTGCGATTATATTTTCGAAATTCTAAATAGTTATTTTGTGCTGTTTTTTAATTTCTTGCAAAAGTATAGTATTTTTTGGTTTGTGTTTTTTCTTTTCTTATTATTATTCTGATTTGTGTTGTGCTGACATTAAAGACATTTTTTTTTAATTACTCGTGTTTTTTTTATTTTAGCCCAATTAGAAACCACATAGTCTAATCCCGGGATGAGCCCGGGATCCCGGGAAAAGGCTTCAAAAATCCCGTAAGCCCGGGATTGAAAAACATGCTCGGGATTGTATTCTCTAACTACAAAGCATTATCGCATTCGTTATATCTTCAAGTTGAAATGTTAGCGTGACCATGGCAGTTTCCAATGTATTGCGGACAAATTCTAGTTCTAAAATATGCGTAGTTTTAGAAATATTTTGAATACTGCTCGAGTGTTTGCTGATAGCGTCATTTAACTTTACTACATTTTGTTGAATCTTGTGAAACGTATTATTATATGTCGATATAACAGATTTAGTTATTAAAATATATTTTTTTATGATAGACATAAGTTTATCTTGGTTGTTTTGCATTGATTCAATAGCTCGATCATATTGAATAGCGTCGTCTTCATCTAAAGTACCAAAAACTTGTTTCAGAATCATTCCAATTCCTCCAATCCATGCTCTTTTATTTCTGTGGTCACCATTATCAATAAGGTAAGATATAGAACTAAATAGTTTTATTAAATTTCGTTGTTGAACTACTAATGGTTCCACTGTATTGTGGCATTCTGAGTGTTTAATGTATAAATTACTATTTCTAATGCCGAATTTATATTTTCTATATGCGGTTTAATATGTAAAATATCTAACGGCATAATGACATTTAGGATGCCATTATTGATTTTTAATATCCCTATGTAATCGAAGTATATTCCAGGACTCGCAGTTATCGCGTGGACATACTCGTTAGATGGTTGGAGCTCCGCTGAGGCACTGTAAGTACATAGGTATGCATGTGTTATGAATACTAACTAAATATTGAATGTAATACCTAATTACTACTAACCTAACTAGTCTATAAGGATTACATAAAGGTATATAGTCTATCTATACTAAAAATATCGATTTAATTATGATTCTAATTTAAAAGTTTTCTTTCACAGGTTGTTGGCGACTTCTGCTAATTTCACTTGGTCATAATGGTGACGGACGTGTCGTCTGTTTTTCAGTAGTGATAAAGTGTTATTGCCGTGAACTTTTACGACTTTATACGGACCTTTCCATATGGGTGATAAGGCCTTTCGCATTCTAAGGTAGTTCTTTAAGTAAACGTAATCGCCGATTTTATATTGTACTGGCCGACTATGGGAATCATAATATGTTTTAGACGTTATCTTAGATCTGTGGACGTATTCAAGAGCTTTATCGCGAGAATACTTTAAGCGGTTTTGTAGCATGCGGACATATTCGGGGTATGTGTGCGGTTTATTGCCAAACATTAATTCATACGGGGTGTAATGCGTTACGGTATGAACAGTAGTATTATAAGTAAGCATGGCTGTGTGAACATAACGGAGCCAATTGGTTTGTTCTTTATTGACGAAAGATTTTAAATATTCTTTCAAGGTTGAGTGGCTGCGTTCAAGGGCGCCTTGTGTTTATGGGTGGTATGGAGTTGACCATAGCTGTTTAATTTTTAGAAATTCACACGTTTTCTTGAATAGGTCTGCTGTAAAGTTGGTGCCTTGGTCTGTCAAAATCATTTTTGGAACCCCAAATATTGATATGAAATGTAATAAACATTCATGTTTCTTCGGCTGTCGTGCTGCGCACGGGGTACGCGGTCGAGAATTTAGTGAAATCATCTTGTAGTGTTAATATGAATTTAAGGTTTGCCGGACCGGATTCTGGAAGAGGTCCTACTATATCAAGTGATATGCGCTCAGACGGTTTGGTTGACGAACTTGTAATTTGCATTAGTGCGCAATTTATTTTGCGTAAAGCTTTGTTTTCTTGGCACGATTTACAACATTTAACATACGACTCTATGTCATTGCGCTTACCTTTCCAATAATATAACTGTTTCAATCTATCATACATACGACTGACACCAAGGTGACCAGCTATGGGTAAGTCATGATTGTCGTAGAGAATTTTCTTAACTTCAGACGGTGATGGGTAAGTAACGTTATTATGATAGATATCTATTTGTATGCCAGTATTATGAAATAGGTAGTTTATAATATTATAGATTTTAATATAACTGTGTTTTTCAAAAGGGTCACGGAAGTCGGATATACTAATTTCTTTAATTTGATCAGTTATTACAAGTTCGTTACGAATATATTTGCGAGTTTTAAATATTTCGTCATATGACGTCTGGTCGAAGTGATGTACCTTTACGTACAGGAAGTAGTAATCTTTATTTCCTGATTGGACTTTATAGAAGGTATGTAGTTGTTTTTCTTGGTTGCGGATTTGGTCTTGAGTTTCTAAATTATTTAATATTTCTTCAATATACGGATTTGATTCATCCAAATCGATCGATATGGGCACTAAGATAACCTTAGAAGCAGCTTTCAGTAAATTGTCATTATGTTCGATAATGTGTGTATTGAATGATTTATTTTTATCCGCTATTTGTTTCAGGAAGTTGGAATAGTCGACTGTGGATAAGTCAGGGACGGAACTGAGGTGCGCGTCTTGAATTATAGTGTTTTCTGATGGGACTCTTGTACAGATAGGATTTGGGGATTCTGTATTAATAAGTTCTGGGGTAGGAATTTCAAAGAGGCGGTCGGGATTAAGTTCATCCGACTGAAGGGAAGTAGGTGATGTAATGAAGTCGAAGAAATCTCTGTCTGAATTACTGTCAAGATTTTCAGGTGTAATATTAGCTTCGGAATTTAGAAGATTAGGTGTTGTTATTTCCCCACCGAGTGTGTCTCCACGTTGTCGTCGTGGTGGAGCTTGCGTGTCTCAATGATCTTGGGGGCTTTGCGGGTAGAGTCACTCATGCCGGAAGGCCTCAAGTGAGAGACCTGACTAAGAGAGACATGGGGCGGAGTCAACGTCATCTGACTTCCGCGAGGGGCGCGCCGTCTGAGGACTTCAACAGTTGTTGGTGTTCTGGACGGCGCGCGTTTCTCTCCTCATCGTTGAAGAGTGGGAAGAGTGGTTCACCTCTAGTACGTGTCTGCTCATCAGACATGACTGAGGTGAAGGAGTGGTCTGGGGACCCCACCCCATAAAAAAGGCAAAGCTGTGTTCAGCAACAATAATGGAAGCGAGTCATGAAAACACACTACCCCAGGAGGGTACCTGCTGCTCCGCAGTAGGAGAATCCCTCACCGAGCAGAGCTCGGTCAGTCCCTCGTATTCTGGGGGGGACAATGAACGCCCAAAATCCAACTCGGATTTTTACCCGTCCTTCGGGGACGCATTGAGCCAGGGTGGCTCACCCTCCGGTGCTGAGGAGTCGCTGGGTTCTATTCCCAGTACATCCACGGCACCGAAACAAAAAGCACAGAGAGTGCCAAAGGCCCGAGCACAATTTGTGCGCCCGGTTGCCGTAGAGGAAGGGAGTGATGCGGGGTCGGAGTCCGACGCTGCATCTGGCGCGAAGGGCTCTTTTAAGAGCCCGGAGCTCGTGGAGGTGGGGGCTGCAAAGTTCATGAAGAAGAAGCGCTCCAAGCCAGGGGACGGCCAGGGGTCGTCCTCTGATGGTGGCCTGAACTCGGGCCGGAGGAAAATTGGCCGGCGGGGCGGGGTCCAAGGACGGGGTGGGGGCAGAGGGCTCACCACCCAGGAGCCCCGCCGAGCTAGCCCAGCCGAGCCGGCCCAGGGAGCCGAGAGGCTCCCAATGGAGGGGCCCTCTGACACCTCAGGTGGTGAGCTGGACGCCGCTGCCGGCTCCAAGGCGGAGCGAGTCGCCAGCAGCTTTGAGCAGGTCGTGGTAGCTGCGATCAAGGGTGTGGCCTTGAAGAGGATACAAGCCTCCAAGGACAAGGTCGTACCCGCTGCCACGGCCTCCATTATGGCGGCAGCGAGGGCCCTTCAGGCCGGCCTAACGTCGGACGAAATGTCCGAGATGCGGGCGGAGGTCGGCCGCCTAACGGCCGCTATGGAGCTTCTCCGAAAGGAGAACGAGGTACTCCGAGCGGACCTGGTCCGGCTCCGAGGAGCTGGCCCTCAGCAGGAGGTACGACAGGGGGTGGAGCAGCAAGGGCAGGGTCTTCCCATGCCTGCGGAAGACCGGGTTCTGACCCTGGTGCGGCAGGAGCTGGCTGCCTTCCATAATCGGTTTTCCGTTCTGGAGGGCATTGTCCTGCGCCCTCCACTAGCGGCGAGCAAGCCAGCCACCTTTGCCGCCGCCGTGGCTGCCACGGCCCGGCCCACGGCTAAGCCCGCGGCAAATCCCGCGGCCAAACCCGCGGCCAAACCCGCGGCGGCGAAATTGGTGCCACCCCCACCCAAGGCCAAGAAGGGCGGGACAGCTGCGCAGGCGGCTGTGCAAAGGGCGAGGCCCCCAGCCCTGGCGGCGGGAAGGCTGCCCCCACCCCCACCCCCGCCTTCCAATTCTTCTCCGGCGGATACCGAATGGCAGGTAGCTGGAGAGAACAGGAGGGCGGGTAAGGCCAAAAGGGCGGCCAATAGAAAGGGGAGGCGGCAACGGCGCAAGAAGCGAAGTGGCTAGGCTCCGCGCCCCGAAGTCCGCAGCTGTAGTAATTACACTACAGCCGGAAGCGGAGAAGAAGGGCGTGACCTACCGTGAGGTGCTCGCTAAGGCGTGGGCGGCAGTGAACCTGGAGGAGATCGGCGTCGCCGATGGCTTCCGAATGAAGGTCACTGCGACGGGGGCCCGGATGCTGGAGATCCCCGGGGCGGCCAGTGGCCCTACCGCTGACGCCCTTGCCGAAAGGCTCAGGGCGTCCTTAAATGCGGAAGAGGCCCGGGTGTCCAGGCCTACCAAGTGCGCTGACATGCGCATTTTGGGCCTGGACGACTGCGTGACGGCGGAAGAAGTTGTGGCCGCCGTGGCTAGGACTGGAGGGTGCTCTGCCGAGCAGGTGAGGGCGGGCACCATCCGTCCTGATAACACGGGGATGCAAACCGTTACGGTGAGCTGCCCCGTGTCGGCGGCCCAAAAGATAGCCGGGGAGGGCCGAAGGCTCCGGGTGGGCTGGGTATCCGCGCAGGTTAAACTGCTGGAACCCAGACCTCTGAGGTGCTTCCGCTGCCGGGTGGGTAACCACGTGGGAGCATGTTGCACCTCGGAGGTGGACCGCAGCGATCACTGTTTCCGCTGTGGTCAGCCCGGTCACAAGGCTGGCTCTTGTAATGCCACGCCGCACTGTTTTGCATGTGCGGCGGCTGGCAAGCCGGCCGATCACCGGGCTGGGGGCAAGGCCTGCGCTCCCCCCCCCAAACCCAGGGGCAGAGGCAAGCCCTCCGCCACCGCCGTCACCGCCGCAGCCGCCACTATTGCCGCCGCCGTTGCCGCCACCACCGTCGTCGCTGCCGCCGCTAACACCGCGGCAGGGCCTTCACAGGGGGTCCAGGAGGGGGCTGAAATGGAGTGCCAATAAATGGCCCCATTACCCCTCCTCCAGGCGAACATCAACCACTGCGCCGCCGCTCAGGATCTCTTGCTCCAGAGCATGGCGCAGTGGTCGATTAACATCGCCGTGGTCGCTTAGCCGTACTTTGTCCCGCCCAGGGACGACTGGGTGGAGGACCTGAGCGGCTCAGTGACCATTATTTCGTCGGCCGCCGCCGGTACCCCGTCCCTTGAGGCCGTCAAGAGGGGAGGGGGTTGCGTGGCAGCACGGTTCGGGGAGATTGTCGTGGTGGGAGTATACTTCTCCCCGAACCGAACTCTCGCCGAGTTCCACAACTCCCTTGGGGAGTTAAGAATCGTCGTCGTCGGGTACCATCCCCTCCCAGTGATCGTCCTCGGGGACTTCAATGCCAAGAACGTGGCTTGGGGTTCCCGGTATACGGACACACGGGGCAGGATGGTGGAGGACTGGGCTCTGGAGACAGGCCTGGTCGTCCTAAACCGGGGTTCTGTCCCCACGTGTGTGCGGATGCGGGGTGAATCAGTGGTGGACATCTCGTTCGCCAGCCCCGCTCTGTCACCGCGTGTCATCGACTGGCGCGTCATGGAGGGGGTGGAGACCTATTCCGATCACCGGTACATCCGGTTTGACGTCTCCGCCCAGACCTCGGGCGCGCCGGTCCGACAGACCCCGAGTGGTCCGCGGTGGGCGCTGAAGCAGCTGGACCGGGAGCTCCTCCTGGAAGCCACGATCGTGCAGGCCTGGGTGTCATCACCGGACAGGCCTGCCGACATCAATGACGAGGCGGAGTGGTTCCGGGAGGCCATGTCCGAAATATGTGACGTGGCAATGCCCCGGGTCCAGCCCGGACGTGTCCGGCGCCAGGTGTACTGGTGGTCGCGTGAGCTGACCGCTTTACGCGAGGCGTGCGTTGCTGCGCGCCACCGGTACTCCAGGCACCGCAGGCTCCGTGTCCGCCCTCCGGATACGGAAGCCATTCAGGCGGAGCTATACGAGGGGTACAGAGCAGCGAAGACTGCCCTCCGAGCAGAGATCCAGCGGGCCAGAGGACTGGCCCGCGAGGAGACGCTGGAGACTCTCAACAGAGACCCGTGGGGACGCCCCTACAAATGGGTGCGAGATAAACTCCGCCCATGGGCTCCCCCGCTGACGCAGAGTCTCCGGCCCCAGCTCGTGGAGGACGTGGTGAGCGCTCTGTTCCCTTCGCGAGGGGAACATACTCCCCCGCCCATGGCTCCGCCTCCTGCGGTGCCAGATGCGGACCAGACCGACGACGACGATGCTCCAGAGGTGACCGAGGTAGATCTGAGAGTGGCGGTACGTAGGCTGAATGCCAAGAATACCGCCCCAGGACCCGATGGCTTGCCTGGAAAAGCCTGGGTTCTGGCTTTAGAGGCTCTCGGGCCTCGACTAAGGGGGCTCCTAAGCGCATGCTTGGAGAGGGGCCAGTTTCCACTTCGTTGGAAGACGGGGAAACTGGTCCTCATAAAGAAACCAGGGCACCCGGCGGACTCTCCGTCCGCTTACCGGCCCATCGTGCTGCTCGACGAGGTGGGCAAGCTCTTTGAAAGAGTAATTGCAGACCGCCTTGTCGGGCGGCTGGTGCGGGTGGGGCCGGATTTGGCGGAGAGCCAGTTTGGTTTCCGTAAGGGGCGCTCTACGGTGGATGCCATCATGCGCGTTCGAGCCCTCACGACGGGGGATGCTGTTGCCCGGGGTGGGGTCGTCTTGGCGGTGTCTCTTGACATCGCCAATGCCTTCAATACCTTGCCCTGGAGTTGCATTAGGGAGGCACTTCGGTATCACCGGATGCCGACCTACCTCTGTCGTGTGGTCGAGGCCTATTTGACGGACAGGGCCGTCATCTACCCCGGTCACCACGGAGAGTGGAACCGGCGAGAGATGTCGTGCGGTGTCCCACAGGGATCGGTCCTGGGGCTGCATCTGTGGGACATCGGGTACGACTGGGTGCTGCGCGCCGACCTCCCTAGTAGCGTCAGCGTAGTCTGCTACGCTGACGACACGCTAGTCCTGGCACAAGGGAGTTCGCATCAGGCGGCGGCCGAACTGGCGGCACGTGGAGTTGCGACAATCGTCGATAGGATCCGGCAATTGGGACTCGAGGTGGCATTGCACAAGTCCGAGGCCATGTGTTTTTATGGTCCTCGGAACGCGCCACTGTCGGGTTCCCAGATAACGGCGGGAGGGGTTCACATCGGCGTCGAGTCGACGATGAAGTACCTGGGACTCGTCCTCGATAGCCGGTGGAACTTCGTGGAGCATTTTCGACGTTTGGCTCCCAGACTGGAGCGGGCCGGGGCTGCTTTGAAGCGGCTCCTGCCCAATCTAGGGGGTCCAAACGCCTCCTGCCGGAGGCTCTACGCGGGGATCGTGCGGTCCATGGCCCTTTACGGGGCACCGGTGTGGGCGCGTTCTCTGAGGCTGCGACCAGCGCAGCGGTTGAACGCGTCCCAAAGGGTCATGGCCATCAGGATGGTACGGGGATACCGCACGGTCTCCCGTGAGGCGGCGAGCCTCCTTGCCGGATTGCCGCCATGGGATCTGGAGGCGAAAGTCCTCGCGCACATTTGGGTGTGGCGCGAAGAGGCGAAACTCCGGGGCATAACTCCGCTGCCGCAAGAAATTGCGGCACGGCGGACGGAGCTCCGGAGGGATCTCATGGCGACATGGAGAGTGCGATTGTCGCAACCCAGCGCTGGGCACGCCACAATTGTGGCGATAAGTCCCCTCTTTGAGGAGTGGCTGGAGAGGCGCCACGGCGTCCTCACCTTCCGCCTGACGCAGGTCCTCACCGGACATGGATGTTTCGGGAGGTACCTGTTTAGGATTAAGCGGGAGGAAACGCCCGGGTGTCACCACTGTGTGGATCGCCCGGAGGACACGGTGGAGCATACGGTGGAGGTCTGCCCAGCTTGGGCGGAGCACCGCCTCACGGAGGCGATCGGCGGCGGCGATCTCTCGCGTCCGGGCCTGGTTCAGGCCATGGTTCGGAGCGAGAGTGCATGGGAGGCCGTCACCTCCTTCTGCGAAGCAGTTATGCTAGCGAAGGAGGAGGCGGAACGCGTGAGGGTGAGACAAGGTTCACGCCCTCATGCCCCTAGTCGCCGCAGGAGACGCCCCGGGCGTCGGGAGTCGCAAGCCGATTTCCGGCCACCGTAGGCGCGGGCCTGCGGACGGTGAGCGATGGGTAGCTCGCCGTCCGATAAGGACCAGGCCCGGGTCGACGGCGCGTTGTGTTCCACGCGCGCCTCAAAGAGATGTCAGCACAAACTGACGGGGTCCGTTAGGACCAATGCCTGCCGGGATTGCGAGTTTGTCCGAAAGGGATATCGTGGCCCTGGCACACAGGCAACGGAAGGAACACGGGTGGGTTTTAGTCAGTAAAAGTCTGACACGCCCTCCCGCTCCGCCCAGAGCGGGAGAAGTTATTTGATGATTTCCCACCCAAAAAAAAAAAAAAAAAAAAAAGGTGTTGTTATTTCGTCGGCAGTAGGTTGAACGGGATTAACAGGGAATCTATAAAGCGTCTGCGTTGGCATTTATTTTACCCTTTTTATACTGAATATCATATTCAAATTCTTCAAGTTTCAACTTCCATCGAATAAGTCTAGATCCGGGATCTTTGCAATTAAATAACCATTGGAGCGGCTTGTGATCTGTTACAATGGTAAAACGGCGACCATATAAATATGGTCGGAAGGTTTTAGTTCCAAATACTATCGCTAAACATTCCTTTTCCGTAACACTGTAATTACTTTCGGCTTTATTTAAGGTGCGGGACGCATAAGCAATTGGAAGATCACGTCCGATGGGACCTTGAGACAGGATAGCTGATATAGCGTAATTAGATGCATCGCAGGTTAACAAGAAGGTTTGATTAAAGTCAGGATATGCTAATATAGGTGCTTCGACTAGTTTATTTTTTAGGGTTTCGAAACTAAGTTGTTGTTCATTTGTCCAATCAAACGGAGCATCCTTTTTCAGGAGCAAGGTAAGGGATTTGGCTAGTTTCGAAAGTTTAGGGATAAAACGCCTGTAGTATGACACGAGCCCCAAGAAAGATTTAATATCTCTTGCAGATTTTAGAATGGGATCTTGCGTTACAACTTTCACTTTATCTGGATTTGGTTTTACACCGTTTTGGGTGATAATGTGACCTAGGTAAGTAACTTCTTTTCGGAGAAATTCGCATTTTTCTGGTTGAAGTTTTAAATTGAATTCTCTAAGTCTGTCGAAAATGGCCTTGAGATTTAGGATAGCTGAATTTAAATCGAATGCATACTGGACTATATCGTCTAAATAAACAAAACAACGAGAGCCTTGTAGCCCAGCAAGGCAAGTATTCATGAGTCTCTGAAACGTACTTGGGGCATTTTTTAAGCCAAACGCATTCTATTGAATTGAAAGTGGCCTGGCAGAAAAGGCTGTTTTAGGTGCGTCTTCTGGTGAAATTGGTAGAAACCTGATGAAAGGTCAAGGTAGTGAAATATTGGCTTTTACCCAATTGGTCAATAATTTCGGTAATTTGAGGGATATGATAAATTTCACCTATTGTGACATCGTTTAACTTTCTATAGTCAATTACGATGCGCCATTTCTTTTGGCCAGAAGCGACTGCTTTTTTAGGAACAATCCATATAGGAGAAGACCATGGGGAATTTGAGGGTTTGATGATGTCTTGGTCCAACATTTTACCAATTTGGGTGTCCACTTCCTCTTTGTGGCACTCTGGAAAACGGTAAGATTTTGTATGTATCGGAGTGTTACTGGTTGTTTTGATTTCATGTTGAATGGTTGGCGTAAAAGACAGAGCCTCTTCAGGTAGGTGGAATATATCAGAATAATCTGAACATAAATTAAAGACCGCTTGAGCTTCTTCGTCATTCAGGTGGGAGGTTCTCAGGGAATTTAGAACTCTCCTAGTACGTTCAACTACGTTTTCACTAAAAGGAGTCGATTGAATAGGATAAGCGACAATTGGCTCTAGTTTAAGGTTAAGGTTGCGTTTAATCTTAACAGGTTTATTAGAGGTGTTAACAACGGATATATTGACTCTATTATTGTCTTTAACTTTTGTTATACAATTAGCAACTAGAAGAGTACTAGAAAGATGTTGATCTAGGATCACGCCTTCTTTTAATTCTGGATTTGTGACGGTACATTCTATTACAGTCTCTGTGCGTGGTGGTATGATGTAGCAAGAGTCAAAGAAATGGATTTTAATTTCATTGCGAGTTATTTTAAGAACATCACGACTGTAGTCAATGTTGCAACTGTTAGTCGTCAGGAAATCGTTACCTATAATGCCATCATAAGGTAGGTTAATTTCTTTGATCATATGAAATTTATGGGTAATTGACTTAGAATCAGAAACTTTTAGTTTTAAATTAAAATAACCCATAGTTTCAGTGGTTTCAACCCCAGGATCGATGCCTTTAATGCTTATAGGTTTATGAATGATTTTTGGCTTGTTTAGGACACTTGATTATTTTAACAAGCAGATTGCAGACCCTGAGTCTACAAGGAGTGTTAGTGTTAGTTAGAGACTTGTGACTCTATCAACACATGAGGTAGTAGTTTTTTAGAGGTATCAATGCTAACCACATAAATTTTATTAGGAGAATTGAGGTTTTCATTTTGGGACTGGTTACCCTGCTGTATAACCTTAAGAGGATTGAGGTTGCCGTTTTGGGGCTGGTTACCCTGATGTATAACCTCGGAAGAGTTAAGGTTGCCGTTTTGGGGCTGGCTACCCTGATGTATAACCTTAAGAGGATTGAGGTTGCCATTTTGGGGCTGTGTAATGTATAACCTCGGAAGTTTGAAAGGTTGAACTCATGTGGTTCGAATGTGTGGCGACTTTGACTTGACGTCCCGTTCGGCACGGTTGCAGGACGTTTATTCGTTTAAATCTTTCACTTCGACATTTTCACCTTCGTCATCGTGGGTAGATTCATCAGAGTCATCGCAATCATCGATGAAATTGACTTGAGGAGATTTAGTATTAGGTTGGGACCCAGAGGATTTACTTTGATCCTGTTGAGGTTGACAACTCGGGTAACGTTTCTGTCGCTTTTGACAGTTATTTATATCATGACCAATCTCTTTGCAATATTTGCATGTAAGGTTTGGGTCATGTTTATGATTGCTGCCCGACGTACTCGGTTGCGACGATGATTTCTGCGAGTTTTTATTATTCTGAGCGAAGATTTTAGGTTTAGACCTATTTTGGCTAGCCTGTTTTTCATGTTGTGAGCTATGATTTCGCCTATAAAGAGTTTCTAAAATCTTTTCTCCGGAAATGGCTAAGTTAACAGCCTCATTAAAAGTTTTACCTTTTGCCTAGTAATTCTTGGTGATAAGATTGGAGATTTTAGGTCTGAAAGCTCAGATGGGATTTCAATTTGCAATTTACTATCTTCGTTTTTTGGTACTTTACGAGGCATAATATGCAAATTCTAGACGTCAAGTAACAAAATATTAATTTTAAACTAGCAGAAATAAGGTTACGGTTAGCAATTGTTCGTTGACTTACAGGAATACGTAGGCGGCGATAAGAGCTAGAGCTGAGAACGGCTGCATAGCGACACTCACACGCAGATAACACAACCGACACTCTTAGATTCACGGAACACTTGTTAGACTAAACACAAAACACTCGCGGGTCGTAGGACGACACTTATGACGTTTCAGGATCTGCAGGATCCCTGGAGGACTCGCAGGATGCTCGGATGATTCGTAGGATGCTCGCAGAACTCACAGGATGCTCGGACGACTCGCAGGGCGCCAGAAGTATGTGAAGCTATTAGTCGGTTGAAGGGCGCGACTGGCGCTCTCAGGATACTCGCAGGACGATTAAAGGATGTCCACAGGACACTCACAGGATACATGTAGGCTGCACTTATGATTATGCACTCAGGATAAACACGACTCGCAGAATCGTAACGTGCTACTTATGAACACTTCACTGGTTTTATTACCATTCAATTGTTTTATAGGACTGCAGAATACGGAGAGTCTATTTATTGATTTAACGCAAATGTAGTTTACGCGAATCGGCACTGGGGATTTCCGCATCCCACCGCTGCCACCAAATGTTATAGGGTCCCTTCAAAGAGGCTTTTAAAAAAAAGAAATTATTTAAAAAGATAATTATTATTTATTTGATTAATTAATACAATTAAGAAAAAGGGACCCATATGCAACCGATCACCGTAAAGGTTTAAAATAGACTAACTTTAGTACCAATGATTATTGCTGACTACGACTAGTATACTGAGATGGCTGAAGGCCATGATGACTAAGCAATTTAGGGTTCAGTGTGTGCTTATAACAGAACGAAGCACGTTAACAAAAAGTTTGCAAAAAAAAAACATAATTACTGATAGACGTATGAGATTGAATACTTTTGAAAATTTTCATGAATGTCTCCATAAGCGTTAAGGTTCACTTATTTGGGATTCAATGTGGAACTTACTGCATGAGATTGCAATAAGCTCATGAACTCTATTATTATGTTTAATTGCGCATTACAATATTTGTTTTAGTCACTGAGGTGGCAGGTTTTGTTGCCTAGGCAAATGACGGGCTCAGCGACTCTTTCTCTACTTACTACAAAATAAACGCTCATTACAATGTTGTCATTATTTTTCACGAAATAAATGCTGCGTGTCACACAGAATATGAAATACTTAAACATTCTGAAGAGACCTAATTGAAACAAGCCCACTTAAAATTTAAGTATATAAAAATAATTATTTTTGCAACGCTTTGTGTCGTTTTAGGGTTCCCTAGCTTTTAAAGTTGTCTGTTATCTAACAACTTATCATAACAAGGTTTTTAATAGACATATGTTTACTTTTTAATACATATTATAGGCCACTTAAAAGATAGGTTGATGTTTTTTTTATGCCAATTTTAGTAGAAATTACATCTACGGTCAGCAGTACCTGGGGGCCGATCGCGCTAATTTTTAACGTTAATACCAAAACTAAACCAAAACCAAAAGACACATTTCGTATCGCGCTAATCATTTCAACGGAAACGATTTAGCTTTACTTTGGAAGTTACGTTGGAGGAACGATCGATCGAACAATACTCTCACAAAAAATAGCGCAATACCGTTTCTTACATCAGCTAAACCAAAACTAAACCAAAACCAAAAACGTTCCATTCGAACGGTAATTACGTTGAGAAATAGCGCGATCGGCCCCCTGATGTATTTAACCAGAAGTTAGTTTACTTTAGAGCTAGTTTAAATATATGTGTAAGAGAATGTTAAAAACAGGCATTAAGTCCGCCTTTGTACCTAATTGTGTGAGAGAAGTTTAAATACATAAATAAATAAAAGCTGTAAAAGTTAAACACACCCATCACCACCTAGAAACCCTTCAAATGTACTCGTAAATAACAGTCGGAAAAAGCTCGGTGGATGGTGTTAAATTGTCCCTAATTGATGTAAGTGAGAGATTCACTCAGGTTAATTACGTTAACTTGGCACCCAGCCAGGTGAAGCGATTTATTTGATTTTACTCTTGATACCTGATATTTATGTGTATACAGCGATTATTCAAATATAATTATATTATGATTATATAAGTTGTAATTGATATAACTGAAAATCTGAAAAGGAGTCATGGTACACACATAATTCGACAAAAATGTAGGGAACAGCAGATTTTTTTTTTCGCAGCTTCGTGCTTGGTCTCACAGTAGAGGTTATTCATAATGATAAGTACATGTACCTGTCCAAGTTTTTAGTAATAATTTAATTACACCTTGTATGCCGCCCCTAAGGTGACCCACTGACCGTAAATACTTGTATGTATTTCAGCGTTGAAACTTTGCGGTGATAACTTTTTGCTTGCAAGCCGATCGACGATTTTTATTCAATTTTTTTTAGATATTCAAATGTGATAGGTTTCCAAAGTTGTCAACTTTTTTATAGGAACAAGACAAGTCACAATATTTTTGATATGTTATGATATGAAATGCTAACTTATTGAAGACTGTAGTGCAGTGTATCGATGTGCTTGTGAAATTTAAAACCAATATACCCGTCTTCTGTCGTTTATTGAATTCTGCAGTGTGGTTACCTTACGAGCGAGATTCTTTTGCCCGATGGTAGCAAAAGTTTCAACTATTGATGTAGGTTTTTATTATTGTGCAATGAGGAACGGAAATTGGATACCTAATCTTTAGATTCTTTTATATAAGTTCTAGTGTAAAATTTGTTGTTGGTTGTAATTCTTTTGGCAAAAATAAAGATTATGTTATGTTATGACTAAACTAATTTTATATTTTGTATTGCACTGTTGTTTTATTTAAACGATTGTCTTGTTTATAATCTCAAAATCAAGAGGAGTCTAAATCAAATTTCGAATGCAAGCTCCGCCCCTCGCTCCCCGCCGCTCCGTTATGTGCTAAACGCTAATTAATACAATTCAGTGTTGCCAACTTTATTTTTAAAAGGACTGCATAGATTAGAAAAGTTCGTATTTTGCCAAGATTTCAAGAAAAAAAATAGTATGCTATGAAATTTCAATAACACTACAGTAAATTATATAAAAACGTAATGTTATTATAAGTTATATTTAACATTTAGGGTACAACAATTAACATTTGGCATTAAGATTTAAGTAATGAAATTATTGATTATTTTAGAAATTAGATGAAAATAAGGAATGATTCTTGAACCTTGATAAAATCAACTCTTGTACTTAGATTATACCTGATGTTTTTAATTGACACACAACACTAATAACAGCGTTTTTGAAAGATTTTTGGTCTTAAGATTAAATCTAGTTTATAAGTTTTAATCTACGATTATCATAAGTTGACGGGTTAATTAATAACTTTATACAATACTATACTGTAGATTTTTGGAAATTTATTTAAGTATTAGTTACTATCAGACATTAGGGTCAGCAGACGCGGGCGTCAAAAAATTTATTCTGATTGAGAAGAAGACTTTAATTTTTTATTATTATATAAAAGTTTGTTGGCACAGTTATAAAATTTGAAAAGATCGTATATTTTGCGTCCGATTTCGAGTACTCGATCGGACACACGGCTACACATCAAGAAATTCCAGTTTACGCTGATCTCTCACTGTACGGAAATCCTATACAATGCGAGATCAGCTTATACTGGAAATGTATAGCTTGATGTGTAGCCGTCTGAACATCGTACAAGAGTCAAAAAGATCATATAAATACGATTTAATCGTACGGTTGGCAATCAGTAATAAAGTTGAATATCGCGTGCGCTCTTTGGTCGTATTCGAGGACGAAACTAAATAGCGTAAGTCTCAATTTTTATTTCGTTTATAACTAAAGTAATAATTGATCTAGACAAAAAATATCTTGTGGGTGGATAATAAACTACATTTTATTGCTGTTAATATTTATTGTAGATATAAAAGTCAAACAATATTGTTTGTTTTTATAATTATCCTTCAAAAAGACATGATTTTCGAATAAAAAATGTATTGAGAGAAAATATTACAATTATGTAACTGTCTTCAACTCAAACTCAAAGCATTTATTTCAATTAAATCATTTACAGGCACTTTTGAACTGTCAAGGAGTCGGTCAGTTAGAAATATGAAGCTACGTGCCCATTCCAAAGAGTAATTCATTCATCATCATCATTTCAGCTGACGGACGTCCACTGTTGGACATAGGCCTCCCCCAAATAGAGGGGTTTGCCATAATCGCCACGCTTGGCAAGTGGGTTGGCAATCGCAGTATGGTGTTAAAATGCATAGAGAACGCTGCTGCTCATTCTACAGTAAGTCCCTTAGTTGCCTTTTACGACACCCACTGGAATAAATGTGGTGGTGCTATTCTTTACTTCCGGCACCACACGGAACAAAGAGTAGTAGGTTCCTATGGGGAAGAACGGGCAAGAAACTCCACGGACACTCTTTTAAATTAAAATATTGATACAAAGTATTGGTTACATAATTCATGTTGAAATTATACATGGAAAGAAAAGGATCCAATAAATCATATACTAAAGTGAAATGTGTGACTGTTTCAGAATATTCATGCAAAATAACATAAAAATAGGGAGCCTCCTCTTAATATACGTGTTTTGTTAGTGAAGAAGCTGTTTCATTTTAGTTACTACAGTAGAGAAATAACGGTATGTACACTGCGAGTACCTAAAGGCAACTTAATTAGCGAGTTAAGTCTAGGTAAATTCCAGTAAAATGACAAAGCTAAGTAGACTAAACAATACCTATTACTGGATGATTTTTATGTAATTTCTGTTCAATGCCCGTCCAGGAGGTTTATGAGCTCCAAATCGGATCAGATTCACATAGTAATCTTAGCATATAGCGGTAAGGTTTATTCTCTGATTAATCAGCTTAGCTTATATCAATCTAGTGTTCACTCTCGTTCGACCACAAACCCGTGGTTTATGTGTTGTCTAAGTCAAACAACTATAGCGCTATAAGGTTATTTTGGCACGTGGCGAAAATCGGAACTACCGCAGCCATCTTGTTTATTGAATTCACAGAACAATTGGACAAATGCTCACCAACGACACCAACAGCGCCCATCTGTCAATGTCATTCGAGCACCGTTATCCTTGTAGCAATGTACACGACATCCAAATACGGAATTTAACGTTAGACTGACATTCGACACGCGTTGAACAAGTGTCTTAGTATTTGTGGCAAGACCCCTAGTTCTTAGCCTTCCGTATCCACTTTGCGTTCCCTTACCTCTCAAATAATGTTATACAAATTAAACACGTACAGAACCCAACCTCAGAGAACAACAGTTCTTATTGAAATTCCCTCGAGTACCTGTGATACGTGTACGAGTAAGTAATTGGGTTCGTTTTATGGAGAACGTGGGGCGAGCACGGAGACAGGCTGCAGGCAAAGGCATCTAAGACACGATCCGTATTGACGGTGGAGTAAGGATTAGTGAGGAGAATATTGTTGTAAAGGGCTTTGGAAAAGTAGTATATTAAATTGTAATTATTTTGGTGTGGATTTTATTTTTAAAACTTTTTCCTAAACTTGGTTTTTCCACACAAACAATTTGGACTTTAAACCAACCTGCGAACACGCAAAAAAATTATGGAATCCGCGACTCGTAGCACTGATTTTATTTGCTTAAACTACTGCACCAAGATCGGTAGGCTATAACACTCTGTTTTCCTAGTCTTCCTAGGATTGGAGGTGGCTTTTGGTTTACAAGTACGAGCATGTGCCGACCAAACGGTGTAGTAGGTACTATAAGCAAGATAATGATTTACCTAACAACATGTCAGAAAATAGTCATAGAATGATGAGCACAGCAATGATGAACCTCTAAGGATTGCGAAAGCTAATAACTATCGGTAATGTAAGGTTTATAAGTACGTGCAGTCGGGTGTTAAATTTGGATCATAATGTGCATTTTGTTTCCCGTCTAGATTCTCTTGTGTGACTTAATAAATCCTATATATGTATTTAAGCGGTCAGTGAGAGGTAAAAGCCGGGTCCAAACGTGTGTAATGTGTAATGTAATGCATATAGTGTGGATGGCATACAAAATTAACGCGAATCCTGTATGTGTTCGAGCTGTTTCACACAGTTTGAGCCTTTGAGTTCGCGCTAAAAACCGACAGCCGATAGATCAGCGGGAGTGCCGCCGCGCCGCCCGCCCGAGCATTACATATAATGCTCGTAGTGCCGTCCACACGCAGAATTCGTGTTACATTACACGATACACGGTCACGGGATTTTCTTTTTCGGCCTTCGACTCCCGACGACGCCCGGGGCATCTCCTGCGGTGACTAGGGGCATTACTGCCTCGCAGAAGGAGGTGACGGCCTCCCATGCACTCTCGCTCCGAACCATGGCCTGAACCAGGGCCGGACGCGAGAGATCGCCGCCACCGATCGCCTCCGTGATGACACGGCGGTGCTCCGCCCAAGCCGGGCAGACCTCCACGTGTTCTCCGGGCGATCCACACACTGGTGACACCCGGGCGTTTCTGAACAGGAACCTCCCGAAACAACCGTGTCAGGTGAGGACCTGCGTCAAGCGGAAGGTGAGGACGCCGTGGCGCCTCTCTAGCCACTACTCAAAGAGGGGACTTATCGGCTTGCCCAGCGCTGGGTTGCGACAATCGCACTCTCAATGCCGCCACGAGAGATGGCCTGATACTGGACTTTCTGTTTTTATTTTCATTTTTACTTTGTCTATTTTTGGTTTTGTTCTTTATGTTTCTATGAGTGTGTTTTATTTTAATTTTTGATCTGTGCGAGTCCCAATAAATGCTTTTTCTTTTTCTTTCTTCTTTATACATTACATTACCTACTACACACGTCTGGATCCGGCTTTAAGTGTAGCGAGTACTAGGTAGGTACGGTCAGCGACAAAAGTCTATTAACACTGCTACTTTTACACATCATCTAAATTGTCAAAAAATGATTCGATACATTGTATTTCAGCATTTCATAAAATATCTATTATATTCCGATTTTAATTCAATTATTAAGATTTAGAATCTGTACTTAATAATTATCAAGCAAAACATGTAAAACATTATTATTTTGTAAGTTTAACCCGTGGTTTGCTATCGTCTTAATGCATACAAACCACATTAATTATATTCGTGCAAGTTATAGAACTTAGCTCAAAACTTAATTACTGAGTAAATCTCAACTAACTTAACTGGCCGCATAAGAAGTTTAAATACCTATAGTTTTGTTTACTTGTTTCAGTTGAAAACATACGGGCTGGGCGGCCATCGGCGTTTTTAGTGAGGTAAGTACCTATAACTTGTAATTGACTTAAATGGTTTTCTCAACATCATTTGTTCAAAGTGACCATACTTTTTTGTTTATACAAAAAAGTATGGGGGAGACCTTTGCCCAGCAGTGGGATAAAATAAGTTAGTAAATTTATTTATTTTTATTACATCATGATTGGGTTCTGATTTAGCATGTAGTGTTAGGGGATAATATTCCGTTTTCTGTAGCTCTACCACAGCTAGGCTTACGAGTTATGCCATGAAAAGAAAACAAACTAGTTTTGGAAACTTTATCCTGAGGGCTTAGACAAAATGACATACTATCAGCAAAAATGACGATGAAGAAAAGTCAAAAATGCATAGAACTGACATAAGCTACCGAAAAGCATATACGAATCCTTTTTAAAGTCGTTATAGAAACACGAAACGCTTTGAAAGCGATTGCCACTTGTCAAGACCCTCAGTCAAACAGCATAATACACATTTATTTAAGATTTAAATACAAAAATACTGCTGAAAATTGTAAACCTTGACCCTTTTGTCCATGAAACGCCTTTCGCGGCTTATTCTACAACAGGAGTGGTGCGAGCGCGGGCGTGCTGCTTATTTAAGAATCCAGTGTGTTTCCATCTGAAGTAGCAGCTTTGTTTTGCTTACCGCTTCTTAGTAAAACACTGGGTGGACGGTTAATTTATCGGGCCATTTGTACGACTAGGTGGATGACCAGATTTCATAATGTTTCTTAGGATCATTTTCATTCTCAACCCGAGCGAGGCTGACGTCAGTATCGTTTACAACTGACTCGCATTGCCTTCGACAAATACCTAGAGTGGTTTATAAACTGCCCCTCCAGTCCAGAAAATCCCAAAAATAAATCCAAAGAATAATGGGCTCCCGGTGCAAGTTTCATCAAAGAAAAGAGTTGCTATTCTACTTCCATTACCTTCCTTTTTCAGGCCTAGGACTTAAGCTGCAAGGGACATACCTATGGGAGAAATGGCCAGATGCCGCATCATTGGAACAACAAAATGTTATGAGGTAAGCCTATAGAGGCATGAGGAACAGGGTGTAAAGTTCACACATCCTGTATATAAAAGGGAGGATCCTCCGACCAGACGGGTGTTGTGTCTGGTGGGCAACTGCACGGCGATTAATGTCGGGACGTTGTATATACACCGTGGCATTTTAGTCGTCTTTCAACGGCAGCCCACTTCATGTATCCAATGACTACTAATCATTCATGAAAGTTTTTTTTTTTAATTAACATTTCAATAATTTAAAAAAAATATTATTCATTATGACGCATAACGTAGTTTGAAACTCCCTTTTACGAGCGCGGTGCGAGCCTGGCTGTCGTTGTAAGACGATTAAAATGGCACGGTGTATAAGTATATACTAGTCACGCGGTAAACTCTGCTTGCGCGATGCAAGATTTTGCGTGACGTCAGTGTAACGCGTATTTCGCATGTGGCGATGTTGATGCCGCCACAAGTCTTCTTATTCGCAGAGACCAGGGAAGCATGGCACGAAAGGGAAGAGGCCTATATTCAGCAGTGGATGGAACAAAGCTGCCCATGATACTGATTAAGAGATCTTTTTACAAAGTAATAAGTAAAATTATTCTTACATCATGGTCACTACTTGTTGTATGCAAACCACGTCACCGGAACTTTTTTCTTGTGCCGCCACCTGCCGGAGTGGGGCTTAATGATGTAAAAACACAGCTGATCCACCTCTATAGTATTGTGCAGAACAGTAGGACAAGAAATACTTAGAAAGCAAATACGTTTATTTTAAAAATGCGGTAAACATAACGCAAAGAAATAAAAACACAAACACGAAACAACAAGTTGAGGGAAAATATGCGTCACATTCACGCAAAACGGCCATCGCTCAGCATAATGCTGCGACCCTATGCGAGACGGAGCCCCAGCGCTGGTTTTCAGCGACAGCCGGCGTTGACGTGATGACGTCAACCGGTGCAGCATAATGAGATAAAAATAAACAAATTAAAATAAATATGCTGATGTTAATATGTTATGTTGTTGTTATATGATGTTTATTGCCTACAATAAACATCTTAGGATCGATCCCTATAACATAGGACTTAAACATAACTAGCGAAATGTGGATGTACTATAGGTACACCTCTGCCCAACCCTTCGGGGAATACAGGCATGATGTTATTTACTGGCTTTCCTTCATCATTTTTCACGGCATCATTATAAAGCTGCCTTTCAAAAATGAACTGAGCTACTTTACGAATGTTGAAAATTTTAACTAGCCATTTCATACAATAGCAATCATTCTAACACGATACAAAATACATGGAACGACAGATTTTTTTTCTGCATTGGCCTCTTATTAAAAGTAATTAATATTCATGTGCTGTCGTGTGTTCTGCTAGTTTTATTTTTATTTTGTTTGGACGTCGTTATTAGCAACATCGTTGTTGTTCAAGTTAACTTACCGTTGACTTTTAACTAGGACAACACATCCCCGGCGTCTTATGTAAACAATAGCCCATACACGCCATGCTTATGAAAATGTATGTGCATACTAATGTGATGCCTTACGCAGGGACGAGTTTGATGAGGTTTGTTAACTATTTATTACCGAGAGGTTGTGGTCTGTAACGTACTACGTTAATGACGGAACTGCGACAAGCCTTATGACAGAAGGAAATTACAACACGACTCATACTCATCAATATGTTCGATCCTATAGCTACAAACATATCGCAAGTCTGAGCTCCAAGGTGCACATGCAAATGACTAATTTGAGGGTCACCGTCCAAATTTATCTTGTAGATGTAAAAAATGATTTTGAATTTGACTCTTTGAACAGGGGTGACAGTTTTCACGACTTGACTGAAACAAATTTGTGTTAATTCAATGTTTTTGGCATTATTGGCTTGGTTTTAGGGGAAAACCTTCAACAGACGCCCGGATTTGGGAGACTAGTGGTCACCATCAGTACATGGAGATGAGTCTCGGAGTCCTCTTAAGATACCAACTCCAACACCCTTTTTTTTTTTGTAGTATCCTTTTGTTATGAATCGTATTTACGCTGATTATCATCATCATCATCATTCTCCGCCCTTATCCCAATTTATTTAGGGTCGGCGCAAAATGTCAACAACATTTAAGCTGATTATATTATCTATTATATTTATACTGGACCAACCACACCAAGCTTTCCGTGCAGGGTCGCTTCACCTTCAACCTTTTCCTGCCATTCATGGTGACTGACAGATGACATTCATTAGTGACAGCAGCTACCTCAAATATTTATGGGAATGAGACAGTGGTTACATATCTATTAAACAGATATAGGTACTTGACTGTGTGAAGTCATGTTATATACATACTTCGGGAAACAGCACCTTAACCTAGATACAGTATCACGCACACTGTCACTTTAGTGCGGATGAGTTCATGACTCGTGCCTAATATCCGTGCCGTCGAAGTTAATGCTTGTCGTAGTTCCGTCTTTCGATGTCGTTTCAGTCAAACTTCAGTTTTGATAAAGTTGCATCATGGACAATGCATGTATAAGCTCTCCTACTAAGACCCAAGCATCCAATATTCTAAGCTTGTAGAGAATTATCTCCTATATCCCGATATTAGAACATCATAACAATGAAAGCCATTGTTGGGCGTATAAAGAGCCGGTTACCGACATTTAAAGCAGCCGATCTGTCCAAGTTTCGCTATAACAACACGGTATTAGAAACCAGGAATTTAGAACACAGGAATAGAAGTTTTTATACAGTGGCAACCAGTTTTAATTGTAAATAAGTTGTAGGTAAAAAATACTTTAGTAATTTAAACGAACAGGATTGCTCGCTGAGTGATTCCTTCACGATGTTTTCTTTTTCGTAAGTAAGAGATGTTAAGAGCTGTTTGATGTGAACGAGATTTTTAAGGGTATTTGAACATCTTGATTTATATTTAAATGTTGATTTGCAAAGTTAATGGAGAAGAAAATAGAGAATACCTAACGCAATTGCAAACCCCAATAGACATTACAGGGGGCCGATCGCGCTAATTTTGAACGTTAATACCAAAACTAAACCACAACCAAAACGATACGTTACGAGTAGACACATTTCGTATCGCGCTAATCATTTCAACGGAAACGATTTAGCTTTACTTTGGAAGTTACGTTGGAGGAACGATCGATCGAACAATATTCTCACAAAAAAAAGCGCGATACCGTTTCTTACACCAGCTAAACCAAAACTAAACTAAAACCAAAAACGTTCCGTTCGAACGGTAATTACGTTGAGAAATAGCGCGATCGGCCCCCTGAGTTATTACTAAAAACCAAGCATTCCATTAACTACTCTAGTGAACATAATAAATATAAAATAAACCAGAATCATTTCTAGCGTCTGTTCAATAAAACTTAAAGTGCTTATTCCGATAACTGCTGGAAAGAGGACGCCCAAGTTATGACCATCTTGAAACTTTCCATCTATTCAAAAGTAGCAATATTCTTTTGAGAATGGAGCAAAGTTCGAGAATTGCTTGGCGACCTAAGTATTATTTGTAAGGACAGATTTAGGCATATAAGAAAAGCATCATATTTAGTATTTTTACCTGTTACTGTCAGCTTGTATCAGCCCCTTCAAGGAAAAAGGCATATAAGTCTGGAGCTAATGTAAACTGATTTTAAGTGTAAAGTTTATCTTTACAATAGTGTGTTACTTTAATTGGATTAATTTGGACTGGCTTTGAATAACTCCGGTGTACAATAATGAAAAATGTTGATAGATATAGTTGACTTATAACTTTACTTTTAAGGTTGAATGTTGCGCTTCATTTAACTACAAGGCATATTTGTCTTTGTGACAAATTTAACCTTTAGGCCCTTTGTATGTACACACATGTTTTTCTTGCCGTAAAAAACTACGGTTTATTCGCCGTGTGAGGCATGGTCGTCAGAAGCTTGTTGTGTGACACGTTTTTTCTACGGCGCGGTTTATACGTCATACCGTAAAAACCGCCTAGTACAAAGAGCCTTACTAACGATTAAATTTACTGAGATTTATTGTCAATTACGAGGTCGACTATTACATTGTTTATTAGGTTGGAACACCGAAAGTACATATTAATACATACATTTTTATTACTCACTCATTTACTATTATTTACTCTAATGAAGGGTGATCTTCCTTTGTCCCTTAAGAGAATTCTCATTTACGTGTGCACACATCCCATCCTCACATATGATTTTCAAACATGGTCTTTGACTAAAGGCTCTTACACACTCACGCGATATCGCGGGCGCGACAGGCACCGACAAAGACAATTCCTTTGACGGTGCATGTCGCTCCCGCGATATCGCGTGTGTTTGTAAGAGCCTTAATCAGCAGAGGTCCACGCTCGAGGTTTGCCAGAGGGCTATGGAACTGAGTATTCTGAGTATCAAAGTAACAGACCGGGTTAGGAATACGACCATCCGTTCCATCACAAAGATAACTGATGTTACTTGGAAAGCTACCACGCTAAAGTGGAATTGGGCTGGACACATCTGCCGCATGGCAGACGACCAGTAGGCCAAACTAACGACTATAGCGGGATGAGCTGGACTCCTTCAACGAGAACTGGTCTTTAGCAGCTCTAAACAGAGAGAAGAGGAAAGAGAGGAGAGGAGGCCTTTGCCAAGACAGGCTTTTAATAATAATAACATATTAACATTCCTCCTCTGTTAAATCCACGGATATTTATACAAAATGACACAATATATATTGAGTATGCTCGGAAGTCGTTTACACATAGTTTCACAGTCCCAGCTCTAACTGCGCGTCATAACTGTTACACTTCTGATTAAGTCAGTTCCTTTTTAGTGACAAAGTTTTGTCTCTCGATTACAGGTTTGTGGCGCGTTAATGGTATTGGAATAATCTTATTTTATTTAATAATGGGACTAGCAGATGGTTTACCAGAAAGGTCACAGGCATCTCTGTCTATTACCCCGCGTTTAAATCCACTTGTTTAGTCCTGTAAAAGACTTGTCAAAAACATGTATCATACATGTATTAACGTTGTTTCAGACATGTAATTGTTAACTATTTTGTTCACCTTTTCATCATTTTTGTCAAATTTTGCAGACAAAATAGTCTTAACAACATGTTTTTAAGTGTAAACGATAAACTAGTAGACACAACTAGTGGAATACATGTTTTAAGTCTACATTGTACACGCGGGGTTACAACACTTCGTGGGCCGTCCTTCTAGGACCCAAATACAATGATTAGAATTCTCACGTCCTCAGCAACGCACATTGAAACAGTAACGGAGTATTTTTCAGTTTATTTAAAACTAGAAAATACTTCAGCTGACTTTCTGAAATACCAGTTGCAACAGTGCCAAAATTCAGTACAATACTATAATTACAGTATCCCCGAAAATGTATATGAGAGCAATTTACTGAGCTCAGGCTGTAATATGAAATTAACTCTGAACCTCCAAAATAACTTTGCATTAAAGTGATTAAGTTTCGTGAAGTTATAATGTAGTTACCTAGTGTTTTCATGCTTTTATTCGTAAAAGTAAGTTTGTAGAGATGTTTATGCATCTCCTGGGGTGCAGTGTGTTTGTTAGTGCTTTTAATAGGTAACACTAATTAGTGCTAGGTATCCTAATTTGCTTTGAAAAGCCTTGTTAGGAAAGCTCCTTGTTTATGTGTGCAAGTTACTGCACTTCATATCGCAACCGACTAATGATCTTTGTGAATTATAAGTTTCGTTATTTAATCTTTTTAAACTTTGTCAATTATTATGAAAAATTCAAAGCATGTCACAGGCTTTACAACAAATAAACTAAAACACATTTTAGAACTAGAACTTTTTTTGCGTTAGAACTTCACAAGATGTGAAGTTCTAATGCAAAAACAAATGTGTATCGTTTGCATTAAAAAAAAATCAGGTTTACAATATTTATGGTCGAAATAAAACTCGAAATACAAAACAATAAATAATGTATAATTTACTAAGTTAATAATTTATAAAACTAAACTTAAACTACGAAGGGATCCAACAGTATTTAAAACCGACTGGAGACAGTTTAATACCTGGTTCTACTACTTTCCATACAAGGGGGCACATTTCACTATGGCATTTTGTTCATTTCCTATGGCACTACGACAGGGATTGTACTATTACAATTAACTACTAAAGATTCAGCCCCACTGAATTAGCAAATGGCTATCTGAAAACTTCAGCGGGTAAAATATTGTCTATACTTACTACTATATCCCATTTTGAAAAATTACTTGGATAGGCCAACAATATTCCAAGAAGTTACCCAAATGGAAACTGCTAACGACGAGGTTACGAGGCTTTTGGCTAATTTATTTGTGCACAATTTATGTTATGTTTTGGAAAGTGCGTTTTGTTTAATATGCCGAATAAACAATTTTTATTTCTTTCCTTTTCTGTCTAACTATTTTAAAAAGGCGTATTAATTTCACAAACGATATTTTCCTTAATGAAAATGTTACTAGGTAATCGTCAAAATGGGATGCAGCCTCTTAAGTCACCATACACTACTGTAGATGATTCTTATTAAACAACCAATTAAACCCGTTACTAAAGTCAGCTATACTAGGCAAAGACTCCGGAGTTTGGAACGGCTCATTATCGGCGGGCTCATAACTATACCCCACAGTATTATACTCCTGGGGAGGACCGTACATTATTTGAGGAGGTGTTCCGGAAGGTGACCCCGACTGGTTCTTCATGTAGTAGTTGAGGAGTAGACCACCAGCGTAGAAGAGCTTTTGGAAGAACGCGACCAGGAAGAAGAATGATGCGACCTTGATGACCGCTAGCTTTGATAACACTACCAGGGCGACGATTGCTGGAACAAAAGAAAATATTGAATTATAATAATTTAAATGTAGTGTGTAAAAAAGCGGCCAAGTGCGAGTCGGATACGATGGGTTCCGTACTTCAAAAGGAAAAAATGGAACTCTTATATGATCACTCGTGTCTGTCTGTCTGTCCGTCTGTAACAGCCGATTTGCTTCGAATCTATTGGACCGATTAAGTTCAAATTTGGTACACATATGAACTTCTGTGACGATTGTGTAACGTAAATAAATGAATTTTGAATATGATTACTTTTGGGGGCAAACTAGAAAATTAAAAAAAAAAGTTTTTCAAATTGTACCGTGCGTGTTAATTACTATCGTAGGAAAAGGCTTATTGTAAGAGTCTCATATTTTTTTTTAATAATTTTATCATAAATGGTTTTAAAGTTATTCAAGAAAATAGATGGAAATTGAGCATTCTCCCCCTTATCTCCGAAACTACAGAGCCTATAAATAATTTTAAAAAAAAATCTTTACTTATAGATTACAGGAAAACCTATAAGAAGTTCATGATGTTAAAATAACACGGTAAATCTCTCAATATTGTCCGTACAAATTAACATTTGCAGTTGGAATGTATGGGAGAATATTTTTGTCAACTACAATGTTATGTTTGTTCTGGGGATAAAAAACATGGTAGATAACATAATCATTGTACGGAGCCCGCACCACGCGAGTTCAACTCGCAGATGTCCGGCTTTTTTTAAACATTTAGTAAAAAAAAAACCCGTTTCTTGTCTGGGGGTCTCCCTTTAATTATTAACTTTATTTTAATTTTATCATTTGTTGTGATAGCGGCCATAATAGTACACACACTGTGATAATTTCAAGTGTCTACCTACTACGGTTCACAAGATACGGCCCTGTGACAGAAGGACGGACGGACGGGCAGCGGAGCCTTAGTAATAGGGTTGGCTCCCTTTAAATACGGAACCTTAGAAATGGAGAAGTGGGTCCCATGTTGATCTATGTAGTTAGATTTCAGGCTGGTTGCCATTTTGGCGGTAAAACGCCACATTTTTTAATTTTATCTGCGTTTTGAATATTTTATCACCATCACTCAAACTCATGTTGACTTCATCCAAATCCCGGAAGCTACCTCAAATAGCTTGGTTAGGAACCATGGTCATAAAAAAACCTGTTTCCACATTAAGAGGTTCTTAGTCATTAAAGTTTTATTTTCTTTAATTCCCTGGTCCATAAGAAAATTAAGAAAAATAATTAAACTTCATTTTCTAAGGACTAAGTAATATTTTTATAAAGTATTTCTGCCAGGACCGACCTCAGTCTTGTTCTTCTTGAAAGTAAATAAATTAGTTCCTAATTGAGTTGTCAAGACTAAATAAATCTTTGGTGGTCCGCTAACTGTTCTAACAGTTTTATTTAATTACCACCCTTCGTCAGGAAGTAAGCAATTTACGTCTTTTTCAGACCTAAGAAAATAAGGGTAGTTTTCTTTCAATGTTAGTTATACCCAAAATAATTTTAAGACATGCACGTTAAGAGCATGCGTGCCCAAAACATTAAGTAACTAGGTACCCTTAATTACAGTTAAGTACAACCTTTTCAATACAACAAGTTACATTCAAGCCCAATATTTTTCAGTAACCAAAATGTTTGGCCTACCAACTTTAACCAATTCCAACTTTAACATCAGGGAAATAGAATTTATTTTCTTCTGAAGATCACATCTGAAAACGGTACGTCAATAAATTGTATTGATGAGATGAAATGTCAACCCAAACCTAGTTAGTTTCCATTAAGGAAATTGTATCAATTCTAAGTAATCTAATGGGTACAGGTCTCACTTAACCTTGATTAAACCATGTACCTTCTTATTGTTATTGTACGGTTAAGATAATTTGAAGATAACGGAGATTTAGGAAGGTTAACCTCGGATTTTACCTCATTTAAACTAATTTTGAGTTTACTGATTGTACCAAACTAAAAACACGAGATACGATTGAAAACACGAGCGCAGCAAAAAGTACTCGTATATGAAATACGGGATGAAAAATTATGCAAATAGAAAAAGTTGTTAATTGCTTAAAAGCACTGTATTAAATTACTTATCTTGATTCCTTCTTGATATTGCACAGATTTTTTATTCATTTTTGCTAGTTTCTTCGCTTTGGACATGAAAGCATGATTTACGTTCCCGTTTTATGTTCCGATGAACACCGTCTTAACTCTCCGGCTATATTAAGACTACAAAAGATCTCTTTGATTTTTTCGGTTGTAAAAACACTCCAATTAAATTAAACTACTCACCCAAAAGCCTTAAAGATCCTTTCTTTTTCTTCGCCCGCGCTTCTTCCGGTAATTGTTCGTTGCTTTCCAAACAATAACAACACACTAATAACGACAAAATAACGGTAATTTTCTTCAACATGATGGTTAAAAAGGAAAAAGCTATGTTTAAATCTGTATTTAAATTGGAAATTAATATTCTATTTGCCCGCTCTTTCTGACAGTTGACAGTTTGCCTTTTTAAACCAAAATTATGGAGCAACGGAATTAATACGTACGTACGTAAGTTCTGTCATAAACTCTGCGGGTATGCGATATGAAATGTTTTAGTTTTTAAAAGTTTCGGCGGGTTAGAAATATATTTTACACTTTTCCCGAACACCGAACTGTGCGGTCTGCGTTCCCGTTAATAAATAAGTATTGGTTGGTGTGTGGCATTCGTAAATTCTTTTCTCGAAGAAAGTTTGTTCATTGTTTCCATAACTTAAAGGAAACTGTGTCGAGTTTTCCGTTCTGTGACTAATTTGCATGTAAGGAAATAATTATTATGTTCTTTTGTGTAACTTTCGCGTACCATACGTTTTGCTTGTAACTATTTAAATTTTTACGCTTGTTTCAAAAAATTTCACCGTCATTTGCATGTGAATGGTCGTTAATGAATATTCTGCATGACGTAGGTAGGTCCCCTACCTATAGGTATAAAATATGTGAAATACGTGCTTGTTTACATTCTCTGTAATGTCTCCATGAGGAGGAAGGGAGGCAGTAGATAATTTGTCTTCGTCATAATTAAAATTAAATTCAGGTTCGTTAGAATGATTAAATACTTAAAAACTCACGCCTTCTTCTCATGGCAGAAATTACAGAACCCCAGAATGATTAATTTGGGAATATTTTGTGGATATTTCCTTAATGTATCTACTAAACGTTTTGTGAACTACTCTATTTTTGCTTACAGCTGATAATCTGGGCCTTTTCCCTGAGAAAGCTAAGTACAAGTCCATCTATTTTAGTGAGTAACTAAACTTATGCGGTGACAACTTAATCATTTTATTTTCTAGAGGTTCACACTAGTGTCTAATCATGAAAATATATCCAGAACAACTATAGGAACCTAAAAATAAATCCTAAAACATTGAGAAACCTGAGAATCTTTGGTTTTTTTTTTTGGTGAATTATCAAAAAACTTCTCCCGCTCTGGGCGGAGCGGGAGGGCGTGTCATACTTTGACTGACTAAACCCCATCCGTGTTCCTTAATTTGCCTGTGTGAGGGCCACGATATCCCTTTCGGACACACCCGCAATTCTGACAGGTATTGGCCCTATCGGACCCCGTCAGGTTGTGCTGACATCTCTTTGAAGCGCGCGTGGAAAACAACGCGCCGTCGACCCGGGCCGGTCCTTATCGGACGGCGAGCTACCCATTTCTCACCGTCCGCAAGCCCGCGCCTACGGTGACCAGGAATCGGCTTGCGTCTCCCGTCGCCCGGTGCGTCTCCTGCGGCGACTAGGGGCGTGAGGGCGCAAATTTTGCCTCTCCCTTACGCATTCCGCCACCTCCTTCGCGAGCATTAGGTACAGCTTCGATATCGGGCCAGTCAGCCTTAAACCCTTTTAAAAATTAGTTCTCAAATGAAATGTCAGCATTTACTCGTGAATTAATCACGACGACACTAATTATGTATAATACTAGCTTCTGCCCGCGGCTTCGCCCGCGTGGATATCGGAAAAAATGTCACGAGAACGTACCACCAGAATTAAAGTACGTGTAGTAGTATGTGTTAATGCAGATTATAAACTATATGTATGTTACCAAATTTCATCTAAATCCGTTCAGCCATTTTTGCGCCAATCCGAAACATAAAATCATCCCCTCTAAAATTGACTACCTCTTTCCACCCCGTTAGGGGTAGATTTTTTGACAACCCTGATACACCTTTTCCTTTATTTCCGATCTTAAATATAAATATCGAGTTTCAAGTAAATCGAACCGCGCGTTAAAATCTTTCCATTCAATTATTTTCCCCCACAAAATTCAACACCCCCTTTAAAAGGTTGTTTTCGAAAATTTATTTGTACGGCCGTTTTATTTATTAAGAAAATATCCGGGTCAATTTTCAAGTTTATTAATTAAATGAAACATAATTTTGATATAAACTGTCTCCCCTTTTCACCCCGAAACGAATTTATTTTTGAAAAATATTAAATCATGTTTTATTCAATTACTTTGGAGTTTATCATGACGCCCAGTAAAACCCTTCCCTAAAAACTTAATTACCCCCTTTTGCCCCGTAAGGGTTACATTTGAATAAATCCAAACACATGTAAGGCTTTATCTTTATATTTTGTGCGCATTAGGTATGTAAGGTCCAGAAGTAGTTGGCACCTTACACTTGTACAATAAGTTATAGCTCGCTCACTTGAAGTAGTTAAAGTTAGTATAGATGAGTTAACGGAAACCATGGATTTAGTAACACTTGAAAGTTTATTAAGTAGCCCGATTTACAAGTAAGGATTTGGATGCTAATCCGCAGCGCTCGCGCTAGTAGTAATTTGTCAACTAACTTAAAAATATGTTTATCGCTAATATAATTGAAGAAAGTAAGTAGGTTGCTGCGTATGCAGTTTAATATATTGTACGTGAAACGTACAAGGTATACATAAAATACCGAGTTTCGAGTTAATCGGATCGCACGTTAAAATTCTTCTATACAAACTTTGACATCCCCAAAACCCGTTTAATGGGGTAGTTTGAAAAAACAAAAAATGACAAACTTTATAATTTACTTACGTAAGTGTTCATGCCATGTTTGAGGTTTATTAACTCTTGGAATAAGATTTTTCATACAAAGAAAATTCCCCCTTTTACCTCCTTAAAGGTCAAATTTCCAAAAACCCCTTCTTAACGGATGCTTACGTCATAACTATCTATGTACCAAATTTCAGTCCAATCCGTTCAGTGGTTTGAGCTGTGTGTTGATAGCCCAGTCAGTCACACGACCTTATATATAAATAAATATTGTGTATTTGTATAAGTTGGAGTAACATTTCGTTTTGTTTCATCGCAATCGCTTCATTCTATGAAAAGTTAGAAACGGTACACGTGTACTTATATTATTTTTACTTGAATACAAAATTTAGCGAATGAACAACTTCAATACAAAACGTCATCCCCCTTTTCACCCCCTTGTGGATTGAAATAAAACAAAAAACAATGGTTTACGTTCTGTTAGTTTCCAACCATAAGCCAAATAATTAATTATTTTAACTTGAAAAATAATGAATTTCATCCCCCTTTTCACTCCTTAAGGGTTAAAATTCTAATAACACCGTTGCGTTAGCTTCCAACCATAAGCCTCTGTAACAAATTTTGTGATTTTTACTTCGAAAATTAAGTACTTTCCATACACAACTTCAGCCCCATTTTTAACCCTTCGGGGGTAAAATTATTTTCAAACATCAGCCTAAACACAAAATTTGAAGATCCTAACTTCAAAACTGACGGACTTTCATATAAATTTCCATCTCTTATTTTACCCCTTTAGGGGTGGAACTCCCAAAAATCCGTTCTTAGTGGATACTTACTATTCACAAAGAACACACCCTCCAAGTTTCATGTCTCTAGGACCAGCGATTTGGGCTGTGTGTTGGTTTCCACCTTTTTTTTTAATATGATTGACGTGTAAAAGTGTTTGTACAAACTTACTTACAGAAAATAAATCATTTATCATTTATTTATCATTTCATTCATCATAAGCCGAAATATTAGTGATCTTAACTTAAAAAGAAATTTCATTAAAAATAAAACTTTATCCCCTTTTTCACCCCTTAAGGGTTGAAATTCGAACAACACCATTGCATTAGCTTCCAACCATAACCCTAGATAATATATTTTGTGTTTTTTACTTCGAAAATTAAGGACTTTGATACACAACTTCATCCCCCTTTTTAACCCTTCGGGGGTGGAATTATCAAAAACGCTGAGACACGTGTAAATTAATTTTCAATCGTCAGCCTACACACCAAATTTGAAGATCCTATCTTCAAAACTGACGAACTTTCATATAAACTTCCATCCCCTATTTCACCCTCTTAGGGGAAGAATTTCGAAAAACCCTTTCTTAGTGGATACCTACTCTTCACAAAGAACACACCCTCCAAGTTTCATGTCTCTAGGACCAGCGATTTGGGCTGTGTGTTGGTCCACCTTTTTTTTTAATATGATTGACGTGTAAAAGTGTTTGTACAAACTTACTTACAGAAAATAAATCATTTATCATTTATTTATCATTTCATTCATCATAAGCCGAAATATTAGTGATCTTAACTTAAAAAGAAATTTCATTAAAAATAAAATTGTATCCCCTTTTTCACCCCTTAAGGGTTGAAATTCGAACAACACCATTGCATTAGCTTCCAACCATAACTCTAGATAATATATTTTGTGTTTTTTACTTCGAAAATTAAGGACTTTGATACACAACTTCATCCCCCTTTTTAACCCTTCGGGGGTGGAATTATCAAAAACGCTGAGACACATGTAAATTAATTTTCAATCGTCAGCCTACACACCAAATTTGAAGATCCTATCTTCAAAACTGACGAACTTTCATATAAACTTCCATCCCCTATTTCACCCTCTTAGGGGAAGAATTTCGAAAAACCCTTTCTTAGTGGATACCTACTCTTCACAAGGAACACACCCTCCAAATTTCATGTTTCTAGAATCAGCGGTTTAGGCTGTGCGTTGATATATCAGTCAGTCAGTCAGTCAGGACTTTGAATTTTATATATATAGATTAGATTAGGCTTTCGGGTTAATCTTACTTTGCTCCCTCCAAGTCCAAAGTGATATTAATGACGCTGAACTTTCCTAGCAGAACCTTAACAATTATTTATCACAACACAGTAGGTACAGGACTACAAAAAAAACTAAAATCTAAAACTAAATAAGTCCACATTTCAGCCGTAACTGACACTTTTCACCCAAAATGCTCCCAAATTTTCACTGTCAGTGCTCGGTATTTAGATTCAGTACGATCATTAGCGTCTGTCCTTGTTGCTCGTGGTTCGTGGCTAAACAACCCATCAACAAGTGTTGATTTACATTTTAGTTTAGCTACATTCTGTTCTCGGGAATTTAGATAAGCTAAGCTTTCGTGTGGATTTTGTACTACTTTACATTAGGCTTGCTTAATGGCAACAGGTTCGGCGTCTATTAGGCAGTTACAATGTAAGGTGGGACTTGTAAATGTGTGTACTGTAGACCTTTTTAGTCAAACACATTGATATATGGAGTCAATGTTTTGAGTTTACTTGTTCTTGTTGTTAAAATGCTATCCACAATTATATTTCAGTTCCTATAATAATCACCAAGAAAACTCTACTCATTCTGACGCTTTGTTGAAAATCTGCTCATTACTGCTCATGCATGACTAAACCGTACATAACCTGAATATTAACGTATACATTCTAAATAAACACAGCTATTTACTAAATACCAATCCAGCTACAAATAATGAGCACAACAATTTTGTTGAAATGAAAAGCACTGCATTTATAACGGAGCTCGAAGCTAAGCGAGGCGATATTACTACAGGCTAATAGAGAGCATGAATTATGTAAGCGTCATAGCCAGTGATGGGGAAATAACCCGGGAACGTGACGGGAACTCAGGCAACGAGAACGTTTACCGGAATTTTTGATTTGCAACATTTAAGTAGGAGAACTGCGTAGTGAAGTTTCGGACCAACAAAATTTGTTGTGCCAGCGACATGATGAAGTAGGAAAACTGTTTGGCTTACGCTGATAGGTTACCTTCAGTAGGAACCTTAGTTCCTTTAAATGAAAAATGAGTTCAAATAAGATGCTTACAAATAAAATAATTTTTTTATAAAAAATGCAGTTCGGCAGCAAAGAGATAAAAGTTACTAGCAAAGCTAACAGAAAGCATAAATTATGTAAGCGTCGCGTCGTCGTCGTAATCTCAACCAGTGCAGGCTGTAGTGATGTACAGTGAACCCCGGGTACGTAGGATCCGGAACAGTTGTAATGTTGGCGATGCACTTCCCGAGGGGGTGAGAAGTCACAATTCAGAAATGGTATTTGAAAATTAAATCAAATTTTATGTGGAAGGAGGATCAAGGATTGAAAGTCCCTTGTGTGTAGCTCCGACTCTTCATTACTGCTAAAAAAAGGGAAGTACTGTGTACACATAATCCAATGAGCCAAAAATAAAACATCGTTCAACAAAATATTTATCCAACATTTATCCCGTTATTTACGAATCCCCGTATCCTCCCCTACACTGCTGTCGGGAAAAAGCTTCCAGATTTTATTGAATTTCACCTTATTTTGAGCTCATTCCGCTCATTGCGAAACGCCCTGATTTTCAGTTAACTATTTTAAAGTGTTATGTTTTAACCGATTTCGAAAGTGGCACTTGATGTTGCTGCTTATTTTTTCATTTTCTTTTTCGTTGGTTTTCATTAAAACTGCACGCTTGTGGAACCTAGATTTTGAATTTTGCTATAAACGACAGCATGGATCGAGTTTACGTAAAGAAGGTAAAGAAAAAACTGCACTAGTTGCGACCACAATAAATATGAACTTTCAAAAATGTATGATCGTTTTGAAAACTACAAACTACGCATCTATTTCAATTAAACCAATTACAAGCACTTTTGAATTGTCAAATAGTCAGTCAGTTAGTCAGAAAGTTGAAGCTATTTGCCCATTCCAAAACTTAGATCTTTATGGAGAACAGGCAAGAAACTCCAAGGACACTCTTTTAAATCAAGATATTACAAAATCCTGGGTACATTATTCTTGTCGCTTCTGTATGTGAGAAAAGTGTAAAAAAATAAATTATTTAAAAACAATTCAAAATATAAGATTAAAAAATTACATATAAGCGCTGGCAGTTAAGAGATGACCAGTCTCAACGGACGGCGCCTGTTCACGAACATGACGCGTGGATCAGCACCATCCAGCTTAACCATTTTGTACGGAACGCGCGCCACCATCAGCGAGACATTTAAGTGAGCATGACAGAAATTCGGAACACTCCGTGCTGCGGACAGCATGTTTAATCTAATGTCTGACTGTTTAAACTTAGAATATCAGTATTTCCAAGTAATTGGATTGTAGAGATCAGATGGCAATTGCTCTTTAGACTAGAAGCCGACAGATTTTCTAGTTGGTTAGGCTCGGGCCGGCTTGGCAGGACATAATTTTACTAAGCGAGTTTCCAGTTCAATACGAGTATAACATGTGTCTTATAAGTAATACATAATACTTAGTAGGTAAATTCATATGCACTTCAATAGATTATACTTCATAATTATTATAAAACAGGTCCTCATTTTCATAGTTTCTACTTAACCTACCTGAAAATTCAGAAGTGAAACAGAATTTGTATTGTACAACGTTATGTTGTTTAATGTAACGTTGCGTTATAAATGGTGAAACACGCCATACCTACCTACCTAATTCTTGTTATTAAATTAGAATTTTAGCTTCGGATGCATAACGTTAGTATTTTCATTCGGCCGCCTCCAGTCTGGGGGGGCTGAGGTGTTTGACCCCCCGCGACGTCTGCAAGGGGCACGCGTGGAACACTACGCGCCGCCACCTCGGGTCCAGTATTTCTAACCTAACCAATTTGGTCGGGGTGCTCCTGCTTAGTTACTGCGACCAACTGTAAAAAAAGTCCAGAAATATAAATAGAGGCTCATTTATAAAAAAAATGTGTATCATTAGACGCCCAAAAAGTTTTTAGAGGTTCATCAATTTAAAAAGCGTGCATCATTAGAAGGTCAATAAGCTTTTGGAATATCAGTTAAATATTTTCCCTAACTTAAATAATCTTCCACCACACATCACCCACCTACAAAAACTACAACGTAACTGCATACCCCGTGTGGTAGCTATAGTACTTCATGTACTTATACCGGTGTGCATGCACCAGATTCCCGCCAACGGGCCGGATTCCTGCCGTAATGAGCATGGCATTCCTTGGCGCGCGCTGAAACATAAAACTCTATGCGCTGCTTGACTATGGTGACTCTGGTTTTTGTAATTTTGAAGACATGTCTTGAAGTCAATATTTAATTTGTTTATTAGTATCACTTCTAGCAGTTTTAACGCTTTTTCTGAAGTGTGGTAAGAACAGGGTTCTGATCATGTGATCTGGTAAAATGATCCTTAAAGTCTATTTTCAATAATTTCTAAATACTAGCAGCCTAATTACCGCCTAATTTCCACACGGCATCAACCTGACACTTTAATTGATCAAAGATTTGTATGTGTAGGTAACCCACCTACTCCTGCGCCTACGCCCTTTTATTTATCGGTTTAGTCAGCGAGTAAATGAGTGACCTTTCTATTTGTAAGGTGTGATGTTATGTATGTTTATTTTTTTGAGATTTCTAACTTTTCTAGTACTCAAATCTTAGTTCTTCCTGTAGAGTTTTTATTCTTATAAGAAACAGGATCACTTGGCATCAAAAAAAGTTTTTATAAAAATTGCCCATTACCTTGCAGATTGTATTTTTTGTTCTGATTTTTGATTGCATTGATTTGATTGCAGATCAAAGTTTTCTCAGACCGTTTTCCTGTAGGTACAACGGTTAAGGTACCTACCCTGACTGCCCCGTCTCAAAATCCATCCTGTTTATCATGATTGACTGCTTAGCTCCAAGCTTAACGACAATTATTTTTAAAAGGTTAAATCTGTAACTATCTGCAATATGGTAACCTTTTGACTCGTCTTTTTACAATTTGCAGTTAACTAAGAATACGAACAAAATTTAATATTGCTCATCCTTATAATAAATAGCGTGATAATTTATAGCCGACAGACTGACCAGACTTCTAGACTACTTCTTCTATACTGATCTGAATCTATCCCGTAGTATTTTCGTGATGCAGGATGTATGTATGTGTTACAAACAGACAAACATTCTAAAAACTGTATTTTTGGCATAATAATCGTTCTTAGATCTGGTAGCAATTACTTTTTTTCATAAATATTTATTGTACACACAGCTAAACATCAAGCTATACATTCCAGTATACGCTGACCTCTCATTGTACGGAAATCAATGCGAGATTAGCTTATACTGGAAATGTATAGCTTGATGTGTAGCCGTGTGTACCTCCGTTACGATTATATTTTATTTTATGTCATATTCAGTGCGGATACAGATCTAGCAATACGCAGGCCTAATCGCGACGATAGGTCATAGTGGAGCAAAATGAAAGGAGTGGACTGTATAACATGTACAATAAATATAAAACGAAATACGAAATTACCTAGACTGTGGCGGTTAAAAGCAAACAAGAATAAGGACGTTAATTAAAAACGCGTAAGCGCAGCCGTGCGTGAAGGCGTGCAACAGCTCACTTCTGTGGCGCGGGGGCCGCGTACGGCCGTGCGGCCGTCTTGCTCACCGCTGCCCCCGCACCCCTCGTTCACTGCCGCCAGCGCGCGGCGATGTTGAGAAGACTGGTCTCAACAAGGCCCCATTAATATAATTTCATATTATGTTTTTTTGTTTGTTGTTTGAGGGGCTCGTGACTCGTGGCTAAATGATAACAGCCGCAGGGTTCGATCGAAGGTGCCGCTGTCGGTTCGTGGATGGGTGATCCATTACACATCGAGACCCCTCCGTGCCTCGAAAAGCACGTTAAGCCGTTGGTCCCGGCTGTCATTCGTGGATCTTTGACAGTCGTTACAGGTAGTCAGAAGCCCAAAAGTCTGACAACCTGACCTCCCACGGTGTATCGTGCTACCTAGTTACTGAGTAGCGGAGGTCAGATAGGCAGTCGCTCCATGTAAAATACTGGTATTCAGCTGCATCCGCTTAGACTGGAAGCTGACCCCAAGATAGTTGGGACAAGGCTATTTAAAGGCAGTAGGTAATTATTATGTTTTTGTAATGCCAATAAAGCAACTGGTGACCTTTGTTGAAAATTGAAAATCAATTGGCTTTATCGTACCTGTAATTCGACTGTTCAATGAATCGGCATCCTACTTAGCGTCGGCGGGAATACGAGCAGAGAACTCTTTTCATTATCCTTTTGCCAGTATCTAACACTAAACAGAAATGAAACTACATAAAGATAAGCAAAAAGATAAAGAAACTACGCTTAAACCATGCAGTTTAGATTTGGCTACAACAAACTCCCCAAGGGCACACAAAAAGCACTGTACGAACAAAGCCACGGGCAGAAGCTTGTGATTACATACGATATAACTATGTTCTTCATATATTGTTCCTACGTTTAAACAGTTGTTGTCTCCAGAGGTTTGTCTCAGAGACACACAAAAGCTTTGCTTCCTCGTCTTTTGTTTAGTTTGTAATGTGTTTGTTTAGCTAATGTATGAGTTTTGTAAAAGTGCCCGTTAAACAATGTATCTTTATGATTCAATATATATAATTATCCATACCAAGGTAGTTTGACTAGAAAAAATACTTGTTTTTCCTCTTTTTTTGGGGGGAAAATAAGGCAACAACACGAGTTTGCAAAACTTTGTACCTTGTACTGTCTGTTAGAAAACACGGGGGTCTGGTTTTCCCCAGCTTTTTTAAATAGTTAGCCTTTTTAACCGACTTCTAAAAAAGGAGGAGGTTCTCAATTCGGATGTTTGTATTTTTTTATGTTTGTTCGCGTATAACTCCGTCGCTTGCCAGCCGATTTGAAAAATTATTTTTTTGATCGAAAGGGGATACTTTCCAAATGATCCCATGAAATTTTTATTGAAATCGGACAACCGGTTTTCGAAAATTCAACAAAAATCTAATAATGTATCTACATTGTCTACATTAACGATCTTTTCGTTTACTCTGCATTGCGTTTTTTGTTCGCGCATAACTCCGTCATTTACGAACCGATGTGTAAAATTCTTTTTCGGCACTAAAACGTGAAAAATAAAAAGTCGTTGGAAGTCGGTTTTTTTTTTTTGTAAAAAGTTTTTTTTAATAAGAATACAGAACAATTTGTTCTGTTATTAAATCATATGCACCCTAACTGCAAGCGGTTGATAAATCAGTACGTCTTGACAAAAATTGGTTTCACTAGACGCCGTGCCTCATTACCTACCCGCATTTTAAAACAAAAAGTAACGTAGGAATAATACCTTTTCGTACCACTTGCTCAAAAAAGTGACATTCTATGCCACAAAAAGCGAACATAACAATAGTAATTTTTAATCTGTTAAAAACAGGGAAAGAAAATTGTACTGAATTTCATTCATCCTCTAGGGGGAGAATGTGATTTAAATTTGGAATACTTACCGAAATTTATATTGAACTACACCACCATTGAGTTTGTATATAAAGCATTATACATCTTTTTGAAAAAGGAATACGCATTTATTATGCAGTTATGATTATTAAATAAAATTACGAAAACCGACGAGGCCGTATGAGCTTGATGCCTTTGATTTTCCGACAAAAAAAAATATTAGTCTAGGAATTTGCCGCGTTTTTTTCTTCGTTTCATTTCTTCAAATAGATAAACGTTAAGTTTATTTTTAATTTATTTTTATAAATAAGTTAATGTTCTAAAAATACGTTACGATGTTAAATCAAAGCGACAGTGACAGTGAATTGTCGGATTCCATCAGTGCAAATGCTGCCGCAATTATAAATAATTTGCTTCCAACAAAATCCAAGGAAAATTATTTTAAAACTTATGAAGAACTTTCAACGTGGAGAAGTGCGAAAGGCCGATCAATTTCAGAATCAGTACTTCTTGTCTATTTTGATTATTTATCCAAGACAAAGAATCCGAATACACTTTGGTGCATATACTCAAAACTGAAAGCTACAATAAGCATCAAACACAGCATTGAAATAAATAGATTCACGAAATCACTGGCTTTTTTAAAAAGAAAATCAGAAGGGCATTGCGCAAAGAAGTCTAAAATTTTTACGACTCAAAATGTGGAAAAATTTCTTAATGAAGCTCCTGACGAAATTTTTCTTGCCACAAAAGTAAGTATACATGATTTAACTATGAATATTTCGTATCTTAGTAATGGTAATTATTCTATATATTTACCTGTTTTTTTTTTATCTTTGTTATAGGTGGCCTTGATTTTTGGACTTAATGGTGCTTGCCGCGGATGTGAACTTGTAAACTTAAAGGTGGAGGACGTTGAAAATCATTCCAATGAGTTACTGCTGATTAATGTAAAGGAAACTAAGACAAAGAAAAATCGGTCATTCATTGTACAAGGACAATATACTAAAATCATTCATAAATACCAAGCATTACGTCCCACCAACATGGAAACAATAGATTTTTTATAAACTATTGGAATGGGAAATGTAAAATTTGGGAAATGTGAAATGTGAAATTGCTAAATATTTAAAACTTAAAGATGTTGAATTCTACACCGGTCACTGCTTTAGAGGAACTTCGGCGACTTTCTTGGCGGATTCAGGGGCGGATATAACGTCAATAAAAAGACACGGTGGTTGGAGCTCTGATAGAGTAGCTAAGGGTTATATCGAAAGCTCAATGGCGAATAAAACCATATTAAGCAGTCTTATTAACAAAAATATAAAACTTAATCCATCAGAGCCACAACCATCAACTTCCGGCATCTTATCTTCGTCCGTAACTCACGATGCACCACCACCACTATCTCCGACGTATACTATCTACAATGAAACGCAAGTTCCTCAGACGCAAGAACAGAGAAATACTCAAATCAACTCATCAACAACAAATGTACCAAACAAAAATGTAACTCTCTCTATCAATAATTGGACCAATGTTTCGAATGTTAACTTTTACTTTTAATTGTCATTATTTTTAATTAATGCTTATCTCATATTATTATTGTGTTAATTTTTTCGCAAATTGTACAAAAAGTAGAGTATTTTTCTCGGTGATAAAGCTGTGTTAGTCTTGGGTGAACTTAAATCCCTCGCTACACTCAGGACTCGTCTTAAATCCCTCGCTTCACTCGTGATTTCAGTTTTTAACACCCTCGCTACGCTCGGGAGTAAACCTCGAGTCCTTCGTTACGCTCGCGATTTAAATCGTTATCCGCGACAGAAGACACTGCTTTATCCCCTTGGTTAATAATCTACTATTCTTCACTCGGTTCGTAGATGGGTGACTATTAAAGCACGTTAAACCGTTGGTCCCGGCTGTCATTCGTAAATCTTGGACAAGCGTCTGACAACTAGTCTTAAAAATCAATCAAAATCAAAAGTCATTTATTCAAACTAGGCTGAGAATCAGCACTTTTCGAACGTCAAAAATTACATACGACAGTCCCCCAAAAACGCCCACCCTTCACCACTTCCTAGTGCTTTAGCTGGGAAGAAGAAGTGGCGCAACAAACTCCCCAGCAGCACAGCTGTCTGTACCTACCTAGGGGTATCGTGTTACCCAGTAGGTACTTAACTGGGTTGTAGAGGTCAGATAGGCAGTCGCTCCACATAAAATACTGGTATTCAGCTGCATCCGGTTAGACTGGAACCCGACCCCAACACAGTTTGGAAAAGGCTATACGAGTATAGGCAGATTGATTGAATACCTTTTTTCGCTTTTGTGGTTCAGTTACTACGATATCATCGGTCCGTGTTCTAAGTTTTCCATTATAAATAAGTAGGTTACATTTTTAAGCTAAATATCTTAAAAATAAATGTGTTTATTATTAACAAATGTTTCAAGAGCAACATGATTCTTTATGATAATAGTGAAGTGAGTGGTTTAATCAGCAACGAGTAAAATGAGTAATTAAGAATCGTAGCAGGTGGCGTTCTGTAGTTCCTGCCTGCCCCCGTGGGAAGAAAGCGTCAGTTTATGTATACGTCACCAAAATGATCCACATACGAAATCTTTTTCAACCCCACTACTATACGAACCATTATCACGCACAATCGAAATCAAAATAAACAAGAAAAACTACTTTGTATTAATATCACAATAATTGGCAAGTCATCGTAATATTGTTCTCCACAATAACTTTGTATAACGCGCGACTACAAAAGATTGAAGCAATCATCGTTAAATTAAGTCAAGGAACAGACAAGTGCAGAGTGGACATATTGACTACCTACAGAGTGCCCTCGTGAAGTAATATTTTCTCTACCTAACTGCTAGACAGGTAACAAGAAAACAACCGAAGCACTAAAACAACCAGCACTAAAACAACCAGCACTAAAACAACCAGCACTAAAACAACCAGCACTAAAACAACCAGCACTAAAACAACCAGCACTAAAACAACCAGCACTAAAACAACCAGCACTAAAACAACCAGCACTAAAACAACCAGTACTAAAACAACCAACACTAATACAACCAGCTCTAAAACAACCAGCACTGAAATAACCAGCACTAAAACAACCAGTACTAAAACAAACAGCACTAAAACAACCAGTACTAAAAACAACCAGTACTACAACAACCAGCACTAAAAACCAACAAACCGAAGACTTGTGACATATTCTAACGCGTGCTGGAAAACGGCCCACTTCCGTTACCAGAGAGGAGGCCCGAGCCCAACTGTGGGGACATTATAAAGCTGACTACGCTTATGCTTACATAGTGGCCCACTGCAGGCTTCTACAAATTGAAACAAGCATTAGTCAATTTCCCCTGTGTTCTCCTCCAGCGCATTCTTTATATTATAGTGTATTGTAGCATAGCAGTCATAAATGTGAACACGGCACCTTTCAGGCAGAAATATAGTACGTTCTCAGTTACAAACGTCCTCTTACCACATGAGGCCTATCACAAAATTGCGTTCTGAAGGATTAAGCAGCCGTATCGCATTATGTAGCAATTTGGCAGTTGTAATTGCGTTTATTTTAAGTTTCATATATTTATTTATTTACTTTGTTTTAAATTTAATTTAATTTCTTATGAACGTCAGTTCATAGTTCTGTATATTCGGTAATTCTGGTATAAATTTTACGTAATAATATAAATGTAGTAAGGAGAAATTTACAGTTAACTCTGAGCATTTTTAGTAGTTTGAGTGGTTGGGTTTTTTTAGAGATAAATGCCATTCATATTTCAACATTCTGAGGCCGCTATGAACTAAACCACTATTTAAGAGATATTATTATACATATTTCATTTCGTTTGCTTATGTGCAGTAGTTCAATCCATGAGCTCGAAAAAGTGCCGCCGCGAATTTTATGAAACCTTGCTTCAGAATTTTGGCTTTATATAGATAAGAAAAAATTGGGAAAAGGGAAACCACTATAAACTATACTAATAACTATTCTCCACCACTTAATAAGTAAAAGTTGTCGAAGTCTTTCAGTTTCTCAGAATAAGAACGTCAAAGTTGACCATTTAACTCAAAAACCACGGTCGAAATATAATAGGCCTCGAAAAGCCTGACTTACACGGTGTGATTTAATTGCCTGTAGCATACCATAAATTAAAGCAACAATTACTGTTGCTCCGTCTAAACAGTGATTAAACGATGTAAGTAATTTTATTATATGCTATAGACAAGAAACATATCTCGTGTAAATGGGGCGTTAGGGACAATAATGGCTTGTACATGTAGGTACAAAACTTCTTCCCCATCTGTTCCCCCTACCAACTTTATCCATGTTGTTTTATGTTGAACGTAAAGTGCGTATAATCGCGCCCGGTGGCATCGCATTTATAGCAAATTCGTTAACCCCTTCTTTATGGTTCACCAAACGACTGCTTTTATTATGTCGTACGTTTATACCCTTGGGTGGCGAAATTTTGTATAAGCTTTGCCAGTTTGCAATGAGTTTAATTTCATATTCTTGGAAGCAGAAACTTTGCTAAAGTTGTCAAAAAATAAAAGGCCCGTTTTGACATTTAACTTGAATTGATTTATCGTGAGTATCGAGTACCGAGTCGAATGGTTACTTTACTAGTTACGTCGCGATGGTCAATCGATAACTCGATTCAAGTTAAATGTCAAAACGGGCCTTTTATTTTTTGACAAGTACATAATTATAATCAACATGAGCAAATCTGAACAATACTAACTTTTTTCTAGGAGTATAAGGACAGTCTTACCTAATATCCCCGACCCACCGCGCATCTCGGCAGGAGAAATTAAATAGATTTGTATCATTTACTAGCTTTTGCCCGCGGCTTAGCCCGTGTGGACGCCGAAAATGAACCCTCGGGAATTTCAAAAAATGCATGTGACAAATTTCATCAAAATCTGTTCTGCCGTTTTAGCGTGAAAGCGTAACAAGCAGACAGACAAATAACAAAAAAATAAACTAAAAACTAGCGCATTTATAATATTAATACTCTAGAGCTGCGCCCCGCGGTTTCACCCGAATAAGTCTCGATCCCGTGTCAATAGCGGGATAAAAAGCAAAAGGATGCCTTGTATCCCGATATTCTCACGGGATAAAAAGTACCAAGGTCATAGTCTACCCATGGGCCAAATTTCATCCAAATCCGTTCAGCCGTTTTAGATTAAAAGCGTAACAAACAAATAAACGAACAAACTCACTTCCAAATTTAAATAAAAAAATAAATTTGGAAAAGGATTAGGATTTGCCAATGACACAGTAAAATCATAACCCATTATGCAGTCGGGACACCTTTGTTGCATAGGTGACCTCGCAGACCATCTCCGCTGCCATGTCTAATCCAACGGCCAGGCAGAATATATGTCCAAAATAAACCCTCTTCTTTATATGCAAAGCAAATACACAAAGCGAAATACTGACATAATCAACGCGCTTCATACACAAGTGGTTTTTAAAACTATCAGTATAAAGGCTTACATTTCTCTCTACTCTACACATAATCCCTGTCGCGTCCCACAACAACGGAAATGAAAACCGCAACCGCTGACACTCATTAAAAATTGAAAACTTTCAACAGTTACCGGTTGTTTTAATACCGGATGCACTGAAATATAAATCACGCTTTACAATTTTCGCTAGAGATAACCAAGGCTACAGTTTTACAGTTTTTTGCTTCATCAAAATGATTCGCCAAATAAATTGTCAGCAAGTCAGGCGTATAATACAAGCTTTTAACGGATTGGTTAAATAACGCAGTTTATTTGAAAATTTTAATATAACTTTATGTTTTGCGGCAATCGTTGATCATTATTTGGAGGAATTTTCGGAAGGGCAGGGATGTAATTAGGCAACCGGAATATATACACCGTGGCATTTTAATTAAAGAGTTGAAAAAAAGTTACTGGAATGTCCTAAAAGGTCGGATAACAGTGACACTGGCTGCTAACACTCACTCTAGCAGAGCGTCGCATCGATGGTTGCGTGGCGGCTGTCTTCTGATGACAGAAGACGATGTTACGGGAGCCACCGTCGTACCACGTCCACGACGAACTGATATATTCCAGCACAATCCTGATGATATTGAAGCTGCGGAACCACTATTACGATGATCACTTCAGGTAAAGCCTATCCTGCGCCGTTAAGTAAATATTTGATTAATTGTCATATCACCAACAGGGTGACAGGGGGGGGTGGGCAGGGGGCGGGGTGCTATTATAGGGAATATTCGAAAAGAGTTATTATCGTTGTGAGAATAAGTTGTAGCATTCACTTAAGAGTCTATACTACCTCAGCGCCACCTCACTCTTTATCTTGCTCGCACACTATTGCCCGCGGTCACGCGAGCATTCGAGACAGGGTGGCAGGGAGAAGACTCCAAGGCACTGATATATTAGTTTATTTATTTTTACGGTGAAAATAATGGTAATATAAACAAAATAAATAACATAAGACCTGCTTTATAGGTAGTTCAGTTAATATGCAAAGTTTAATTATCTAATTTGAAGTTTTTTTTCAAAAACCAGCGGTTATTGTTCCGTTTAGAGGTAACTTTGGTAACTTTTTTTTCCGGACGGAGGATCATGCTAAGCCATTTGAGGTAGTATAGGTCCTTAACGTACTGTATTTTTCATCTTTTATGGCACACAACTGAAAACACAATCACTTGACCATTTTGGTAAAAAAAACCTTCATATCTTTTCACGATAAGTCACCATGAATGATGAAAAACATTTAAAATGCAAATAATAATCAATATAATAATAATAATTTAATCTGCAATAAAACGAAAGATGTAAAAACGACTATTAATTAAAACAGTTAGCTAACTGACATTAGTAAAGTTTTCGCATGATTTTTGCGCCCCTGAACGTATAATTTTTGCACCCAAAAATTATTCCAATCTTGAGGGTGCATCCGACGTGATGTTATGCCGCAGTTTTGGTTTTGTTTACATTTTCTACAAATATGAGTTTCTGTGATTGTGTTTTATGATGTTTCATTATGAAAACAGTTGAATTAAACCAGTCGTTAAAGTTTTAAAGGTACTCGTAATAAACAAAGATGTACGTATACAATGAGTGCAGTCCCCTATGGTTCGAAGGAACGAATTTTTAGAGCATAAAATCTTATCTAAAACTCTAAGCTTAGATGATATTCCATGCTCTAAAAATTTCGTTTTTATCAATTTAGTTTCGGAAGGCGGTGTCTTTGGTTTTGTATTTTCGTTTTTTGCCACCGACTCGACTTCCCAAATTAAATTAATTTTTCACTTTGTCAGTAGTTTTTTGTTTTGGAAGTCGGTTGTTTTTTACCGGACTGCCCCAGAAAGGAGGTTTATGTTTTTCAAGTGTATAAAGAAAGAAAGAAAGAAAGAAAATACATTTATTTAGCACAGACTAAAAGGCACGTATGTATTTATGTCTATTTCTTTGGCACGTTCTGTACCCTAAACGGATTGATGGATTTTATCATAATGAAGTATCGTTAGATTTGTTTTGATTGCGTGAGTGACATAGGGTATACAATTATAGTATGGCATGATCTGCAAATTGAAAAAGAGAGGGGAATAAAAAAAATATTTTGTGATTATAATAGCCAATTCCAAATATTAGGTATAACACTTTTAAGCTACTATTTTGACACAAATAATAAAATAAATATTTAAGGGGCTCCCATACAACAAACGTGATTTTTTTGCTCGTTTTTCTCGATATTGATAACGGCAACAGGTAGACGCTTGAAATATTCACAGAATATTTAGTTATATGTATATTAACTTAAAAAAAAAAAAAATTAAAATAAAACAAATATTTAAGGGGGGCTCCCATACAACAAACATGATTTTTTTGCGTTTTTTATAGATATTGGTACGGAACCCTTCGTGTGCGAGTCCGACTCGCACTTGGCCGGTTTTTTAGTATTTGTTGTTATAGCGGCAACAGAAATACATCATCTGTGAAAATTTCAACTGTCTAACTATCACGGTTCATGAGAGACAGCCTGGTGACAGACGGACAGACAGACAGACGGCGGAGCCTTAGTAATAGGATTCCCGTTTTACCCTTTGGGTACGGAACCCTGATAAATGCTGTCGGAGGCATCTAGGACGTAACGAACGCCTTAAAATTTGCCTCTGACTGCATTTATTTATTTTTGGTACATAAAGTATATTCGTTTTCTTTTCATCTTGTTTCCATCTTTTCAGTTCTTTTTTTTGCAGTCGGGTTTTTGTTTTTTAATTTGTAAAAAAGTTTTTATTTTTCACATTTCAGTTGTTATACTTACCGCACACAAATTCCTATACCACTACTTTCTATGTGAACAACCACCGCATAAGAATCAGCGTATAAGAATTTTCAAAATCGGAAAATTGACAAAAATATCCGTGAAAACGTTAAAAAAAAATTTAAAAAGACGAATTGAGAACATCCTCCTCATAAGAAGTCGGTTAAAAATTAAAAGACTTCTTCAAGAGCAGCTGTATTAGTAGGAATCATCTTACGCAAGGTAATGTAATCCTCCATCAAAAGAGCGGTATTGTTAGGAAACCTCATATCGGCCATGCACCCTTCATGCGCCCACGATCCCTCCCTGCGTAAGCATCCAAAAACACATCCAGTAACAAATGTGCGACCCTAAATCACAAATTATCATACAGAGCCAGTCGCGCGTATAAATTAATACTCAGTGGTATTCCTGACTCATGAACGTGACAAATCAATTTCGGGCTGTACTGAAATAACAAAGTAGTATTGGTTTTATGAAGTTTTATTGTGATGGCCGCGTATGTCAACATAAAAATGACACTGAAAAAGTTGGTAATTTGCCATATTGTGTTTTTTCTGTATGATACTTTCAGAATAATTATTTTAATCAAGTGCATTTTATTGGTCACCAAATACGGACCACTCTTTCGCTATCAACTACGCGCAGCTGGCAGATATTTTTATTTATTTATTTTACACGGCTTAAAAAACCAATTACATAAATCAAAGTAAGTAGGTAGGTATATACAAAAATATGAAAGCTGGCAGTATGAAAAACATTGTAAAGTGGCAATAAGCAAGTAATCTGCGTGTGGAGTATATTATTTATTTATTTAAAGTACAATACTCTTCTGCACCGGTTGACGTCATCACGTCAACGCCGGCGGTCGCTGAAAACCAGCGCTGGGGCTCTGTCTAGCATAGGGTCGCAGCATTATGCTGAGCGATGGCCGTTTTGCGTGAATGTGACGCATATTTTCCCTCAACTTGTTCTTTCGTGTTTGTGTTTTTATTTCTTTGCGTTATGTTTACCGCAAATAAACGTATTTTCTTTATTTCTTTTCTTTTCTTCTTAGAGTTACATCATGTTATTTATTATGGACATAAGTTACTGAAATACAATCATTTCACAGCGAAAAAAGGAGGGATCCCGAATCTAAGTGAACTTGTGCTATCGACTAGCTTTGCCTTATTCGTCCGTTATACGTAACGACACATAACCAACAGCTAGGTCAGGTCACTCTTAAAATTCGCGTCGTCAACCGAAACCTATTCGTACATATGAAAACCTCTCAATTTGTTAGTTTTTGGTTTTACGAGTATCTGTCAATAAACTCGCTGAAACTGTGTACCGTTTCAAATGACACTCTGAAAGTCTTAAGTACCGCGCACGCGATCCTAAAGATTATTAAACTGGTTACGGGAGGATATAACCGGAGTGAACCGGTTTTATCCGGTTTATGTCCTGATGGCGTGGCAAAATTGTTATTTTTGTTTTCATTTTCTAAAGAAAATTCGCAATTTCTATATCCTAAAGGATGTGAGCACGATTAAATTTTAAAGGCTCTTGCAAACACACGCGATATCGCGGGCGCGACATGCAGCGACAAAGGAATTGTCTTTGTCGGTGCCTGTCGCACCCGCGATATCGCGTGAGTGTGTAAGAGCCTTAATGCGTTGATTTAAGTAAATGTCACGGATAATATTGAAATTTAATTTAAAGAAGGTTGAGAACAGGGAGGCAAGATTGTTTAAAGATGGTCAGTCTTAAAATGTAGTTTTTTTTTACAATTTGAACATTTCGTTTCTCTATTTTTAACACGCTTTTATTATTAGCTTCGCCTGTATCTACGTAAGGAATCTTTGAACTCGATTTTCGACCACTTCAAAACGGATTAGGTTATTCTATCCTAATTTAAAATTTTGCGCACTTATCAAGGACCGATGAAAATTCAATAATTTAAAAAGTTTGTCCCTTTATACTTACCAGGATCTTCAGGATTATCAATTTTTCATACTCAGAGACACGGCAGTGATTTGTGCCAAGTACATACATGGCATACATGACTTAAACTTTGAGACAAGCATATGACTATTGGCAGGAAAACTGGGGAGTTTTGTAAACTCAACAAAAAAATTTCCCATTATCCTGACCAGGATTTTCAGAATTAGCCATTGTAATTTAATTTTTCGGAGAGGGGGAGCCTGAGAAACGGCTACCATATCCAAGGAAGGCAGTAAAATATTACAAATTACCCAGTCACGGCATGGGGACGTAGTAGTTAACAAACTCAATAATACACGCTTTAATAGAAAACCAAACTAAAAAGTAGAAAATAAATAATAATTAAAAAAACTAACAAAAAAAGACCGGCCAAGTGCGTGTCGGACCAAGCAAAATGAAGGGTTCCGTAGTTGAGATGAATTTATCCCAAAACCAACTTAACATTGTAGTTGAATTTTTTTTTTATGTGATAAAACTACAAATTAACTATTTTCGGGCTTTTTCCTTTACTTGTGCTGTAAGACCTTGCTTCTTGCCAAATCATGATTCTAGGTCAACGAGAAGTACCCTATAGGATTGTTTTTTTTTTTTTTAATAAGTTTGAAATAATAATAGTGGTTAACAAGAAATTTATATTATCGTAAAAAAGCGTGGGGTGCTTTTTAAGATATTATTATTTTCATAATGATTCTACTTTTACCAATAACAATCAAATATTTACAAGAATTGACATCAAGCACCCCACGCTTCTTTACGATAAAGTAAACTTCTTGTTAATCACTATTTATTTCAAACTTATTTAAATTACATATTTTCTACTTTTTAGTTTAGTTTTCTATTAAAATTTATATTATTTTTTAGTTTTTTAAACTATTATTAATAGATATTATTATTAGAATTTAGTACCTAAACGTCTGCAGCCGAACTAGGAAAAAGCCTGTATTTCAGCTATCAGCGCCAATCACCTCAAATAATAGACAATCAATGATAGCCATCAAGTAGAATTGTTAACATTTTGTAAAATAATTATTTTGAGAAATTTTCCTAATTCTGTGATTAACATTGATAAGAGGGTTAATCTGCTAATTAAACCATGCGTCAATCAGTCTTTGTAATCTTACACTATAACAGTACCCATATGTTTTAACTACTAAAAAAATAACTACATACCTACATGAATATCAGCAAACGGTTTTTAACAGTTTTAACACAAAAGCGAGGAAAATAAGGCGCTCTTTTCATGTTATTGTCCTACAATACTTTTAAAATAACGTAAAATTAACGTCAAGATAAAAACAGAGAAGTTGGCACTAGAAGTGGCAGTAATGTGCTGCGGTTACCGCTAGGGGGCGCTTCTTGTTTACTTGCTCGGAAACTATACTTTTCACCCGGTGCTTCTTACTCACCGATTAAAATTACAAAATAAAGATTGAACACGGTTACTATATAACTCGTTTTTTTAATCTAAAAATCAGTAGGTAGGTACTTGTCCTACCTACTGCACACAGGACAGGATTTATTATATCAGCGCCCTCTGCTTTTCCACCAGCTCCGATGGGGTTTCTGGATTTTTTGGCACAATGCATCACCGGGTACCCAATAATAGAATAAAGACAAATCGCTCTCACTCTATGCGACCTAATGCTTGGGGTTGACGCTATTGACAGCTCACTTCACTTCAGTTTTCACGTTGAGATGTTTACAGAATAGACCGGCTGATACTTGGGGTTGATGCTATTGACAGCTCACTTTACTTTAGTTTTCACGTTGAGATGTTTACAGAACAGACCGGCTGATGTTTGGGGTTGACGCTATTGACAGCTCACTTCACTTTAGTTTTCACGTTGAGATGTTTACAGAATAGACCGGTAGATGCTAGGGATTGACAGCTCACTTCAAACTCACTTCACCTAAGTTTTCACTGTGAGATTTTTACAGAATAGCACTACTATTATTTTTTTAAACAACTATCCGTTTGAATGTGGTACTTTGCTAAATGTTGTTATAAGGAAGGTGGATTCACCAGACTGACACTCTGATCTGATTCTTTTGATCCGTCTGGTCTGATTGACTGACTTGTTCTTTCGTGTTTGTGTTTTTATTTCTTTGCGTTATGTTTACCGCAAATAAACGTATTTTCTTTCTTTCTTTTTTTTTTCTTTAAAGTCAAAAACAGACAAAACTACTCATCCCAAATGTACAGATTTACATTTCAGTGTACTTATTTGCGTGAACTTTTCCAACTTCTTGACAAGCATGCATTACGGTGAGTACGGTAATTACTTCGTATTTAACTTCTCTAGTTTATGTTGTGGTTCCAGAGTTCCGGAGTTCCACCTAACGCCTTCAGTTACCGAATCTGCCTTTAACTAAGTACTACTAAGAGGCAACTCAATGAATAGAGATTTCTCGAAGTAGGACCGGAACGGGTAGGTAATTAATTTGTTAAGCTAACAGATACATTTTCCATCATCAATCGTTAATATAGTAGTGTAGGGGAAACTATTTTTTTCCATCATTGTTATAAACAAACATAGAAATAAGAGTGTCAAAAACAATACAAAAATAATTTTGAAATCAAATAATAAGATTATGTCAGAACCATTAGATATTGTGAATACCTTTGCCCAGCAGTTCAATTTTAATTCGTCAACTATTACATGCACAGTGTCTGCTATGGATATTCTACGTAAAAGTGCAAAAAGAGTAACCAATGACGTTGTCCTAGACCCTGTCACACCCTTTGAGATTTTCAAAATGGTAAAAAAATGGACGACAAAAAATCTTGTGGCTATGATGACATAAATATATCGGTAATAAAAGACAATATAGATGTACTAGCGGAACCTTTAAGCATTTTTTATAATAAGTGTTTTGACGAAGGAATTTTTCCAGATCAACTGAAGATAGCCAAAATAATACCTGTATACAAAAAAGGATCTAAAACAGACCCAAAGATGTACAGACCAATTTCATTACTACCTATTCACTCAAAAATTCTTGAACAGCTAATTAAAACTAGATTACTCAGACATTTTAACCTAATTGAATCGGTGTTACGCTATGGATTGATTATGTGGGGCAATAGCACCGATCAAAATAGAGCATTTGTTGCTCAAAAAAAATGCATTCGAGCAATCTACGGGCTTCAATCCGACGATTCTTGTCGGCCGGTATTTCAGAAACTTGGTTTGTTACCGCTACCGTCTCTATATATATATGAGATATGTATGTTTGTGTGGAAGCATAAGGAATTATTTAAAAAAGCAGATGATGTAGTTCCTCGAAACCGGCGCGATCCTCACAGGCTCGTACTGGATGTCATGCCAAGGCTAGCTAAATATAATAAAAGCTGTTTGTATATGTGTGTAGAAATATTTAATAAAATACCGAGCGACTTAAAAATTCTAAATACAAGATTATTTAAAAGTAAATTGTATAATTGGCTGTCCACAAATAGTTTTTATAGTGTAAAAGAATTTTTTGACAAAAAATCTAAATGACTGAAATTTTAAATGTATAAATTATAAATTTTAATGTATTATATAATTAAATGTACCAAATGTCATATAATAATTAATTAATTAATAATATAATGAAATGTATGCACGACAAATTTGTACGCTTATAATGTTAAGCAAAGACATGTATGCTCTGTATTTAATTTTTGTACCATCTTCTATACCATGTTTTTATGCAAATAAATTTTATTCTATTTTTTATTATTCTATTCTAAATGGAGTGTTAAGTAGAAGACAATTTGGTTATCAGAAAAACGTTGGGACACAAGACGCAATATCGACTCTAATTAAGGATGTAGTTAGCAGATTGGATGACAAACAGAAAGTAGCTGGGGTTTTCTTAGACTTAAGTTCAGCATTTGACACGGTGGATCATAAATTACTGCTAGAAAAACTTGAGCATTACCGTGTCAGAGGCAAGGTATTGGCACTACTCACGTCATATTTAAACAACAGGAATATGTTCGTGGAGATCAAAGCACAGACAAATTCTTCTGGTAAAAAATATCCAAGTGAAGAAACATATAGGTCTACATTGTCTCCTGTGCACACTGGCGTACCACAAGGCTCCATACTGGGTCCGATATTTTTTATCGCGTTTGTTAATGACCTTATACAACACATGAGTAGAAAAGCTGCTGGATCTATCCAGCTTGTGGTGTTTGCCGACGATACAAACGCAGTTGTTTCGGCTGACAATATACGCGATCTTAATTCCATAGTTAATCAAACCTTAGATATCTTCCACAGCTGGTTTTCTGTTAACGGTCTTAAAGTAAATGCCAGTAAAACGAATGTTATGCTTTTTCGTTCTACTTCCAGAAATAAAGATAACATTAACTGCGTCATAAATGGAGAAACAGTGAACGTGGTCCCAGTGGTTAAATTTCTGGGAGTTCACATTGATAGCCAGTTAAAGTGGAAACAAGAGCTAACACACCTAGAGAAAACAATCAGCTCTGCGTGCTACGTACTAAGAAGTCTAAGAAACGAGGTAACCATAAAACATTTAAAAATGGTCTATTACGCATTAGTTGAGTCGAAACTGAGATACAGCATACTTTTCTGGGGAGGAAGTTATGGTTACAACACTCAAAAAGCTTTTGTAATTCAGAAAAGAGCAGTCAGAACCATAGCTAGAATTCAACAGCTAGAATCATGCAAGCCACATTTAATGACTTAAATATATTGACAGTCCCAAGCTTGTACATTTTGGTCCTACTTACTCACTTATCAAAATATATCTTTGAATATGAGACTGAAGATGAAAGGCAAAACAGGGAGAGTACAAGAAGAAAAGATCTCCAGATGAAGCAAGTGTCTCACCTGAACGTGGTAAAGCATAGCGCCTACCACAAGTCATTAAAAATGTTTAATAAACTGCCGACAGAGTTAAAAAGTCTAGTTTATACAAGTGGGTTTCAGACTAAGCTTAAACGGTTCTTGTTAAATAAGTGTCTATATTCTATTGATGACTTATAAATTAATACAAAGGTTGAAGTAACATAATTTTATTGATTTGAATTGAATAATTAATTTTTATGAATTGACTTATGAATTATGACATTTACTTTTATATTTTTTTAATTTTGTTATTTTTTTTTATTTTTGTGTGATTTTGTATAATTATAATGATTTAAATATTGATTGCATGCATGTAATATGTTTAGTTATAGAAATTCAGACACGATGTGAAAATTGTTATTGAATAAAATGAATTGAATTGAATTGAATTGATTGTATATTCTAGAAGTTGCAACATTTGTCAAAATCTGTCTCAAATACCTAGAGGTGCTCAATATCAAAACGTTTTATTTGCCAGGAAATGTAAGACAACTCTAATGCGCAAAAGCTTGCTGGGAATAGCAGCCAGAATATGTAATAAGTTACCTGACTTCTTGAAACAACTCAATATTACGAGTTTTATGAAGAAATGATCACTGTTTCCTATGCTTTTACACTGTATATGAATTTCTTAATGAGAATAATATTATCATAAATTGACTAAGCAATGAATGCGTTTGTTTTGTTGTAAATTGTGTAATTTGTTAATTGAATTTAATATTAATTAATCTAAACTACCACTGAATTTTTAAATACTAATTTTAATAATTTATAATACTTTGAATTAAATTTTGAATATTATTGTGTCTACTGTAACTATAAAATTATTACGCCGCCGCCGCACACTGGTCCCGAATGATAAAAAAGTGGACATTAAGAAATTTTTGACAGAAGGTCAACGGATTCGGCTGATTTTTTTTTTGTAGACAGCTGATGCAATTACAAATCACTTTTATAGATTGAGTTTTTGCCAAATAAGCCGTATTTTCAGAGAAAAAAAATATTGAAATATTTTTTGTATGAAAGAAATCCTAATTTTGTCTTTATCTTCCAAGATTCAAACGTATTCAAAATAAAACTTAGCGCAGCTTGTAGAGGTGCTAATTGCTCACCACTTTGTCATAGACACTCTTCTGCGATTTTGTGCTCCTTTTGAGTTACAGGCACTTTAAATATTTTTTGTATAAAAAAAATCTAATTTTGTCTTTATCTTCCAAGATTCAAACGTATTCAAAATAAAACTTAGCGCAGCTTGTAGAAGGGCTAATTGCTCACCACTTTGTCATAGACACTCTTCTGCGATTTTGTGCTCCTTTTGAGTTACATGCACTTTAAATATTTTTTGTATGAAAAAATCCTAATTTTGTCTTTATCTTCCGACAACGAAAAATTTAAAGTGCCTGTAACTGAAAAGGAGCACAAAATCGCAATTGAGTGTCTATGGCAAAGTGATGAACAATTAACCCCTCTACAAGCTGCGCTAAGTTTTATTTTGAATACGTTTGAATCTTGGAAGATAAAGACAAAATTAGGATTTTTTCATACAAAAAATATTTAAAGTGCATGTAACTCAAAAGGAGCACAAAATCGCAGAAGAGTGTCTATGACAAAGTGGTGAGCAATTAGCCCTTCTACAAGCTGCGCTAAGTTTTATTTTGAATACGTTTGAATCTTGGAAGATAAAGACAAAATTAGAATTTTTTTATACAAAAAATATTTAAAGTGCCTGTAACTCAAAAGGAGCACAAAATCGCAGAAGAGTGTCTATGACAAAGTGGTGAGCAATTAGCACCTCTACAAGCTGCGCTAAGTTTTATTTTGAATACGTTTGAATCTTGGAAGATAAAGACAAAATTAGGATTTCTTTCATACAAAAAATATTTCAATATTTTTTTTCTCTGAAAATACGGCTTATTTGGCAAAAACTCAATCTATAAAAGTGATTTGTAATTGCATCAGCTGTCTACAAAAAAAAAATCAGCCGAATCCGTTGACCTTCTGTCAAAAATTTCTTAATGTCCACTTTTTTATCATTCGGGACGGGACCAGTGTGCGCCGCGCCGCTGGCAAAACAGAGAGTAAACTGAATTGTTACTGAAGGCCAAATGCATGTACCTGTGTTTAACAAATAAATATTCAAGGATTTTTTAAATTATTTATTTAATAAAAAACAGAAGAAATTGCTTAAATAAATTAATTGATTTATTAATACTACCTATTTATAATCACAATAATTAAATTATTTTTCTATCTTTGCTATTTACATTTTTTTTTATTTCTCAGTAGATAGGACCTTGCATTCACACACATACTTTGGACTTATAGATATCACTTATTTTTGAACTCTACTCATCATTTCAGCCGAAAGACGTCCACTGCCGGACATGGGCCTCCCACAAGGGGGGTTTACCGTAATCGCCACGCTTGGCAGGCGAGTTGGCGATGGCGGGTTGACGAACTCTACTCAGCTTAGGATCAAATCACACAAAAATAACATATCGATGCGACACTTGAACTTTGCAACGCAGCCAAATAAAGCCCACATAATTTAAAAACCTACCATTCTTAATATCACACACAAAAATCCTATGCAATACAAAATACAGTCAAAACAGGAACAGGACGTATCCTCTCACCACAGAGCACGGATCCGCCGTGCCAGCGCCTGCGCCGGCACCGGCAGCGTCTAGAGACGGCAGTACTAATAAAAATCGTGACGCTGAACGCCGAACTTCTGTCATGGACCGCCTTCAAAGCCGTCAATTTCTATACATTAATTTGTGTCCAAGTGTGAGTAAACGGTGACACGCTTAATGTGTGTGGAAAATGTTGACAATTCTGCCTGTAGCAGTCGCCGCCGAGGAGTCTTCGTGTTCTGTAGTTACCTCTAAAAATCTTCTTTGAAACGAACTAAAAAAGTTTTACATAGGGATATACAATGGTTTAGGCGAATATGAACCTGGCTTCGAATAAGGGTTATACGGCTTTTGATTGCCCCTCCTATATGGCCCAGGAGGACCATACTCCACATGGTGATGGTCGTGATGCCCATGATACTCCGGCTTCTCCTTGATGAAGCTAAGGAACCAGCCGAAGATGTAGCCAGCTTTGTGGAGCAGCAGCCAGAAGGCGAACGCATATATCAGCTTGAGGATGAAGATCTTCTTGATGACCAGGTCTACGAAGTATACTGAAAAAGAGAAATGATAAGGTTAGAAAAAGCACAAATTGATGAAGAATTTAGGAACGATATAGTTTAGAAATAGGAGGAGCTTGTGGCTAAATAATAACTGCCGCACGGGTCAATCGATCAGGTTAAGCTATGCTTGCCGCGGTTGGTCCGTGGATGGGTGATCATCTTTTCATACCAAGATTCCTCCGTGCCTCGGAAAGCACGTTAAGCCGTTGGTCCCGGCTGTCATTTGCAGATCTTTGGCAGTTGTTGCGGGTCGACAGAAGCCCAAAAGTCTGACAACCAGTCTTACCAAGGGATATCGTGTTACCCAGTAACTGGGTTGTGGAGGTCAGATAGGCAGTCGCTCCATGTAAAATACTGGTATTCAGCTGCATCCGGTTAGACTGGAAGCCGACCCCAACATAGTTGGGAAAAGGCTAGGCAGATGAAGATAGTTTAGAAATAGGATTTTAAAATCAGAGTGTGATGATCATAGCTTCCCTTATGTTGGGCTAAATAAACGATTGGTGATCACAGACTGGCGCTTCGACCGTAGAAATAACACTAGGTCAAAATAAACATATTGCTACATACTTAAAAAAGCTGAGAAAGACTAAGTTTTTTTTTTGTGAAATTACAAAGAAAATATGAAAAAACCGGAAAATATTTGTGCTGTAAGTAATACCTATTTGGAGCTTGAATAAGTTTCGAATCACATAATTTGAGATGTCGTCAAAGCCTGTCTGGAAGTTAAAGTTGAACGGAAGCTGTTAAAGAGTAGCTAGTCAATACTTCATATACATTAAAATACAAGGCGTAACACGTAAATAACGCACAACCTCTTAATAGGTCATTATACTCATCATTATGAACAACTTATACCATGGGACCAAACCTGAAATCACTTAAGAGGTTGTGCGTTATTTATGTTACATATTGTACCTATACACTATTATATGCTTAGTATATAACACAACGACTTACAATAGGCACTATATTACATGACCAACTAACTAAAAAAAAAACAAATAATCAAAATGATACTTAGGCGTTTAAGTATTCGTACGTCGTACCTAAACTAACTTTCAGACATGTTGCCTGTAAACTAAATACAGAAATAAATATATTTCGTTTCTTTCTTATTTTCATTAATAGGAGGTAATCACATTACTTATACCAATCATTTCGATGAAGTTAATAAAAGTCCTCTCGACAAAAGCCCACTTCTTTTACGCCTAACAAATTGAAAAGATAAAAAGATTCGGGCAGTTTTCTATCATAAATATTTTCGTATTCATACTAAGCCTAGCACAAATCCGAAGGTTTACGGACATAACAATAAAGTGAACTTAGCGAAGTAATTGCTTCGTCCGAGCATGCGTGAGGGGAATTCAACAAACTAATCTTATTTATTTTATTATTAATAACAAGATGTTTGGTAATCCTTGTTTATAAGGATACTTGGGGGTTTCTTTTCATATTTCGTTTGTAGTCATATTTTATGTATTATTGGAACATGAAATAAAACTGCTGCCGTTTTGCCAGACCAACATGGTGTGGTGGTGGTACACCTGATTGCCTTACTTATTCACTATATACACGTAAGTGAGTGGCACCAGTGACTGAGAAGTTGTGTGGAAATCGGTTATCCTGGTATATGATGCAGAGGAGTGAGGAAAATGTCGTGAGAAAAATTTTGAATATGAATGTGGATGGCTATAAGAGTAGGGGTAGGCCAAAAAAACGATGTATGGACTGTGTGAAAGATGATGTGGCTAGAAAGGGGGTGACTACAGAGATGACGACTAATAGAGAAACTTATGAAATAAACACATGTTGCGCCCACGCCAAATAAATGGAAATAAGGGCAAGAGAATGATGATTCTTTTTCTACGCACAATTATTTTCGGTTAGAAGATGTACCTACCCTTTTTGACCCGACTTTGAAGACTTTTTACACTTCTTGAAAGCACAGTATGAACATCGTCTCTTAGAAATAGCTTACATTAAATCTGTTCAAAGATTCCCATAATGAATCAATCAAAACTTCAAACAATAAAATCACCAATATTGTTGAAATGGTGACAAATAGCTTCGCACTACCTAGAGTTACGAGCCGACTGCGTCGATAAAGTGGTATTCGATAATCGATTTCCAATGGCCGAGCACATTTGAATTTATTGAACATCATCCATTTACGATTTAATAATAAAATATCTTTGATCCAACTGCATATTTTGCTGGAGTGATGTTAAAATATCAATCTGTGAAATAGCGATAAAATGTACACCATTTGTTTGGAGCGTTTCGAATATATTTGCTTTAAAAACGATCAAATCTACATTTTTTACCAGTTTTTTGCTGCTTTGATTTCTATGCATATGTTTTATTTTTATAGAGGTACGCTTTTATAGATTTTAATTCAACTTTGTAAGTTTGATTGAATATAATTTATATCGAATTCGTTGTTAGGCAAATTTAACTTTTATTTTTAGAGATTCGTAAATTCGTAAGTCAATACGTATGCTCAAAATATTTTCCAAGACGTTTTCGGATTTGTAAGTTACATCTCAACTTAAAAACTTACTAAACAATCCAATTTTCTTCTTCCCTCTCTCTTCGACAGCATCTTCCAGCCCCTCACAGAGCACCACATATAAAAACACTGTCAACACAGTCAACTGACACATTTTTTTACTCCAAATAAGAACAGTCAAAAAGTTTTTATATATTTTTTTTAATATCGATTTTATTGTCTGTATTCACCATGAATCGATCGTGTAATGGTCGAAGATCATACATACAGTAATGTTTAGTCTCTCAAACCGCGAGCGGGTGCTAATTGAAGGAAAGCCGTATGTTTGTTTAGTAACCACTTTCTATGAAACTGCTAAACTGAATATAATGAAGTTATGCTGAACTTGACAATGTTGTAAATTATTTTCGCATAGTTAAATAGTTGTTATGTAAGATTTTCCATAGGATTTCATGACTTGACGTTTTTTCCCTTAGACGTTTCTAAGTAAAACGTAATAAAAGAAAGTGTTTGTTGGTTACTTACTGGGTAGAATAACTTCGTAACAGTTGTGTAAATGTTGCTTAAATTATACGTATTGTTACACAATTACCTTCTAGAAACTGGCGGGCGCTGGCCCGTTGGTAAATACTTGATAGCAGAGTAAACGGACAGCTTTTCCTCGAAAATTTTATAAGTTCGCATCTAAATATAACAGAACACTTTTGTATTTAACATTTTTGTATTAATTCCTAGTTAATTGAAAATGTTATTTACATTACACCAAAACATTACCAACTTTAAAGACAAAATGGAAAAGTCTTATGTCTTGTGTATGTTCGTATTGTAAATTAAAGATGGCTTTGAGGTATTCAGGGTTTATGCCAATTTACTTAATTTTCTAGTTACATCGATGATGTTTTATCTGTCAGGGATGTCAACGGAAAGGGATGTGCCAGTGTGGGAAGCTTACATTAGTGTCGACAGACTACAACTAGTGTTGCCATTACATTTTGTGCTTGGTGTTTGTACAGTCAGCCTCAAAAAGATGTATAAATTGACAAGAATTAATTTGAAATTCTTAGATTAGTGTAGCATAATAGTGTACTGTATCAATGTGTAGCTACAATTAAGTACCCGATGTGGAATATATTTTGAGTGACTGTACATAAATGGTGTTTCTAAGTAGGTACTGCTCCGGACGAGCTCTTTCCCAGTCTCTTTTATTTTGCCTGACATAATTTTCCGTTGATTTTCCTAAGCTTTTATTTTTCAATATAGCCCTCATTTTGCATATACCTTAAGTAATATTCATTAAGTTATACTTGCAAGAATTCTTATCGTATACCGCCGAGAATACGTATGTGCTCGTAGTTGATTAACTAGAGAAATATTTAATCTTTCTCTCTTTTGTCCCAAAGGGACATAACTTATTTAATTAGGGTGATGCTCAATTTTCCGTAACGGTAATAATATTAGCTACTCTGGAATGATTGTGTTACAATCCATCGCGTAGTGTTAGTGAAAATGGGTATAACCATTTTCATTAACACTACGCGATGGATGAAATTAAACGAAGCAAAAGGAATATGTAACTTTTAGATCCTTGCAGATGGCCTTCTGTAGTTTCTGCATAACCCCATGGGAAGAACTCGTGAGGTTATGTATGTATGTACAACGCGACGTCTAATAGGAGAGCCTAATAAAAGCACATTGTTGGATTTTCAACGCTCGGCTAAGGCCTGAGAGTTAAAAATCCATCAGCCAGGCATTAATTAATGTGTGGTCGAAGCTGCCCTTGGCTTTACGGACACTTTATTTAATGACCAGATTGCAGATTCATTAAACCAAAATAAGCTGTTTCAGTTTTGTATCACACAAAACTATTATACCTACATTTACATCTACATTTTATTACTTATATATTACTACCGGTCCGAAGCGGTTTCGCTCGGTTTTTGCTACTTGACAAAACATTGAGATTTCTTTATTACACAGGCTGGCAGAGACATCGAAACGCAAATTATAACCATGAATTCAGCACATGATTCTAGACGGGTAGCGTAGAAACTTTTCTTCGGTTATCAAGAAAAAAACTGCTTTTTCATAGAAAAGTGCAATACCTCCGCGGTCAAAATGTATGAACAGCAATTTTTTTTTAATAAGCAACGACATTCAACGCAGGAGGGTTCAGAATCATGTACTCAATCCATGGTAACAGTTTGCGCGTCGCTGTCCCGCTGTATGTAACCTTATAATATAAAGGCGTCTACATACTAGCGCGACTTGTCGCATCATAGAATTTGTCATTTCATACAATTTGTTCTACCAGTATGTAGAAGCCTTTAAGAGGCTGACAACAGGTAAAACGCTGTCACTGTCAAATTGCATACAAACAAAGAGATGCACGAACACACATTGCATTTTTATTCCATACGTTATGGCGTAAATATGCAAATACAATCGTATAAAATTAGATATTAACTAATTAATAAAAATGAATCCATCACCAGATGCAGTTTGGCATTTGCAATTTTGATGGTATTCTTTTAATTATAATTATAACTGTTAACGAAGGGATAAACTGCTTTTAAAAATAATTAAGAGTTGTCTTTGAAGAGTTTTTTGATGTATTAAATTATGTTTAATTATGTTTTGAGTTCCATCACCGTATCCACAAAAGACTTGAAAATATCATTCTGTTTTTGTTTTGGAAAAAATATTTACGGTTTAAGAGATACACTGCTTTAAAAACCCACCTTTTTGAAATAAAAGAAATTTCCGCCTCGGAATAACTTCTTGAAGTGCTGGTGAAACCCACATCAAAATCCGTAGCGGAGTTCAGTTTTATCTATTTAGGTATTTAATTCAAATAAATCTAAATGCCCTTTATTGAAAACCGAACATCAAAATATTCTGCACCAAGTGTTGTCGACACCGATATCAATTGATAGAGCGCGGGCGGTGCAAATATAGCGGATCCTGGATCATTGTCGATAAATATGAAGGTAAGGGATGGGTAGACGCATAAAAAGGGAACGCCCAGCATTAAATGAACCGTCGGTTATAAGTACAGTGACTTTTTATGAAGTTCCGAAATTAGGAATGATGGGATTTATTTCTATATAAACTCAACATCACGCCTTGTTACCCGAAGGGTTGGACAGAAGTGTATCTATAGGACACGCATGACCCTCATTTCGCTTCAATTTATTTATATTTATTATTCTATTTCTCTTTTATTTGTGAGGAAACGAGATCAATAAGCCGTATCCCAACCTTTTTTGTTTCGTGTAGGTTATCCTCTTAAGCATCTACTGAATCAGAATATATTTACTATGTATAAGAATGTGGTTTTACTAGATATAATGTTAAAATTGAATGAGTTCTGAATATTCTACCACAACATATGGTGTACAAATATTCAAATGTCATTCTTAAGTAAGTAAAATTAATTTTGTAATTAATTACGCATTTGTAAGGAGCTGAGGGGCCACGAACTTAATTAGTATCGTTCCTTTACGATATAAACGTGTCTAGGTACAGGTACAAGATATTATAATATACTGGAATACCTCATTACAACATAAATACCGACGATAGCTTCTGAAAATATGCCAGATTATATCCCAAAATAATATAATGTCTGTATAAAGTGTAAAGGATCCAGTTACGTTGGTGTGTTACCTGAAGAGACGGTGACCGTAATCTTCATTTTTAGGAGCCCCGCGATTATCCCAGCGGCTCTAAAATCTAGGGTTGACTCACTGCAGGTGTTACAAGTTAATCATTTATTTTGCTACTTTTTCTTCCTTTTTTTGGATTTTGTGTACTTTATTTTAATATTATTTCATTTATTGTACATGAACGAAATAACTTGAACTTGAACAAAATAGTTCAATTCAGCAGTGGCGAAAGCACCATATAATACGATTCCTACCGGCTTCCCTTCGGAGATTCGCATCAGCAACTCTACCTCTATTCAAAAATGGCACAGTCAATAGTGTCTACTATTGCCGAAAAATATAGTTACACTATGGGTACTTAATTCACCATAATATTCAAACAACAAAAACGCCTGTTTTTTAGCTTTGAATTACAACAACAAAAATAATTTCTAATATAACCGGCGCCATATCGTCATAATCGGGAATTAAAAATTCATACAATAGCGATCCCGTCATGACGTCAGTTTAGGTCACATGGCATCGCTTGAACCGCAAGCCGCTGTACAACGGGTTACGATAGAGACAGATATAGCAAAGATGCGTCCGCGAGAACGAGAAGGAGAAATATTGCACATTTTATTTCTCTAGATTCCTATTATTATTTTAGAACGTTAAAAGTTAAAACCTTAGCTTCGGCTTCTCTCTTGCAAAAATTGACACCTAGCCGCTGCAATTTAGTATAGCAAACTTTGTTATGAAACATGTGTAGTTGTTGCCAGTCCGGAAGTCGACCCCAATATAGTTGGGAAAGGGTAGGCAGATGTTGTGTGTGAAGTACCTACCTAACTAAATATCAAGAACCGGCCAAGTGCGTGTCAGACTACGCACAATTAAGGGTTCCGTAGTTGGAATGAATTAATCCCAAAAACAAACTTGACATTGTAGTTGAAAAACATGTTCTCCATGTACATCGATTTGCATTTGCTGTTGGAAAATTGACCGTGGCATATACGGTAAATTTTCCAACTGCAAATGTAAGTTTGTAATCGTATTTTTTTTTATGTGATATAACTACAAATTGTCAATTTACGGACTTTTTCCTTTACTTGTGCTGTGATACCTTGCTTCTTGCTAAATTTTATGATTCTAGGTCAACGGGTACGAGTATTATATTAAAATTTCATAAATCGCCGTACTTTTTTATTGCGTTGACTTAGAAGCTTGATTTTTTTAGAGCTCCAAAGGACCGTAGATCTACGTATTTGATATTAATTTCAACTTGTTACCTACACGCGTTCCTGAGAAAAGCGGTCTTGACGGACTGACAGAGAGACGACAGACAGAGAGACGGACAACGAAGTGATCCTATAAGGGTTTCGTTTTTTTTCTCTTGTGGTGCGGAACCCTAAAAAACCAATATTTTTTTGATCTACATTTCCTGAAAAAGGTGAATCCATCGTGGTATCAGCCTACAAGTGCTGTTACGTCACTTAACAAGTCACGGTTGTTTATTTCAACTTTCTATAAGTAGGTAAGGTCTGGTCCAGAAGTATGCGATGAAAATGGATCAGAAAAAATCTAATTGCTAATTGGTAGCGCCACTTATAAATAGAGTGCTTTGATTCGATAATATTAATACTAAAACCCAAAATTAAAATTTTAAATAATCTTATAGATATTTTTATTTGACAAATCGACGACGTTAATTTTATAGTCTCAATTTTCATGATGATTTTTGACAATTTAAGATTTATTGTTATTACGTCTGGGGGCGTCTAGTCTCCCGCAGAGTCTTAATAATGTTATTCAGCCAATAATTGTTGGAGAGAGTGTTTAGATATAACCTGAACAGCGTTAGTTTTCACTTTTATACTTTTGGAACAGACAGTACTTATTCCATCATATTCCGCCAGTTCGCCAACCCTGCACCTCAGTTGGTACAGTCGCGAGCAGAACCCGTGAAAATTATCAGATAAAACAGTTTTGCACGCGAGTGTAATAGTGACATACTGTCGCCTTGTTTGCGCTATTTATTCGGTGTGCGGCAAATATTGTTATGAGCGTGAGGTAAATGAATATAAAATGTGTAGATGAAACAGGGATAGGGATTAGGGAGGAACAATTGTAAGTGAAGAACAACTGCGGATGTTCATCTTTTTAAATTAAAATTAAAACTGTTCAATGGTAGCTGAAGTGGGAGTGGGCTGGCCATGTTTGTCGAAGGACCGATGGCCGGTGGAGCAGACGAGTCCTGGAGTGGAGACCGCGTATCGGGAAACGTTGTGTGGGACGCCCTCCAGCTAGATGGACCGACGACCTTAAAAAGGTGGCTGGGTCAGACTGGATGCGGAAAGCGGAGGACAGGGTGTTGTGGCGCAGCCTGGGAGAGGCCTATGTCCAGCAGTGGACTGTTATAGGCTGAGTTGATTGATTGAATGGTAAACGCAACACTTGAAAACGGCTTTTTAAATGTTCCATATAGTTAGAGTAACGTTTTTAGGGAATGAAAAAATTAAAAAGTTGCCCGAAAAATGGTAAAATTCGAGAAAACGTGAAAATGCTTTTTTCTGTAAGATTTTTGTATGAATTATTGACAGGGCAACATTTGTCGGGTCAGCTAGTCTGGAATAAAACAATTCTTAGGTGCACCCCTTACTACTGCTCTAGGTACTACACATTCTCTGTATATGGTCTCATAATAAATATAATTATTTCAATCAACCCACAAGGATTCATATATTTACCCAATCAATAACAGATTACATACACATACCATACAAAGAACAGAAACCGCAAAATAAATCAATTTCCTCTGCTATTGACACGATAACTCGGTCCATACATCTCGTACAGCCCGTATTTCATTACGGGCTTACAATATAAAACAAATCGGGGCTATTATTATAACAAAATAGCCCGCCTTAAGCCGTGCTCAATAAAGTATGACATTACGCGACTGGATCGCAAACGTTAGTAACATCCCTAGGGCAGTGGTGGCCAAAGAGTTTTGTAAATACGTGAAATTATTTTGTAAATTGCTCAATTATCACTTACTGTTGGATATTGAAGACAAAATCTTCAAAAAAAAGGTCCTTTTTAAAAGTACTGAAATTAGCAGTAGGTACCTTACTAAAACCACTGTTTTAAAGTAGCTAATTAATACATCGGAGAACATTAAAACATATATCATGGGAAAATCGATGTTAAAAACAAAAAACAGAAATTGAGTAAAAACAAAATAATTGTTGTAACAAAAATATTTAAATCAAATGTCTCTCTACTTAGCGTATCACAGTTCAACAAACTCGTACAAAATACATTGTCAACACCCTGACTTAGAATACGTATCGACTGCCTATCATCAACTAATAGTCATAAACTCCGAACCGCCCCCCGGGCTGCATAAACCACTTTGGCAATCTCAGCACCGACCAATTAATTGTTGTATCGGTTTTATGACCATTCCTAATCCCGGCCGCCCGAACATCGGCACAATCATTACATGAAAACGGGGGATTACAGCTTAATGAGCCACTTTAAGAACCACTAGAAGGAAAAAATAGGTTAAGATGTAAATAAAATCTGTTGTTTTGTTTCTGTGTTGAATTGGCCGAGCTTTGCTTTGTTCTTGTAACTTGTAAAGCAACAAACATATAAACAACACCAACTTAACATAACAAACAACAACAAAACATAACAAAATAACGTAACATTACCAAAATCATTAAGCACAAAGTCAGTCAAATAAATGTAAGTAAGTATCTTGTACACTATTGCCTATACATAGCTATTCATCATTTCAGCCGAAAGATGTCCACTGTTGGACATAGGCCTCCCCCAAAGTGCCATAAGCGCCACGCTTGGCAGGCAGGTTGGCGATCGCAGTATGGTGTTAAAATGCATGGAGGTCGCTGCTGCCCATTCTCTAATAAGTCCCATACAAACATACACGCAGACATAGCTATTACATAATAATTGATTTTGAAGATTTACAATCTAAAGTAATAGTTAATTTAAATTAACATCATGAAAACCATTAACATTAGCAGCTAATAAACACTTAGACCTTCTGAACTTTAACTTTAAAGACACACAACTTTTCATCACATTTTTAAACTTCAATCTTCTCTTCAATATTTCTGAATTCAGTACTTGTGAATGTCCACTTATGAATTTATTGCACACTTTGTTCAAGATATTATGCTTTAAAATTTTTAAACTTCAGAAGTGTCGATAAAGTCCTATCAAAACTGCAACATTGATACCGGGGCAATATCTCTGCCTTAACTAGAGCTTTGAGCACAGTAATAAGTTTCCATATTTGCCTGCACGCCCTGGGGCTCCTCTCTCAAGGTAAATAGTGAGATCTCCTCTTTGATTGGTAGGTACTTGCAATGTCCGTAAGTGCAGGGATATATAAGTATTATGTACATCTATACATAGAACGTATGGTAGATTGTATAGCTGGTCGATTTTGTTTGTGTATGCAAATTGAATCAAGCAAACGTTGCTGACTTTAGTTAAAGTCAAGCTAAAGCATAATTTAATGGGCTACTTCCCATTTGGTAAACTTCCCATTTCGTAAACCTCAAACTGTACCTACTAAAAAGTTGCGTTTGGTAAACATTATACATTTCATACATTTAGTCCCATTTCGAAAACATTTCAATATTTTTTTGTGTTATATCCCATTTGGTAAACTTTCAGATGAAATGGGTACAGTCAAGTAAAAAAAGAAAAACGAAACTAATGATAACATTGTCATTTATTTTGTTAAATATTTTTAATCACAGGTACAATAGTCGGATTATGTGTACGTATGCCATTTACACATATTGATATTTAAAAACAGAAATAAAAAGTGGGGTGTACAAATAACTTTCAAAAAATTTAAGAAAAATCACAGTTCGATTTGACTATTTCGATGACAAGTTTTATTTTTTTAATAACATAAGTCAATCTAGATGCGAAATCAACTTATATAAAAAAACAATAATCACAGATTTGGTACTATCTTTTTATGTTAATGTACATTAACATAAAAAAATACATACGAAATCAACTACTTATAAAATATAAAAATAAACAGTCACTGATTTGGTACGTTAACGTAAAAAAATACATACTAAATCAACTATAAAATATAAAAACAATAATAATCACAGATTTGGTACAATAACATAAAAAATACATGCAAAATCAACTTTTAAATATAAAAACAAATAATAATCACAGATTTGGTACAATAACATAAAAAATACATGCAAAATCAACTTTTAAATATAAAAACAAATAATAATCACAGATTTGGTACATTAACATTAAAAATTACACACAAAATCAACTATAAAATATAATCACAGATTTGGAATATTAACATAAAAAACTTACTACCTACACTACAAAGTTAAAAATCAATAAATAAATTATAAAGTGATACAAGCAATTCTTGATAATTCGTTCAAACAATTTTCCAATGATATTTTTCCACTTTTGTAATCGCCGAGAATATTGTTAATTCGTATATCATTTTGGATAGATTTTTTTCTTCGTTTTGATATACTTTCTCCATTATTATAAAAGCTGTAAAAAATTGTTATGATTAATTAAAGTAATAATGTATAATTTTTATCATATGTGTCGCCTAAAAATACAGGTCATTGAAACAAAAATATGTACCTTTTCAGAAGATTTTCATAATGTTTAATATTGCCTGATATCGTTTCGAAAAATAAAAGAATTGATGGCCTTTTTCCAATTTCACTATTGAAACTCCAATTCCAAGATTCCATGAGGTTTGTAGTGCGGTGTCTTTGTGCGTAGCAGCACCAAATATTCATCATATCTTCATTTTCCAACCACTGATCCACAAAGTAATCATTGAATTCAGTTATAGCTTTTTCTTCAAAACTGTAACAGAATTAATTCGTTGAAGATTATGATACGAAAAACCATATATTACCTAGTTTCTAACGCATAAAAATGGCTGTAGAAAATGGCGGTAGAAGAAATATCCAGAACTAAACGCGTTCATTTCAATACTGCAAAATTAATTTACCTTTGACTCATAACGTATAGCCATCCATCGTTTATGTCTTCTTTTGGTAAATGTGCCAGAGCCATACATAGTTTGACGTGATAGTGAGATTCTTCATGTTGTAATAAGCCAAGAGATTTTGCCTTTCTTAATAGCGCTCTGCCAAAGTGAACAAAACACCCCTTAACAATTATGTTTGGAAATGTCTTTTTAATTGCATTTATTGGAGCTTTTTCGAAATCCAAGGTAATAATATCGGCTGTCCACTCTGGTAAATGAAATTTTAGTTTGTAAAACAGTCTTTCATATGTAGTTTCTTCTTTGTTTGTCAACACTGCATAAAAAAATGGTACAATATTTGTCCAAGTTCCTGTACTTCCTATGTCTCCGTGTACAACGTATAGTTGAAGAAACGGCTTTGCACAACATTTGAACGTTCCGTCCGCAAAGTAGTGACGGACGTCATTTAAATGTGCAATTGCACTCTTTGAACCAAACACAATCATTCTATTTTCACCGTCAATCTCATCAAACAATAAATTGTCTTTAAAACGGTCAGGAATCACGATTTCTGTAGAGTTAGAGTGCTGAGATTTTGTGATTCCTAGTTGTCTATTTCTGTGTCTATACAAACTGCTTTTAACTTTGTCAAAATTTGGTAATTCTTTAATAATTTCATAACCATTATCTTTCAGCTTTTTAGTACATTTCCTGTATGTAGCTGGAATCGGCTTCAGATCTTCACATATAGTTTGTTTACATTTTTCGATGGCTACTTTCACTTCATTTTTTTCAAAATTCGGAATACAAGAACTGCAGTGAGCATTTTCTCTTAATACATGGCTTCGATTTGAATTCAAAGTTACACTTGCTGAACATCCATCTTTTCTATTAACACAGCGCCACCAACTTGAGTCCTTATTATTTTTCTGTTTATAATATTGATGCCCAGCGCGTAATAAAATTTCACCGCCTCGTGTACTATTAATAATTTTTAAATTCACTGCACCACTAGAAGATCCCTCACCCGACATTGCAACGACCTTGCACTATGCATAAAACGAGTGAACTGATAAGTTAAACCCGGTAATAGATATAATTTACGTATACTTACTTATGTCTATCTCATTCACACCTTTTGTTTAAAACGATGGTAAGGACAATAAATCCCTACCTGAGAACCCGCTCGGTGCTTCTTTTGCGGGAAAAGCACGTGGTATTTTTAGTAGCATCGTGGTATTTTTACAGACTTTAATACGTTTTTTTTACTTCTTCTTGATCAGCCATTCTTTTTGATGGTCGAGATACTATCTCAAGACTGAAGCATTTAAAAATATATACATCTCTAATTTAATACTAATTTGACACTGACTGTACCGTACAAAAATAACAATACTAACAAAGTTTACCAAATGGGATTAAATGTATGAAGTAACGAAATGTTTACCAAACGCAACTTTTTAGTAGGTACAGTTTGAGGTTTACGAAATGGGAAGTTTACCAAATGGGAAGTAGCCATTTAATGTATTCTGCTTGTCCCATTAGGTACGTTATAACCCTTCTAAGCTTGTTTTACAAAGAGTAGGTCAACAATTTTGTTTGTTTTTTTAACCAACAAATTAGGTTCCTATCTTCTTACCAGTTTTCGATGTACCTATGTTATGCCACAGCTGTAAAGTAAGCATACAGTTTAATCGATAACAACGAAGAACCTTTTTTTATAAAGGTAAGCATACGGTTGACGCAAGACTCCAGTTACTTATAATAATAAATTCCCAACTACTACTGAACATGTTCTTAGAAATACATCCAGTGCATTAATGTTAGACATCCCTACATAAAGGTTAGTCTCAGACTCCTTAGAGTCACGTCCGAGACAAACGACAGCATCAGTCCTGTCCGAGACTGAACAGCGGATTGATTTCAGTTTTCAGTAGCTACATGAAAGTACGTATTGTGAAAATAGATTTTTAAAAGAAAATGAACAAGGAATCCCTTTTATATTCATTTACGGTATAGCCGCGCCTCTTCCAAAACAACCTGATCAAAATGTAACCAAACGCTGTTCAGGTTAAATTCTTACGCAATTACTCACTAAAGGGAATTAGTGACACATTCATCTGTATTTAGATGGTTTCAACTTTATATCTTACTACTTTTTCCAACAATTATTGTTTCAATATTACTCAGACCAAATAAAAAAGGTAGCCGGAGCGTACCAACAATACGAGTAGCATTCAAATAAGTGAAGCCTCGTTTTCAAGGTTATGATGTCTAGCGCGTTCGGTGTCGGGCGTCGCTTTGGAACACGGTCGGCTTCCTATTTCAAATTTGGCTTCCTTTACCCTGCTTCACTTTGAGAGCGCCGCGGTCCGTCTACCTTTTTTATTTGGTCTGACGAATAACATTATTAAATTCGAATTGAACAATCATCGACGATTCGGGTTATAAAATTAACCTGGTGAAAATACCGGGCCGATATATAAAATTTGCAATGCCCTTACAGGGTGCATGTCTTAATACTGTGTCATGTTTTAATGCATGCCTACTAACCAGTGTTTTACATGTTAGCAAATAAATATAAACAAACTTTCCACAATAAACCTCAATTGTCATCTTTCAGGCGATTTAATATTAAAATTTCGGGTTTAGTATTCAAATAATCAAATCAAAGCACTCAGTTTGTAAGTGCTACCAACTGGCATCTAAAGCTACGTATTTAGCTGTTTTTTTTTCTTTTAAAACGTTGCCCCACACTAATTTCTCCTGTATCGTGGGTGCGTTTACAAACATTTAAACTCACATACACAAACAGCCAGACCCGGAACAACTACTTGTAGGTCATACAAATATTTGTTCCGGACGGGAATCGAACCCGCGACACGCAGCGCAGCAGTAAAATCGCTTAACCACTGCGCCAACCGTGCCGTCATTGTTAACATTTTCATCAGATACCTTTAGAACAGGCAATAAATCAGCGTCACTTGAGAGTTAGTGTCATCGTACACTCCTTAATGGGAAATCATCATCATCATTCTCCTAGAGAGAATATTATTATATCACTCCCACAGAGACTTATTATTTCAAAATTTTTAGGAATATATTATACTTTTACGATGTTTGTAAATAACTGAGCACATAACACACACACATCACACATCTATCACATAATTAAATTATCTGTCCTTGCTTCATTTTTCACTATTTTTACCTATTGTGCTATAGTAATTTTAATTTAAGTGCGTCTTCACGAATTATTGTAAAACATTTTAAAAGAGTAACGGTGGACTTTCTTGTCCATTCTTCTCCATACGACTACCTTTTGGAAGGGGCGACTAGATTGCCGCCTGTTTGTGTTTGGTGGTTGTCAGTTAGCTAGACGCACGCTAATGTTTTGCACGTATTTATGCTTCGCTACTTGTAATACTTGATTCAAATATTTAGTAATTGTTTATTATTGTGAATAATGGCACCACCAAAACGAAAATGCAACTTCAACGATGACTACACCAAAGAGTGGTCTTTTATTAAGAAGGGAAGGAAGACAAAAAAATCCTTTCACTTTAAATGTCCCGACGGTGTATCGGGAAAATATGGCAACCCTAAACTAGAATCAATTCTATTTTTTTGTAATGTTTGACGTTCAGAAGTGCCTCATATGTGCTTATTTGAAATAAATAATTTGACTTCGACTTAACTAAGTATATCTGGGGTCGGCGCAACATGTCTTCTCTCATCGTTAGACGTCATTTCAGATTTTAACCCCTTTCTAATCCTTCGCTTCTTTGGTCTTTCTATATTTTTATAGCCTTCATCTAAACTTTCTATAAAGTAATCAAAAACTATTTTCCTAACAACATTTCAGGAGAATGTCAGTGGATTATGTCTATATCATTATACTTCAAGTTTCCATTATTTTTTGAATGCAAAAAGAGTATACAGTCACGTGAGCGAAGCCGCGGGCATACCTAGTTTTAAAATAATGATGGTTCTTTTACTAGCAATGTTCCCTCGTTGCAAAACGTACAATTCTCATTGTTTCGATACTCGCACGTCCCAGACAAATTGCCGCATCAGACGACTGAGATATATGGTTAGCATTTACTATCGCATTGAAAGATTTCGCTACTAATGGAAAATAGAATCAAATCATTTGTTTTATGTGTCGCGGCTGTCCCGAGAGCCATGAAGTTACTGTTTTAGGTATTTGTCAAAATAGATACTCTGAATGTACCTTGATTTCTTGTGACAATAAATTTAAATTACAAATTGATGATATAAAACGACTTTAGAACCATACCGACTACATTATATAAAACTAGAGCTGCACATGCACACGGCACCGTTTGTCCCGGCTGTCGTTTGTAGATTGCAGATCAAGCCCGAAAGTCTGATAACCAGTCTTACCAAGAGGAATCGTGTTACCCAATAATTGGGTTGCTAGGCAGTCGCTCCATGTAAAAGACTGGTATTCAGCTGCGTCTGGTTAGACTTGAAGCCGACCCCAACATGCTTGGGAAAAGGCCAGGCAGATGATGACGCTAAAATAGAGTTTACATTGTGGAGTGCAATAAATACACACATCAAAAAGTCTAAGCAACACGCATCATTTACAGAAACTGCATGTTTTATTAATTGATACGTCATTTTCTTCTTAACATAGATTGGTCCTCGTATTAAATCTTTTTGTTCTCGGAAACATACTGGCTGATTTTAAAAATAGAAACTTTTTGATAGTGTTTTGTTTTCATTAAAATAAAACCTACTTAATTTTTTTTTTTTTCCCGATTTCATGTGTTTTCGTTGGTCGATAAAAGCCAATGCAACTTTTTGGCATTATTTTTTTTTCTTTCGCCAGTACCTAATGAAACTTAGATCATCAATAGAGGACTATCTGAGAAGTACATAGAAAAAAAGACCAAGTCTATAAACCGTAACATACCAGAGATGTGTTTTTGCTAGTTTGTTTATTTTCAGGCGTTTCTAGGAAAGCAATTTGAAAATATTGATGGTTTTCGTTTATCATGACTATTAACTATTATTCTGATCAACATTACCGCCACTATGGTAGGTGTTGAAACAATACCTACCGGTTAAGTTAATGATATTAATAATCAGCTATCTTATGTTATTTAATGTACACATTTTATTATGCAATATTCATTTTAAGTAGTTAGTAACTTACTAGACATATACAACTGTTGGATTTGGATGGGAACAGGATGTTGGTAACAAAAAAAGCAAAATATACAAGTATTTATTAATTATAAAAATTAAGGCCTCCAGGCAGGGCATAAACTTATAAACTAAGCGACTACACGCTAAGCTCACGGACCTCGGCTTAGGGCGTCCCTGGGGGAGGACAGCAAGCGTCCAGGCAGGCATGTACAGACATTGAGATGGGCCAGGCCTGGACGAAAACCAGTTCGATTTTCGGCATGGGCGCTCCACCATAGACGCAATTATGTGGGTGAGAGTCCTGGCTGAGGAAGTGGTGTTTTGGGGCGGGATGATGCTGGGAGTGTCCTTGGACATATCTAACGCCTGCAACACCGTGCCCTTTTTTTTTTTTTGGGTGGGAAATCATCAAATAACTTCTCCCGCTCTGGGCGGAGCGGGAGGGCGTGTCAGACTTTTACTGACTAAAACCCACCCGTGTTCCTTCCGTTGCCTGTGTGCCAGGGCCACGATATCCCTTTCGGACAAACTCGCAACCCCGGCAGGCATTGGTCCTAACGGACCCCGTCAGTTTGTGCTGACATCTCTTTGAGGCGCGCGTGGAACACAACGCGCCGTCGACCCGGGCCTGGTCCTTATCGGACGGCGATCTACCCATCGCTCACCGTCACGCGTTTCGCCTCCTCCTTCGCTAGCATAACTGCTTCGCAGAAGGAGGTGACGGCCTCCCATGCACTCTCGCTCCGAACCATGGCCTGAACCAGGGCCGGACGCGAGAGATCGCCGCCGCCGATCGCCTCCGTGAGGACACGGCGGTGCTCCGCCCAAGCTGGGCAGACCTCCACCGTATGCTCCACCGTGTCCTCCGGGCGATCCACACAGTGGTGACACCCGGGCGTTTTCTCCCGCTTAATCCTAAACAGGAACCTCCGGAAACATCCATGTCCGGAGCTCCGTCCGCTGTGCCGCGATTTCTTGCGGCAGCGGAGTTATGCCCCGGAGTTTCGCCTCTTCGCGCCACACCCAAATGTGCGCGAGGACTTTCGCCTCCAGATCCCATGGCGGCAGTCCGGCAAGGAGGCTCGCCGCCTCACGGGAGACCGTGCGGTATCCCCGTACCATCCTGATGGCCATGACCCTTTGGGACGCGTTCAACCGCTGCGCTGGTCGCAGCCTCAGAGAACGCGCCCACACCGGTGCCCCGTAAAGGGCCATGGACCGCACGATCCCCGCGTAGAGCCTCCGGCAGGAGGCGTTTGGACCCCCAGATTGGGCAGAAGCCGCTTCAAGGCAGCCCCGGCCCGCTCCAGTCTGGGAGCCAAACGTCGGAAGTGCTCGACGAAGTTCCACTGGCTGTCGAGGACGAGTCCCAGGTACTTCATCGTTGACTCGACGCCGATGTGAACCCCTCCCGTCGTTATCTGGGAACCCGTTCCGAAATGGAATGGAAATCCGTGCCCTGGAGTTGTATTAGAGAGACGCTGCGTTACGTACGTGGGGATTGTGCGGTCCATGGCCCTGTATAGGGCCCCGGTGTGGGCACCTGACCTGACGACCCACAGTATCGCAGTATTGCGAGTACCGCTGAAGGCGATGGCCGTTAGCGTAATCAGAGGTCAATCACACGGTCTCCTACGAGGCGGCTTGCGCACTGGCCAGATTCCTGCCGTGGGACCAGGAACCGAGAGCCCTCGCGTCGCAGCATCGGTGGGCATTAGGAGGTGCGGACGCGGGGCGTGATGCTGTTGCAGCGGCAGATCATGCTGCGCCAGTCTCCAGAGCTCCGTCAAGTCTTGGTTGCCGAATGGTGGGACACGCTTCTGCGCCCTACCCCCACCCCCGCGTTAGCATCGTGGCGGTCCGGCCGGTGCTCGACAACTGGCTCGGGAGGAGGCACGGCTTCCTGTCATTTAGGGCGACACAGGTGCTCTCTAGGCATGACTGCTTCGGGAAGTACCTGCGTCGGATAGGCTGGGAGCCAGACGCTTGGTGTCATCTCTGCGTCCAATGTCGGGAGGACACGGCGTGACATACGCTTGCAGACTGTGCAGCTTGGTAGGAGTTGCGCCGTGCCCTCGTTTTGGAAGTGGGAAGCGACCTATCACTGCCATTTGTGGTTCGTCTTATGGTCGGCGGCGCAGCCTCGTGGGACGCAGAGATCTCCATCTGCGAAAATGTCATGTCGCAGAAGGAGGCAGCGGAAAGAGAGAGATTTCAAGTGCCCTCCCGGCCGGCAGCAGGCGCACGGCGCACGGCGGACTCTGGGACGTCCACCGCCTTATATCATATAAGATTCGAGATGTTGGCGAGTACTGTTCCACACGCGCCCCTCTTAAACATCGTGAGTCAAACACCTCACTCGCTGCGCTTGACCAGGCGGAGCCCGCAGAGGCGGACGGCACCAGGTGGGGGCTGCGTTAAAGAGTGCTTGAGTGCCCCCGTAGCTCCCGGTGCAAGTGTGCGAGCGGGCTGGTTTTAGTCAGTAGAAGTCTGACAGACCCCTCCGTCCGCCCCCGGGGCGGAAGACATCGATGAGGATTTCCAGCCCGTTACCAAAAAAAACCCGCCAAGTGCGAGTCGGACTCGCGCTCGAAGGGTTCCGTACCATTATCTATAAAAACGGCAAAAAAATCACGTTTGTTGTATGGGAGCCCCCCTTAAATATTTATTTTATTTTAATTTAATTATTGATTTTTAAAGTGAATATATAACTAAATATTCTGTGAATATTTCAAGTGTCTACCTGTTACCGTTATCAAGTCGTTCGTTCGTTATATAACTCTTGTTACATTTATGCGCGCCCATACAGTCTCTATAGTCACTTAGGTTGGCTATAAGAAATCCCTTTATCGGATAATTCCCTACGTCTTCGTACTTTGTGTTTAATAATGTCTGTGTGATTATGGGTTATGTAAATAATCAATTACTATAAAATCAATAACATAGCAATGTTGTATAGATTCGCATTTCTAAAATATGTATTTTGATAACTGGCAGTAGGCATAAGGGTCATTTTACCATATTATTCGTTTCCGGGACCGGAGTTGCATTTTTCGTAGTATTTTTAGCGTTTTCGGATTGTTTTCCTATACAGTTACGCCTGAACAAACAAAATAGCAAGCGTCATATCTCTGGTAGGTTACGGTTTAGAGACTTCGTTTTTAGGGTTCCGTACCCAAAGGGTAAAACGGGAACCGTATTACTCCGCCGTCTGTCTGACTGTCTGTCTGTCTGTCTGTCCGTCTGTCACCAGGCTGTATCTCATGAACCGTGATAGTTAGACAGTTAAAATTTTTACAGATGATTATTTCTGTTGCCGCTGTAACAACAAATACTAAAAAATAGAATAAAATAAATATTTAAGGGGGCTTCCATACAACAAACGTGATTTTTTTGCTCGATATTGATAACGGCAACAGGTAGACGCTTGAAATATTCACAGAATATTTAGATATATTTTCACTTTAAAAATAAATAATTAAATTAAAATAAAACAAATATTTAAGGGGGGCTCCCATACAACAAACGTGATTTTTTGCCGTTTTTATAGATAATGGTACGGAACCCTTCGTGCGCGAGTCCGACTCGCACTTGGCCGGTTTTTTCTTCTATTTTCTTCTCAGATAGTCCTCTAATAATGATCTAAGTTTCGTTACTGGCGCAAGAAAAACAAAATGATGCCAAGGATCCACACAAAAGGTTGCATTGGCCTTTGGTATTTATTTCACTTTTATCATTTAGAGACCAGAGACTACTTGGCAATGGAAAACATCCGGATATTGCCGTGGCCTGCACAGTCGCTAGACCTCATTCCCATCGAGTACGCATGGGACACGCTCCAAATACGTGTTCTAGAGAACGTGGACGGAGTGTCGACAACCCAACAACTGAAAGACTTGTTAAAGTTCTATTGGGAGCGATTGCCGCAGGATGAGATAAACAATTTTATAAATTCAACTAGCTTAATTGCCCGCGGCTTCGCCCGCGTGGATGTTGAAAAATATCCAACGGGAACGTACTACCGGGATCAAAAAGTAACCTATAGGTTGATCCAGGTTATAAACTATCTCCGTGCCAAATATCATCGAAATCCGGTCAGCCGTTTTGGGCAAACCCGAACATACATCCAAACAAACTGACTAAAATTCTAAAAACCATATTTTTGGCATCAGACTCGAATATTCAATGTAAGGATTGACTTTGTTACTATTTTATTTTACTTCGTCCGCGTAGAGTATAAATTCTTTTTTTCTAGATCATTATGAACTACTATAACAATATAGAGATTTGTTCATGGCTATGTCCTCCACTACGTGCGATATTTGAGGAATACTGTAAAGAAATATCTACTGTAAATGATCAGTATCTACGAGTACCTAAATATCGTCCTTCACAGTATTTCTTTATATACAATGTTTTTCACTGATTCGGAAGCAGGCACTAAAACAACCAGGCTAGTTGGAGAGCTTACACGTGAGCAAACCACATAAAACTGGCCGTGGGAGAAACAGAATTTCAGAGTTTGTCCCTATGACCTATTAATAGTCATCGCGAAACAAACCTTGATTGGGACTGCAATCTTATAAATTCAAACGGAAGGTAATTTGGTATCAATGGTATACGCCTCACGAAAACTGTTTGTCCTCTGGCAGATCCCGTTAGTATTTTGGCCTCAATAAAATTGCGCCGGAGAGCTGTTACTTGGAGTCTAGTTCCATCGCACAATTTTGGAGGCCGTATATTTCGTAGCAACATGACAGGAGCACCTACACGCAACATAAATGTGTGACACGGAAGACCCGGCCGGATTAAGAGAGTTTAAAAATTCTACAGGATAATTAACCGACTCGTCCATATCGACTATGGTGTCAACAGAATTATAAATCATTTCTTCACCTAAATGTATTTATCAACATTTCGTTAATCGCAGCGGCTTGGTCGTTTTTGGGAGTCAAAATGGCTCTCTCGCATAACCACTCCATCGGTTTCATCGGGGTCTTTAATATTTTGAACACCAGGATAAATCATCTCATCAATCATCAGGATAAATTTTATCTATAACAACAACCACACCCACAACTGTTGATACCACAGTACATCATTAATTTGGTATTTGTATCAACCCATCTATTTGTGGAAAGTTTCCGTTTCCGATTTGAAGAAGAAGATCTGAAAATCTGCCGGGAGAAACTTCACCTCTATCTTAGAGGTGAAGTTTCTGCCGACTCACATGTTTCGAGTAAGTTTTAGCACTTTAATTGAAGGCCATAAGAAAGATCTCTTTATGCATGCTTTGATCTCATCTGGCGCGTTCCTTTGGGCACTACCGGTAAAGTCTGGCAAAAATCTCCTGCCAGCAACAACGTCACACCACCCATTATGTTTTTATTATTTCGTATGTCTTGAAAACTCCTAATCAAGGCTTTGACTCTTCTTTTGTGCGCCATCGTTATTTCGTCCCATGCTATTAGTTTAGTATTTTAAGCTCTTCGGCAAGATTGCTTTGCTTTGGTATATTGCATAAGGTTTAGAGGACTACCTCTAAACCTATTTAAGGCAGCGTGTGCAGTTCGACCTCCTTCTAATAATATAGCAGCAATCCCGGACGACGCTACAGCTAAAGCTATGTCTCGAGTGCTTCTTACTTTTGCCAAGAGCAAGTTTATAAAATAAGTCATATGTGCCACCAAGGGCGTTCAGAAATAAATTTTGTCCTTCACTTACTTCTACCCTTTTCATGACTTTTGCTGGGCGGTCAACGATTGTGAATTATTATTTACAAAACTGTTCAAAGCTTCTGTATCAAAATTAGTTTCTCTCATTACCGGCAACTTGTGGCTTCGTTGGTTTTGGCAAACTGTACATATCTGTCGATTTTCCACCTAACGTTAGCACTGCTTCTTCAATTTCAGATAGACATTCATTTAAAATTTGGTCTTTGAAATTCTTTACATTGTCTCCGATCTCTTTTTGCAGCCTTTGCTTAAAATCTTCAGACAAGTAGTCTTTGAAGTCTTCTCAAAGTGCTATTGCGTTTTCTAATATTTGACAATAGACTAACATAATTGTGAACAGTTCTCGCATTTTGCTGGTGACTGATAAAGCGCTGCCTCTTCCAACGTCTTATGCCAGTGTAGGCTATCTTCAGGCAATCCTAACATTTTGCAAGCAGCTTGGAAAGTAGGCTGCAACACACCATTCATAGTTTTTAGTGCTTCAAATGAAGTTGGGCCCCGCACTTCATGTAGCAATAAACGCAGATGATAGCACTCCGTATTGTTAGGGTGAACAGTATAGACTCTACCTAAGACGTGTTCCTTCATAACACCAGGCCAACTATCAACTGTTAGGTACTCCTCTTTTTTGTCTTACGACATTACTCTTATTCCATATGTAATATGGAACCTCAGAGTAAAGTAGAATTTTAGCAAAGTTCTCTGATTGACATAGTTCGAAAAAGCTAAAAGCGTCGTTTTTGGTGGATTAGCTATTTTGTCAGCGACATTATTTGAGTTGAAGTAAACTCCTTGACCGTTTCCCAAATGAATTGCTAAATTAACAACTGTGGGGAAACACTCATGTAGGTAAGATAAGATAAGATAAGATTTCTTTATTTGTTTAAACATTGTATACATACAAGAGCATGCGAGATATTAAAGTCATCGTTTGAGTCCAATCATGTTTAGCCGTAAGTATCGGCGTACAAATTTTTCCCTAACATTGAAAATAATTCACAATAACAAAAAATCTAAAATTTACCTAAAATATGCACTTACAAAGTTTATAATTTAGAAACTTAATATATTAGAAATTATTAGTATGTTATGATGTCAAAATTCCATATTCTTAAAAATTTAATGTTAGTGTCATATATTATTAGTAATTAGTAGTATTAGTGTCAGGAAAAGATAAAATTATTCACTCAAAAAACAGAAACAAAAAAATCCTTTTCGACCAAAAATTCGGAGATACTATAATAAGCCTTTTGCAAAAGAAACATTTTTAATTGTCGCTTGAATGCCTTACCATTTAGCTCCTTCCAACTTTTAGGCAATATGTTAAATATAGTAGGCGCCATGCAGACGACACTCTTGCGCATGAGTGCCGTTTTTGCTGGATAGACTCGAAGGATGGTCATATCCCGTCTGTTACGCGGTACAACGTCCTGTAGACGTGGAAACAAATTGGGGTTTGTTTTAACAAACATTGCGGTTTCGAGAATATATATACAAGGAAGCGTTAATATATTGTACCTTTTAAAATACGGTTTACATGTGTCAACCGTTTTTAACCCAAACATAGATCTAATGCATCTCTTTTGAGTCTTAAATGCTGTGTTAGCGTCGGTAGAATTTCCCCAAAATATGATGCCGTATCTTAGGTGAGATGCAACTAAGCCATGGTAGGCCGCAATCAGGGTATCTACATTCACAACTGCAGCTAGAGAGTGCAATGCAAACGCAGAACTACAATTTTTTTTGCAGAGGTTCTCGATTTGTGATTTCCAGTCAAGTCTTTTGTCAATTATTAGTCCCAGGAATTTTGTAGTATTTACGATTTCAACAATTTTATTATCTATATTTATGTCCATATTTTCTATAGTCAATCGTTGGCTAAAATGTATGACTTTAGTTTTATCTAAATTAATCTTTAAATTATTATTGTTTAACCATTATATTATAGATGTCAAGGTATTGTGAATGTCAAGTTTATATTGGATCATGTCATTGTTATTACTAGAAATTGTCACTGTGCTATCATCTGCAAATAAAGTCATAGGGTGTGGAATTGATTTTGGCAAGTCATTAATGTATAGTGTAAAAAGTAGAGGTCCCAATACACTACCTTGTGGAACACCATAAGTTGTTTGACGTTCATCTGATAAGTATATCTCTTCCTTTTTAGTGATTATATTAATTCTAGTGATTTCTGTCTTCTGCTTTCTATTGTCTAAATAGGATTAAATTAAATTAAGAACATTACCTCTTATACCATAAGCGTCAAGTTTTTTTATTAAAATATCATGATTTACGTAGTCAAATGCTTGAGTCATATCGCAGAAGATAGCGCATACAGGTGTTTTTTTGTCCACTTTTATCAATAAAGTGTATAAAAAGTCGTAGATCGCCATATTTATAGTCTTATTTTCGCGAAATCCCTTTTGCTCATTACATAATATATTTTTCTTTTCTACGTAACCGTTTAATTCCTTTTGAATGAATTTCTCAAATATTTTCGAGAAGATAGGAATCAAAGAAATAGGCCTGTAGAATTCCATGAGCTCTCTATCTTCTTTCTTAAATAATGGCTTAACGATCGCTATCTTTAGTGCGTCAGGAAACGTACCAGCTACAACACATAGATTTATAATATGAGACAAATGGTCGCATATTTCAGATGCTACAGCTTTTATTACTTTGGTTGATATGCTATCGTACCCCACGCTATTTGTGTTTTTTAAGGCCATAATAATTTTCTGTGCCTGTTGTGGTGTACAGGGTGCCATAAACATCGAGTTTTTGTTGTTTAATATGGGCCGCGTAGTTTTATCACTGGACTGGAGAGGTTGAATTTTATTAATAAAATAGTCATTAAATTGATTAGCAATTTGTTTTGCATCCGTAATTTTGTCATTATTGATTTTAATTTTCAAAATATAATTTTTAGGTACACTAAATTTACCTTGATTTATTATTTGCCAGGCGGTTTTACATTTATTGTGTGATGTTTTGATTTTATAGTTATTTTGTGAACGCTGTGTCAAAGTCATTATTTTTCTAAAAAGCTTAGAGTATTCTTTAAAGCGAGTTCTATTTAATTCATTTGATTTTAATCTGTATTTCCACATAAGTTGTCGTTTTTTCTTACTACAGGCTTTAATACCTTTAGATATCCACCTTGGCTTTGTTATTACATTTATTGTAATCATAGTCTTAGGAAAGCAGAGGTTGTAGAAAAAAGAAAATATTTCATGAAAATTGTTGTATGCAATGTTCGGGTCATCCGTTTCATATATTTCTGAAAAATAAGTTTTGCTCATACAATATTTAAATTTAGATGTGTTTTCCTTGCTGTAATTACGTCTAATAGCACCGTATTTGTCGATCGTACATATTTTATTTACCGGGCATTTTAAAATCTGGGCCGTATGGTCTGAAAGGGCAAACTCTAAGACTTCTGATTTACACCTTTTGTTATAATTATGCGCAAAATTATCGATACATGTCTGACTTTCCGTTCGAGTAGGTTGATTAATTGCTAGTTTTAGGTTGAAGCTAAGTAGAAGGCACTCAAACTCCATCGACTGATAATTCCTTATTATAATTATATTAAAATCACCGGCTATGACAATATTTTTATAACCATTCTTTGACAATACATGTAAGACTGTTTCGAATTGATTAAAGAAACTATTAAGATTATTCATATTTGGGATACGGTACACACATACAAAGGCAGTCTTGTACTTGGTGAGCTCAATGGCACAGCATTCAAATGTCCCCGTTGTTGACATTTTCTAATTAGGATACATGATCCACCTCTCTTAACTTCTGTTCTACTATAGTGAGCGGCTAAGCAGTAGTTTGGTATGCACAGCTGATTTTCGTAGCCTTCCATCATAAAATGTTCTGTAACGCATATTACATCCACTTGTATGTTTTTTTCTGTAAGTTCAGTCAGACAAACTGTGAGCGCATCCGCCTTGTTCAATAAACCTGCTATGTTCTGGTGCATTACATGGAGATGTTTAGTGACGAAAAAGTTCACCTTGTGACAGATTATGCATACTATAGTTCATGTCAGTCGATATCATCTGGTTATTATATTTTATGTCATCAATTAAATTAACTATATCTTTAAAAATTATTTGTATTCCAGTATTATTTATTGCGCCAGTCCGTCTGTTATACGTATGGAAAGGAAAACCCAAGAATTCGCCGCACTGCTTCCGAGCTACTAATCTACCTTCCGCTCTCATATATCTTCACCTCCTCCTTTTCGTTTTCTAGTGCAAATGTAGCCTGGTCCGATCTTTTAATAACATACTTGCATACATACTTTATTGATTTCACAGAGTTGCAATACGCAACGTTTATATGTGCATTAAAAGTTTTTAATAGTACAGGGTAAAAAGGAACTACCCAACGGTTATCTGGATCCAAACCATGAATATTAACGGTAAACCCACCTTCGCTAGGGGATCGTCTCCGATACTGTGGATAGCCATCATCACCTGTTTGTGTTTCCCTCAATAGAGGTCGGGGATATCTTTTAGCGCAGGTGTTGTCCTTCATACAAGATGATTTATGATGAAAGTGAAGCTTTCAAGGGCCATGAATCATGTTCGACTTTACTATTTCGTGAAGTTTTGGGTCAAGTTCAGGGTCAGGTATTCCAGCGGAGATTACTTTGTCGATAGAGTCTGGCGTTATGCTACTTTTCAGCTATAGAAGAATGTGGACATGTCAGTGTGGAAGTCCACGTGTTTCCCACTCAATCGAATACATATAGCAACGAATTTCTCCGAATATTTGTCCTTTAATCAATATATTAATCAGTTTTTTTTTTACTTTTATATGAAACACTCCAGCAATTAAATCGTGACGATCACAAGACTTTTGTCCAGGAAGTAAAACTTTGGAGATGTCCTTCCAGCGAGGGTAGCATGTAAACGTCACAAAAAGTTCAGGGCGGCCGTAGTTGCGTACATATGTCATCGCATCCTGGGTACGCTCGTGCATGTACCTCGGACCACCAGTAAAAGAGGACGGTACTACTACCATTTGCCCCAACTGATTGGCATCAGTATCTTGTCGTCTTACTGCATCCTTAAGATGTATGTAATTAGCTGCACTTAACTTTGCCTGATTATGTCGTATATAATTGAGTCTCTCGGTTTCAATTTTAGCGTATTGATCCACTAAATACTGACTAAAAAGAGCGATAAATCACAGGAGAGAATGTTATCTTCAACGTGTCTTATCATTACGGAAGGAATAGAAACTGGCTGCCGAAACCATTTTTTTGGAGGAAATTGTCTTATGGGATCGTTTTGAGGCAACTTGACAGAATAACCATCGTCGCCATAACAAAATATTGGATATTATATGGGATATTGAGAGGCATCGTATGTCCGATGCAGTTCACTTATCCGACGTAAAGAAGTACTACGGCTTTCCAATATAATGTACCGTTTCTCAAATTACTGATCAACCATCACCAAACCAACTACGTTGGTCGTTGGGGCGTTAAAACGTCCTCTATGACCTTCAAGTGGTTTATTTTCGGCTTGAATAACTACTTTAAACGATCCACAAGTGTGTATTTTTATTGTGTTTTTGTGTGAATTTTATTTTTACTTGAATAAAAAATTTAGCGAATGAATAACTTCAATACAAAACTTCATCCCCCTTTTCACACCCTTGTGGGTTGAAAAAAAAAAAACGGTTTACGTTGTGTTAGTTTCCAACCATAAGCCGAAATATTAGTGATTTTAACTTAAAAAAACCGGCCAAGTGCGTGTCGGACCACGCACAATGAAGGGTTCCGTAGTTGAAACGAATTTATCCCAAAAACAAACTTAATATTGTAGTTGGAAAACATGATCTTCCATACATCTATATTCGCCACAGTCAATTTTACAACTGAAAATGTAAGTTTGTAATCTCAGTTTTTTTATGTGATAAAACTACAAATCAACGATTTTCGGATTTTTCCTTTACTTGTGCTATGAGACCTTGATTCATACCAATTATCATAATTCTAGGTCAACGGGAAGTACCCTATAGGTTTTGATTTTTTTGCGAGTATTTTTTTATTGCGTTGACTTAGAAGCTAGAGCTCCAAGGTACCATTGACGTACGTATTTGGTATTAATTTTAACTTGATACCTCCACGCATTCCTGAGAAAAAGGGTCATGACAGACTGACAGACAGACTGACAGACGGACAACGAAGTGATCCTATAAGGGTTCCGTTTTTTCCTTTTGAGAAACGGAACCCCAAAACTAAAAACTTTAATTTTAAAAAAACATCCCCCTTTTCAGCCCTTAAGGGTTGAAATTTTAACAACACCGTTGCGTTAGCTTCCAAACATACGCCTAGATAATAAATTTTGTGATTTTTACTTCGAAAATTAAGGACTTTTCATATACAACTTCATCCCCCTTTTTAACCCTTCGGGGGTGGAATTATCAAAAACGCTGAGACACGTGTAAATTAATTTTTAATCGTCAGCCTAAACACAAAATTTGAAGGCTTCAAAACTGACGGACTTTCATACAAACTTCCATCCCCCGTTTCACCCTTTTAGAGGGTGAATTTTGAAAAATTCTTTCTTAGTGCACCCCTAGGCGTCATAAGGGATCTACGTGCCAAAGTTGGAATCTCTAGACCCATCGGTTTGGGCTGTGCGTTGATATGTCAGTCAGTCAGTCAGTTTCTTCTTTTATATACAGGGTGGAATTTTGTATTGCCACCTGGAGGGAAAGTACTCTTAATACTGCAGATAGAAAGTTTTACTCAAACGAAACATTCCTTTATTTTTGAATAGAAAGCAAACTGCATTCAAAGATTTTCGAAAATTCTCTTCTCCCACACCCGGGAATTGAACCGGCTAAAATCTGAAAAAATTATACCCTGTATTTTTATTGCATCGATCGTTAGGGTCAATTATAAGGATGAAATCTCTCTAACAAACATGATAAATTAAATGAAAGGAAAACCAGGAAATCTTAAATTAATTTAATTATTTACAAAAAATGGTAAACTAACTAATTAGTTGCTCGAAATGGGCTCCATTCTCTTGGATATACGAATTTATTCTTTTAACGAATTCATTTCTAGTAACCTTTAATAAAGTGTTGTGGTGTAATGTAGTGTTAATGTAGGCAGTAGTGATTCTGCTGTTATGTGCTGGAGCACCATCTTGCTGTAGAATTATTTGGTTTCGCTCTTCCTCGGGGAAACCATTTAACTCGTTTCTTAAGAGATCCAGTATTTCAATATACTTGACAGTGTTTAAATGACCTTCGTACACGTGGACTAACACTACATTATTTCTCATAATTCCGCACCAAACGTTGAAAGAAAATCTTACTTGATTGTTAGTTTCATGAACACGAACAGGATTCACTCGAGACCAATAATGGTTATTGCGGCGATTGTACATGCCAATATTGCTGAAGTTGGTTTCGTCAGACCATACAATGTTACTCAAAAAATTAGGGCTTCGGTCAATTTCTCCAAGCATGTTTCACAAAATTGTAATCGTCTGTCACGATCCCCAATATGCAATTTTTGCACCAACCGACCTTCACGATAGCATTTATACTTATACTTTTTCAGCACTTTAAGTACGCGAGTGTGGGTTGTTCCTAATTCATCGGGCAGCATCTCTACTTGAAGCCTTTGGAAATGATTCAAAGTATGTTAAAACATCTAGTTCAAAATCGAAATAGTTTTGCTGAATAGTTTGCCGTCTCTTCTTGAAACCACCCGTATTCTTTAAATTTTCTACCATTCTTTTCAATACGAACCGAGTTGTTGCCTGTCGGTCTTGATATCTCTCTCCATACCACCGCAGAGCTCAATTCACGTTTTTGTTATTTAAAAAATAAGCTTCCATTAAATCAAACTGTTCTTGATAAGCCATTTTCACCGTGAGACAAAATGTGAAATGAGTTGTAAAAACAATCAAATGTGAATAACAACTATGACAATCCAATTTTCAAATTTTAATCTAACATTCCATATTTAAATTACCTCATACACGCAGCTACGAGTATGTCGCAAAGTAGTCTGCATTACAAAAGATGGATGTTAGTTAAAGAGCTTTAACTTGACTCATTGAATTTGTAACTTCAGATTTCCTGGTTTTCCTTTCATTTAATTTATCATGTTTGTTAGAGAGATTTCATCCTTATAATTGACCCTAACGATCGATGCAATAAAAGTACAGGGTATAATTTTTTTAGATTTTAGCTGGTTCGATTCCCGGGTGTGGGAGAAGAGAATTTTCGAAAATCTTTGAATGCAGTTTGCTTTCTATTCAAAAATAAAGGAATGTTTCCTTTGAGTAAAATTTTCTATCTGCAGTATTAAGAGTACTTTCCCTCCAGGTGGCATTACAAAATTCCACCCTGTTTATGTATAGAAGATGAAATATCGTTGCCGACAAGTTTTAAACAACAGAGGGACAGGAAAGTCACACTGTGTATTGAATTACCAAATAATAATAAAAAGTGTGTTTGTAAAACATGAAAAGTTTAACTTCGTTATACTTTATTTTATTTGCATCAAAATATGCTTAGTTATTATTTATAAAAGAAATATAAGTATATTACAATAGTAAAAATCGTTGCTTAGACTTTTTTGATGTGTACACCGGGATAAAACGTATCCTATGTCCAGGTCATGGTCTACCTATGTGCCAAGTTTCATCCAAATCTATACAGCCGTTTTAGCGTGAAAGCATAACAAACAAACAAACAGACTCCCTTTTTTAAATTTATTTAAGTTATAGGATAGCAACAAAGAAGTTATAAGATCCCGTATATCCTAGCATTCAATTTCCGGTCCGTTTATTTATTGAAGACAAGCAACAAGTCGCCGTTCGAGCATCAACATGAGGCACCGCGCAATATGGCAGCAGTTCGATACAGGCGGTATGACGGAGATAGGAACTATCCACGTCCCAGTTTGATTACGTTCGATATTCGGCTCTTCTATGAGGTGGATTTATCCGTTGCTATTGCATGCATATTTAACATCGCGTCTGTTCTCCACAAAAGGGTGGGCAGCGGCGTACATCTGTATATTATGCATATTTTCCAGTCAAACACCAATTTCTATTGTTATGAAATGATAAATAAATGATTTTATTTCTTTAAGTATGTTTGTACAAACACTAAACTAGATGGATTTGATTTGATTTTATGAGGTCGGCGTTTCGTATCCGACTACTCTGAGAAGAAAGCCCGAAACAAACTCAGAGGTCACAGACTCTTTTTAAAGTCCAGACATAATCTTGGTCAGATCATGTGAAGACCATGTAGATTGGTGTCTGAAATGGTATTTTAAAGAAAGAACCACCCCAGATATTTGAGATTGTGAGAATTAAAATGAATCGTAGAGTTTTACCACCATAAGTTGACAAATAAGGTTGAAGAACTAATAAGTTTTTAAGCTCTCCACGTTGTAACTGTACGAAATGTATTTTTATTTGATAGGTTTGTAAGATTATACACACCTGCCACTACGGATTACTTCTGATGCGTCACCGATCCAGAGACAACGTAAAAATGTCTCATATTTCGACGGTTAAGTATCAATATATAATAACTACAAAAACATGATTTTACGGGAGGCGAAAAAAACGTTTCATTTCTGTAGTTTTTGAACGTTTGAATCAAAAAGTGACTTTTATAGTAAAATTGTAGAGAACGCTTGTGACGGTGATAGTGATTTCAATCAAACATTTCAGGTTAGGGATATAAAATGTAGACTAGAAGTTATCGTTTAAAATTTAACTGATGTTTTTGTAGTTAATGCCTGTAATCTACTGCCTATTTAATGTCCCACCGCTGGGCAAACGCCTCTTCTCGTACAGAGAAGCATTGATCACCACGCTGGCTCAAGACCGGGGGCGATTTTAGAGTCTCCTACTCTCAAGTAACAATTCAACAAGGTCAGCTAAACATATATACGTCTCTTTAACGACACCCATGCTATAAATCCTCTGTAAAGTTTCTGAAACAGTTAGCTTATTGCCAACATTAAAACATCCAGTGTCATAGTAACCATTGTATCACCCAAACGAGTGGTATAATGGTGTACTAAATTTCATTATGCAACTCCTTTTCTCACTAGGTGCTCAATTACTGGTGTCTTTATGAATTTCAAAAAACCGGCCAAGTGCGACTAGGACTCGCGCACGAAGGGTTCCGTACCATTATCAATAAAAATGGCAAAAAAAATCCCCCCTTAAGTAAGAACGAAGAAGTAAGAGCCCCCCTTAAATATTTGTTTGATTTTAATTTAATTATTTAATTTTAAAGTGAATATTTAGGTTTTACCATTTGGGTACGGAACCCTAAAAAAGAACATTGTCATGTACGCGCGTCTCACTACCCAGCGCCGAAATTTAAAAAAAAACTTATAGGTTATTCAAATTCACGTCGTATCCCGCCATTTTTGTTGGATATTAGTATTGCAAAAATGTAACAAAGAAGATTCATATCATGGGTGTAGATAAAGTCTTGTATGCAACTGTTCATAATTAGGTATTAAATTAGGTATTAAAACACTCATGTGATACTATTATCCACATTCATGTTTTAATACCCCATAAATACAACAGTTGCATAAATAACTATTACTTACTACACTTTTGAACGCTGAACATCTCCAGTTTTCATAACTAAACAGAACTTAGTACAAAGTAAAATTAACTTATGGTGGATCCCCATTGGTAGCCCGTGAAATTCTAATTTTCATGTTTTTTGCAGGTCAGTATGTCCAAATGTATCTTCATCAAAATATGATTCGCGGCCATAACAAATATGTATATAGTATAGAATTATAATCCTTAGAACTATTAATACATCTCTCTTAGTTAGATTTGTTCCATATGAACAAACTTCTTAGGGAAAGGTTCAATCAAAAAACGTAAGGTAATCTGAATTTCGCGGACTACAGCTGCGGATCCGCCTTAATTTTAAAACAAACAGTTGTTGTCAGTTCTCAGTTAGACAAAAAACAAATCGTAGCTGCAAACAGTACCTACAGTTTCTTAGTGCATCAATATTTCATAATGCATTATGAAAAGTCTGCGAACGTAGCAGCAATATTGAAGGTTTTATTAATAGATGTGGAAATTGAATCTGACGAAGAAAACTGTAAGCACAGGATATTAGGAGGACATAACTAATTTTGTTTATGCGACGACTTGAAAGATTTTATCGAAACAGTGTAATTTTCTTGGATAATCTCTGTAGCGTGGCAACACATGCCAGTCTCCGCTATCGTCCAAAGATGAGCAAAATGAATCTAAATCATATGGTACACAAATACAGAACCAATATTCTTTATCATATTCCTTTTAAGCCCAACATAAGTACCTACTCCAATCACAAGTTTGTCTGCTAAACATGGTGATATCAATTATATTACCTACTATCTGCTTAGTATCTCGCCATGTCCATCTATGGTGATATTCTGATTACATTTTGTATCTCTATGCCACAATTAGACAAACAATTTACCTTTTTAGGTCTTCCATAATTACCTATAGCTTTAAATACTTTTTTTCTCAATTAGTCCAGAAGTCGCTTATGTTTTCTTTTACGTAAAACTAACTGTTTTATTCCTTGGAGTCTAATTTAATGAAGTTAGCCGCCATCTTGTGTATGACTTGCATAAGTTTAGCTTGCTTTAGTTTGAAGTCTTTTGAGGAGAAATATATGTTTTACTCATGAACAATATTAAAATAAACAGAAAATTAAGTATGTCGTTAATTCTTTTGCAATTTCGGAATATAAATTTGCTTGCTAGCTAAAAATAATTTCTTAAATTAATGGGATTGGAAAACTGAGGGCCGATTATGCTGCTTTAATATCCAGAAATTAACTGTAATACGATGCAAAACCTCAATAAGCTAAAACGAATACGTTTATAACATTTACGCCAGTAATTTTATTTTTATTGAACCCGAATACTTTTAATAGGCACTAAAAGATCATAAAGTTATCAATTTCCAACGAAAAAATATATGTATATCCGCATTCCGCTACGTTATAAAAGATTCAGCACTCTTGGAAATGAAAATAAAATGAATCGTGAATGGTCGTTATCTAAGCCGAATTTACATTATGAAATTAGTGTCATGCAAAATGAGACTAATTTCATGAAACTTGTGTAACTAGTTTCGTTAAAATAATAGTGTCGTGCAATCAACAGTATAACTGGGATTACGGCTCCGTCAGCATCGAAGCTTTGAATGTTGTTATCTTAACATATAGAACATTTAATCATAGAGAACTCGGCTGTTAAAAGTTCTCTATATTTTTCTCGGCTGTCCATCGTTGGTTTACAATTTTTCACTCAGCACAGGCGCTTTCGTGACACTAGTTTCGAGTCGCGTTTACACGGTAAAATTAGTTGCACGACATTAGTTTTACCAAAAAATTGCGCATGGCACGAAACTATTTTAGTGTCATAAAATTAACGCATGCATTGTAAAACTTAGTGTTTACACGTACAATCGTTGATGAAATTAGTGTCGCGACATTAATTTTATGCCACTAATTTCGTAATGTAAATTCAGCTTTAGATGCACGATTTTATACATATGTTCGCATTTGGAAATAGCTAGGCAGCAATGTGTGAGGAAAACAAAACTATAATAATACCGTAGGTATGTATAAAGTGATAAGTACAGCTAGGTGGTAGGTAAATACCTAATTATACTATCACGCTTATTGTCATACAGGTACCTAATTAAAATGCCTGTAATCTGTAGCTGTTGCTACCCGAATACCTACTACCCGAGCACTAACTATCTTTAAAACCTTCATGTTGGCACCACAAGTGAAAGCGCATACGAAAGCCGAGTAAAGTACTCAACAAAACGTTGTATTCCCGTGTTTAAAAGCTTTAATAATTTTACAAGCCCTCGTAAAAGTGCCGGCTACGTAATTTATGAAAAATAGGTACACCAAGTTAATTTTTCAAGTATTTTATAGCGATCCACGGCGAATCTATTTTAAAATATCTGACTTAAAATAGATTCGCCGTGGATCGCTACGAGGTCGCTAGGAGTAGGTACCTATAATAAGCACTACCGTTCGTACCTACTTAGTATAATAAATACAAATTTAAAAAAATGTGCGAGCCTTACAGTAGTAGCATAATTATGATGTGTAACATCTGACATCTCACCTTGGTAATAAACAATAAGTAACTGAGCAGCGACAGAATTTAACCTCAAAATTTAAAAAGCTTAATACTCAAATATACACATCAAAAAAATCTAAGCAATATGTACGGTTTTGAACTTTTGAACGATTTTTACTATTGTAATATATTTATATTTCTTTTATAAATAATAACTAAGTATTTTTTTATGCATTAGTGACTAAAGCAACAAAATCTTTCATTCAATTGTTCATTCAATCACATTAATGAACATAAGATGATATTATAAGATTGTTTATGTCATCCTGCGGCAATCGCTCCCAATAGAATTTTAACAAGTCTTTCAGTTGTTGGGTTGTCGACACTGCGTCCAGGTTCTCTAGAACACATCTCTGGAGCATCTCCCATGCGTGCTCGATAGGATTGAGGTTTGGCGATTGTGTAGGCCACGGCAATACCCGAATGTTTTCCAATGCCAAGTACTATCTGGTCCTCCGAGCTGTGTGCGAACGTGCATTGTCATGCATGAGCGTGAAATCTGAGTCAAGACTTTGTGCAAATGGGTGAAAATAAGGCCCGAGGACATCTTCAACGTGACTTTCAGCGTTTATATTGCCATCTACAAAAAAGAGCTCGGTTGGTCTGTTCTTCATAATACCCGCCCATACCATCACTGTGGAGCCACTGTAAGGGTGCACTTCCTGGACGCATCTCAGCCGTTAAGCATTTCCGGGACGGCGACACACTCTTACCCTTCTCGTATCAGGCCTAAACCCAAACCAGGACTCATCACAAAATATTTTTTTATCCTATTGCTCATGGATCCATGTCAAGTGTTCCCTACACCATTCGTTTTGACGGGCGCGATTTCCATGGCGTATAGGTGGGCACCTAAGTGGGCATCGTGCTCGTATCGCCGTATTCATACAGCCTATTTCTCACGGTTTCGTGGCTAACAACAACACCGCTTGAGAATTGTACCTATCTCCCGGACAGTTAACATCGGCTGACGGCGGTTGTATATATCGGTCCTTTCGAGCAGTTGTACTCCTTCCACGTCCTGGGTGCTGCTCAGCAGGATCCCCTGTATTAACGTAACGCTGCCAAAGACGATAAATCACGCTCCTACTGACATCAAAATGCCGACATACCTGGGACTGACTTCTTCCCGCTTGTAGCATTCCTACAGCTCTCTGCATTTCATCAGCAGTCAAATAACGTCACTCCATGACATAAAAAATGAATCACCACTCATTTTGTTCAAAAACTGTGTATCTCTGAATGATATAAGTGTGATAAATACCAAATTTATCAAGCAACGAAAACACATGAAATCGGGAATAAATCACAATCCAAAAGTTTCCATATTAAAATAAGCCAGTAAAATATGTTACCGAGAACAAAAAGATTGTATGCCAATCTACTTTGTTAAGAAAAAATAAAGAAGATATCAATTAATAAAACATGCAGTGTCTGTAAATGATGCGTGTTGCTTAGACTTTTTTGATGTGTGTATTTGTTCTAATTATTATTATTCATTACTACTTAGTGGTCGCAGTACTTACAATCTATATAGTACTTACTAATTCCATGAGTACACTAATTCCATGCTATTAAAGAGTACTGACTTATTCCATGCTCAAGCTGCCACTTCCTGTTACACACTTCCGTCCCTTTTCACGAAATCACTCCCACAGGAAGCGAGAGAAAAGATGTTACACATCAGAAACTGACTTGGTGCCTCTGAGAGTGCTTTACCTATTATGCACATGTGCTTGGTACTGGGCTATGAATAGGCTTATGTCCCTCCTGTGGGTCTCAATACCGACCCCTGAATATGGACCTTCTGAATAATTTACTCTAAGACTAATGTTATAAAATAAATATAAAAAATAAAATAAAATCTTTTTTTTTCACATATAAGACCTATTTTCAGTTATAAGACCTATTTATCTACCGGGTTGGCAGTTGGTATGTTAGTTTTAATGAACAATGTCACTGAACATTCTGTGCGTAATTGTAATAGTCCATAGGTAGGTATTTTATATTTTTATTGAGCACCCAAGCTCCCAATGTCTCAGGTATAGATAATGCCCAACGTTTGTAGTGAGTATAATCTAATCAATATTTGTAGTAACTTATTCATCATCATCATCATTTCAGCCGAAACACGTCCACTGCTGGACATAGGCCTCCCTTAAAAGGAGGGTTGCCATAATCGCCACGATTGGCAGGCGGGTTGGCGATCGCAATCGCTGTATGGTGTTAAAATGCATAGAGAACGCTGCTGCCCATTCTCTAGTAAGTCCCTTAGTCGCCTTTTACGACACCCACGGGAAGAAATAGGATGGTGCTATTCTTTACGTCCGGCATCACGCGGAACAACCAATTCACCAACCAATCGCAATCCACTTATTATAAATCTTTCATTAATTCATTCATTCTCTGACAGACAACGCACAGCTTAACTGCAGCCGCTGGGTATAGAAGCACGAAATTACACAAGAGTGCCTTACACAACTCGTAGTCCTTAGTTCCATATCGTTCCTTCGTTTGTATAACGAAAGTGAGCACTAAGGGAGGATTTTAGAAAATTCATCGCCTAGTTAGTATTGAAGTTCGTCATTTTTGTTGATAAAACAAACCACTTCAAAAAGCTTGCGACCAACATACAAGTGAACTACAACCAAAAATTAATGTAAAGACCACAATCTATTTTACAAGCGACCACAGCATGAAACCCTGAACACATTCCGTTTTAATTTACCCTTTGCAATAATTAAAACTCTCTCGTAATGAAAACGTAAAAGGCCATGAAATCGTAGTATTTTTTTTTTATTTCGAATCATTTAATTTGGAGTGCTGTGCTATAAAATAAAAGGACAGTGTCCATGTGGGATTTAATTAAATAGTTTAATTACATTTTAGAGCGGCTACCTAGTGCAGAGTCGCATCACAGCCCAGACCTGCCCAAGATGTTAGATGTAGCGAAAAATAGTTTTCAACACATTTGCTCAAAAAATGCATTTACGAAGCCTGTATATATTGTTCGAATGTTAAAAATTACGCACCTTATAACGAAATGTACGGAAGGTAAAAAAGGTACTCTCACCTAAGTAGGTACATGTTTTACCGCATACTCCGTTGTATAGCGCCGTACGTATCCTTTACGGTTTTTTTTTTAATTTCCATTAGAGTTATACTATATGATACTGGTGCGGTAAGTAGGTTTTTACAAACCAGTAGATGAATGTAAGCCCGAGACGAAGTCGACGGCTTACCATAGTCACGAGTTTGTAAATACCAATTGCCACACATGTGTCCTACAACGTTTTTCAAAAAAAATGCGAGAAAACAATACAATAGGTAATGAAACAAGCCATCAAAACATTTTCAGAGAATGATTGAGTATTTCTTCGAGTCTTCCATGATATAAAATTATTGTTAATCATTAAATAGCGCTCTCGCGATTTTGGCAGCAAGAGGTAGAGTAGATTCTGTATTAATATCAGATTCCTCGCTTGGCCTCATAATTATTATTACCTATTTTGTTTATAAAATATCAGTCGGAAAGTCACAACAATCTTCGACGTCTCTAATATGAAAATGGCGCGAATTTACAAATGGCGTCACGTGCGCGTGGTGAAAATTAGTACTACATCTTTCAGCTCATTTTTTTTAATAATAAAATGAGATAAACGTATTGAGCAAAAGCGCCTACAAGGCGGTTCGATCATTCAGCTCATTTATTGCTCTGATTTATTCTCGTAATGTGAAATTTGCATTCATACCTTGGATATAATCCTCTAATTTGTAATGTGTACTTTTAATGTGTAATGTAATGTGTACTTGTAACATTTAACACGTAGGTACCCCGTAAAAGATGTATGTACTTTAGATAACCTGAAAAATGTTTGATCTATTTTATGTTTATTTCTAGTATTATAATTATGTCTATCACTTATCTTATTAAAATGATGTCGATTTTTCCTTACATACATAATATTTTCATAAATTAATTGGCAAGGTACCATCATAATATTAATCTTTTTAAATAGTTCCTTTTTTTTTGGTGGGAAATTATCAAATAACTTCTCCCGCTCTAGGCGGTGCGGGAGATATGCGTGTTCCTTCAGATGCCTGTGTGCCAGGGTCACGATATCCCTTTAGGACAAACTTGCAACCCTGGCAGGCATTGGCCCTATCGGACCCCGTGAGTTGGTGCTGACATCTCTTTGAGGAGCGCGTGGAACACAACGCGCCGTCGACCCAGGCCTGGTCCTTATCGGACGGCGAGCTACCCATCGCTCACCGTCCGCAAGCCCGCGCCTACTGTGGCCGGGAATCAGCCTGCGACTCCCGTCGCCCGGGGCCCCTCCCGCGGTGACTAGATGCGCGAGGACGCGAACCTTGCCTCTGTTTCACACGTTCCGCCTCCTCCTTCGCGAGCATTACTGCTTCGCTTCCAACGACCTCCCATGCACTTCTCGCTCTGAACCAGGGTCGCTGGGGCTTTATCCTGAACAGGAACCTCCCGAAACAGCCGTGTCCGGTGAGGACCTGCGTCAGACGGAAGATGAGGACGCCGTGGCGCCTCTCTAGCCACTCCTCAAAGAGGAGACTTATCGCCACAATTGTGGCGTGCCCAGAGGTGGGTTGCGACAATCGCATTCTCCATGTCGCTATGAGATCCCACTGGAGTTCTGTTGAGTTTCACCCCGGCTTTTCGCTTCCTCGCGCCACTCCCAGATGTGCGCGAGGAGTTTTGCCTCCAGATCCCATGGCGGAAGTCCGGCAAGGAAGCTCGCCACCTCACGGGAGACCATGCGGTATCCTCGGACCTGCCTGATGGCCATGACCCTTTGGGACGCGTTCAATCGGCGGGCTGGTCGCAGCCTTAAGGAACGCGCCCACACCGGTGCCCCGTAAAGGGCCATGGACCGCACGACCTTAAATAGTTCCCTAAGAGATTCGCGGCGACGTAGATTATAAATGGCTCTGACAGCTCTCTTTTGCAAATTAAAAATGGATTCAATGTCAGCAGCCCGACCCCACAGTAAAATGCCGTGCGACTTAATACTGTGGAAGTAGCTAAAATAAACCAAACGTGCGGTTTCTATAACTGTTAGCTGTCTTATCTTTCTAACAGCATAAGCGGCCGAGCTTAGCCTCCCGGCAAGAAATGTTACGAATATATGTGGCCCTCATTGTAGTTTTTCGTCTAGAGTGATTCCTAGGAAAATTGTTTGATTTATGTTGTACTGTTTTCTCGCAAATGTGTTGAAAGACCTTGTATGAGACACGTGCGGAAACTGGTATTTACAAACTCGTGACTATGGTAAGATTCGTATACTCGTTTTGTAAAAACCAACTTACCGCACGAGCATCATAAATAACTATTATCTACGATGAAGATTAGGTAGATTCTCTGTTTTAATTTTGGACAGTGTTGTTATACCTACCTTACAATATACTCTCTAAAGCAGACTAAGCAGGAAGTGGTACCCCACCTCATTATTAGTTAGGAACTAACTAGTTTAGCTAATAAAAATACACAATATTGCACAAAAAGACATCCTAACACAATGGTTTGTGTAAGGATGTCTTTTTGTGTATTTGCAACTAATCCAGAAGTTTAGATCTTAAAAATACGCCAAATACTTGCTTCGATGATAATTTATCGATAGTGACAATTTCTCCAGCGTATCAGCTACCTTTGCCAGCTATTATCGCTTTGCACACACAAACTAACCGTTCAGATAACTCACGCCTGTCGCGCCACGCCACCGCTGCCGCTAGATGGCGTTGTAAATAATTAGTGAAACGTTACAGTTTTAATTTTAAACCAAGTTTTGTCCCTATGGTATGCTAATTAACTCATGTTAATTGCACTTTGATAATTTAACAGGCGGGTCTGGTAAATTATTCTCTGTAATTCGAGACCGCTTGGAGTTTTCATAATTGAATTCGAGAAACAACTGTTTTTCGTGGCATTGTTCGTTCTACGGAAGGGGAAACATGTACAATATTATGTCACCATTTTACGAAAATTAGAGGAATTGCTAATGATCTGCTGGTAATTCAGGATATGAATCGCTTTTAGAGGAATTGCTTAATGTGGCCGCCCCTGATACCTTTAACCTGCAGGAATGATTTGTTTATTTATATTTGTTCTTTACGCACAAACAAAAATATTGAACAATAGTTTGCCAGTCTACCTTATGTACCTAATTAGGTTATTTAGAGACAATACAGATAAATTATGTTTTGCTCAAATTTTTGAGAGTTACAGCAATAATATAGTACTGAAGGAAAACATCGTGAGAAAACCGGCAAGTCCTAGAACTAAAAATTCGAAGACATGCGACATCTACCAACCTACACTGGGCCCGCGTGGTGGATTACGCCCCCTCCCTCTCGCAGGAGGAGGCCTGTGCCCAGCAGTGGGAACGTTATAAACTGCTTATGCTATAGTAAGTACTACCTACTACTTAATGCAGGCAGGCGTGTATACAGAAATAAATTAAATTAGCGAGCAAGACCCCACCGACGTGATTGGTCATTCATCATTATTTCAGCTGAAAGACGTCCACTGCTGGACATAGGCCTCCCCCAAAGGGTTTGCCATAATCGCCACGCTTGGCAAGCGGCTTGGCGATCGCAATATGGTGTTAATACGCTGCTGCCCATTCTCTACTAAGTCCCTTAGTCGCCTTTTAAGACACCCATGGGAAGAAATGGGATGGTGCTATTCTTTACGTCCGGCACCACACGGCACGTGATTCTTATTAATATCTAAACATGAGAAAACAAAGAATAAATAAATTTAATGAGTTTTTTGGGGTTATCAACCGGGGTAGTGTCACTTGAAATATCAGTTTAAAAATAGGTATGTTTTTTGTGTGTAAACTTTACAGACAGTTATCAATAGTTATCAACAACTAAACACGATACAATAAAAACACAGATTTTCTCAACTAATTCTTTCAGTAACAACAATAGGGATTATGCATGTATTTTTATTTTTCACTAAATCAACAATAGACAGTAATATAAACCTGAGAAAAGTATTGAAAGTTAAATTGAACTACTGATTGATGCTCAAAAAAATTATGAAACTCCAACAATTTTCTACTACAGTTCAAACGTCTGTTTCTGTCGCGGTCATGATGTGACGTCATTGTTCACGAAACTGCTTTGTTTACATCTGTTTTTAGCCCCACATCTTATATGTATATTAAATTATTGTTTATGCTTTATTCAAGTAGACATCGCACTTACATATTTACCTTAGTGAGATTTCAAGCATTTAGCAAAGAATAGATTTTATTCGCGTTTTGTTTCGTCACTTCCGGTATTTTCGAAGAGGACGCGTTTTGAGTTTGCGTTCCGTTCCATCAAAAAAACGCAACATAAATTAATTAATTGTAAAATAGGTAATGCATTACAAAATGTAAAAAATATTGGAATTTGATTCTTGACTCCTACACAATGTATAATATATTAAAATAATGGATACGTTTTGAATTACGTGCATATTCTCTATTGCCAACGGTCGCTGACCCCAAAATCTTTCTCATTTTTATTTTTTCGTGTTTAAGTATCGATACCATCACGCGGAGTTCCGCTAGCTAACTTAATTTGACCCTGTGTAGTAGATTTTTTTTTATTAGCTCTAATTGTAATTCAGTAACACAAAAAAGGAAAATAGGTACACAACAGACTTCTTCCAATCTTACCTTTGCCGAATTTAACAAAAAATCGTCTTCACAAAATCCGTGGCAAGACCCTCACTATATTTTGACACCATGTAATATTACCTGAGCTCAGTATCATCACGGCGGCGTTTTGTTATCTGTAGTCTAAGCAGTGTCAGTAATCTTATAATTAATTAAATCCCCAGTCATTGTGCCTCATGAATAATAATAAGCTACGCTTTAGACAGGATAGGATGTGGTCTGATTGATAGCGAGGAGGACAGATTTATACCTACCTGGATCTGGTTCTGATTACCTATAGCTGTTGTCTGTTGAACGCAAAAAGATCATTAATTGATTTGAAGACATATGATTCTAGTGTCTGTCTTGTCGTCTTTGTCTAAACGTGGTAGTGACAAAAATTGTGTTTTTCTATATCAATTATGAATCTTAAGTGCCTAGTTCTTGGACGTTTCGTTTCATTCGGTGATTTATATTTGTTGAATCAAGAAAGAAGTAACAGCCGTGCCCCTTTTAAAAAAACTTTATATACACACGGCTACACATAAAGCTATACATTTCCAGTATAAGTGGATCTCACATTGTGTAGGATTTCCGTGCAATGAGAGGTCAGCGTCCGCGTTACACGTCCTTTTCTCAGCTACAAAAAGTTTTTAAGATTATTTCCTTGTCGCTTCCACTGTGACCACAGCCTCGGTGGAGCTTTCTGCCGTCAACCATCTTCATACACGACAAACGTCCAATGTTATGTAGGGAACAGCTAATCATAATTCATGTTAACATCTGCTATACTACAACGTAGTCACTTAAAAACCACCATGTTCTTACTAAAGTTGTTAGTCATCCTTAAAACAGGAATGCGAATAGTGAGCTGTGTTACAATTTTGGTGTAGATACTTACAATAAATTAATTCTATCCATCTACAAATCCTTAAATCCCAAAACCCTGATGATTTTAAAAACGAAGAAACATTAGAAACTAGATAATAATTTATTGTTAAACAAAGCTAATAGGGAATATGCACGTAATTCAAAACGTATCCATTATTTTAATATACATTGTGTAGGAGTCAAGAAACAAATTCCAATATTTTTTACCGTTTTTAATGCATTACTTATTTTACAATTAATTAATTTATGTTGTGTTTTTTTGGTGGAACCGAACGCAAACTCAAAACGCGTCCTCTTCGAAAATGCCGGAAGTGACGAAACAAAACATTTGAATAAAATCTTTTCTTTGCTAAATGCTTGAAATCTCACTAAGGTAAATGTGTAAGTGCGATTTCTACTGGAATAAAGCATAAACATTAATTTAATATATACGATTTGGGGCTAAAAAACAGATGTAAACAAAGCAGTTTCGTGAACAATGACGTCACATCATGACCGCGACAAAAATGGACGTTTGAACTGTAGTAGAAAACTGTTGCAGTTTCATAATTTTTATGAGCATCAATCAGTAGTTCAATTTAACTTTCAATACTTTTCTTAGGTTTATATTACTGTCTATTATTGATTTTCTGAAAAAAAAAATACATGCATATTCCCTATTGTCAAGGTAATTGGGATTTACATAAACTCTACATAGCTACGTACCTAAAGTTTAATTATCTAAATCTTATGACTTGACCGGTTTGGAAAGTTAAATGTAGCAACTTAATTGAATATTACAGTATTGCTAAATGTTTTTATTACTACTTAATTCTAAAAGTATGTCACTGGTAATGCCTTCATAACATCATCTTAATAGTTCCCATTTTGGGCAGCTAAGTGTGTTTTTGCTAACTAACAACACAAATACAGGCAGCCTACACTTTACACACTCCTACATCAGAATGTATTTGCGTAATGGTCAAAAGCTTTCTCGGAAAATGTAGGCTATCTGCGCCTACAACACACCTATAATTCGTCCAAGGAAAAGCTAAATGGTAACTCAAAAAGTGTTCCGATATTTGTCTGCTAATCATGGTGAGAGGCTGTCCAACTTGTGTGGCGAAAATAATCCATTCGGTCTAATACGCATGGATTTAGGCTAATATTATATGAGGTTAGTTAGATTCTAATATGTTGGCCTAGAAAAATACAGGTTTTGGCATCAGCATTTTGACTCAAAGACTAATAGGAGAATGACAAACCTCGGAACAAAGGCATACATGGCAGAGATTACGAACCTATTCCATATAGCCAAGTATAGTCCGAAAAACACATTACGTAGGTACACAAATCCTGAAATACCAGAAATATCAAATGGTGCAGCTTATCGCAAATGTATTCCGAATTCAAGAGTTTGCATCTAGGTACGTGCTTCGTATGTCTATGGGTTACAACTGAAATCGTTTGATCAAAACTGTTCATTGCTAACTTTGACTCAAGTTTTATTCGTGCGGTATTCGGAATACCTAATAGTTTTCTGTAAGGGGAACCGGGCAAGCCTTGATCTATAAAAATATCCCAGCTTTTACTTGCGATCAACGATTTTAAAATTATCCTTTAAAATCTTTATGGTCTTGTGGTTTTCTACTTTTATAAGTAAAGTCCCTTCCCTGACATGGGCGTCGTAGAACTAAACGTCAGGTATGCGTCAAGAGTAGGTACGGTCTGCACCAAAAGTCGATTAACACTGCAGCTGCTTCTACACACCTAAATTGACACAAACTACTTACATTGTATTTCATTAAGACTTTTAATTTTACTTCTGTTCCGATTTTAATTAAACATTTAGCTTAATAATAAAGATTTAAACAATTGATGGGATACACTTTTGTCGCTGATTGTACCTACGTATGGGATTACCCCAACCTTAAATACCTAATTTAACTTAACCTATACCGATCACAGCAACATAATACGAATGATCCTTATTCCACAAAACCATAAAGGGAGAAAATATCTTTAGTTGAACATCTCTAGGAAATGAATACCTAGCGTTTGTTCCTTCTGAGGAAAATCATGGCGACCTCTTAAAATTCACCCCGTATGCTCCCTTTAAATCATAGTTACGGAACTATCCTAGCGTCGCGAATATTAATCAATTTAACTGAACCCGGGACCTACTACACATTAGTTATTGTTAATTAACTCCGTAATTTTTTTTCCTAACCATTGTTAGCCCATCCGTGATAACGATAAGAGATCAGATTTTTTCTTTTTTCTAAAAAACTTGCAATTTATGAAAAGCTTTCGTCGCGTCGTCATCTAACAAAAAATTAAATTCTTTATCCATTTGATGGATCTTCAAAGGCACATTTACACAACTTTTTGAAGTGAAAACTTTTTTAGGCGCGTAAGTCGATAATTTTTCACTTCTGTCGGCAGTCCCCATGATTGCCTATGTTTTTTTTTAACAAACCCTTTAGGGATAATTAGTAAGGGCCCGGGAGAAGACTTTCTTAATTAATAAAAAACGTTTTGAAACAAAACAACCGGCTTCCAAAAAAAACACTGCAAAGTGAAAAATTACTTTAATTTCGTACTATGTAAAAAACAGTGACAGGAAGTTTTATAACATCATCAAGATACACAAAGTGGATTAAATACGTATTATCAAAGCTAGCTCAAAAACTACCCAAGCAAAATTAATAAAATTTATAGAATCACCGCGTAAGCTTCCTTTACCAAATGAAAAAAGAATTTTCAAAATCTGTCCACAATTTACGAAAATATCGATGAACATACATTAAAAAACAATACCTACATAGACACAAACATAAATATAACCTCCTTTTTTGAAGTCCGTTAAAAAGTAAATTTAAAAAATCAAAAATCCCGACTGCGTTAAAAAGTGTAGTGCCGCGATGCCGCATGCCGTGCCAAACAACTTGTTGTTGTAAATGAAAAAAGATAGAAACAAGATTTCTTTAACTTAATACTCGTAGGTACTATAAACAATCTCACGCTCTCGGTCTTTATTTGTTAAATTTAAGAATATGCCTCTGACTGCATGAGATTGTTTATAGTATTAAGTTAAACTTAACTTAAAAAAGATGGAAACAAGATTTAAATACTTGTTTACAGCGTGTTATGGAAAGGGTCCATACAAACAGGGTGAAGAGTGCATCTGTTTCAGAATCTCTGTACAAAATTTCAGCTCAAAAAGAATAACTTTGAAAATGTTTGATTTTTTTTTTTCTATAGTTTATTAAATTTAAATCATAACAAACGTGTCATTGTTCATTATCTGCGTCTGTGCGCCTAGTACACACACACACCAGCTACAGCTCTGCGACACGGCGCCCGCGCCGCACCGACACGCAGCGGCGCGGATCAGCTGACTTGGTCTAGTGATGTGTAGAATTCAATTGGAAACATTTGCTTTTTATTAGTTAAATGTTTCTTAACTTTATAAATATGTAGCTTATTATTAAAAAAATGTTGCCATGTAGTTTGTTATCACCAAAAGAATCCGTGCCTTTGATATGTATACATACCCTTTCCGTAACACGTTGTATACATCTTGTTCCATCTTTTTTATAGTTCACTTTTGACGAAGTCGGGTTTTATTTATTTTTTATTTTACACTTTTTAATTAGAATTATAAGACGGTAAATTAGGTTATTTATTTGTTTCGGCTGCTCGGTTGACAACGTTTTTGTAAACAATATCAGCTACGCGGACGACATGGTGGTGCTAGGTACAACAATAAGTGCAATAAGGAGACTGTTGGCCGTTTGTGAAAACTATGCAAGTCAACACGGTCTTATAAACAATTGTAAGAAAAGTGAGTTTTTGGTGTTCAAGGCCTTCGGTAACGGTCCATCCAGTGTGCCTCCAATTCGACTGAATGGAGAAAGAATCCTGAATTGCTCAGTCGAGTGTATCATTTTAAATATCTAGGACACTACCTTACTGATAGCCTTGACGATCAAATGGATACTGAAAGGGAGAGCAGGACGCTGGCGCGCGGTCAGAAATAATATGCTAGCACGCAGTAGTTACGAGGGAACATAGGGACGGACATACATACATACACCCACACAGGTCGAACACATAACCCTCCTTTTTTGGCTTCGCCGCAGTCGGTTAAAAAGGGGTTTCATTTAGACAGTCTAAATTCCCTAGTCTAAATATGATTCTTCTTTGTATTTTAATTAAAATCAACAAACTATTTGTAAATTCTTTTGTACAATCAACAAGAGACAGCGAAAAATCCAGACTGAAATCCAGCTGTAACTAGGTATACTATCGCTTTGTATCTAGAATCTAGACGGTACCCGCTGTGAGCCGTCAAATATAATTTTATTTTCTTTGTGTAGTCCGAGAGCAGACATTCGCTTATTGTTATTATCCACCTAAGTATTACAGTCTTTGTTTTGAAAAGCCTTTTCAGTCCGAAATGTAGGAGATAACGAATTTTGATGTTACCTACTTGATTTGTTTTTGTAAAAATAAAGGGGGTGTGGAATGAAATGTGGCTGCAACGATGATTAAATTCGGTTTGCGATTTTGTGCTGCTTTGAGATCAAAAGAAAAATAATCGTATTGCTTTACGATAGAATGAGTTCTATCAGCCAGAGTTTCAGAATCCATTTCTTTCTTTAGTAAGTATCTAGTTATACCTACTGCCATGCTTTTTGTGACTTAGTAACTAATCCTCATTTACGTCCTCGGCATTCTTCTGCGTATGAAACAAATTCTATGAATATTCATAGATATTATCAGTATTTTCTTCTTTGTACCTAGTTGTCTTCCAGAATTTGGACACTTCTTATTACATCGAACTTCGCAACTGGTCCTCAGTAAATAGTGACCATCCAATTAGTGGTCGCCACAAGTTGGCGACCGCAGCGGCAGATCACATGGAATTCATTAAAGGAATCGCCTCCCACCAGTAATTTTGAGCAGAGACACAGAAAACTAAATCTACTTACCTATGTTCTGCGAGGGCTTTTGTATTTTTTCATGCAGAGTATTACCAACATGATAGCAGCATGATTTGGGATGTGGAATGTCGAAGAAAACATCTCAGATGTCAACGTTGTATATAACAACACTTAGGGTATACGCAATACGTATACGTAGGTATTAATTATTATGAAGTGCATACGAAACCAGTATGGGTATACTTTTAGTACCTACCTACGCAAACGTATATTTATGGACCTAGGTATTTATCTAATGCTGCTTTGTAATTATTTTTTTCTCTTACCATTCCGCTACCACATTTATCGCCCACTGTGCGTCCCGATCACCGTACAGAGCCAGAACCCAGTCACACGATTATTCGGGAATTTGCGCGAATTGCATAATTGGCACTCTGCATGTTTTAGCCAAGTTACAAGCTTTTTGGAGCTGAACTTAGTTGGAACGTTTCAGTTAAATGGACGTGACTAGTCATTGCTATAATGTATGCTGCTGGGAAATACTGGAGCTGAACTAGAGGGAATTTGAATTTATTTAGGTATATATACGTCGTTGCTGACCAAGGACGTCGCTATAATAACACTCTCATTAAGTGCTTAAGTGTCGATTAAAACAGTTTCAGTATTTAATGAGACAAATTAAAAGCGAATTTTCTCGATGATGCAAGGCACTGCACCCGCTCGGGAATGATAGCGACTGGGATTAGGAATGGCGGCAGCTGACAAAGCTGTCAATTTTCTTTATTTGATCCATATGAACCATAAGGTGGATACCGAAATCGTAGCGAGCTTATGCATCAGGAAACTTGAAATTGTTAAGATTTTGACTTTTTTGCTAATCTTTATTTATTTAAAAGTTTTTAATTTTCTATTATTGTAAAAGTAAACTTCTGATCAACCAATTTTGACGGCACGGTTGGCGCAGTGGTTCAGCGATTGACTGCCGCGCTGCGTGTCGTGGGTTCGATTCCCGCACGGAACAAATACTTGTATGACTTACAAGTAGTTGTTCCGGGTCTGGCTGTTTGTGTATGTGAGTTTAAATGTTTGTAAAAGCACCCACGATACAGGAGAAATTCCTAGTGTTGGGCAACGTTTTAAAAAAAAAGAAAACTAATAGAAATTTAACTGTTTCACAGATATTATGGTGTGTCAATTTTCTTTGATGATCGTGCCGGTTCATCTTTTACGCTAAAACGAATGAACGGATTTGAATGAAATTTGGCACAAGCGTGATATCTCATGATGAAATGATAAGATCTCTCATATATCGATACCCATCGCGTCTACGGAGTTTACCTAGCCAAATTTAAAATAACGCTGTACTTTGAAAATGTATGATGGTTTAATATATGTGTACAGACGGCTACACATCAAGCTATACATTTCCAGTATAACCTAATCTCGCATTATATAGGATTTCGGTACAGTGAGAGGTCTGCGTATACTAGAAATGTATAGCTTGATGTGTAGCCGTGTTTACCTAGCAGGACGTTTGCCACTCTTATCATAAACAAGAAAACATTAATACCGGATAAAAATTAAATCCTCTTGGCTTTAACCCAACACCGCTGGCATTAAAGTGAAATCATCACCCCATTATTCAAATGTGGGTAGGTACCTTTCACACTACGTTCCGACTCTGATTTGAAGAAGCTAAAATGACAAATTCGTGTTTATCCATCCCACTAAATCCAACATCACGAAGGAAATACGTCATTCCCCAGAAACATTATCTTCTGGAACCACAATCTCCAATAATTGCTGCAAATAATCACTTTTACCGTTCCAGTCCGGTAGAACATGAAACTTCCATAAATTCGCGATTTAACCAAACGACCCCTCATTTACTTTGATGTCGACGAACATAACTGAATCCAGGTAAAGTTCAGGTCTTAATTTCAGGACATTCGTCATGTATATTATTTTGGTCTGTGACCTAGCTTCTCGGTGAAACGATTTCGCAGTAATGTTTCATTTCACGAAAGCAATTTATTTAAAGACTTGAAATTGCTGCGGTAAAGGAATTCTTAGAATGTTTCATGAAATTGATAATGGGACCTTAATACCCCCTACTAGGAATCTTTCTATAATAATAAATTATTTATTTGCGTAGAACATGGTATAAAATGGTGTTAAATACAAAGAACGTGGTCGAGGAAATTGTTGATGGAATTATTAAGCGTCTGCATAATGTCACCATGATAGATACCGACGAAATATTTTACAAAGTTTTATCAAATCAACCTTACGGCCTATCGAAGTCTAGGGAAAAAGTCGTCATAATTGAAAACTTAATTGACTAGTTTAGTACTCAGTCATAAATATCTCTTAGTGATGATGTACTCTAATGTACTCTAGTGATGTCGTAGTTTTCTTTTTCTGGCTTGACTTCATTACTTGTAATAAAAATCTTGGTCAAGTTACATAAAATGCTTTGCTTTAAGTATTGCATTAATATACTTAGGAAATACATATTTATCTGCATCAGAATATAGGTAAATGTGAAAATAAAAATAATTGTTTGTGCTAAGAATACAGCGGTCATATTTTTTTTTAATATTATACATAAATGAAATCGCAGTACAATTCGAGTATGGCAACATAGCCAACAAAAAAAACATGACATTTCATTTGTCAACAAAGTGACAATTGCTGACAATATTCACTATTTTGTATTTTCCATTGATTTTTCGTGATTTTCTACTCACAGAGTACATTTGTATATAGGGTATTTCTACTTTAGCGACTGCTTCTGTTGATGGGCTCTGAGATTTACGGTACCCTGTGTGACTAGTGCTTGCCTTTTTTTTTTTTTGGATGGGAAATTATCAAATAACTTCTCCCGCTCTGGGCGCCGCGGGAGGGCGTGTCAGACTTTTACTGACTAAAACCCACCCGTGTTCCTTCCGTTGCCTGTGTGCCAGGGCCACGATATCCCTTTCGGACAAACTCGCAACCCTGGCAGGCATTGGTCCTACCGGACCCCGTCAGTTGGTGCTGACATCTCTTTAAGGCGCGCGTGGAACACAACGCGCCGTCAACCCGGGCCTGGTCCTTATCGGACGGCGAGCTACCCATCGCTCACCGTCCGCAGGCCCGCGCCTACGGTGACTAGTGCTTGCCTGGATTTCAGAGACTAGTGCTTGCCTGGATTCTGATTATTTGCCTATACCTACGACGACACTTTTGATGTTTTCCGTCACCGTTTCGAGAGCAGTGGTGATTAAATAATTCATATCGACAACAACTTGGGCTCACTTGTTAGAATTTTAATATTTGGAAGTGATGTTTCCCCCTTTTTTTATTTTTTGTTTTGACATTACATTCGTAACTATCGTTTATTTTTATGTACTTAGTCAAGTTTTAGTTGTTGAATACTTCAATAGGTAACAACGATTTTCCTTTTGCTAGTAAAATTTTATTAATCATTGAAATACATTGCAAGCTATAGTTTTGTATAATTTAAAAGCATTTTTTCATTTTTGTAAATGTGAGTACCATGGAGCCGTTTATTATGTTATGATGTATGTTGACTTAAAAAAAGCCTGGCAGTTGAGAGTATGTCATGCTCACTTAAATGTCTCGCTGATGGTGGCGCGTGTATTGGATCATTCGGTTCCCTACAAAGTGGTTGAGCTGGATGGTGCTGATCCACGCGTCATGTTCGTGAACGGGCGCTGTCAGTTGAGGCTGGTCATCTCTTAACTGCCAGGGCTTATTTTATTTTGTAATCTTTTAATCTTATATTTTGAATTGTTTTTCTTTTTTAATATATTTATTTTTGTTTTTTACATTGTTCTCACATATAGAAGCGACAAGAATAATGTACCCAGGATTTTGTAATATCTTGATTTAAAAGAGTGTCCTTGGAGTTTCTTGCCTGTTCTTCTCCATAGAGATCTACGTTTTGGAATGGGCAAATAGCTTCCACTTTCTGACTAACTGACCGACTCTTTGACAATTCAAAAGTGCCTGTAAATGGTTTATTTGAAATAAATGCTTTGAGTTTGAGTTTGATACAAAGTGAAGCGCCTGTCTGGGTTCGAACCTACGACGTATAACTCGTAAGTCGCAGCCTTTTACCACTGGGCCACCACTGCTTCTCCTACCATTTAATTAATCATATTTAACTGATCTAAAGATAGTTGGGTAAGATTATTAAATAAATATTCTTCTGAACATTAATTTACTTATCGCCGCGTAGCATGTGAGCTATGTGGCAGACGTACACAATCTACGCATGTCACGGTCAGCTAGACTTATAATTCTTAATACGTAGTTCGTAGTTTATTTTGCTGTAAAAACGTATTTCTATCAATGATATTTTAAGTCTAATCTAAGTATATTTCTTTTTCGGTTAGGGTCTGTTGTTGACAAGATATAACCTCTAAATTCTAGAACTTTAAACTGGAATATCTTTCATTCCTGACTTCCTATAAAAGTATAACTGAATACAAAATTGTTCAGGAATTCGAACTCTGTACTTTTACATATTTTTCATCGGCAGACGCAAAAAATATGTCAACAAAAATTTGTTCGGGCGGTTGCCATTGTTCTTTTTAATGGCACAAACATGTTTAGCTGGGATAAAAACATAGCATGCAAAATTATAAAGTTAGGCGAAGAAGGCATCGACCATCACCATTTTTCTCATCTATGATGCTTCCAGTTTGCATCAAATGAAGCAGTAGTTACCGAGCAGCAGCAGTTTTCTTGCTTATTTATTTAGGGTACACAGATCGCTTTCAGACATTTTGATAACCTAGTTGTACGCACTGCCTATTAATTTCTATACAAAATGACAGTAACGGATCTATTGGGTCCAATGTTTATCCGTTTAACAAACATTAAGATTTAAACTTTTTCTAACTAATGCGTGGGCTGTTCAAGTAACAACAGCTAGTACCTAATTGGAAACGAAATTAATAGATACTTATGTAATTGAATCTTAGTTCCGATAACCTACAATTTTGATTAGACATTCGCATTTAATTGACGGTAATCTGACAATCTCAGAAGAGCTTCAATACCAGTCTCTACCCACATTAATTAGGTAGCTCTTCCAACCAAGAAAAAGGAAGTGTGTCGGTGGAACGAATCGAAAACATGACGTCACGTAAAAAGTGACTTTATCATCGAACGCATCGGAATGGGGCCGACATCCCATATCTATCCTTTCATAATTAAACCATCCTATTTAGGCACACAATATAATATCAGCAGAAACAAACGATATGATAAAAAGACGAATGGAATTACAACGTAAACAACCGAAAAATAGAGAAGAGAGACAAAAACTCACGAACCTATACAAAACTACCAACAAGAAACTAAAAAACCGGCCAAGTGCGAGTCGGACTCGCGCACGAAGGGCTCCGTACCATTATCTATAAAAACGGCAAAAAAATCACGTTTGTTGTATGGGAGCCCCCCTTAAACATTTGTTTTATTTTAATTTAATTATTTATTTTTAAAGTGAATATATAACTAAATATTCTGTGAATATTTAAAGCGTCTATCTGTTGCCGTTTTTGATATCAAGCAAAACCGAGCAAAAAAATCACGTTTGTTGTATGGGAGCCCCCTTAAATATTTATGTTATTCTGGTTTTTAGTATTTGTTGCTATAGCGGTAATAGAAATACGTCATCTGTGAAAATTTCAACTGTCTAACTATCACGGTTCATGAGATACAGCCTGGTGACAGACGGACAGACAGACGGACGGCGGAGCCTTAGTAATAGGGTTCCCGTTTTACCCTTTGGGTACGGAACCCTAAAAACGACTACGAAAATTATAGGATGAAGATAATTGAATCGAACTTATTAAAGTTTGGAAGTCAAAGAAGCCCGCGATAAAAAGTGGATTCCAAAGATAAAATCAACTGACCCTCAAAAATGCATGCAAACAAAGATAGATATTGTCAATGCCTATACTAGCTGAAAATTCACAGAATTTAGAGTACCTATGTAGAGAGCATTCAATAATTCCAGAAACAAAGAGGAAGTTGATAGGAGAATAAACATGACATGGAGTGAGTTCTGGAGCTTAAAAGATATAATGAAGTCAAAACTGCCCATGAAACTGAAAAAGAAAGTCATGGATGGGTGTCTGCTCCCTTGCATGTCATACGGATCGCAAACTTGGATACACAACAACTAAGGGACAGAATACAGAAGACCCAGCGGGTTATGGAACGGAGCATCCTGAATATTAGGCTGAAGGACAAAGAAAAATCAGAAAATATACGCAAAAAAATTAAGTGATAGATGCTCTCCAGCACATGAAACGACTGAAGTGGAAGTGGGCAGGTCACGTGGCACGATCGACACATTTAAGGTGGACAGAATTGGTCACTAATTGGTTAGGTCCAAGAGGCAAGAGAGCCAGAGGTCGCCCTAGAGAACAATGGATAGATGTGATAAACTGGCAAAAGATTTTCGATTACTGTATTTGCCTCGTCTCTGGAGTCAACATTTCAGAATGAATTAAAAACAAATGTATTTAATGATTTTATTTTACCACTTTGCTGGCGTGATTAATATGTACATAGGCCTTTGCCAAATTAGAGCTGTCTAGTACTAAGAATCTCTGAGCTAAGCTGCGGACAGACAGACAAACGGACATGACAAAACTATAGGTAAGTGTTCCTTGTTGACTGCGGAGCCCTAAAAACGAATACATTTTATTGAATGAGAAGTAAACACGTTACAAATAGGTGCTTAAAACTCACAGCATCCCTTAGTAGATACACGAGTAGGCAAGTCGTTGTACATTTAGCGAGGGATCCCTTCAAATATTAACAACCCGTCTTGGGAGCGCTGTAACGAAATTAAGTTCTATTTTTCCCCTTTTGAGATTTACTGGGTCGATCATAGGGCCTCTGTTCAGTCTTTACGTTGAAGTGAAAAACTGTATTGAGCCATTTAGGTAGGTACCTACTTATTTTCAGTTGAATATAAGTGATAAAGTTTTAGATTTTCTGATAATATTAGGCTGTAATAAATTACTGTTGGTAATTTTTCTTTTTGACCCAGAAGAAGGGGTACGAAATGTTTTAGAATCAGCTGGCTTAGCCTATGGCGCAGGATCTTAGGGGGGCGCCTAGTGCCGGCCGCAGTTGAATATTTTTGAAATAATTATCAACATAGTTGAGCTTTTTTATTCTTGTAATATAATGATACTTATTAAATTTCTCTCGAGTCTACCACGCGGGTCCTCGGGGGCTTACCGCAAGCGAAGTAAGCGGGTTCTTGCTTCCCAGTAAAATTTATAATTGCACCATTAGCACCCAAATTCCCGATCACTGGTAGGTACTTATTCCGTTTTGATCGCGCAACCTACTAGAGGGCGCCAGGGTATCTATTGATTGCACCCGGGCGCTACATGGGCCAGAGCCGGCGCTGTTTAGGATAATATCTATTTCGATGAGGTAGCTCTCTCTCACAGAGAAGAGCTCTAGTGCCCCAGCAGTGGGAACGTTATAGGCTGATTGCGCTGAAAAGCAAGACGACCCATGATCGGATGAAGCCTTTGATGAAATATCTGCTCTACATTTTACGTAAAAACAAGCAGATGGCTTCCCATGCATTTTTGAACGCAAAGCCGCAAGTAAGCGCAGCACATTGTGGGACAATGCTTGTCCTACAATGTTCAGCGCTTACCATTCACGCTGTCAGTTTTGCGCGGCCACAGCATCAGCATAAAGATCGCATCTCATATACAATGTATAAGGCATTACTTACCGTAGTCGAATGCTGCGACGGAGGCACGTTCGGAAAGTAACACGTGCTCAACCAGATGCATGCACAGCCATTTTATTTTTACCTACCCTCAATATTTCGTAAGAATTTCGTGCAAGGAGATAACGATGCGAAATTATATGATTACGCTGTGATATTAGCTTGGCTACTTTTGGTTTTTGTTTACGAGCATAAATACGATTTCTAGTGTTCATATTTTGGTTCCGTGGGGATGTGCATTTTCAGACGTAGCTAAATTTGTGAGGAATATTTAGATTAAACAAATAAACAGATTTATTTACAACAAACATGACTTGACCGAATTGAAAACTTAAAAATGTTAGTGAATGAAAGCTAACCAGGTCAAAGTACAGAGTCTAGGTTTGTGTACAGATAAATGGATGACCTTTTGTTGACATTGACCGTGACCTATGTCTAATTATTTTTGGATTTATATTGCATACGGTTAACATTATCACTGTTGTAAACTTATTCGGCAACGTTGCGTCCGAAAATCGATAACTCGGAGATCCCCTTTTGAGTTTTTCACAAATATTTAAAAACTAGACTTCCTAGTCCTAGGTGTACAAAATGTTTCAGCTCCCTCTTGTGTTACACCACTTGGGATATTTGTATATCACCCATATTGCTTTGTTTTGGACTAAGTATTTGTAGTTTAGTGTAATTTCTTTCGCATAAATGCTACCCCAGACCGGTGCCGCGTAGGTAATGAAGGGTCCTACAAGGATTGTGTAGATTTTTAATTTGGTAACTGAGCTGACTTTAGATCGCCGTTTTAAGATTGGATGTAGGCAGTTCAGAGCTTGACCTTTAACGCGGAAGTTCTCAGCATTTTTGGTCCTGTTCATGTTATTGTCCAGCAATATTCAGAGGTACTTGGTCGATACACGCCATGGCAAAGTATAATCACCTACTTTTATGCTTTTTATGGAATGATTGCTTTCTTGTGAACATTATGACTTCAGTTTTTGTGGAGTTTAATTTTAAATTCCATTGGGTAAAATATGAAACTAGATGCTGTAATGATAATTGAAGCCGTTCCAACTATCAAATCGGTGTGTTTACTTGAAGTAAATGATGCTGTTATCAGGTCATCAGCAAAACAAACAAGACGAGTGTGAGCCTGCTTGAGCATGTCATTTCACTGCAGATAGAACAGAGAAGTTATTTCTAAATAACTTCTCTGTTCTGTCTGCAGTGAATCAAGAGCAGTCAAAGCTCATTCATCCACAACCACGCCTACATAATATACCTACTCCCACAAACACAGATGCGTGTAACCGCACTTACACTCATCACAAACACAACACACACACACGAACACACTCACACAATATATATTAATTAATAATTAACCTCTAGTTGTCATTCAGTAATAAATTGTACCAACTTACTCGCCGCGGGAGGAAGACCTGGAGTCCTAAAATACAGGACTGCCCTAGTTTAGGCTCCAGTCCACTCCATTTATTTTAATAATGTTTAGATTAGTGTGGAAAAAAATAAACATTATTACATTTAAAAACAGTACGAATAAATGCGGCCTGAGCAAGCAGCCCTGTGGAAACCCCGCAGGAATAGATCTTGATTGCCAATATGAACACAGAACGACCTATCCGTCAAAAACGCCTGAATGATTTTTACAAGTCTAACGCGGCGCGAGCGCGAAGCGGCGGCGGCGCGGCGTGGCGCGAAAAAAACAAACAGTCGAAACCTATTGGCGTGGCCTACGTGACCATACGCAAGTGGGGTGCGGTGCGGTGCAGCGCGAAATGAAGCGAACGCGATCAGTTGGCTTGATATTTTCGTGCGAACTGGATGCGGTGCCGACGTTTTTGTTTGTTGGCGGCGTCAGTACTGGACGGTTCACGTGCATGTAGGACATAGCCGCCGCGTCGCACCGCATCGCATTGAATTCGCTTGTCACCGCATAGAATCGCTTCATAATCGCGTTCGCTTTGAAGTCCTAAGTACTGACGCCGCCAACAAACAAAAACGTCGGCACCGCATCCATTTCGCGCGAAGATATCAAGCCAACTGATCGCGTTCGCTTCATTTCGCGCCGCACCGCACCGCACCCCACTTGCGTATGGTCACGTAGGCCACGCCAATAGGTTTCGACTGTTTGTTTTTTTCGCGCCGCGCCGCGCCGCTTCGCGCTCGCCGCTTCGCGCTCGCGTCTACATCGCTCACGCAGGACGTCGCGTAAGTACATCGCATAGATAGCTTAATGTAAAAGGCCTGCATGCCAGACGGTATCAAAAGCCTTTTCTACGTCAAGCAACATCATGCCCGTAGATTCACCCATGTTTAAGTGATGCGTGACATGCTCTGCGACCCTAGAGAGTTGCTAGGCTGTATAATGAGCCTTTCTGAATCGGAACTGCTCAGGTCATAGCCGGTGGTTTGTAGGTTTTCCTAAGAGCGATGAAATTACTCCTTCGAGTAGTTTTCCCAAGTACGGTAGGAGACATAGGCCGATAGCTAGTTGGTGTACTTTCATCTTTTCCTGGTTTCTTGAAAGTTATAATTTAGGGTGTTACCCGTGGTCCCGGTGGGTCGACCCATTACCGGGTCCATGGGTATTGTTTTTACCCGTGGTCCCTTCGAGAAATACAATACTGGCAAATTAAAATGGTAGACCGTTAGTTCTTCAAGTAATTAAAAAATTAAAACCATCTGTTGTTATTGAATTATTTGGGTTTGGTTAGGTTAGAACAGTAACCATTAACGCGCGAAGGCGAGCGAGCGTAGCGAGCGTGCCGCGGTAGCGGCCGCCGAGCGGCACATTCCCTCTATTTTTGGTGAATAATTTTGAATGTTTCAAGTTAGTTACTTGAAGAACTAACGGTCTACCATTTTAATTTGGCAGCATTGTATTTCTCGAAGGGACCACGGGTAAAAAAAATACCCATGGACCCGGTAATGGGTCGACCCACCGGGACCACGGGTAACGAGTGTATAATTTTGGCTCTTTTCCAAGCAGAGAGAACAAGCCAATTCCTAGTCAACCATTAAATGCATTTATGTGTATACCATCGACGCCCGGAGACTTACGATATTTGAGATTTCTAATTAATTTCGACACTTCTCCGGGACGCACGAGATTACATGGAATAAAATCATCAGCGTTATCGAGTTTATTGACTCTTTGAAGGCAGTCTCTGTAAAGTTATCACTAGTCCAGTTTCTAGTCAAATCCATGTTGTCATAAAAAGTATCAGCAAGCACTTCGCACTGTTCAACAGGTGAATGTCATAATTAAAAACCAAAAATGATCAAATAATATTTATTTTCTCCTTCCATATCAACAAATTCATTAAAAAACGTCGCCCTGGAAGTGACAGTTCGACACACAGGTTCAACGAGCGCCTTGTTACAAAGAACTTTTGCACCGACAAGTGATACATAGTCATAAATAATAAAAACAGAATACAATGACATTTTATACACAGCACATGTAGAAACCCTCAATTACTTGAAGACATGGACATAATACATAATATTAAACTTTAAATAGTTTAACGGGAATATAATAATAGCTAGGGCATGGATAGCCTTGCAACATTATAAAAGTGTGGAAATATTTTACATTGGTGTTTCATTATCGTGGGCTAGTTAAACCTTCGTGAGATTTTCTTTACTACACATAACAATAAATTATTGGGCCAAGAAATCTAGACAGCCAAAGCGAATGAGCTCACTCTCCTTTGCTACGCCATACACAAACGATAGTCTGGGATCGCTACAGAATAATTTTCGGTATGATTATTTGTTGTATTAGGTTATGAAGGCGCTATTATAAATGAGAAACTTTGAAGTAGGAAGAAAATGATGAGGATGGCTTATTTTGGCCGCCCTCGGACTGTCACTGACTAATGGCAAAATGACAAAAACATATATTTTTTCTGTCAATATCTCTCCGCATTTTCGAGTTACTGACGGATGCTTCCCAAAAATACTACACTTGGCAAAAAAAAAACCCAATTAGGAGATGGGGAGAGACGGAGGTTATATAACATGCATGATATAATTCAAAAAGGTATCGCAAGCAATTCGGGGAACACTAGAAGTAGTTAGGTCCAGTTCGCATGTTTCCTTTGAGATCTATTCTAGCCCAAAAAATCGAGCCAAAACTAGATGGCTGAAAACCTGTATGTATCATCGATCCAAATATTTGATTCCCTATTTCACGTCAATTTCACATAAAAATCGTGTAAAAATTGAATATTATACAACACGAACGACTTTTACTATAGCAAAAAAAAATCTGCTGTTCCATACATTTTGACGAGTTATTCGAACATAAATGTAGGGAACAGTACCATAACATCAGATCAGTAAATAAAATAAATACACATGAATGTGTTGTATACATTAAAAATTAAACATAATAAATAGATATATTTGACATTTTATTAAAGACGTGTACACGTAAAAGCATTGAACTATTTTGAGCACACAACAAGAGCACCCTGTCATTACAATTTGTATTAAAACTATAAAATGGCTTATTTTGCACAACGTCCGACTATTGTAAGCATTCAGTTAGATTAAGGAATCTTCTATTTATTTGATAATAATTCTAAGTTCGTAAAAAAATACAAAATTAATAATAATAGCATTTGAATATTATTAAATGGAATACGCATCATTTAAATGCATAAAACATTCAATCAAAACAGATGATTGGCGAAATAAGTAACTAAAGTGTAAACTTAATTTTACTTAAATATAATTGAATTAACTTTGACATAATATTTAAAACTTATTCAACAAATCCGTAATACCATTTTAAGTAGATGAACAGAAGACTCCTTATTCTTTTACCACCTTTGTCCACTACTAGCATGCAAGCTTGCCCAGTGTTGGGCACCGTGCCCACGGTCCAAGCTTAGATCACTAAAACAATAATCTCCTAATATTATATTTAATTTCTTTCTAATACTCCGGCAATACGCACTCAATCTAGAAACCATATTTTAAAATCATTGGAATAATTGAATTCCATCAATGAAAGAATATGTGTATAAGCATAGATTGGAGTATAATTAATTATTGTGTTCGACTATGCGATCGAAAGAAGAATAGAAATGATTTTTTTTCGGTACTTTTTTAAGTTTCTCGATGAGGAATAGAAGATCCTCCTATTCCTTCAGCGATCACACATCGATATTTTTAAAAAGGTAATTATAACATATTTTATAATTTAATTGTTTACAGATCTTCACTGATTTCGTGGCGAAGACAGAAAAAGAAGTGAGGTCACAATATTTCGAAGGAGGAAGAATTTAACTTTAAAGAATTCAATCATTTGGACTTGCGTAGTTTCTCAACGATACAACATCGTCAACAATTTGTCTAAAATCTATCAAAATGGGCTATCATTTATAAATTGTATTATTATTTCCTATTAAAATTATCTGCATTATAAAACAACAGTATGTCTGAGTGTAATACGTACAAAACCTTCGCGAAGCGGTCTACAGTTGTAAAACTTCAAGCAAGACCGGTTTGTATATAAATATTTAATTAGTCTCAATGTGTACTGGAAGAAAATAATTTATTCATATTGATTGTTAAATAGTCCAGAATTGGCCACTGTTGGATGAAAGATTCCTCCCGTTCTGCAGACAACCACGCAGGCAATACCCCCGACAAAAGTTGGAAGAATAAGCATTTACGATAAAGAAGTCATTCAACAGTAGGCATTTACTGACGATAATGAATTGACGCAGATTTTGTTGCTGAACTAAAGTTTAAATATAACATTGCTATCTTTTACTGACAGGAGAAACAAGAATGAGATATTACGTGGTCGAGGTCGGCTGAAATTTAAAGTTTTCGTTCACCTAATCCCATAATTTCTTTTGTATAGCATTTGAGATAGAGGACACTGGTTCATTCGGTGTTCAACATGATCTGCCTCAATTCAACATTCTGACAGTACACACTAAACCCTCCTTAATCTTCACTACCTCAAGTACTAAAACGGTCTGTAGCTAGCTGGGTATTTAATAGGCATGCTCGCCTGCGCCGCTCTGACGTAGAAGTCCCAGCCCAGCTGCTGGTACGCCTCTATGAGTCGCTCCTCCACCTCCTTGGAGGGGCGCTCTTCTTGGATCTTCATGAGGAGCTTGATGCTGCGGCCCCATTGCTTGAATGTGAAGGTGTGCCACACTCCGTAGTGGATTGCCTATGGGAGGAAGGATTTATAAAACAAGTGTATTTTTAGAAAAATGTGTTACTTATGTTTTTATTTTGTTCTAGTTACGAGGTATTTGGTTATAGTTAATTTCGTGGAGAAAAAATTAATAAGTTGGTAGTGGCGCTTACTACACAGGGTACGTGCCAAATAAATAATTATACAATTATATCACACGTCCCAACTTTCCTTCCGGGCAGAAAGCTTCGCGCATCATATTTTCTGAACCAATTTTCACCAGCTTCTTCGGGGCGTAACGTGATCTCGTAACTTGTCTAATGCTGGTATTACTACAACAGCGGCTAAATAACCAATCTAATAATCGAATTATTAGATTGGTTATTTAGCCGCAACGCGACGCATCGCTTAAATAAGCGAAGGTCGACTCGCAAGCCACTCTTGTCTTTTATTCCTTTTACATTCAGCTTTGACTTTCAACCCTTATGTTTATAGTTAAGCGGGCCATGCGATCAATGTTATTGCACAATATCACGAATTGTGCAATGTTTTAGGGTTAATATTGAAAATTGCGCAAAAGTTTGAGCGAGCTTAATTTTTATTGCACCATAATTATCTGACATGCATCGTGTAGGATCAGTTATGCGCAGGTCTTGCTCACGCGAAAACATTGAAGTTATTGCTTAAAAATAATGGATCGTTTGAGGGGAAGGGCTGATTCAATCATATTGCACAAACTTATTGTAGGTGTAGGAGCCACCATATGCCTAGGTTACACGAGGTAAGTTTTTTATGCTAGAATAGAAAGCAAGTAAAATAACCTGGTTAAGTACTCTGGCTTGGCACCATGCTAGAGCTTTTTTTTTTTTATATCTTTATTTAGAAAAAAAGGCTTTAATCGCGAAGCGATTATGCCAGCCTCGTAGATTTACAAAACATATAAAAAATCCATGATAACTAAGATCTTAACTTAATTAATTTAACAATCAAGTAATATAACTTAATGGCTAATTTGGATGTAGGTTTGGACAATATCAAATTACACATGCCAACATCCCTTAAACTAAGTCCCCCTTCTGATTCCAAAACTCTCCGTTCTGCCCCAACCCGAGCACACTCCACCAAAGCGTGGTAGGTGTCCTCCCTCATATTACAAATCAGACAGTTTGGGGTATCAACCACCTTCATAAGATGCCCGAACGCATTCAATGGAATGTGCCCGGATCGCAGACGCATGCTTGTTACTAATAGTCGTCTGTTCATCTGTACTTCAGAGAACCAAGGAATCTTTGGTGGTTCAGACTGAATTGTCTTGTACCATATACCCTTCTCTTCAGATCTTTTATCAAAGTATACTTTCCACATGTTATTGCAATTTATTTTAACATCTCTTAATACATCTGTGAAGAAGGGTAGATGGCTGACAGATATTCCTTCATATGTTCCTGTTTTTGCCAACTTATCTACTAGTTCGTTTCCCAACAGACTAACATGTGATGGAATCCATTGAAATTTAACTGTTTTGCCACTTTCTCTCAATCTTAAATATAAGTCTAGAATGGAATAAGCTACGGGCAGACCTCGTATGCCCGAGGTGCACCGAGCTATATGCTGCAAAGCGCTTTTTGAATCACAAAGTATCACTAACTCAGTACAATTGCATGACATCAAGTACGACAGACATCCCGAAATAGCATACAATTCCGCCGCCATTATAGATACTTTGCAGTTCAATTTGAAACTAGCTCCCGTGTTAGATTGAGGATCATAAAAGGCTGCTCCTGTTCCATTATTGTCCTTGGACCCATCACTGTAAATCTGATAGAATCCGTCATAATTTTGTGCAATAGTTTCTACAGATTTCTCTAAAAGTGCTACAGAAGTATGAGATTTTTTAGGTCCTGTCACATCATTCATATTTAAGTTAATGTGTGACTTAATATTAATATTTGCCATCCATGTCGACAGTGAGAACATCTCTAGAATTTTAGAACGTTGTAAAGTTTGATTGGACATCTCACTGTATAAGATAGTTAGCAACGGTTTTTTCTTATTGCGCCAATATAATTCCTGCTCGCATAACGATGTTAATTTTGATATCACTGAAATGGTGTCACAGTCAATAATAGACTTAACTTTTAATAAAAATTTTGCAGCTAAATATTCCCGGCGAACAAACAATGGTGGCAAACATAACTCCGATTCCATCGCGTGGATTGGCCAACTTTTTAAAAAACCGCCAACTACTCTCATGGCTTGGTTTTGAATTTTGTCCAATCTCGAAATATTTGTCTTAGCGCTATTATCGAACAAAAAACTTGCATAATCTAACCGACTGCGAATTATTGCAATATATAGTCGTCTTAAATGCAATGGATGGACTCCCCATGACGAACCTGCTAGCACCTTAAAAACATTTAAAAAATTCATACTTTTTTGACAGGTTTCGTTGATCTGTTTGCGCCATCTTAAAGATGAATCTAACCAGAGTCCTAAATATTGAACAACAGGAACGTTTACCAAACAGACATTGTTGATATTGACATTTGCGGGCTGTAAAGTCTTTCCTCTAGAAAATAAACATATTTAACTTTTCGTGGGAGATAGGTCCAGACCCAATACTCCCAACAAATTCGTGAAACTATCTATGGCATTCTGAAGAGTTGTGGTCATAAATCTAATGTCTTGTCCAGAAATATAGAGGACGAAATCATCGGCGTATTGGGATACATACACACTCATAATCTCTTTGCAAATATCACTAGTAACTATGTTAAATAATATTGGAGACATAGGGTCTCCTTGGGCTAGACCCTTACATGTCCATCTTGTAATCGAAACATTACTCCCTACCTGTGACACAGCTAAATGTCTCTCCCTGAAGTATTCCCATATATATCTACATATAGAAGCCCCCACCCCCATCTCATCCAGCTTAGACACTACTTTCAATATATTGACATTATTATATGCGTTGTCTATGTCAACGAAACATCCCAATGTCTTTTGATTATTGGTGAAACCTATTTGTATTTGAGACACTACTCGTACAAGATTGTCAAGGCATGATTGGGATCTTCTAAATCCCACAGTATTCTTTGAAAAAAGACCTTCATTTTCAAAAAACCATTCAAGACGTCGCGTTATAATGTTGTGTAAGGTTTTGCAAAGACAAGATATGAGTGATATAGGTCTCAAAGATGTTATGTTACTTGGATCGCGCCCAGGTTTCGGTACAGGGACTACTTTAACATTCCTCCACTGTCTTGGAACCTCACCTTCAGACAAACATTTGTTAAATAAATCAACTATCAACTGTTTGCTGGGAAAATTATAAATCATCGAATAAGAAATATCGTCCTCCCCTGGAGCGGTATCCTTCATCTTCAGTACATTAGAGAGTTCCTGTTCCGAAATCTGTGCCTCCAACTGTAAATTAGTTGAACTAAAGACAGGACATAGTGGCAGAACGTAATCCGGCGTTAACTGTCGCAAGAACTCACCAGCTCTCTCTGCATCCAAACAAATTCTACTAGTACGATATCCTTTGAGCCATCGCATTTTGTTCCACAATTCGCTACTAGACATCATCTCATTCATACTGTCACAAAACTGATGAAAAGATTCTGCAGTAGCTTTACGAATTAGTCTCTGTGCTGTAGCAACCTTCTGTTTAAGAATAATACAAATTTTTGGGATGGGGTTCTTCCTCATCTGTGCCAACGCCAATCTACGCTCCGCAACCGCCCTAGACAACTCGGGGGACCAGTATGATCTTGGAATAAAGTTACTGGTAGGGTCTTCACAAATCTTAATGTCTGGAATTGATGCTTGTGACGCGAAATTAATTAAATCTATAATAGCATCATACATTTTTTGCGTGTCGCCTGTTAAACTAGTACTACTAATTTTACTTGAAATGATTTCCTTATAAATCTGCCAATCTCCTTTTTTAAAATTACGTTTCGATTTTATTAAGTTATTACATGTTATTTCTGTAGTTATAAGAACCATTAAGTGATCACTACCTAAGTTTTCATGTAAAACGCTCCCCTTGAACTGAAGTGCAATATCTGATGACACAAACGTAACGTCAGGTGCACTTTTTTGCAGCTGATTTAATACTAACTTAAGTCTGGTAGGGTCTCCAGTATTAAGGGAAACAAACTGATAATCATCAGCTGCATCGTGAATTTGTAAACCCCTGCGATCGCTTTTGTATGACCAATTTGTATGATGCCCATTGAAATCTCCCCCTATAAAAGATTTATTTGGCCAGTATGAGGACAGTACACCGCAAAAATATTTTCTAAGAACTTACAGTTAAATATTTTAATATGGAGAACTTGAATGTTTCGATTACGTAATTTAAAATTTGTGATCAGTGCTTTGATGGAATTATGAACTACAATTGCAATCCCGCCGTATGAATCGTCCCGGTCTTGTCTAAAAATATCATACTTACCAATTTTCAAATGACTGTCTGGTTCCAGCCAGGTCTCACATGCATATGTGAATTTTACCTATCAATAAAAGATTCTCAAAGGCTTTAATTTTAGGTCTTAAACTTTGTGCGTTCCACTGCAAAAACTTTAACTTAACAATTTTATTTTTAGGATCCATTACTTACTAAGTTTGAAAAAATACTCTAACCACTTATTAAAAATAGGCCACTCAGACATATGATCTACCACAACTAGTACTAACCATTCAATACAACACTTAATAACATTATTAAACTTTTCTTTTATACTCAGATTTCGCATATAAATAATATCTTTCAACTGTGTAATTAACTCGTCAAAATGTACCTGCCGCTTATTGTTTACGTTGTCACCGAGATCGTTATCAGTAGCAGCTGTTTGCTGTGGAATGCGGGCCGATGACTCTCGCTGTCCCCACCACTCCGTTTTACCTATATTTTGCGAATGTGTTTGCTTATTTTTATTACTTGCTTGCGGTAATTTCGGTCGATTCTGCGTAAACAAAGGTGGGAATTGACACGGAGTATATTTATTAATGTTTTCCGATTCTTCGAATAGTAAACCACTAAAACTGTTGTCGTTGTCGATTTTCGGCTCATCTCTCAGTGTTTGTAAACCAATTGGTGACTTGGTTCTTACATACATATTGCAGGCTACATGATATGTACAGTTGTATTCTGCCGTAAGCACCCTTACGCGTTTCTCCCGAGCATATACTGGACAACTTCTATTCAACGCCATGTGTTTACCCCGACAGTTCACGCATTTAAATACCGTAACTTCACAGTTACTGTGTTCTTCCGTGCACTTAGGGCATATAGTTTTTTTTGACGTGCATCTTGCTTTTACGTGACCAAATTTCCAACAGTTTGAACACTGCGTTACCGGGAAAACATATGGTTCAACCCTAGCACGTAGACAGTCCACATATATAAATGCTGGCAGGTATGAACCCCTGAAGGCCACCTTGGCTGCCTCACTAGGCACCCAGCCGTCTTCATCATCTCGTCTTAGTAGCCTTTTTAATGTAATGATTTGAATATCATTTGGACACTTGATCGCTTTTAATGCCTCCTCGTCAGACAGCTCGAGGTCCACATCCCGTATAATGCCGTAAGAAATGTTTACGTCCATTGCACTATAAACCTTCCACTCTTTGGTTTGGAACTCCTGACAGTCCAATAACTTGCCCACACATTCCTCAGTCGAAGCCTCGATTTTTAACTTATATGGGTTAATATACTTAATATGGTTTATATCAGTCAATCCCAGGCTGTTAAACAGTTTTGCGATAGCAAACTGTTTAGGTAATTTCTCTTTGCTCCAAATGAAAACCTCTTTCTTGACTTGTTTCTGTTTCTTTCCTCTATTTCTCTCAACTTTAGTCCAGCTTTGTTCATCTTCTTCTCTTTCTCGTTTTGTCGGTACTACTACTACATCTTCCTCCATATTTTGTACCTCACAGTAAATATTATTCAATGAACCACTTTTATTTTCTTCATCTTCTATATGTGCCATCCATCCATCTAACCGACTCACTTCTTCCGTATCAATCTGATCCAAGTTTGTTTTTTCTTGACCACAATCGTCTGTGGCCATTATTAGGTATAATCCTGCATCACCGATGAGCGCAACAATATAATTAATTTACAATTTCTACACCGTAATCGATAGTCGCGTGCGAGCGATCTACACGAGTGCCGTGACAGAACTGCATGCTAGAGCTGTTTACACGAAGCTAGTAATAAGGCAGTATTGCGGGCGTAGAGTAAAATGATCCGATTGGGTACTATCTTCGCCGACCACACGAGGCAGGATAGTCAAATCGGTGAAGGGGGGCGCTGCTAGCTCAAAAATAGAATCCCATCCTATTTGTAGTGGCATCTACAATGCCACATGCGAACTACGCATCAAACACCTGACGTCACACCAATCCTGACAAAGACATTTATCCGTCGGATATGGTAGGTACAGAGTTGAATAATTGAGTTATGTTCAGGACACATCCACCGCTACAAGCGGCATACGAATTTAAATATTGCACATGGGCATAAAACCTAACTTACCCATATACTTACTACTTTTACTCTATTTTACAATACAAAACGCTTAAAACTACTTACTTATATACAATGTGGAGACAACAATACGACAATAAATGAAAAAACTGGCAATACTAATGCATAAGAGTATTTTGGAACGATCAATTAAAAGTGATTTTTTCAAATAAACTAAATAGCAGTGGTGTGCCGACTATGGGTTTTGCCAATCTTTGACTAGCTATAGCGACTAAACTATTGGATATATTTGATTGAATTTTCGTGTGCAGACTGCGAACGTCATTAGATATACGTAGTTGAATTTATTGTTATATTGTCGTCTCCACGTTGTATATATATTTTTTTATTATTATATTCCTTAGACACAATTGTACATAATTATAAACTCTATTAACCAATATAAAAAACACAACAACAACATTTGTATTACAAAAACTAAATAGATTTATCTAATTTGTATTACTCTTATATTCAAGGAATTCTTTTACTGTGTAAAAATTATTTTGAAGAAGCCATGTTTTTAGACTTTTTTTGTAAAAATTAAATGGTAGTTCTCTTATTCGTTTTGGAATATGAGTGTACATTTTCATGGACATAAGGTAGCTGTTTGTGAAGTGGAGAGTGCTGTTACAAAATTGTTTTTTTTATTTGACGGGGTCCTTTTTTTTTAATCTATTGTTTTTCAACTACTGTGGAGAAGAAGTGTGATTTTTCCTAACAATTCTGCCAATTTCTAAAATATAAATAGAAGCTAGGGTTAAAACCGTTAGTTTTTTAAAAATTGGTCTACAACTGTCATAAGGAGGCGCCCCAGCTCTCAAACATTTTTGCGCTATGAAAGCTCTTTGGATATGTGATGAGTTATCCCATAGGAGTAATCCGTACCTCAATATAGATACTATGTAGCCGTGATAGGCGCTGAGTGCAGCTTCTTCATTCGCTGTTTTGAATAGTTCTCTTAGAGCGTAAACAAATCTATTTATTTTTTTACATAGATTTTCATTATGTATTCCCCAATTACAATTTTCATCTAGTGTAAGACCTAAAAATTTTATACTATTTTCTTTGTTGATTATTTCGTTATTGTGGTTTAAAATAATTTTTGGGGAGTTTTGGTTATAGTTTGCGAATTGAATGAATTTTATTTTAGATAAATTTACTTTTAAGTGGTTTTCATTTAGCCAATTTATTATATCGTTGATAGTTTGATTTACTTCCTGTTGATGTAATGTTTTGTTATATTCCGGTATTAAAACTGACACATCATCTGCAAATGGAGAGAGGATATTTAGCTCTAGCCTCGTCTATACAGTAACACGAGGATTGCGTGACTAGCTTGCTAGCTTACTAGCACTATCTTGCTATCCTAGGTTCATAAACTAGCCTCGTGCAACCTGGGCATGTACTCAAAGGATCTTTTGACGCCTGAATGACAGGATGGCGTTGTTGGTAAACATCATAGACATAGAGAATGGACTGAGCGTTCCGTGTTCAGTTGCGCAGTGAATACTTTTATATAGCCTTTGTTATTACAGGCATGCAGAAAAGGGACATATATTGGCCACAAAGTCAAGTCACAGAATTGGAGTGAGGCTAACGCTCAGTTCTCTTAATCTATGGTAATCATTTATGTAATTGTCTCAGAAATTGTATAAAAAAATCAAGATGGCGTTAATTCCAAATTGGCCACGCGTCAAAAAATTCGTGTATGGTTGTACCTTAGTATCGGTAAGATCAGTAAACTTCAGCAGATCCGCGACATTGGTCTGCAGCGCCTCGGTGATCTTCTCCCGCGCCGCCGCGCTCTGCGCCAGCGCGCGCAGGCGGCACAGCGCCGTGCCCTTGCGACACAGCGCGTCTATTAGGTAGCCACGCTGCTTTTCTTGTTCCCTGAGAAAAACAGAACGAAATTCTGTGTAGAAACGCAACTTGTTGAATTCCATTGAACCGTTATTGTATTAGTTTGTTAAGAAGAGTTACCATAGTGTCCAACAAGCAACTAATTTTCGTTTACATTCAAAAGTACTTGAAAATGATTTAATTGAAATAAATGCTTTAATAAATGGACTCTAAACACTTTCTTGTATTTATAAATTTTTATGCTCACAGATTATCTCGAATAATTTATAAGAATAGAAGAACTTACTGTTTAATCTTACTGGCGTCGCTTCTAGAGTCATTCTTCATGCCGAGATACGCGAGCAACTTGTCCTGCTCGATTGCCTTTATTACCTGCAATTGGAGAACAAAATCGAATAAATAAAAACGTTCATAAATAAGCCCCTTGATACATAGGATGTTACTGGAAGAATGTGGGTGAACCATACATAGTGAGTTATATACCTTCTCAGAGATAGTAATGAGCTGTTCACACCACGCTGTCGTGACATCGGGATCTTCATTAGCATGAGGTAGTCTGAAACAATAATACGACGCCATTAACATTGTGGCGCCACATTCACGGCTATGTCGCACAGTGGACCCATTCTGAAAATTAGTGGACTTAGGCAAAGTTCCTATATCGATGCGATTTTGTTTTATATGACGTGTTATATTATTCGTGACAACTTTTATTCTTATAAAATTTCTTCTAAAGTTGATAGTTTGTCTTGAAAAAAATTTATTAGATTTTTTTGTATGGAGCGAATCACGTTTAATTTTTTTTCTTCAATAGTACTAATATGTTGAGTGTGTGGCGTGAGTATATGATAGCTAGGGTCATTCTCTAACCACGAAAAAAAAATCAGCGCCGGCCATCTGCGGCAGTGCGAGTAATCATTCGGTAAAAAAATAATAATTTGGAAGAATTTTTTTGTCATGTAAAATAAATTCAAAGCATATTTTTTGTCTCATTTGGCTGTTTTCACCTTCTTTTTAGTTAAATAAATAGTTTTAATAGCGCATACGTACTTAGAACTAGTAATTCTGGTAGAGATTTAGTTATTATTGCATGTTATCGGTACAAATGAGTCATCAATCACAATGCAGGTGCTCTGCATTGTGATTGATGACTCATTTGTTTGTGCGCGCATAACTAATGAGTCATCGAAAAATGCTCGTCTCTGATTGGCTGTGTTATTTTTTAACTGCACGTTATCTATTGTTGAATAAATATATCGTAATGTTTCAGGTTATACTAATTTTGTTAATGATAGGTGAAATAATTTAAATTTGTACGGGCAAGTCGTTGATAATTATCTACATAATCAACTGTATGTATATTATTATAGTATAAGTTATCGTACGTATGATCAATATGAAACTGTGAAGTAATTGTAGCCCTGAAAAGGGCTGTTTGTCATATTCCTAACCCTGATGGGCTTTTGTGGGAATAATTTAGAGCCGGATCACATTATTTCTTGTTCCAGAAGTGCTAGTGGGTCCGGCAAATTTTCGGACTCTGCTATGAGGCATTCTTCTTCCTCCATAATTTCACTGTCACAGGGAGGCTCAGTAGTCTGTAACAACTGAGTTGCTTCAGGCAACAACTCATTATGAACCTGTTTCATTATTTTAGGCCTTATGTAGGATATGTGGGGATCAGAGCTTATTATAAGTCCATGGAGGATGTCTTCGTTTGTTGCTATTCTCCCCGTTTTCCGAGTGTGCCTCTCCCTGACGTTTCTGAAGTCCTTATTACGGGCTTCCGAAGCTTCTTCAGATAAGGTACCTAAAACGAATAAGTACATACATTTTAATTTCAAAACGCAATCGAGTCAAATAATACATCAAACTATATTTATTTTTTACTTACCGATTGGCAAAATACCAAAGTGGTTACAGATGTCTGCACCGTGCATTAGAAGTTTATGTACACTAACTGGCATGTAGTACCACGAATAGTGTTGCACGTACACATCAGCTGTTTCTCTACAGTATCTTCTAAATTTTTCACAGTCAATGTTTTTGCCTGATGATATGGCTTGTAGAATAACGGAAAATCTGAACTAGATTTTCATTCCCAGATGATGGCCTAGTAGACACTAGCCGAAGAGGGACGATGCTTATCATGACTACTGATGAATCATCGAACTCTGTAGCTGTGTTTGACGTTTTCTGTTTATAGTTACTCTGCGACGAAGAACCATCAAGTCCCCATTTCCAGGTCAACTTGAGTTCTTCATTTTGAGACCTATCAACAGTATTTATATCAAGTAATATCCTCTCCACAGTGTGGTCCAATAGCGCTTGCAATTTAATGTGAGCTCCGTATTCGGTAATCTCCATACTCTCTTGTGGTGGGTAACATCTTTTCTTGGCATTTACAAGCTTTGGATAAGATGGAAAGGCAGCACAGTTTTCTTCTTTCAGAAATTGTCGAAGAGCTAAGTACATCCATTTCGAGAGCGCAACTGATGTATAAAGAGCTAAACACTCATCTTCAGAGACAGTACTTAAGCTCTGCTTTTTGAATAGTCTCTCTTCTACTTCGGATAGCGCATCTGGATTACTGGAAAGGTATTCGACCACTTTTGCCAGATTCGTTTTGCCGTTGTCTTTCAATTTTGTTATGTACCAGTGCTACAACTCTTCCTCGGAATTTTCTTCTACTATGGAAGTAGAACGTCTTTTCTTTTGCTTATTACTTAACTCTTCGAACGGTTTTCTGTGCTCCTTTTCTGTAGATGTTCCCGCTTCCGCAGTACATACTGCAAGAGTAGGAACATGGCAATCTATATCCACAGGCTCAGATAAGCTCTGCGTCCGAAAAGCCCATCACACTTCTCAGATCAACACTGTCACAAACAGGCCAGTTGATGTTTTTTTTCCAACCACTTGCGATTAATTACACGATTCATAAAAGTTTTTTGATTTCTACTTGACTCTATCCACTTTTTATTTAAATTTACACAAAAAAGTCGACAGAACTCCTTGATTCGGTTCTTGTCTTCTTCAGAAACTTCGGTAGTCAAGACAGAAATGATACTTTCATACAGAAACATATGATTTTTCAGATCACCGCCACTTCTTAATTTCACAAAAAGATCTAGGTTGGTACAAAATCCAGCCATAGTTCTAATGTAAATATAAAAATACAAGTATTTCACTGTGTTCACAAACAAGCGACAAGAGCGACACTAGATGGACTTAATGAATGTCTTTATATTTATAGTTAGTGTTAATTACTCAAGTAGTGGACATAACAGTGAGTGAAAATTATTCAGCCAATCAGAGACGAGCATTTTTCGATGACTCATTAGTTATGCGCTTAGCCGAGAGCACAAACAAATGAGTCATCAACCACAATGCAGGTGCTACCGATAACATGCAATAATAACTAAATCTCTACCAGAATTACTAGTTATAAGTACGTATGCGCTATTAAAACTATTTATTAAACTAAAAAGAAGGTGAAAACTGCCAAATGAGACAAAAAATATGCTTTGAATTTATTTTAAATGACAAAAAATTCTTCCAAATCATTTTTTTTTTACCGAATGATTACTCGCGCTGCCGCAGATGGCCGGCGCTGATTTTTTTTTCATGGATAGAGAATGACCCTAGCTATCATATACTCACACCACACACTCAACATATTAGTACAATTTAAGAAAAAAAATTAAACGTGATTCGCTCCATACAAAAAAATCTAATTAATTTTTTTCAAGACAAACTATCAACTTTAGAAGAAATTTTATAAGAATAAAAGTTGTTAGGAATAATATAACACGTCATATAAAAACAAATCGCATCGATATAGGAACTTTGTTGCCTAAGTCCACTAATTTTCAGTATGGGCCCACTGTGTGTCGGTTTAGTTTTAAATCACGTAAGTAAAGTTACATACTCGTAAGTGTATGGTGTTTTTTTTAGAGGCGGAGAACTTTAAATTTAAATAAAACACAAAAATATTTTTAATATACATGAAAGTGGCTTAAGATCGGCCAACCCGACATACTTTTCATACAAACGCTCGTACGTGATTATGGCGTTGTAACACATGTTTCTTTGAAATTTTTGAACCAATAGGTATCTTGTGCACTATATCTAGGTTTGTATGCTAGCAAAAAATTAAAAAATTGTAAAACAAATTCAGTATAAGCCTACAAAAATCTGCTTTTTTGCACAAATTTTACCTGAACTTTGGCCATTCATAATGTACTCATAAATTGTAAATGTTAAGAAAACATTACGATAGAAACCTTGCAAATGTAATGGAGATTCTAAATTACCAACATTTATTTCACAGACTGGTAAGGCTTACTCAAAAACACGTATTTCCTGGAACAAGTTTTATGAAAATTCCGCACATTATTTTTTCGTTCAATGTTATCGCGTTCTCACTCGTTTGTTAATAGTTTTCACTTGCGCTGGATGAAACAAGAAACTTTTCGACCATGCTCGGACCGGGAAGGGCCCTCTTAAGGCGCTGACAAGAGGCAAATGATAAAAGTAGGTTTGGCTTAAACAAAAACATTGCCAAATCTATATAGTATGTGGTAGCGGAAAAAAATATATGTTATTCTTGAACATATTTCTCAGAACTTGGTTGATATCAAAACACGTTTAGAAAAAAAAAATCTCGATACAAATTAACGGAAAACTAACCAATTGCTTTGAGTTTCAATCCAAATTATCTGTATTAAAATATCAACGTACGGTTGGTATTTAATTAATAACAAAAAGGTCTTATTTGTATGCAGAACTTGGTTGTTTTTTATTTTCGATTACTTAACTCATTTTTGAGTAAATAGATAATTACGTCATATTTTGCAATAAATTACGTCATCGCGCTTCTCTTTCTTTTGTATGCAGTCTGACAGTGACCGCAGTTAACCTGTTGTCAGCGTCTTAACGTTTGAATATGATATCGGGCATGTGGCCGCCGCGGCTGACGCGTACATGACGTAATCTGGAGGTTACATTTTCACACACACTTCGTATTTCAGAAATAATGCGTCGAATATTGTTTCTGGTTAATCGGCGTAGACATGCGATTTTACTTATCCCCAGAGAAAATAATGTAATGGCGTTAAATCGCACGAACGAGGCGGCCAGCCAACAGGTCCATTTCGTGAAATTAGTCGTTCGTCAAATGTTTCTTTCAGTAAATTAAGCCTGTAAAAATAAATTGTCAGCCGCGGCGGCCACATGCCCGAAATCATAATTATACAAACAAAATGAATGCCATAAAATGATCTGTCAAATAAAGCCAATTTCATGTATATTGAAATATTTTTGTGTTTTATTTCAATTTAAAGTTCTCCACCTCTAAAAAAAAACACCAGATACGATTATTGTTGGAGGAGCATCTGTAGCTGACACGACGCTGTACTGTACGATATTTTACGGTAAAATGTTAGGATCACACGTCAATATCGGTGTATACAATTATTCATGCATACAATTAAAAACAATTATTTTCCTCTAAAATCTAAGCCATGGTTCTTTCAACCACTTTGCTCTTTTACCCACAGCTTTGGATTTAGCCTAGTAGTGCCATCGCAAAAATCGATATGTATAAACTGAAATAACTCAGGTCGGACTGATTTTCACGATTTTACATAAATACAATATTTCGTTAGTAATGTTATATTGTACCTATTTTTTGACTTTATTCGCCAAGAAATAAAAAGGCACCATAGCTCCTTATATGTTGTTCATTGTCTTTTAACAACAGCTTTGTCTATACACGGCATGCTTACGAATGACTGGAGGCCCGCGGGAGAGGCGCACCGTAACTTTGCCCAGTACATCTACCATAAGTTGTCAAAGAAAAATCACTCTAAATAAGCTATTCTAGACATTATTTTGACTTTAATAGACTCAAAAACGTTTATAATTTGAAATATGATATGTTTCACACTTCAAAATATTAGTCAGCTACGTAATTATTATCGCAAGCGTATTTTTCGATAGCTTGTATCGAATTAGTGACTCATGGTGCCGTTTTGTATGGTGACAGCTGAGAAACGTTAGTGATTATCGAATAGATTACGTTACGTTTCTTACAGAGCGAAATAGTACTCATGTTACTAGTTTTAATACTTGCTGTGACCGCAAGGGGCGCTGTACAATATTGCATACATATCATATACGGAGACGCAAGCTAGTTTTGGCTGTGTAAACTCATGGTAGAGCTACAATTGGTGTAGGTCGCGATGTGACTGTGGTGTACTGACTTTTTGGCGTCGTTGGGCGCGTCGAGCGCGTGCAGGTAGCTGACGTGCGCGCCCACGTAGGCCGGGAACTTTTCCACCAGCTCCTCGTACACCTGCTCCAGCTTGTCTCCCTCTGCACATTATACAATCACACGTTCTAGTTTTATCTATAAAATACAGGGTGTAAAAAGGGTATCTTTGTAACATTCCTTTTTTTTATTAATTATAATTACATAAAATGATTTTAACAGTAGAATAAGCTTCTTTTAAGCATTATACTTGTTTACATATTTAAAAACCAAATTGCCCAGTTTTCATTCGACGCAATGCGCGTGACGCCAGACAACTCGTCCGGTAAGCGCCCCCCTGGCCTGGCGCCGGCCGGCGAGGGCGCGGCGCCTGTGCTGGCTCGCTGGGCGCACGTATTCGCGTCGCTCTTCCTTAGCGGCGCGACATTAATATACGTGTGTCGCGTCCCTCAGCCACGGTTTTAATTTTCTAATTGACTACATGTTATAGTCATGAGTCATCATTAAACTCAGTGTCAATCCGCATATAGGGAAGTGTTGAACAATGTCGCTTTTATATTTTTTTGTGCCTACCTATCTAGGTTAACTAAGAGCGTGTACTTATTGGCTTGCTACCTTTGTTTATCTTACTATGCCTTCTGCATTATTATTTATTATGCAACCTATTTGCAACAAACCTCTGTGCATTATATGGGAATTTTCCATACACCAAGAATGTGAAAGTCCTACCGTGCCTCCCACTTCCATATTATTGTAAACTCCATACTAATTGTAATATACACACACCACCTTTATAAAACTCGCTTTGCATATGCTTAGTGTCGCAATCAGCGGATAGGCCATCTTGTGACACGCTTGACGTTACGTTTCTAGGGTCCAAAATTTGGTGGCATTCGACAATCTTGTACCAAGCCACCACCTTCCGGCATGCACCTTCTAGCTCCTGGGCGCTGGCGCCGCCTGGCCCGGCAGTCTGAGCCAACGCCCAGGAGCGCGGCTTTTTTTTCTCTTTTTTATAAAATATATTTTTATGTTGACAAGTTTCGTGGTCTTATTTACCTCCATCACGTAGACCCTATCCGTCACAAAAGACTCATCACGAACCCGACATCTACGCAATAATTGTTGGGAAACGACTTTTATTTTGGTGTGAATATTTGTTGTTTACGGTAGTGCGCAATGTAACGCATGCTCAACATTGTGCCTATGGGTGCATGCAGTGGTATAGGGATCGTAGGAGTATTTATAGTTAAGTTAAAAAATTTAAAACTTGTTTTCGCTAATAACGGAAAGAACAAGTGACTTGGGTTGGTTAAGGGTATTTTTACATCCGTTCTAATAAATAAAATTATATAATACAAAAACAGCAATAATTAAATGTAAATTGTCTTGTTCCTGGACCTGACATCAAGCAATGTACAAATTTGTCAATCTTTTATTGCTTGAATACGATTGCTTTTGGGTACTTTGTATGTGTGTATTAAATATGTACAATTATTGATACATTTTTGGGTATAACTTGGTAGTCTGGTTTCAGCTTTCATTTATGTCTTTACTCCAGCGTGATCATCATCACCTTTACAATATAATGACACCTACGACGTGAGAACAACAACGAAGCTTTTGTATGTGTGCAGTCAGACATAGGCATCAGTGTGACGTTACGCTTACGGTGGATCTACACTTAGTAAGACACTTTAAGGCCTACATTATTTATACTTTATATTTTCTTTGATTCTTCTACCTTGTCCTCTTGGCTGACAACCCACAGGCTACGGACACGGTCACGGCGCCGGTGATCGGCTGCGGTCGGGGTTTTTTCTATAATCTATATTATACTTGAATTTATAATCATGGATAATTTTTAGGGTTCTGTACCTAAAGGGTAAAACGGGAACCCTAATACTAAGGCTTCACCGTCTGTCTGTCACTAGGCTGTATCTCATGAACCTGAATGTAGTTAGACAGTTGAAATTTTCAGATGTATTTTTGTTGCTGCTATAGCAACAAATACTACAAAAGTGATTTTTTTGCCGGTTTTATAGATAATGGTCCGGAACTCTTCGTGCGCTGCACGCTACACAGCGTGGTTTCTAAGATTGAATGCGCAGTGGACCACAAATGTTCATCACTGGCTGCCTTCATTGATATCGAGGGCGCCTTTGACAAAACCATGTTTAACAGCATTAACATGGCCCTAGACAGACACAACATAGACTCGACCCTGAGCGGCTGGATCACCAATATGCTCAAAATGAGAGCTGTACAGGTCACGATAAATGACACCACAAGGGCCATCGTGGCGAAGGGCTGCCCGCAAGGGGGCGTCCTCTCTCCACTTCTATGGAACCTGGTTGTAGACAGCCTCATCAAAACACTCAATGACAAAGGTTATTTCACCGTAGGCTACGCCGACGACATAACCATAATAATAAATGGCACCCACGAAAACACCTTATGCAACCTAATGCGCCAGGCTTTGAAAATAGTAGAAGACTGGTGCAACAAACACCAACTGTCAGTGAATCCGACAAAAACCGAACTGATTCTCTTCACAAAAAAGAGGAAGCTGGCGACACTACAACTGCCACGACTCTTTGGAACTACCCTAAGCCTATCAACCGAAACCAAATACCTGGGCATCTATTTGGACAAACAGCTGAACTGGGCAAAACATACCAACTACATTACCACAAAAGCCAGTGTATCCTTGTGGCAGTGCAAACGACTGCTCGGAAGGAATTGGGGCATCAGCCCCAAGGTCACCCACTGGCTATACACCACAGTCATCCGACCAATTATCACATATGGCTCACTGGTCTGGTGGCCCAGGACGGACCTGAGCACAGCCCAAAAAGACCTCGAAAAACTGCAGCGGTTTGCTTGTGTAGCAATAACTGGCAGTATGAGGACTGCACCAACTGCCGCTTTACAGGTAATGCTAGGACTGCCACCTCTACACCTCATCGTGCGGGAGGAGGCAGCCTTGGCCGCCTTCAGGCTCCACTTATCGGGAACCCTGAGCAAAGACTCTAGGGTCAAACACACACGCATAAGGGAAGATGCAATCAAACGACAACCGATGATGGCATCACCCTGCGACAAAGCCCCGAAACTACACTTCTTTCAGAAGCATTACAGCGTTACACTCACAGAAGAACAGTGTGAAGTATAGTATACTCTCATCTCTCCCAAGAGAGATGAGAGTATACACCGACGGATCAAAGACCAACTCCGGAACCGGAGTCGGAGTCTTTTCACACGATTTTAACATAAATATATCCAGCCCGCTTGGAATGTTCAACACCGTCTACCAGGCGGAATGCGTGGGCATTATACAAGCGGCTTACGCTATAGAAGCCAGGAAAGTTACGGACACCAGTATACGTATACTGTCCGACAGTGCCTCAGTTCTGCAATCCCTAGAGAAAAAATATATTACATCCAGAGTAACACTAGAATGTCACAATGCACTGGAGAGGGTGACAGTGTGCCACCGTAACGCAGTGACACTGCAATGGATAAAAGGACACAGCGGATCTCTGGGTAACGACGCAGCTGACGAACTAGCTAGGAGAGCATCCAGCGCGTCAGTCTGTGGGCCCGAGCCTATTGTACCCATCCCCTTTAACCAAATACGCAGGTGGCTACAGGAGTTCACCCACACACAAGCGGAGAACTGGTGGACCTCGACACCGGGCTGCAGGCAGTCCAGGGAAGCCATGCCATCCTTAGATGGCAGACTAACCAGGCGTTTGCTACGCCTGGACAGGAACGGCCTGCGCTTGGTGACGGGGACCATCACGGGACACTGCTCACTAAATAAACACTTCCACAATATAGGCATAACGGACAGCCCTCTGTGCAGGGCTTGCATGGAGGTTGATGAAACCGTTGCACATGTGCTCTTTGACTGCACAGGCGTCAGCCAGATCAGAACAGAAACCCTCGGGTCACCCAGATCTTTCACAGATATTCTATGCAGACCAGAGGATCTAATAAGCTTCTGGAGGGAGGTGGGCTGGTTGGAATAAACCAATGACGGCCGCCATGGCCCACGCACAATGGTCCACATGAAGGACTAAGTGCGGAAACCAAACCCTCTAACTTAGCAGCAGTGTAAGTTGTACCCAGTTTGGCCAGCCAGCCCAGCGTGAAGTCCTTGAGCGCGTCGGCGTAGTCGTCGGCGGGCTTGGCGCGCTCGCGCGGCGCGGCGCGGCGCGGCGGCTCGGGCGGCACGCAGGCCAGCGCGTAGCTGTCGGCGCGCCGCCCCAGCTCGTCCTTGGCGAACGTCACGCTGCCCGTCAGGCTCAGGCCCATGCTGACGGTGGAGCGGCTGATCCTGCGGACAGACACATACAGGAACATTTTCAATGAGTAACTATGCAGTTTCTAGCCCATTCTTTCCATACGAAACTACCTTTTGGAAGGGCAACTTGAGCTGCTGCGGAAACCAACGCTGGTTCACAAGATACACGCTCCGACACGTTAAATGTATAGAAACATTGGCATATAAAAAAAAACAAGTAACTACAATTCCGAAGTCAACGGCCGCTAGCAGTGTAGTGACATTACAGGCCGACCGTCGAGAGGATGTGTTCTTGACACTTGTCAGTTACATACTAAAACATATGTGTTTTGCAAATTTGATCCCTGAAAAACCAGAAAACAGACGACGAAACGAAATCAAAAAGAAAATTAGACTAAAAATAATCTAACTGACACGTGTCAAAAACGCATTCTCTCGACGGCCGGACTGTTTACTTGAAATGATGAGTAGTTTTATCTTGATATGAACTAACATCACGCCTGTTTTCGACAGGATTAGACAGAAGTATACCTATAGCACACCAACATTTCTTCAATTTTGTGTGTTATGTTTTCGTTTTATCGTCATTAAATATCGATACCCTTCACGTTTGGGACTATTCGATATCAAAAAAAATATTTGACCCTGTATTATACAGAAACAAAGCAATAAAGATCACAGTGGTATGCGTTTTCTTACTTATCTGAAGGCACAGGTGTGATGTAAAGAGGTAGTAGGTTTCCACTTGCTAACGATCCCGAACTGTACTTCTTGCCGCCTGTCAGCGCCTGAAAAATAAGAACTTCAATTAGTTGTGGATAAAAATCAATGCTATGAAAACTTGCAAACTTATTTACAAATATTGAAGGTCGAGATTGCAGCACAAATCACTCAATACTTTATTTGCATTCCACAATGTGTACTTAGGTGGTAACTTAAAATTATATGTGATCATTTTGGACCCTGTCGGGCACAGCAAAATAGTAGGAGAGGAAGCTTTGAAAAACATAGCTTTACAGTCTTCTGAACTAAATCTAATATTATTATTTATGGCTTTTTTGTACATAGGTATTTATAGTCTACTGTACTAATACTTATTAGACATGCTATCACTTATATTTTGTCGTTTAAATATTCGTTTATACTATAATAGCATTTTCTTATTAAATATTGTTTTAAATTTTTAATAAAAATACTAATTTTGTCTTCTTTTTTTATTAATTCATGTAGTTACACACAGGTACAGGTACAAATGCATTTAGCGCTAAACAAATTTAAAACATCGTTCTATTTCTGTCAATATTTTGAAGATGCTGTCATCTTGGCAGAATGATGTGATAAAATGCATTTAGTGTTTTGTGGTGCAAGTGGACCTAAAAAAGTATGGTAATCGATTTTACCTGTGACAGCGAGCAGTACACGTCTAAGGTGATGGGCTGCTGTAGTCGTTGTTGTATGACGGCCGGTAGCTCTTGCAGCTTCTCTAGTAGAGACTTGTTTTCGTGGCGGACGCTCAAACGAAGAGTGTAGTCGCCTTTCTCTAGCTTAACGGAGTACTGGAAAAGAAATAAAAAAACATTTATTACAAAAAAATTACTATGATATTACTATTTTATTACTATTATATTAGAATACTAATATTAATATATTAAAAATTGCTAAATAATAAATCGAGTTTATTAAATACCAGATATATTTAATAAACTCGATTTATTATTTAGCGATGATCACCAGAAAAAGCTGCATAAATAGGGGTATTTAGTTGAGAGAGAAGAGTCCAAAAAGTAATCATGCGCAAAATATAAGGTGTTTAAAAATTAACCCGAAAAACAAGGAGTGCTTTAGACCATCAAACTGAATAACTTTGGGACAACTTAGAAATCATATAGAGCAGGCAATGACCACGCATGCAAACTGCACAATTTGTATGTACACTAAAGCATATTCTATCTATATTTCTATCTAATCAGGCTTTTTAACTACACAAGAGACTTTTACAAACTTCTTCTTTTCGAGTTGATGGCAAAACTACAAATATTTTATTATGTGCTATCGCGGCATCATTGGCGTTTTTTAGGTCCTCAGAAGTGCAGGTATATGGACACTTTGGACACTCCAACATATGGGCATGGTTTGGTCAGGAGCACCGCATTCACACTGGTTTTACACAGGTATGAGTGATAGAAACGACGCTCTACAAAACAGACCTTTTGCTGAAATATACATCCTTCTTTCCATTGGGGTAGGTAGAAACTATAGAACGCCAAGTGCTACGCTCCTTACATACTCCTTTTACTTCGTTTACGTTCATACATCTGGTCACACACTCAAGCCGGTTGCGACTACTACGCACCTGACCTTTCTGAAGAACATCTCCAATTAGGTCACTATATGTCCTCCTAGGGTGTACCCTCCCAGCGTTTCCACTCTGCCGTGTAAATACCATTTGTTAATTGCTTTTCATTCATCCTCTCAACATGAACAAACCATCTAAGCATATTCTTTTAATTTTTTGTCACTACATCTTTTAAGCTGCACCATTGCCTTTCATCTAAATGGTTATGTCCTATATTGAAGGCTACGTATTCCTATGAATCAAGAAATAAAGCCAGACGTATTTACATAGGTATTGAATCTACCAGCTACTGCTACTCTAGTGGTTGCCGAGAGTAAATAATGATTACTTTTTTTTTCTACTTCTCCTGGGTCTCACCTTAGAAGGGTAAGCGTCGCCGGTCGCCATTAGCTGTTTACAACTGTTGTAGATCATCCACATCTGTGACTCAAACTCTGATTCGTATAACATGTCGCATAGTAACGATATTATTGGTGACACCTGGAACAGAATAAATGTATTATTTTGTTGTGGTTTTATGTGTAGAGGATGTTCTATCTCTTTATGTGATGCTAACAGTGGTTAGTTGTATCCTATACGTCTTAGAAACAATGACTGGCTGGTTGGTCCGGTTTTGCAAGCGCGACTACGAAGCTTGATGTCCTGGGTTCGATACCAGGGCCGAAGTGTTACTGCAAGGCGAAATGTGGGTGTACTATATACCATTGCCTACCCTTGGAAGACTACATGCAGGCAAGATATTATGTACACGGTAAGAGGATAAAAAAGGGTATAAAATTATGAGAACATTACCTCGGTAGCTTTTGCGATATGGAAGTTGTATGTATTGACTAGTTGGTAGATCTGTCTGCTGGGCGGGATGACGTCACGGGCTGTTAGCGGCATCAGCTTTGATTCTGTCGGCCTGGAAATATTAATTGAACCATTAGAAAAAAAATAATAAACGAAGTCGATAAACAAAACCCATGGGACTGTAATTCCTTACGGTAGTACCGTACCGTACCGTTCAAAGCGGAGCACAGCAACCATACTTGGCGGCGCGAATACAATAGTCTGTTCCAAAAGTAACAAATGAAAGTGTAAACAAACCCTGTTCAGGTTAAAAAAAACCGGCCAAGTGCGAGTAGGACTCGCGCACGAAGGGTTCCGTACCATTATCTATAAAAATGGCCAAAAAATCACGTTTGTTGTATGGAAGCCCCCCTTAAATATTTGTTCTATTTTAATTTAATTATATAATTTTAAAGTGAATATATAACTAAATATTCAGTGAATATTTCAAGCGTCTATCTGTTGCCGTTATCAATATCGAGCAAAAAAATCACGTTTGTTGTATGGGAGCCCCTTTAAATATTTATGTTATTCTGTTTTTTAGTATTTGTTGTTATAGCGGCAACAGAAATACATCATCTGTGAAAATTTCAACTGTCTAACTATCACGGATCATGAGATACAGCCTGGTGATAGACGGACGGACGGACAGACAGACAGACGGCGGAGCCTTAGTAATAGGGTTCCCGTTTTAACCTTTGGGTACGGAACACTAAAAAGAGGTTATAAACGACTAAGGCGACGAGACGTTAGTGGCTAGGCTTCACAGCCTGGCTTGTCGGCGTAATAATGTTGCTTGCCTGTCGGTCTTCTAAAAACTGTACTTCGGAGAGTGTGCGCAGGAGCTCCACGACCTGATCCCACCATCGCCCTTTTACTACCGGAATACAGCCTTCAAAGCAAGAGTGAACAGGCATCTTCTGGGCACGTTCGTTCCATGATAGACCTTATCCAATTCCATCAGGCGAGATCGAGGACAAGAAAAACCCATTCAGCAATAAATAAAAAAACCTGTTTTTTTTGTTCGGGCTTCGTGCGGTTTGCACATTTAGCCAATGGTGCCGATTCTGTTGTCACAAAATTCTCTAAACTAGACTAAAAATCACCAAAATTTAGTTTATTCCTGTCAAACGACGTTTCCCATTCTGAAATTGACTAAAGTGACGCAACTTAACTATATTATAGTTTGACAGCACTAATGTCATTTTAGTTACTCAATTTAGTGAAAATGGCAATTTTGCTATTCCGAATTTGACGTTTTTCACCTAAAATTAGGATTAGTGCCGATTCTGTTGTCACAAAATTCTCTAAACTAGACTAAAAATCACCAAAATTTAGTTTATTCCTGTCAAATGACGTTTCCCATTCTGAAATTGACTAAAGTGACACCACTTAACTGTAATAAAGTTTGACAGCACTAATGTCATTTTAGTTACTCAATCTAATGAAAATGGCAATTTTGGTAGTCTGAATTTGACGTTTTTCAGCTAAGATTAGATTAAATCGACTATTTTTAATCGCGATTAAAAAGGTGTGGAATAAAATTAGTTGTCATGAACTAAAATTTACAAAGTACATTTCTCTTCTAGTTCTTGAAAGTTGGGATGCTTTTGTTGAGTTGGGAGTCTTTTACAAGTTCAAGCTACTGCTTGAACTTGTAAAAGACTCGACACTGGTAAAGCATTCCATAACCACACTCGGTTATGGAATGCCTTACCCGTGTCGTTATGGTGTGCTCAATATTTGTCCACTTTTAAAATTATGGTAAAAAAATACTTCCTCTCTCCTTAAACATCATCGTTACAGAATACAGTTCCTTGCTCTTGTTTCATGTTTATTATTGTTTATATATTCATATAGATAAGTGTATGCTTTATGTACGTATATAATTGTATAAGTAAATGGTAGGTACACCACTGACTACCTGTAGTATTCTCGTCTTCTCCCTTTAATCCATCCTAAGGCTGTAAAAGGTCGCTTTTAGCGATAAGACCACCCATTGTGTCACCCTATGTAAACTTTTAACATTTATTTCTGCAACTTTCTTAAATCATTTAAAAAGCTGTTGTCAATTTGCCAGAAAGTTAATAATAAAATTATTGTTAAGTATTAGAATACAATACCGCCTACTACAATAAGATTTAGGAACGAAGTGGATAAATCCATTTTTCAGATTCTGTGAAATATGAAATAACAATTTTTTTGAAACTATCAAGAAAGAGTTAAGTTGGACATTACAAGACTGTTACATCCACCCATCGAAAATGGCAGAAGAAAGAAAAATATTTAGACTCTCTAGATCAGGAGTTTGCTGAAGCAATAGATAAATAAATAATTAATTTAAGTTACTGCAACGCAGAGGCTACTTATTTTCTAAATTTATTAATTTCACAAAATTGTATGGGTAAGCTTTAGTTAAATATACCTGGCACCCACACAGGCACTTCACAAGAAAAAAAAAACTGCTAGCATGAGCGCATGTTATTCAAGGCACATATTTAATGTCACTTGTGGGTAGTTGTAACAGTTACACAAAGAAAAATTAATTTGCTCTTATTTGAAATTCAATATAATTTAATAGAAACATTATTTACAATTATATAAGCTATATTTTAAAAGTTCATAGTTAGTACCTGCTTGTGTAGCGTTATCTCTTCACAATATAATTATTCTCTTACAATCTACTATCACTTCACTTCATCACAATGGATCCTCTAACAAGCACTCTGAGTAAATTAAAGGAGTTGTTTCACACATAGATGTCCGCCTTTGAAGATAAACTTCAGAAGGCCCCTCCATCACCTGTCAGAACTTCTTAGGAGTTTGGACATTCATCACGCAGGCTCTCAGCAGTGTTCGGCAACAGGTGGAGCTACTTGCTCGCAGTGTCAACCAAATTGAGATGTAGGGACGAAGGAAGATCTTAGGTAATAGGTAAAACGGGCTGGTTTCCGCAACTCCACGTCAATATGCGCGTATTCTGCGTACTACAAGGAAGATCTTGCTGTTCCATGGTGTCACCAGATGGGACGTGCAGTAACTAATAAAATCAGGCCTATCCTGTTCAAGCTAGGCAGTCTTGCGCTTTGGGATAAGATTTGGTTTTCCAAAGCCAAATTAAAGGCTATAGGCGACACCATTAGCCAAGTTCCTAACAAAGGGGGTGGCATGATCTGTTCTTGGCCTGCGAGAGAAATATGCGGTGTCACCAAGAGCTGGACTAAGGATGGCTGCGTGTATGTCTTTGGCCCCAATGATTCGCGGCATCGGGTTGAGACCCTTGCTGAATTGGACAAGATTGCGCCGAATCCCAGTGAGCCCGAGCGGAGTGATCCAATAACGGATGTGCCAGCCTCTGTCCCGTTGCTGCTGCGAGGACCGCTAGCTGCGGTAGCGCCCGGTGCTGCTTTTTTGAAGCAGTGATTTCTTTGTGATGTTTTATTCAAAGTCGGGGTATTATGTACATTTTATATCTGTAATTTTTTGGTGTACATAGAATAATATAATAAATGTTTTGTACTGTGCTGTCTACGGAACTGTGCTAAGTACAGTATTGAACTATTGATTCAAGTCACAATGTTGTCACTGTCAGTCATTACCCATGTCAGTTTAATTCCGTGCGTTCCGTTTTTCGTAAAGGTGGAATGGCAAACTGTGTTTTGTTTTCTTGTTGTTTTATCTCTGAAATGTTTTACATATTACTTTTATATGCTTTTGTTTAACTCTTTTTACCCGGACTCAGTAAGTAGGTTTTAACTATTTTGATTGAATAACGCAACCGGCAGGTGGACTAGTTATTGCTCCTACAGACTGGTGCGACAGGCATTGCGACAATTGTCGCGCCCGCGACATCGCACCAGTCTGTAGGAGCCTTTATACGATTTATTTTTATTAGTCTGGTAAATATTTGTCTATCGATGAAAGCAGTGATAGTAGTAGTTTTTTCTCTATAACAAGCAACGACGACGACAGTTTCGTGAGTACTCTTCTCTTGCAGCGCAGTGTTCGGATGTTTCTAAGAATTTTAACGTTATACATATTAACGCTCAGAGCATTCGGGCTCATTTCCACGATTTGCCGGCAAGCTTTAACTGTAAGAACGTACAGACGCCAGCAGATCAAGCTACCCGAAACTGTCAAATTTTCCCAATCAACCTTGAACCTTATGTTGTTGGGTTAAAGTTGAAAATTTATTGAAGAAATTTGACAGATTGTAGTAGCTTGATGTGCTGGCGTCTGTACATGAATGCATAAGTCATGGCACCGCTAAATCCCTGAACTTATTTTTCCTTATTTTTTACCTTATTTTTCTGTCGTATAAAATTCGTTCACCTAAGGCTAAAGCTAAGAATCTCATGCAACGCAATTTTGGTGGAATGATCTTTGCAAGTATGCCAATAATATAGATTGGTGCTGGACTGATTGCCTCTGGATCAGTCAATGAGCAAGTTAATATTTTTATGGCTAAACTTATCGAGCTTTACGATCACCACGCATCTGTTCGAGCAGTTAAGGTTGACATTTGCCGGCGCCATGGCTCACGAATAAGATAGCGCTACTACACTAAAAAGTTATGGCAAAGTTTAAATTTAAGCGTGGTGCTAATGACGCTATTTTTGTCAAAATTCAAAGATTTCTACTAGCATGAATTGACTCCTATTCACCTTTTATGTTAATTTAAACAATATGGCTGCCTAACCACCAAAGTGGAGCTGGAAAATTGCAACCAGTGAAATTTCACAATCATTAACATCGGTTTCCCAGTTCGATTTCGTCGACAGACCTTATCTAGAAATGTGAGTTTGAATTTCCCGCTTTCGCGAGTTTTCGGTGTCATCCACCAGGACGCCCCCAATGCCGTACCATTTTATTTGTACGGACTTTTTATTCTTCTCTCCAGAGTAAATATGTTTCTTGCCACCAACCAATTGATATGGCAAACAAACAGACAAATTCAAGATGTCCTTGATAGAGCTTTCCTACGGTGACGAGAATACTGGAGATTTTCAACTTACTGAACACCAAACCGGATTTTCTTTTCTCGAGATCACATTTTTATTAGAACATTTGCTTTATTACGCTTGTACGGTTCACGTACAGGCAAATTGCTAACGCCGCAACCTACTTTACGCTACTCGTTTAGTTTACTTTTATAATTACTTATACTTAAAAAATGAGTTGACCAATAGCTGCCGTAGCGCTGTAACCGCGGGTTAGCATCCAAACATAACTTACGTGTAACTTTACAAATATACTGAACTAAGGTGAAATCTGTGGTTTTCGTCAACTCACAACTTAACTACCTCTGAGCCATACATAAAGTTGGTCCTTCGAGCCGGATGACACGGCATATCATCTCGTGAGTCGTCGTGTCTCCTCATCAGCAGAGTGCTTAGCGTGGTATATCCCAGTTACGTTAGCAAATCGGTGCTATTGGCCTCCCACAAGCGGGTCTCACCAGTAGCATTGAGACGTTGCACATAGCGTAAAGGAGGGTGATCTACACTGAGTGCCTGTAACTTACGAGCTAGCAGAGATCACGTCTGCTGCTACAGCTGAACTATCGGCGAAAACTTCGCAACTTGGGTGAACTAGTACCTGTGGTGATACAACTTTACTCCACCAACGGTCAACCCAATAACTAACAAAAATGGTTCAGAGCTTGGCAGAACTGATAAGTCATCAGGAAACTACTTTCAGAGACTTAAAACTTATCTGCACAAACTACAAGAAGGACAGTGCCACCAGGAAGAACTTGGCATACCTGGAGGAGCGTCTTTCTCGGTTGAACAAAAACTGGGAGAAGTTTGTTCATAACCACCAACTGCTGGAAGAGTCTGGAGCGACAGACCTTCAATACTTCAATGACGACATTTTCAACAGTACGAAGAAGATGTATGAAGAAGCGCTGCAAGACATGTTGAAACGTAAGTCTGAATTGCCACCTCCGTCTACTAGTAAGACGGAGCAACCACCTGCGACGCCTAACCAAGGGGAGGGGCAATCGAAATTTACTTTCGACGATATCCAATTCCACATACCTCCTCGGGGAACAAGCGAGTCGACGGAGAAACAACAAGATCTTTTGCGTCAACAATACTGTAACTTTAGAGCATTCGAACGCACTGTGGAGAAGATCACCATAGCATTGGCAACACCAATGGAAAAATGGGAATTGGAAGACAAGTTAAGCACCCTGAAAACGAAATGGGAGCACATAGAAAAAGCAAATTGGGAGTTAGACTATATTTTACAAGATGACGACTCAACTTACCAACTAAAATATAATACAGCGGAAAACCACTATGATGACCTGAAAAGGCAACTTCAAAACAACATATGGAAAAATGCGCATTATGAGAAATCTACGCCAAACATACAAATACCGGATTTTCATGGCAACTATAACCAGTGGATGAGTTTTAGAGACCTCTATCTTGAAAGTGTACACAACAATCCGACACTTTCAAAGGCACAAAAAATGCAGCACTTAAAAACAAAACTCAAAGGTGAGGCGGAGAAACTGGTTCAGCATCTTGGCATCAGTGCTGAGAACTACGCATCGTGCTGGGAGATGCTGGCCCACCGCTACGACAACAAACGGCTGTTATTCACCTCATACATGAACACGCTTCTGAATCAACCTAGTATTCAGCAACCAACCGCTGTAAGCATACGGAAACTTCACGATATCATGATGGAATGCTTGAACGGGCTGAAAAACATCGGGCTAGACACCACCAATTGGGACCCAATCGTGGTTCACCTATTGGTTCAAAAACTAGATAGCGTTACATATAACGAATATATAAAGGAGGTCAAACATCCCCGGGAGTTTCCCGACCTAGAAGAGTTTATCAAGTTTTTGGAATCAAAATTCATGTCACTGGAAGCTCTGCAAGGAAATAGTCAAAAATTATCATCATCTAGCAAACCATGGAAAACGGAAAAGCAGCCGCATAAAGGGTAAGAAAACCGAAATAACAACTACAAGATTAAAACGCAGGGGTCATCGTACTTTAACAAGTCACAAAACTCGCCAAAAACCTTCTTCACGACAGCAAAAACATGCCCGATTTGCAAAACTAATCACGTTTTGATGAATTGCGAACAATTCCTGGCGATGAACATAAACAAACGGATTGACGCAATTCGCAAATTGCACATTTGTAAAAACTGCCTATTCAGCCATGGAGAAAAACAATGCAAATCAAGAAAGACGTGTAAATTGTGTCATAAGGCACACCACACACTGATGCATGAAGATGAAACTGAGCTAACAAGCCACAAACAAGCAACAAGGGAGGAAAACCCATCTTCGATCCCATCGACGTCCTATGGGGTCAATAACTTAACGAATGCCTCTGAACATCTAATGAGGGAATATATGTTGGCAATGAATGATTTGGTTAACTCACAAACAAACAACTGTGAGCATTGTCAAACAACATCCAATGTACCTACGCCAGACCATTCATTGGCAACAAGCAATACCACCTTACCGCTGCCTTGTGTGGATTTGAAAATTCCTTATACTAATAATTACAATAAACAATGTAAACAAATCGTAAATAATGATATTGTATTATTTTGTGATGAGATTGGCAAGGACTTAGGCCACTTGTTGACAAATGAATACCCAGGACACTCAATAATAAATTACTGCATGCCTGGTTGTTCTTTATTTGATATCATGAAAGAAATTATTAAATGTAACTTTAAACAGGAAACAACATTATTAATTTTTATGGGAAATAGGGGAAATGTAAACAAAGGAGAATTACTCCAATATCATACAACATTGTGCAACCTACGTTTACAAAAAATTGTGTTGTTTACATTCCCGTATAGTAACAGTTTGCCACAGGAAGAAAATAACATGAGATTTGACATTAATATTACATTGCACAATTTAACTTATAATGATAATCTTTTCCATTTAATTGATACTAACAATTATGTTAGTAATAATTTGTATTTGACAAAGGATAGATATAATGTTGTTATGTACTATCTTTCTAACTACCACAAAAGACAGATAGCTGTGTCGCTATCATATTTTTTTACTATTTCAGCCAAAAATTTGGCTAAACAAATTGCTTCTTTTGAGCAATGCAGTGTAATTTTAAACTATTCTGTCAATAATTTGGTAACAATTGATGACATTGATTATCATTTAAATTAGAAATAAGGACAATGGAGGAAAACTCTTGCAAAAATGTTATGAAAGCAAATAATAAATCAAATGAAAGTGTAAAAAAATCAAATAGTATCAACTTGGTGCATCAAAACATTCAAGGGTTTTTGAACAAAGATTTAGAAGTAGAATTATTCCTGAATTGTAACAATATAGATATTCTTTGTATGACAGAACATTGGCTTAAAAGCCACCAGTTCATGTTCAATTTTAGTAATCACCAGGTTGGTAGTTCGTTCAGCAGAGTAAATGCTATACATGGTGGCTCATTAATTTTAGTGAATAACCAGCTTAGATTTAAAGACCGCAAGGACATTGTGAGCCTCTCTGTTGAGCGGACAATTGAAATAGCCTGTATAGAATTGGAGCAGTTCATTATATTAAGTGTGTACAGACCTCCCTCAGGATTGTATGATTGTTTTGAAAAGGTTATGGATGATGTATTGCACAAAATCTGTAATTCAAATAAGTCTATCATCACTTGTGGTGATTTTAATGTTAATTTATTAGAAAATTCCGGGGTAAGTACTAAAATTATAAGTTTGTTTCAGTCATACAATCTTGCTTACCAATTTTTGGAGCCCACTAGAATAACTCCCACTAGTGCCACATGCCTAGATAACATTTATACAGATGTTATACCAACCCACAAAGAAATTATTAATCTAATAGACTCAGATCATTGCGGACAATTAATCACTATTCCAAATCCGAACAAAAAAGTTATTAAAAAAGATATCACTGTCACCCCAAAAACTACTAAGCGCTTGGAAACATTTAAAACTAAACTGTTGAGTAAATTACCAGTTTTGTCAACTAATGTCGCCCCTAATCAACAATATAATGATTTCTTTTGTATGTATTGCACACAATTTGCCAACACTTTCATTCCAAAAACATTCTTGGTTAATAGTAATGCTTCTTTCAGTGACTGGGCCACCGTTGGTATACAGAGACAAATTTAAAGAGATTAATATACTGACTGTAGCTTCTCAGTATATTTATGAAAATCTATTGTATGCACATAAAAATATTAATCTGTTTAAAAAATACAGTGATATCCATAATGTAAATACTAGGAACAAGCACAAATTTGTTGTTCCTAAAACCAGGCTTAAAAAAATAGGTGGCTCGTTTAGATGCCAGTGTATACGTTTTTATAATAAACTTCCTAGCCATATTCAAGAATTAAGCCTTAATAAATTCAAATGTTTTATAAAACGGAAACTGTGCCAGAAAGCATTTTATACTGTTAAAGACTTTATTGAGGACAAAAAGGCTTGGGATTGAGCTGCTCCAATTTACAGTGAATCTTGATTCGATTTTTTTTGCCAACTATTTATACTATTTTTTGATTGAAATTTTTAAATACCTAAACTATGACATGAATATTTACTTTGTAAAGTATTATATTATTTTAATTATTATGAATGTGAGGACTATGTGAATTGTTTTTTTATTTTTATTCTCAATCAAAAAAATTTTTAATGCAGGTCTGGCGGTTTGAGTACTTTATGCGGCCTAACCAATTGTCCTTTCTTTGGTATTGTTCGTCGAATCGCTGAGCTCCTTAAGTTTTGAGTTGAGCTGCACGATAACTGACAAATGCGTGCACTGACTGGACAGGTCCACTCAAATCTGTGTGGTTCTTTCGTCAAAAGACCATGTCAGACACCAATCTACATGGTTCTCAAATGATCTGACCAAGATTATATCCGTATTTTATATACACATTGACAGTGATTAATTTTATATATACAATGACATGAATATTTACTTTGTTAAGTATTATATTGTTTTAAGTATTGTAAATGTGAAGACTATGTGGGTTTTTGTTCATTTTCCTTTTTTTTCTCATTTAGTTTTTATCATAGTCTGGCAGTTTGAGTGATTTTATGCGGCCTACCCAAATGTCCTTTCTTTGGTATTGTTCGTTGAATCGTTGAGCTCCTTAAGTTCTTAGTTGAGCTGCACGACTACTGACAAATGCGTGCACTGACTGGACAGGTCCCCTCAACCTGTGTGGTTCTTTCGTCAAAAGATCATTTCAGGCACCAATCTACATGGTCTTCACATGATCTGACCAAGATTATGTCTGGACTTTAAAAAGAGACTGTGACCTCTGAGTTTGTTTCGGCCTTTCTTCTCAGAGTAGTCGGATACGAAACGCCGACCTCATCTAGTTTTTTTTAATATGATTGACGTGTAAAAGTGTTTGTACAAACCTACTTACAGAAATAAATCATTTATCATTTATCATTTATCATTTAATGAAGAGAGGGAAGTGCTGTTGACAACAGTACTTCTGAAAGTCAAAACAATTGACGGAAACTTCGTAAACTTGAGAGGTCTACTTGACCAAGGCTCCCAAGTAAGCCTAATAACAGAAAACGCGGCACAACGCCTCCGATTGCAGCGACGAAAAGTGAGCGCTGTTGTATCGGGTGTGGGAACCCTTAGCGGCAACTGCAAAGGGGCAATGAACTTAGAATGTCAGTCAATACATTCAGACTACAAATTCAACTTTGAAGCGTTAATAATGAAAAAACTCATAAGCAACTTACCTACCGCATCGTTCTCAATCAGCAACTGGGACTACTTAGAAAACTTAAAACTAGCAGACCCACAGTTCAACCTGTCGGGTCCGATCGACCTACTCTTGGGCGCGGACATCTATTCCGAACTTATCCTGAACGGCGTCATCAGGAGTGACAAGAGATACCCAGTAGCTCAACAAACTAAAGTGGGTTGGATTCTATGCGGGAATGTAAAGACATTCAACTGCTTGGTGACACTTAACGATTTCGAAAACATGACAAGATTTTGGGAAACAGAGGAAATTCCAGACAAACCATCATCAACTACTGAGGAACAACACTGTGAGGAACATTATAACGCAACTACCACAAGACTGGCGAACGGACAATATGTGGTACAAATGCCAATGAAACCTAACTTCGAAGCAAACTTAAAAAACGCAAAGTCGCAAGCATTAGCACAATTCCTTCAACTGGAAAGGAAAATGTCAAAAAACAAAGAACTCAGTACCGAATACAAGCGTTTTATGAACGAATACATCGCTATGGGACACATGAAACCTGTCTCAGGAGAAAGTAAGTTCCAAGTCTACCTACCTCACCATGGCGTGTTAAGAGCTGAGTCCACTACAACAAAACTAAGAGTAGTGTTCAACGCGTCGTACAAGACAAAAGGAGACAGCAGTCTCAACGATCACATGTACTGCGGTCCGAACTTACAAAAGGATATACTGACACTACTTATTAACTGGAGAACATACAGATTCGTCTTCACGGCAGATGTCGAAAAACTATATCGGTTCATCTGGCTAAACGATAAACAACAACATCTGCAAACTATAGTCTGGAGATCTTCCCCTAACGAACCTCTACAAGATTGGCAGTTGGGCACAGTAACTTACGGAACAAAAAGTGCACCTTATCTGGCAATGCGCACTCTGCATAAACTCGCAGAAGATGAAAAAGATACTTACCCGGAAGCAGGAAACGTCCTAAAAAACTACTTCTACATGGATGATTTGGTTTACGGGCAAGATACTATTGCTGCATCGAAAACACTGGTAACACAACTAATTGAGTTGCTAAAAAAAGGAGGATTTAACTTGAGAAAATGGAAGACGAACGAACCAACTATCTTGGAGGACTTGCGAGATGATCAAAAGAGCCAGAATACGAACATAGACTTTAGCCCAGAAGAAACAACAAACTCAAAAATGTTGGGCATGAGGTGGAATCAAGACAACGATAGCTTCACATACCAATGGGATCTACCGCTCAAGAAAAAGCTGACAAAACGCGTACTACTGAGCGAAATTAGCAAACTGTACGACCCACTTGGACTACTATCGCCACTTACAATAAAAACCAAACTCCTGTTCCAAAAAATCTGGATAAGCAAAATCAACTGGGATGAACGTTTATCCGAAGATCTCGCAACGGAATGGGAAACTATGAGAAAAGATATCCCAGTGCTTAACAAACTTTCCATACCACGATGGCTGCAATGTCAAGAAAACAACCTAGAGATATATGGGTTTTGCGACGCAAGCGAAAAAGCTTATGCATGTGTCATTTATAGCCGAGTTAAAAATCAAACCGGCGAATACAAGACTACGCTAATTACGGCAAAAACAAAGGTTGCACCAATCAGCAATAAGATAACAGTACCTAGAATGGAACTTTGCGGGGCCGTTCTAGCTAAACTGCTAGAAAAGGTGCGAAACACTCTCTACACGAAAAACCTACACATAAGATGCTGGACCGACTCCAAGGTCGTTTTAGCCTGGCTCCAGGGCGATATAAACAGATGGGACAAATATGTAGCTAACAGAGTGAAACAAATAAACAGCATTATCTCGGCAAACTGCTGGGACTATGTGAAATCAGAAGAAAATCCTGCTGACTGTGCAACTCGAGGTTTAACACCATTACAACTTCTCGATTTTAAACTTTGGTGGAATGGGCCAGAATGGTTACAAACAAATACGTTACAAAACCATCAAGACGATCCCTTGACCTACACAACAAACACTGAGTTGCGAGAAATAAACTGCTGCGCTGTCACATACAAGAAATGGGAAATAATTGACACATTACTGAATAAAAACAGTAATTATAAACGCGTAATACGAGTGCTTGGATGGATTCTACGACTCAGCAATATTCGTAAGCAAAAACGCGCACTAAACGCAACCAATAACTTAACCGACTGCGGTAATAAAAAGGAGGTTTTGTGCTTAACACAAGACATAAGGGGAGCAACAGAATTGGTTATTAAGAACGTTCAAAAGGAAAACTATGCCGACGATATAGAATGTTTAAAGAAAAACCAACCAATATCAAAAAAAAGCAACTTGCTGAAGTTAACCCCATTTCTGGACAACAGTGGAATACTGCGCGTGAAGGGGCGACTAGGCTACTCAACTTTATCTCCCGAAGCTAAACATCCTATTATTCTTCCGGCAACAGGAAGATTAACGGAGCTTATTATTCAAGAGGCTCATCGTGACACTCTCCATGGTGGCGCCCGGCTCACTTTGGCTCATTTACGTCAGAAATTTTGGGTCATTGGAGGTAGCAGGACAGTCAAGAAGGGGCTTCGACAATGCATCCGATGTCATCGGTTCAAACCAAACCGAAACGTCCAACTGATGGCAGACTTACCAAAGGAGCGTGTCACTCCATCAAGACCGTTCACGAACACGGGTGTAGACTATACCGGACATGTTGATGTGAAAATCAACAAAGGAAGAGGAGTTACAACTTGCAAGGCTTACATAGCAATATTCATATGCATGGTGACCAAAGCCGTGCATTTGGAATTGGTGTCAGACCTGACTACGCAAACGTTCCTCGCCGCATTCAAAAGGATGTGTGCCCGCAGGGGTACACCCCGCCACGTATTCTCCGACAACGGCACGAATTTTGTGGGCGCAGCAAAACTTCTTCAACAGGGATTTGAAAAACACAATACGTTTAAGACTTCTGAATTCACCGATGAGATGAGCCACTTACAAATTGAGTGGCATTTCAACGCGCCACTATGGCCAACAGCTGGAGGCCTGTGGGAGGCTGCCGTCAAATCAATGAAATATCACCTACATCGAGTACTGGGGGAACAGAAGCTTACTTTCGAGCAATTCACTACTTTACTTAATCAAATTGAAGCCTGTCTAAACTCTCGTCCGCTGTGCCCATTAACAGAGGATGTCGAAGACCTGGAATATCTAACGCCAGGCCACTTCCTCATTGGCGGCCCCCTCCTGTCACTACCACAAGAAGAGCAAGACTTTGCTGAGCACGATCTACGAAACAGATGGAAGCTTGTTGAACAAATGAACGTGCACATCTGGAAGCGCTGGTCGAACGAATATTTACATCAACTCCAAACCCGTAGCAAATGGCAGCACCCAAAAGAAAACCTGAAACAAGGAAGCCTAGTACTATGGTCGAGTACGAGTTGTTACCTTGAAAACTGGAAAAGGTTCACTTAAACGACCAATAACGAAGCTTTCACCATTACCGCTGAAACTAGAAGAAACAAGAGTAAACGAAGAGAAAAGGACACCTACTCCGGAAACCAAAAAACTAGGAGGCACAGCTAAAAACAAAAACAATTGGCTGTCACTTGTTCTCCTATCCATAGTAGCGATGACGGGAATTGCACAATCTGCGCCAACGACGAATAACTGGAAGGTTACACCTATACCGAGCAATCATCCGATTTACTTCGATGAAGCAGGGACAATACAACTAATACATGACGAATGGAATCTATTGGTTTACTATAACTTAACGTCATACTGGCAAGCAACTGATCGAATCAATGATTACGTGAACCAAATAGATAAACTATGCCAAAGAATATCACATGACTACACGCCTTGTGAAACAATTGTCGGCCACCTACGTCATGAACTGAGTCACCTAACCGACTACAACTCTATGCTGCTCACTCAACACTCAAGACCAAAACGAGGTTACTTTGATGGAGTTGGGAAACTATCAAGAACTCTATTTGGAGTTCTTGACGCAGACTTTGCCGAAAAGTACGAAAAAGACATACAGAACCTACAATCAAACGATGACTACCTACTCCAACTTATGAAAAACCAAACACTGATTGTAGAGGCTGAAAATAACATTATAAAAAGAAACACTGCCTTTATGGATGAACAATTCAAAACATTGTACGCCTACATAAACCAAACTAGCAGCGACATCACAAAAATAGTAAACAGGGCGCAAATGCTATTCACGATGAATGACATAAATACCGCAGCCATGACGGCAACTCTGATTTTTAGTGATTTAAATCGAATAGTGGAAATGTTGACAAATGCTCTCGCCAACATTTATAGAGGACATTTAGATACACATTTATTTCCCGCTAACCAACTGATCGAACAGCTCAACATAATATCAGGCAGGTTGCCACAGGGATTGTCGTTACCGGTAAAGGACATTCAAAGGGATTTGAAAAATATTTATGACCTCATCCACGTGAAGGCTCGCATGACAAACAACTTTATGCTATTTGAAATACACATCCCCTTGCTGAGCGATGAGGACTACAAAATATACCGAGTTATACCAACACCGATCCTTACACAAGGACGTTTAAAACTCGTGCAAGCAAGTTCAAGCTTCATCGCAATCAACTTTTTAAAGAACTCTTACATAACAATGGAAGACCAAGACATGCGGCAATGTACATCATACGGAGAAGACGAATTCCTATGTGTCTCACGTAATCCTGTCTACAACATGCACGACAAGTACGCTCCATGTGAGGCCCAAGTCTTCAACCAACAAGAGTCTTTATCATGCGTCCTCAAAGACGTAACATGCAAGGAAACCTGGATAAAGCTGCACAAACCGAACATGTGGCTATTTACACTGTGCGGAAAACAGCTGATGCGCGTCATATGTAACGGTCAAGTTACGCCTGCGGTCATTGACGGGACTGGAGTGATTTCCTTGAAATCAAAATGCTTACTGCAGAAAAACGACGCCACAATATTTACACACAATCAGCTGGGAAGTAGTTACAACATGGAACCAGAGATCGAAATACCTACTTTAAACTCAACAATCAACAACATATTTGACCACGGCTGGAATAATGCCAAATTGAATATAACCGAACAAGGATCACCAACTGCTGAAGAAATAAGAAAAATAGACCAGCAGTTGACATTCCAGAAAAACAGGGAAATATTACCGAAGGCATCCGACATGTCAAATCACGACATCTATCTCTATTCGGTTACTTCTTTGTTGTTGGGAGGAATCACTGTGCTTGCCCTCTATCATATCATCAAACGAAGGTGCAAAACAAAGAAAGGCATCAAAACACTCTCTTCCAAAACTGGAGTGACACCTAGAGGAAGGGAGAACTTTGGAGGAGACATCGAGCTACAAGAAATACATTCGACAGCAGCGGAGCCCGTTTACAGCGAAGCAAGACAGCCGAAGAAAGTATTTCACTTTGACGATTTAAATTGAGTGTTATACCTATACTTTTACATTTATAACTTTACACATTAACTTTTGTTTACTATTTAACTTTTATTATTTACTTTGCACTTTTCTTAGATAATTATTTGCTTTGTAATGGATGCTCATCCCACTTTTCCCTCGGGAGCATGTACGGTTCACGTACAGGCAAATTGCTAACGCCGCAACCTACTTTACGCTACTCGTTTAGTTTACTTTTATAATTACTTATACTTATTAAATGAGTTGACCAATAGCTGCCGTAGCGCTATAACCGCGGGTTAGCATCCAAACATAACTTACGTGTAACTTTACAAATATACTGAACTAGGTGAAATCTGTGGTTTTCGTCAACTCACAACTTAACTACCTCTGAGCCATACAACGCTGAAATAAAAAGCAAGATAATCATGCTATAAAGACGCCGTCATTATGTTCTCTGTATTTTATTTGAATCATTATTGATAAACAATACATGATTATTATGATTTTACTCAGGTTTTTATGCATTTCGGATCATTTCGTTCACTCTTTATTTTATTTCCCAACAAATCTTGGTCTATGGTTTATTCAACTTAGCGATTGTCAAACTCGATTATAGTTGTGTCTAAATTGTTTCTAAGTTTAGTGAATCTTGTTTTCAGAATAGCTTTTAAGAATAACTAAACTAAAACTAAGAAATTTTAGTGATAGTTTAGTTTAGTTCGGTGTACAAGAGAATCGGCACCATTGTCAAGTAAAATTAGGTAACAAGTACAAATTTTGTTAAATAATTATTAAATGAATTATTTTCAATGCATGATAGATGATATCCCCGCCCGCCCGCTCCTCTTGAGTTTCAGTAAAGACGTGGCACTTTACTGAGACCTCATCACTTCACTGATGGGATGCGGATTTCGCAGCGGATTTGCGGAAGTCATTTGTACTATTTTGTTTTTTCATTTACTTACACTAATGCATGTTCACAAACACTTAATGGTTAATAATCTACCATTATTACACACTAGCTGCGCCCCGCGGCTTCACCAGCGTAAGTCGCGATCCCGTGGGAATATCGGGATAAAAAGTAGCCTATGTCTCAATCCAGGGTGTCAGCTACCTCCATACAAAATTTTATCAAAATTGAAGTAAAAGAAGAAGATTGAGGAAAGAAGAAACAAACATACACACACACACACACACCAACAAACTTTCGCCTTTATAATATTAGTGTGATTAATATTCGGCTAAACACAAAGTTTAGAAAATAAAACATAACTGCTAAACATGACGCTTCACTTTCCCGCTAAGAAGACCAAACCCCAGTTGTCAAAACATGAATTGACATACACAGGGACGTTTTGTTTACATTTTCATCAGATTATCTTGGAACAGACCACACTACTGCTTACAAACACCTTAATACTTAAAACAAGCTCTTTCAAAAATACCTCACAGCTAAAATTTTAAATAATTCCATCTCTCTCACCTGACAATAGGCTCTGAATACTTCAGCTGCGCAGAAGGCTGTACATCCTGCAACCTTAAGGAACTCAGCAGCACAGTCTTGACTCCATCGCCAGCGCCCATGACCAGCTTGTTGCCGAAGTCCGGCTTCAGGCCGTGGAACTCGATACTGTAGTCCACGGACAGGTCGCCTATGTTCGCCCAGTATTTGGCTATCACGACTTCTAGTGTAACGCCTCCCTATAAAACCATGTTTAATCTATATATATATCAATAAATTGCTGTTCGTTTGTCTCGCTAAAACTCGGAGAACGGCTGGACTGATTTGGCAAATTTTGGTTTTGAAATATTTGTGGAAGTTCAGGGAAGGTTTCAAAGATGAGAGAAAAAAGGTAGGTAGGGTAGGTTGTAGGTAGGTAGGGTATGTAGGTAAGTAAGTAGGTAGTTAGGTAGGTAGGTAGGTAGGTAGGTAGGTAGGTAGGTAGGTAGGTAGGTAGGTAGGTAGGTAGGTAGGTAGGTAGGTAGGTAGGTAGGTAGGTAGGTAGGTAGGTAGGTAGGTAGGTAGGTAGGTAGGTAGGTAGGGTAGCTAGATAGGGTAGGGTAGGTAGGTAGGATTGGCAGGTAGGGTAGGTAGATACGGTAGGGTAGATGCTTAGACGGATGCGGGCCGGGTAAAGCTAGTATTATATTAGGTTGGGGAAAAAGTCTTTTCGCATTATAGTATGTATGAACTTGTAATAAAATCTCTTTGGCTATACTTACTATTTGTATCTGGCTGGTCTTGGTATCATTGAAAGTTTAAATTTTAAAGAACATAATCCCAAATTCAAATTAGGAAAATGTGTGATTTTCATTTGTTTCGTACTGTCAAGATGAGTGAATCTAATGAAGAAATTCGATACAATTTAAAATTTTACTACAAAAAGGTAAAAATGCAACGCAAACCGCGAAAAAAAATTGCGATGTTTATGGACCTAGTGCAGTGTCTGTGAGAGTAGCACAAATTTGGTTTAAGCGTTTTCAATCCGGAAATTTTGATGTCAAAGATGCACGTCGCTCTGGTCGCCCTATTTATTTATTAAAACTTTATGCACAAGTAAAAACTACACTGTACAAAGGCGGACTTAATGCCTGAGGCATTTTCTACCAGTCAACCTTAGGGTGCTGCAGAGACAAAACATGGCAGGTGCAACGTACGGGATAGATAGCTCGGAAATAACTATAAAATACAAGCACACATACAAATACATAGATAGATATATACATATATACATAATATACCAAAATAAACTTTGTCAGGAGAAATAACGACCGGTAGCGAAGAAAACGACTCCAGCAAATCACCGCTGAGATGCTTCGGCCAACTTCTGACGAATATGTTCACGTGCCTTCACTTTAAATGATAGCCGGCTGGTTGCCGTCCTGATGTTCAGAGGGAGCGCATTCCAAAGAAAGACCGCCTGGACAAAGAAAGAAGAATGAATGAAGCCAGAACGGTGCGAAGGACATCGTAGAAGACCCTATTACGGATAAAATGGATGCCATTTTTGAAAAAGTGGAGCAAGATTGGCATATCAGTAGTTACGACATAGCTGAAGAACTGGGAATTGACCACAAAGGCACATTTGAAAAAAACTGGGTACACAAAAACGCTCGATATTTGGGTACCTCACGTGCTCACTCAAAGAAACCTAATGAACCGTGTACTCATTTGTGATTCTTTATTACGACGTAATGAAACCGAACCATTTTTGAAGAAGCTGATAACTGGTGATGAAAAGTGGATCACGTACGACAAGAACGTGCGAAAAAGGTCGTGGTCAAGGGCCGGTCAGGCTTCACAGACTGTGGCGAAACGCGGGTTAACTCGCAACAAGGTGATGCTGTGTGTGTGGTGGGATTGGAAGGGCATCATTCATTATAAGCTGTTACCACCAGGCAGGACCATCGATTCTGAACTCTACTGCGAACAACTGATGAGATTAAAGCAAGAAGTTGAGAGAAAGCGGCCGGAATTAATCAACAGAAGGGGTGTGGTTTTCATCATGATAACGCTAGACCTCACACATCTTTAGCCACTCAGCAAAAATTAAGAGTTTGGCTGGGGGGTGTTAATGCATCCGCCGTATAGTCCTGACCTTGCACCTTCAGAGTTCCACGTGTTTCGGTCTCTTCAGAATTTTTTAGGCAATGTCAGGTTAACATCACGAGAGGACTGCCAAAACCACTTGTCGCGGTATTTTGATCAAAAGTCCCTATATAATAAATTTCTATAGCAATGGGATCATGTCCCTACCTACAAAAAAATATGAACTTCCATACAAACTTTCATACCCCAGTTTAGGGGGTGAATTTTCAAAAACCTGCCCTCCACTTTCGCTAAATGTAATAAGGAACACCCAGCGGTTCAGGCCGTGCGTTGTCTGTTAGTGAACGAATGAATTTAAGATTTTAATGAGTGTATGGAAGGAAATGACGGAGTTTGTGTATAATTTGTATATTTATTTTCAAAATATTGGACACTCGCGAATTTACATGCATATCCCACAAACAGGGACTAAGTGATGACACAATATATCTGATACCATAGAACAATTTTAATTCTTGAGTTTTACGAAAATTCGTCAATAAATTGCAAATTAACTTTATGTCAATTTTTATATGAATTTATAGTTGAAGTTCAAATTCAAATCACATTATTGACCAGCGGGTTATAAAGAAATTCAGTACAATATTATTACCCTGCTAGACCCTAGGGCTTTAAAGACACAACTTACTTTACTTAAATTAGGTCATATTTGCATCCTGCCAGGGTTGTGAGTTTGTCCGAAAGGGATATCGTGGCCCTGGCACACAGGCAAATGAAGGAACACGGGTGGGTTTTAGTCAGTAAAAGTCTGACACGCCCTACCGCTCCGCCCAGAGCGGGAGAAGTTATTTGATAATTTCCCACCCAAAAAAAAAAGAGTTTATATTTGCATGACATATATACAGGGTGGAAACTTTCAGCGGGGCAGTAAGGGGAAGTACCTTATCCGTTGCAGCTACGCGAAAGTGGTCTTAGGAGACTATCCTTATCTTTTTGAGAAATTTTGATCTCCATTCACAGATTTTGAAAAAAAAATACAGTCACCAGGAAAATAAGCAATTTTCACAAAAACTTTTTTTTATGCCAATCGATCCTCTTTCTTATAATATAAAACCTCTATTGGACCAATTGAGGTTTGAGTACTAGAAAAGTCATAAATCGCAAAAAACTTTTCCCATACATTTCGTAAGAAATGATACTCCAACTTAGTTTTTTATGATGGATAAATGGACCGCTACAATGAAGACTGGCCAACAATAAACAAAAAAATCGCATCAATCGAATTCCGGCAATTCGCAAGGCAGTGGATACAAACATAATTATGGCCCTTTAACGTGACCACCTCGCAGTCCAGATCTCACGCGTCTTCACTTTTTATGTGGCGCTATTTAAAAATCGAACTTTATAAAAAGGAATAAAAACAGTGTTCAGGAACTCAAAGATTTAGTAAAGGGAATAAACCTATCGTCAAAACAGCTACCATTCTCAACACTTCATAACTTAGAGCACAAAAGTAAAATTCCTAGGTGAGTCCAAATGTAAAGTTTCAAGTTTTTAATTTTAAGGTGAAATAATACTCAAAGTAGAAGTTATAGTTTTTGTATTTGTTTTTCGATCAGTCTTTTTTGTAGCGGCCAGTTTATCGATGGTAAAAAATGTAAGTTTGAGTCTCATTTCCTACGAAATGTATGGGAAAAGTATTTTGCGATTTATGACTTTTCTAGTACTCAAACCTCAATTGGTCCAATAGAGGTTTTTGATCCTTATAAGAAAGAGGATCGATTGGCATAAAAAAGTTTTTGTGAAAATTGCTTATTTTCCTGCTGACTGTACATTTTTTTCAAAATCTGTGAATTCAGATCAAAATTTCTCAAAAAGATAAGGATAGTCTCCTAAGACCATTTTCGCGTAGCTGCAACGGATAAGGTACTTCCCCTTACTGCCCCGCTGAAAGTTTCCACCCTGTATACACAATTTCACATTATCCTATCCCATTGTGAAAATATTACCTCTTACCACTAACTGGTAGGGTAATAAAATTGGAGCTTCAACAGTAACGTGGGTCAGTTTCTGTTTCTCGTGGGATCTACTTCTCTTAGGTAACAGCTGCATAGTGTACTAACAACCTGGTGTGTAAAACCCCTAGAAGAATGGTTGTCACTTACCACTAACTGGAAAGGTAACAAAGTAGGTGCTTCAGCAGTAACATTGATCATTTTCTGTGTCTCGTGGGATCTACAACTCCTCTTAGGTAACAGTTGCATGGTGTGGACCAGAAATCTGCCAGTCTTTTCTTTGTCTTCGGTTGAGATCTTCAGCACTCCCCATGAGGCTTCAGGAGGGACTGTGGAGGAATTGATAGTGAAGTTATTAAAACGGTTGACGAAATGCTAATATGTGGTGGTTCAGTTTTAAAAATAACATTATTCTTGCATGCATAACATGCGGAATATGGATAAGGCAGTTTTTTTATTAGTAAATTATATCTATCTAGCTTGTGTGTAGACTGTTAGCTTGTTGAATGTACCTATCTAATTGAGCAAAAATATACAACGTAAGTCTGCCACAAAGGCAGAAATGGAATTTAATTTTGATTTAATTTCGAAAATAAATCGTTATAGATCCTAAATGGTCATTCAAAATTAAAAATTATTGGAGAGACCTAAAGATGATTTTCTAATACCTATCTAATGATATCCAATGATACTTGACGTAGTACGTCGACTTTATTTTTTTCTGTTTCACAATATGGTGTCTGGTTGTCACCATATTGCTTTTTCATTACGGTCATGACTTTAGTGACACTCACAAGATTAAGACAAGTCGATTGACGTTAGAATCATCAAAATCGGCCTAAGCGTTTGGTCTCTAGAGTACCACAAAGGAACAAAGATACATACATAGGCTGATAAACACATTACCCACCATTGCGTCACGCAGTCGGGTAAAAAGCAGTAGTCTTTCATACAGTTCGCATTGAATGTGGGTTCCTTAGCTTGGGACTTACCATAGCTTCTCATAATTATTTTCTTCAGACTTATTTTTTTTATTTAAACGATTTTGTCACTTAGCGACCTCATCGCCCAGTGCAGAATAAACACAAAATTGTTGAACTATCTACCTTATCACTAACTTGTACAATTGTTTAGCCTTATCGGACACTGGAAAAGCAAGGATGGAATTACAAAAGCCAATATCATACCTTTTATATTGTCAAAATATTGTGCAAAAGAATGTGAAATAGAATCATCACAATTATGATAATATTACTCACCAATAACAAAATGCCTGACAATAGTAGCAGGTTTAAACAACACATTCTTCTCACTAATGCTCGGCGGCGCGGGCGCAGCTAACTTAAGTGGTTGCGGCTGTAGTACTGTCACAGGTACTCGGAACACTGGGCCCTTCTCTATGCAGGCAACGTCGTATGCATTTATACTGAAATCATTTCGTAAATATTTTGGAGGTTTAGAAATAATAAAGAAAAATAATACTTTAATTTGCATTGTGAGCATTTTTTCAACATTTTATATACCCAGAAGATTATTATATCTATACTTGTACAGTCTTACACTGTACATGTTTTGCTGACGCGGTGGTTTACACCAGACGTGCGTCATTTCTATTACTATAAATATACATACATTACAATAAATCAGCGAGTGCGATTACTGCTAGTGTACGAACCGTACATTTTATGGTCCTTCGAGCCGGATATTTGGTGCTGTTGTGTCTCTTTACGGTAGCGAATCGGTTTAGCTGGTCTCCCAGAAGCGGGTCGCCCCAGTTAGATTGAGAAATCGCACAATATCGCAACCGAGGCGCATGGGTGCTGAGTTCCACTGACCATTTCAAATCAAGGAAGATAACGATTTCAAGATTTGAAACGGAGAAGACTACAAGCAACGCAGTAGCCTTCACAACACAACACAACGCTCTCCTGTCACCGTCAACGACGTGCCAGGTCTCTTGAGCCATCTAACAAAGCAACGGTAACAACAAGAAGCATCAATATGGATAAACTGGAATTGCAGTCAACGTGCTTCGAGAACATCAAGACATTATGTGCTAACTATCGCAAGGATTCTTCATCACGAAAAACTGTGGAATACTTGAAGAAACGCTTGTTGTCGCTAGAAAACCAATGGCAAGACTTCGAAAGCAGGCATGCCCAACTGTTGTTAGAACTAGAAGATAAGAATATAGCATACTTCAAGGATGACATCTACGGGAAAACTAAAGAAATGTTCTTATCAACTAAAACGGACATAACTAACAAACTGGCAACTTGGGGCAAGCAAAACGTGAAGTTCGACCTAGGTGGGACTTCAGAAGATGACGACGGTAATAACATACAACTCTTGCTTAACAAGCAAGAATGCAACTTCAACGCAATATACCGTATTATCTCCAAAATTGACGTACTAACTATCACGGAAAGATGGGAACTGGAAGACCACCTCACGACGTTGAAATCGAAATGGGAACCTATCGATAAACTTCACTGGGAAATAGACTTCCAACTGAAAGGATCCAACGAGCATTACTACCAAATGTTCACGGACATCGAACAGAAATACGATGAGCTGAAGAGGAAAATTAATGCCAAAATCTGGTCCACCGTCCACTACCAGAAATCGACACCTAAGATCGAAATCCCTGAGTTCTCAGGCACCTACAGCCAGTGGATCTCCTTCAAAGACCTGTTTCTGGAAGCAATACATAAAAATCCAATGATTAACAACGCGCAGAAAATGCAACATCTAAAGACCAAGCTGCGAGGAGAAGCAGAACGCTTAGTGCAGCATCTGACCATTAGCACTGAAAACTATAACTCATGTTGGGATATATTAAATCAGCGCTACGACAATCGTCGCCTGCAGTTTACTTCATTTATGAACAACATGCTAAATCTGCCAATCATACAACATGCAGATTCATTCAACTTGAAGAAGATGCATGACGTCATTACCGAATGCCTAAACGGTATCTCTAACATCGGTATTGACACATCAACCTGGGACCCGATCATTGTGCATATCATGTCACAAAAACTGGACTCCAGTACTTTGAGTGACTACATGAAGGAACTCCAAGATCATAGAGAACTACAAAAACTGCACGACTTTTTGTATTTCCTCGAAACACAGTTCATGGCATACGAAACCATGAAGTCGGCTAAGAAAGCGAATCCTACAGCTCCAGAAAAATCATCCAACTGGAAAACATTCAACAAGCAAACCCAGATGAAGAAACATAACTATAGCGTCAATCAAAATAAAACAAACAACTATCACACTTTACATGGAAAATGCCCATTCTGCAACGGTAGTCACGTACTACGCCAATGTGACAAATTCCTTCAAATGGACTTCGGCAAACGAAATGACACAGTTTCAAAATTGCAGCTCTGCAAAAACTGTTTGTTCAGTCATGGAAACAACGAGTGCAAATCAACTAAAACGTGCCAAGAATGTAACTTGAAACACCACACACTATTGCACAATTCGGACAAACAAAACATAACGTCAACAAACAGAAAAAACAACATTGAGCAACGCTCTTCATCATCAACTCAACAACCAACATCTAACCATTTGTTTAAAGACAACATGGAAGTTCTACTAACCAGGTCCAACTGAAAGTCAAATCCGTGGATGGGACTTATGTAACACTGCGTGCGCTACTCGATCAAGGCTCACAAGTAAACTTGATAACAGAAAACGCAGCACAAATGTTACGTCTTCCTCGGAACGGGATCAACGCATCGGTATCGGGAATCGGCTCTGTTTCTAGAGAATGCAGGGGAAAACTAAAATTTACCTGCCAATCGATTTACTCCGATTACAGTTTTGAAACTCAAGCACTTATCATGACGAAGCTAACAAACAACTTACCTACGAAAACGTTCGAGAAAGGCGCATGGACGCATTTAGAAAACTTGAAACTTGCAGATCCTGACTTCAACGTATCTCGGCAAATCGACCTATTACTAGGAGCCGACGTATACTCCCAAATTATCCTAGAAGGTGTATTGAAAGGCAATAACAGCTCCCCAGTTGCACAACACACGCAAATTGGGTGGATTCTATGCGGAAAGATGAAGCAAACGTTTGACTGCCACGCTACATTATTAAACTTAGAGGATCTCACAAAATTTTGGGAGAATGAAGAAATTCAAAATACGACAGATATCCCCAAGGACGACCAGTGCGAACAATTTTATAAAGAAACTGTGAGAAGATCATCTGATGGAAAGTACATCGTCAAAATGCCTCTCGTTTCAGACTACGAAGAGAAACTAGGCAAATCTAGAACAATTGCTGTTTCACAGTTTTTACAGTTGGAAAAACGGCTAGAGAAGAAAGCAAGACTTTCATTAATGTACAAACAATTCATGGAAGAGTATGCAGATCTGGGTCACATGAAACGTGCACCTCAGATACCTACTGACATCTACTTTCTGCCGCATCACGGTGTCTTGAGAGAAAACTCCACAACAACAAAGCTGAGGGTCGTATTTAACGCATCTCAACAAACTACTAGTGGCTTCAGTCTGAACAATGTCATGGAAAAGGGCGCCAATTTACAAAAAGATATTCAAGCTCTTATACTTAAATGGCGAACTTATAAATACGCATTCACTGCTGACATTGAAAAAATGTACCGCTGCATTTGGATTTCAAAAGAACAACAACATCTACAGAGAATTGTATGGCGGGACTCACGAGATCAACATCTTCGCGATTACCAGCTCTGCACCGTAACCTACGGGACTAAATGCGCACCATGGCTAGCTATGCGAACATTGAAGCAACTGGCCATTGACGATGGTCACAAACATCCGGAAGCGGCCAAGATACTCATAGAAGAATGCTACGTGGATGACGTCATTAGCGGCCATAACAATCTCACAGAAGCGAAAAAACTGCAACAATCCTTGATCCAACTATTAAGAGGAGGAGGCATGAATTTACGAAAGTGGACAGCCAATGACCGAGCTATACTGGAAGACTTACGCGAGGATCAAATTTCAACTCAAAACATGTTTGATTTTAAAGGTGAAGAATCAACCAAAACATTAGGACTCGGTTGGAATCCAAACAGCGACTCCTTCCACTTCAACTGGCCTGTGGAAAACTCAAAACAGCTAACAAAGAGATCCTTACTCTCAGCCATATCGAGATTTTACGATCCACTGGGTTGGCTCTCCCCAGTGACGGTCAAAGCCAAACTACTATTCCAGAAACTCTGGATGAGTAAACTTAGCTGGGATGACGTACTGCCCAGCAACATCGAATCTGAGTGGCTGAACCTAAAAACAGAACTGCCATGCGTCAACAAAATAACGATAAACAGATGGATTGGCGATACACAAAAATGTGTCGAGTTATTAGGCTTTTGTGACGCAAGTGAAAAGGCTTACGCTTGTGTTATTTACAGCAAAGTGTTCAACGAACATGGCCAACCCATCGTAACTCTACTAGCTGCTCGAACAAGGGTGGCTCCACTGACACAGAAAACCACATTACCTAGACTGGAACTGTGTGGCGCTCAACTACTGGCTGACTTGATGAAGAAAACCAAGCAAACATTCTGTGGATATAACGTATCAATACGGGCCTGGTCGGATTCACAAGTTGTCCTGGCGTGGATTCAAGGCGAAACATCAAGATGGGAGACGTACGTAGCCAACAGAGTTACAAAGATCAAAAGCGTCATTCCTGCAGCTCAGTGGTGCTACGTCAAGTCAGAGCAGAATCCCGCAGACTGCGCATCAAGAGGTCTTTTGCCAAGCAAACTGATGAAGTTCAACCTATGGTGGCAAGGCCCCGAACTTTTAACAAAACAAGATGTATCGGAAGATATTCCTTGCGCTTTCCAAACGAATTTTGGCTGCATAAATCACGTTCAAATCGAAAACCCTTCACAAGGGAATAACGAACATAACATAATCACAAAATTATTGAACAAATGCAGCTCATTGACACAAGTAAACAGGGTCATCGCATGGATATTACGCTTCATTAAAAATATGCGCAATAAGACGAAATCGGAAACTACGTACCTAACAACAAGTGAACTAAGCGCAGCGCGTAAAAGTATCATAATTCACGCGCAGCGACTGCAGTTCAATTCCGAATTTACACAACTTGCTAATAACGAAACAGTACCGAAGAAAAGCGCAATTTGCAAATTGAATCCTTATATAAACAAAACGGGAATTATTTGTGTCGGAGGTCGTCTTAAGCACTCAAGCCTACCCGGGGAGATGAAGAATCCAATCATCATACCACATAGAGGACGATTTACACAACTTCTCATAGAACAAGCTCATTCATCCACGTTACATGGAGGAGCTCGGCTGACGTTGACTTATATAAGACAGCGGTACTGGATCGTTGGCGGTAACCGTGCCGTCAAGGAACAACTTCGAAGATGTGTACGCTGTCACCGCTTCAACAAGACAGATGGCTATCAACTGATGGGCGACCTACCACAACAAAGGATCACTCCGTGCCGACCTTTCACGCACACAGGAGTAGACTTTACCGGTCATGTGGATGTTAAACACAACAAGGGTAGAGGCATAAAAACTTCAAAGGGATACATAGCCATATTTATATGTATGGTGACGAAAGCCGTTCATATTGAACTCGTGTCAGACCTTAGCACAGAAACGTTTATGGCAGCCTTCCAAAGACTGTGTGCGAGGCGCGGCACCCCCAGCCACATGTACTCTGACTGTGGTACAAACTTTATCGGCGCTGCAAAGGTACTTCGTCAAGAATTCGAAGAGTTCAAACAACTACTGAAACCAGATCTCTTCAACGAACTGGCCAAATTGGAGGTGGAGTGGCATTTCAATGCCCCCGCCTGGCCAACTGCTGGCGGTCTGTGGGAAGCTGCCGTCAAGTCGATGAAGCACCATCTGCGACGAGTACTTGGGGACCAAAAACTGACATACGAGGAATTCATAACGATTTTAGCAAAAATAGAAGCCTGCTTAAATTCAAGACCGCTGTGCCCGCTAACTGAAGATCCAGAAGAGTTTTACAACTGCCTCACTCCTGGACACTTCCTAACAGGAAGCCCAATATTGTCCATGCCACTCTCGGATTACAATAACGTAAATAACATCGATTTACGTCGTAGGTGGCAGCTTATCGAGCATATGTTTCAACAATATTGGAAAAACTGGTCAAACGATTACCTTACTACTCTACAAACACGTAGTAAGTGGAACAAGCCTACTAGAAACGTCAAAGAAGGCGATGTAGTACTGGTAAAAGAAAACAATTTACCGCCAGGAAAATGGGCCTTGGGTCGTATACTGGAGACTCATCCAGGATCTGATGGATATGTTCGAGTTACTACCGTGAAAACTCAAGCAGGAATAATAAAACGCCCAATAACAAAACTATCGCCATTACCATTGAACTCTGAAATGGAGGATGCCGAGGAAAACGAAACGAAACATAAGCCTCAACAGAATCCGAAAACTGAGCGGCGGAAGAGGTCAAAGAATCCTATTTCAACGCTACTAATATCAATGTTATCATTGTTTACATTTGTAACGGGATCTTATAGCGCCATTGATGGCACGCGCGGAGCGCCGGCGTCGACCGCTCAGATTACAAGTTTGGAACGCGGGCGGCCCATATACTATGACACCGTCGGCAAAATGCAAGTAGTGCATGATGAGTGGATACTAATGATGTACTACAATCTAACAAACTATTGGGAAGGAACTCGTCGTACTCAAACTTACTTCGAGAACATCAAGAACTTATGCCATAAACGAATCTACAACACTGCAGGTCAACTATGGAACAATTAAGTCATGAAATAGAACTTCTAAACTACTATAACTCCATACTTATAAATCCCCACAAACACCTGAGCAACAGAAAGAAACGGGGTCTAGTCGACGGAGTCGGCTACTTAGCTAATAGTCTTTTTGGAATATTAGACCAACAATTTGCTAAGAAATACCAAAACGACATACAATCTCTGCAAACCAACGAGAACTACTTACTTGAGTTAATCAAAAATCAAACAACTATCGTGGAGCTTGAGAATCAAGTACTGAAACAAAGTGAAGACAATATTCAACGTCAGCTCAACTCCATTGATAACTTCATCAATCAGACCAACATGAACATAGCATCTATCGAAACGGAAATGGAAATACTTTCCGCCACCACCTACATCAATTCTGCTTCGTTAACGACGTACCTACTGATCAACAGCTTGAGGACGTTTCAGGAGATGCTGTTCAATACACTAACGAACGTCTACCAAGGACATGTAGACGTTCATCTGATAACTCCGGTTCGTCTGATGCAAAAACTAACGGAAATATCCGGAAGCCTTCCGAAATCTTTATCGCTACCAGCTGAAAACTACAAAGAAAACATTAAAGATATTTACAAGCTGATCAATGTGAAAGCACGAGTTACTGAAAATTACTTTCTATTCGAAGCACATATTCCACTTGTAGCTAACGAAGACTTCGACATATACAAAGCTATACCTTTACCGGTCATTGATAAGGAAACTACATATTATGTGCAGCTATCAAACAAGTACATCGCTGTCAATTTCAAGAAGAACGTGTACGTGTCTATATCTGAAGATGACTCGAAACACTGCATGCAACAAAAATCGCAGAACTTCTTATGCAAGAAAAACCTGCCATCATTTGACCTACACGGCAAAAGCGCTCCGTGTGAGGCCAAACTGCTATCACATCAAAACAGCGGACCTTGTGACGTCGAACGCACGTCATGCAAGGACACTTGGATAGAGTTACGAACACAAAACAGCTGGCTGGCGGTTTGCTGCGAAACGTGTTCGTTGCGAATCATTTGTAGCAATGACGTCACAGCACAAACCATTTCGTCATCAAGCATAGTGACATTATCTCAGGGATGCGTATTACAATCCACCGACATGACCATCTACGCTCAACGCGAATACAGCAGTCAAATGAAGATGGATTATGAGCTCACAGCTCCAACATTTGACACATCCATTAACAAGATAGTGAACTTAACATATCGCTATGCCCCAAACATCCTTCAGTCAAAGGCAACGAATCAAGAAATTGCAATAATTGAACAGAAAATTGTAACTCAAAAGAAAAATGAAGTTTCACTACCAACAATAACAAATCACGATATTCATCAATATGCTATCTGTTACTCATTGCTGACAGCCGCCATCATAGTTGTACTTGTTGTGGTTGGGAGGAATCGTTGTCCGCAATATTGCACAAACAACGCTAAGAATAAAACTAGTCGTCAACCACCTGAAGATATTGAACTTCAAGTTATACGAAAACCAGAGTACCGGCAAGAAACAGTCACAGCACAAACAACAAAGGACTTGCAGCTGGGACCTCAATCTGGGAGCAGGAACATCGCCTTTCAATTTGATTGATTAATTTACTTTATTAACTTTGTGATGGCTTTTCCTATCTCTTCTCATTTGTTTCTCCTTTTGGAGTTGCCAAGATGTACAGTCTTACACTGTACATGTTTTGCTGACGCGGTGGTTTGCACCAGACGTGCGTCATTTCTATTACTATAAATATACATACATTACAATAAATCAGCGAGTGCGATTACTGCTACGCGGTGACTAACATTAGAGAAAAGAATCGTCAACAATATTACTTGTAAACACTATTTATACGTAATAAACCTAACGGGAACTAAGTGATATTTTCTCTCCGCGCTTCAACCTTAACAACAACAACTCTGCAAGTGTACGAACCGTACAATACTATTCTAAGACATTGGTATTGCTTAGAAATACGCTGATAAAATAGAAAAAAAGGGGGTGTTTTTTTTTTGAATAGGCTAGAAATTCAATATCTTGTTGGGTTAGTACAGGAAAATTCGCATCCCAAACTCATAATATCAGGGATATTATGAGTTAGGGATGCGAATTTCTTTCCGTAATCCAAAATTCCATAGCGAGTTGTCAAGCTCATAATATGGATCTGTCAAACACCAAAAAAAAAAAACTGGCCAAGAGCGTGTCGGACCACGCACAATGAAGGGTTCCGTGGTTAGGATGAATTTATCTCTTAAACAAGCATAACATTGTAGTTGAAAATCATGTGCTCCCATACATCGACATACGCCACGGTCAATTTTCCAACTGAAATTTTAAGTACGTAATCGCAAATTGTTTTATTTTATGTGATAAAATTACAAATTAACAATTCATGGACTTTTTCCTTTACTTGTGCTGTGAGATCTTGCTTCTTGCCAAATTTCATGATTCTAGGTCAACGGGAAGTACCCTATAGGTTTTGATTTATGTGCGAGATATTCACAATTATTTTTATGTGATAAATCTATAAATTTACAATTTTTGGACTTTTTCCTTTACTTGTGCTGTTAGACCTTGCTTCTTGCCAAATTTCATGATTCTAGGTCAACGGGAAGTACCCTATAGGTTTTGATTTATTTGCGAGTATCGAAATATGTCGCAATAATGTCGCTTCTATCGCCGTATTTTTTATTGCGGTGACTTGGAAGCTTGATATTTTTAGAGCTTCAAAGGACCATAGACCTACGTGTTTGATATTAATTTCAACTTCATACCTCCACGCGTTCCTGAGAAAAAGGGACAGACAGACAGACAACGAAGTGATCCTATAAAGGTTCCGTTTTTTCTTTTGAGGTACGGAACTCTAAAAAGATTCCCAAATCAGACGAATATTAATAGGGAATATGCACGTAAGTCAAAACTTATCTATTATTTTAATATACATTGTGTAGGAGTTAAGAAACAAATTCAAATTGTTTTTACATTTTTAATGCTTTATTTATTTGATAATTAATTTATTTATGTTGCGTTTTTTTTTGGTGGAACGGAACGCAAACTCAATACGAGTCTTCTTCAAAAATGCCGGAAGTGACGAAAAATCTTATGTGAATAAAATCTATTCTTTGCTAAGTGCTTGAAATCTAACTAAGGTAAGTAAGTGCGATTTCTGCTTGAATAACGCTTAAACAATAATTTAATGTATAATGATTTGCGGCTTAAAAACATACGTAAACAAAGCAGTTGCGTGGATAATGACGTCACATTATGACCGCGACAGAAATGGACGTTGTCACAGTAGTAGAAAACTTTTGAGCAACTAGCAGTATTTCAATTTAACTTGGTTTATATTACTGTCTAATTGTCTATTATTGATTCAGAAAAAAAACGCCACTCACGTAGTGTAGTGCGGGCCGGGCGGCAGGCCGGCGTGGTCGAGGCGCACGGCCAGCGGGCGCGCCGCGTTCATCATGTCCACGTGGCGCGGCGCCGCCAGCCACGCCGCGCCGCTGGCCAGCGCCAGGCGCATGCCGAACGCGATCTGCTTCGGAATTATCGACTTGTCTGCAACACATGCACGCTACATAGCTTTCGTTGTATCTGCTACTAGTGACCACGCACGTAGGGGATACACGAAGCGAAATTGTATTAAAAAATAAGACGATCCTTGTACAGGGAAGATAGGATTGAATTATTAGAGCGAGATATCTTAATAGGACTCATTTTTACACGATTTTAGACTGTATCGGCCAGGCACCATAACCTAGCTAACACAACACCGTGACAATCCTTGTTATCATATCGCATATAAATTGTAATAAACATTTTATTCTTTCTGGTACTGGTTTATTTTTGAAAAATCTAAATCCATCCTCTAAAAAAATCGCCAGCACATTGCATGGTTACCTTGTAGTAATCTCTATATCCATCAATCTAAATTATTATCAAAGACTGACATTTTCCTAAATCAATTTAATATATTAAAAGTATTTTATTCTTGTGCTATTTAATACCTTGTCAATAAATCAAAACTACATAATATAAACATCTTGGACGTACCATCAGATAAAATTCCAATTATAATATCCTTGAGCAAAGGTACTTTCGGGCCTACGAAATGAAAATACGGGTCAAAGTACACTTGGCTTTAAAAAATTAAATTATTACTTAATTTATCTTACAAAATCCAACATAAATAACTAATAAAAAAATTCTTAAGTCACCCAAACTACGCTCCCTAAACTAAACTCCACCACAATCAACGTCTACACTAGTTTATTATAAAGAGGCAAAGTTAGTATGTTTGGATATACGAGGAAATTTTCGAAACAACTCATCCAATTTCAAAAATTCTTTCACTGCTAGGAAACTACACTATTGGCGAGTGTCATAGGATATGTTTAACGGTACAGTTGACTTCTACACGGATGAAGTCGCGGGCTGAAACTAGTCAGGTATAAAGTAACACTCACTCTCCATGTCGTGATGGTCCTGTAGAAAGTGCGGTTCGATGGTAACGCCGATGTCCTTGGGCGCGTCGCCCGGCCGCGGCCGCAGCAGGATGCCTTTAGCGTTGCCGGCGCCGCACTGCACGCTGAATGTTACGTCGCGTTCCGGTTGCTCGTAGTATGTGCTGAGGAGGTCGAATGCCTGCGGTAAAAAGATTTAGATGAATGAATGAAGGGTTGTTAATTCAGCTTAGTACTTCAAATTCAAAGAATTGAAAGAAAATCAGTAATTCTTTTGCAAAACTTAACGCGGCTTGCGGTAGGAGTTAACTGGTAGAAATCGTCACGTAAGGGAAAAAGAGAAACGAGTGTGCTTTAGACCACACGACTGAAGTAAAACTTACAAATAACTCTCTCTATTTCTATCTACACTAACTTATATTTCCCTCTCAACTTCCGTTTGTTCGCTTCCGTAACGCTCTCGTCACGCATTTACCAGCTTACTCCCCAAGTCAAGCGTGCGTTAAGAAGTTTTACTTCAAAAACCTTATTTATTTTTATATATTTATTTAACAGACAACAATCATAAAACATGTTAGTATTTATAATCTAGGATTTTAGTAACAATTTGGCTTATGATCTATGTTAGTACTTCCTCTTCTCCTCGGACCGCCAACTGGTGTAAACGTGTGCGCAATCCATATTCCTTCATTTAATAGTTATTTAAATTAAAAGTCGAGTCAGTTAATTCGCACGTAAAAATAGGAGCTCATAAGCCGAAGGACATTCACCATCGAGAAGCGCGCCCAAGTTGCGGTACTTAATCGACTTCTTCGGTGCTCCTGGTATCCTGGTACGCGCAAACAATTGAGCCACTGACAAGGTACGACTAATTACTTTACCTGCCCACGCGCATCCCCACGCCCTTGAAGAGAACGAAACCCCGCCCACTCACATGTCATTGGGCCGTTCAAGGACGACCTACCGCAAGTACAGACGCTGTGTGCGTAATCAACTTTCACTCCACACTGCTACAATATCAGTGCGCACTTAGCCCGTGCAACACCTGCTTGCGCTTATACTCTCCTGGTACTCGGCTAGACATAAATTGTCTCTGTTGACGCGGACCATCGTTTAAAATAGCTGAGTACCAACATACTAAGTTCAACTGCGGTCCCGACTGTGGCAGCTTACTCGCTTTTTATTATCTCCTGGTACTTATAATGGAAAACTTAAACAATTCCCTATCTGAATCGAATATTCCTGGACAAACAGAACAAAGCACCCCTCCTAACTTCGTATTTCAACGTAGTAAAAGACAAAGAGAATGCTACTGCGACTCTGATTTACTTGCATTCAAAGAGGAAGTCAAAGCACTGATATCAACTCTAATGTCACCACAGCAAGAGGAACTCAAGAAAAAATACCCGGCACTAATGGTAATCAAATCTACAAATAACAATATAGAATCTGCCATGGCTTCTCTGTCAGCACAAAATGAAGAGCTTAAAAACAAAATAGTACAGCTCGAAGTTCAAACAACGAAAGATAGAAATTATATCACTATTTTAGAGGACAAAATAGAGGATCTGCAAAGAGGCAGCCGTAAGGCAAACTTTGAGATCAAAAATGTACCAAAGTTGGCGAAAGAATCTAAAGAAGAACTGACAAAAATGGCAATTTCTCTGTCTAATGAAATAGGCTGTAATATCGCAAAGACAGACATAAGTGACATTTTCCGAGTTCACAACAAGCGTGCTAAGACTAGAAATAGTACTATTATAGTTGAGATGACATCTACTATCCTGAAGACCGATTTCTTAAAGAACGCCAGACTATAACAGGAAACATAATGAGAAATGATGTGCCAGGCATCTCGGATTTAAGACTGAAGAATCCACTCCAATATATGTCTCGGAGCAGTCGACTTCACTTTCTCGCGCGTGACCTGGCAAAATCCAATGAATACAAATACTGCTGGACAGCCTATGGCAAAGTCCATGTAAAAAAGGATGACAACTATCCTACTATCATCGTAACAAGTGAGTCGCAGGTCCATTATCATTTGTCGCACTTACCATGTTTTACTATTTTGCTACCTCTATTGGCTTCATATTAGGCTTAAGATAAATACTAATCTACACTGTGTACTGCTACTGATGTTTATTCGTCGTACCCAACATACTTCTCTTTGGTGTTACCCCTATTTGTCTCGATTCTACTGGGATTCTAGTTGCTTAAAAATAATTAGTATTAGGATAAATATGGAGCGTATTTTTAAGTCAAATATGTATCTACCATGCACTTGCACACATTCACTACTCACCTCAACACTAATTCAAGTTATCACACCCTCAACAAACACACATACTATCACTCATTCACCAAATGTCTGTATAGCTACGTTCTTCTGCACTTATAAAACCTATACTTATGGATAGCACCTTACAGACTTTAAACGACATAGACAATCATGAAGTAGCCCAAGTGTTCGACTGCGAACTCAACGACTTTAGTAACCATATTAAACCAAACTCCTCCGGTTTTACCATTGTTTCGCAAAATATTAGGTCAATTTATTATAACTTTGATGATCTTCAACTAAACATAACAAACCTTAAAACGGATATCGACCTGATAATCTTAAGTGAATGTAGGCTAAATCCAAATAAACAGATACCACAAATAACCAACTATAGTTCACACCAATCTACCTACCACCTTAACAAAGCTGATGGAGTGGTCGCTTATATTAAAAACACACATAATTTTAAAATAAGAGAAATAAAGTTAACGCACGCGTCATGCTTGGAGGTCTGTATCTCACCGGATATTACAGTCATTGTGATTTACCGGTCCCCCTCAACCGCAAACGCTGACGAATTTATTCTTTCCTTAAATAATCATCTCACCACCCTTGCATCAATTAAAAATGTAATCGTCACTGGTGACATTAATATTAATCTGATTATAAATCAGGGCGAGCAATCACATGAACGCGCGAATCGACTTAATTATCTCAACATGCTAGCTATGCATGGACTTCTCCCTGGTCACTCGCTACCCACGAGAGATAAAAATTGTCTAGACCACTTCATCATAAAGCTCTAACCTGCTAGTAAAACCGCGGTCATCGCGATTATACACACAACTATCACAGATCACTTCATGACTTTCCTAAAAATCGCGAGCCATGCACACATAATAAAACCTACTAAAATAAAATCAGATTTTAACTTAGAGAAGGGACTCACCCTCTTAAAAGACAGACAGACTGACATGGCAGACCTTCTAAATCTAACTAACCCTAACATTTTTGTAAATAAACTAATCGAAATCTACTCTACTAACTATCACTAGGATGATCCCGGTTAAAAATAGGACCCTAAAACCGTGGAGGACATTAGGTTTATTACGCTGTATTCACAACCGATTCAATACCATGCAACGGAGACTGAGACTCGACCCGTACAACAAGATACTAAAAATTACCTACAAAAGATACCGAAATTACTGTAACTGCATCATCAAAAAACAAAAGCGTAAACATGATAGAGACAAAAATCCTAAAAAAACATGGGATATTATTAACAACATTACACAGCGAAAGCCCAAAAAAAACTAAAAACTTGGATCTCCTAGAACTATCCTATAGCCCACAGAACTCTATTAACAAGGTGAACAGCTTTTTCTCTAACATAGGAAAGCTTCTTGCGGATAATATCACACCACTTCCGTCTGCCACACAGACACTAAATAATAGCGACCCAAACGCATCCCTAGCTGACTATACCCCGACCTCTTCGGTTGCATTAATTGACACAGACCCTGGCGAAGTTCATGCTACACTAATGGACTTAAAACTAGACAGCGCCCCTGGCTGGGACAATATCCCAGTCAAATTTCTAAAAGCTGCACATGAACAAATAGTCCCAATCCTAAGCCACTTGACAAACCTATGCTTTGAGCGGGGACTTTTCCCGGATGCCTTGAAAGTAGCCGTAATAACGCCTGTGTATAAGTGTGGGGACAGGTCAGACCCGTCAAACTATAGGCCAATTTCAGTACTGCCATCTATCTCGAAAATCCTAGAAAGACTAATAAACTCACGCTTAATTAAATATCTATCTAAGCATAACATTCTATCTCCGTCTCAGTTTGGTTTTCGACCGGGTAGATCTACTGAGGATGCAGTACTGTCACTGACATCTACCATAGCTGACAATGTGGATAAAGGAAGCAAATGTCTGGCGGTTTTCCTTGACCTCAAAAAGGCCTTCGACACTGTATCTGTCCCCATACTCCTGTACAGACTCGAAAACGTCGGCATAAGGGGGCCCCCTCTCGAGCTATTCAAATCCTACCTAAATAACCGCAAACAAACTGAAAATAGGGGACCTTACTAGCTCAATAGAAACTATTTCATACGGCGTCGGACAGGGGAGTGTACTCGGTCCGACATTGTTCCTTATTTATATTAATTACCTGTGCAATATGAGTATTGACGGGGGTCGCATTTTCTCATATGCGGATGATACTGCCATAGTCTTTGCTGATAAGACTTGGTCAAATGTTAGAAGGTCAGCTGAAACAGGCCTTTCTAAGGTTGCAAACTGGCTCAATCGTAACCTCCTTACGCTAAATGCCTCCAAGTCCAACTACATTTGCTTCACCAAGTATGCACACACCCAACCTCCACCCGATTTCCAAATTAAGATCCACTGCTGTGCCAACCCCCCAATTCCCGATTGCTCTTGTATACAGATTGATAGGTTACAATATACTAAATACCTGGGCATCATGATTGACCGGCGCCTGTCCTGGCACATGCATAGTGAACTGATCATGAAAAGGGTTAGGAAGTTAATTTGGACTTTTAAAACTTTGCGACATGTCGCCTCAAAGAATCTTCTGCAGAAAGTCTACGTATCACTAGCCCAATCGGTTCTCACGTACTGTTTGCCATGCTGGGGTGGGACAACAAAAATGAAATTTCTGGAACTTGAGAGGGCGCAGCGTTCTCTCCTCAAGGTTATGCTCTTTAAACCCTACAGATTCCCAACCCAAAGCCTGTACCTAACCTCTGACCTCTTATCTGTTAGAAAACTTTACCTACTCCATCTTATCCTGAGAAAACACAAATCCCTCCCGTATGATCCCACAAAGACGAGTATCAGTAGCAGGAGAAACTACTTAGTTGCTCCAACTGTCCCTGTCAGATCTGTTTTTGCTGAGAGGCAGTATGAAAGACAATCTTCCCGCTTATACAACCTTCTGAATAAAGAGTTACGCATCTATCCTTTGAAACTCCGTGACTGTAAAATAGCTTTGACTGAATGGCTAACGAAAAAAACCTACGACGAGATTGAGGCTTTAGTATCTTCGCTTTCATAACCTATCCAATAATTAAAAGGACCGAGGTAGCGAAATTGTTAGTGGAGGAAGCTGTGCCTGGCTTCTTCCTATCCCAAGACATTGTCGCAGGGCTAACCTAAACCTAAACCGAAACTTACATCCAAACCTGAACCTAAACCTAAACGGATACCTAAAACTAATAAACACAACTAAAGTAAATGCAATTAAAACTCAACACACACTTAGCAGATCATTTATACAACTGACTCACGCCTTATTCACGCACACACACACGCACACAACAAAACCTACTCTCACACATCACATCACACAAGTGCGCTCCTTGCTTTTGTATTTTGTACTTCCTTTTTGCTTTATTTTTCTGTTTAATTTAAATTAGATTATTTTTATTTTTATTATTCTTGGTTCAGTTTATCGATTGCATACCTGTTATTTATGATAGTGGAAGAGCGGATATCACCTAACACAAGCATCTTCTTGCTTAAAAGGTGATCTCCAACTCATTGTGTGTTATAATTGTATGTAATTGCAATAAACATTTTTTTTTTTTTTTTTTAGTACTTATACACTACGACAGACAGTGTTGTTTTGATGAGATGTCCCATTATGGGCTCTCATCAGGCCTGTCAGCTATCACCTTCAGGAGGCTGTTGCCACTGCCACGCAACCTAGCGAGCAGAGATGCACTTTTCTACCGTACGACAGCTGAGAAGCTGTCGACTCGGGCTTTTGCGAACATCTCTGACGCACTGCAACAACCTGGCAGCCGCATCAGCGCCCTGAAAGCGTTATTATATTGGACGCGCAGCGCATTGGCGGCACGTTTGGTACAGCGACGCATTGGCGTAACATTATTGAAGATACGTCGCGTTGGCGGGGCCTAATCCTACTCTGAACTAACGCTAGAGACGAACACGCCCATAATCTAGAAAAGACACAATAGCGTTCTCTTGTCATCAAGACAAACATAAATAAGTCATGAATATTACGAAATAATATAAAAAAGTTTACCTTTTCAACGTTCAGAAGACCGCAGCCCTGTGCCCAGGGCTCCACATGTGATAAGTATGTTGCAGAGTTCTCTAGCGCACGCTTGATTGAGTACGGCGAGTACGGGAGGCCCTTCGCTTTCAGTCCGGAGACTAGGATCGCTGAAAAAAGAGTATAGATTAGAATTATGACAAAGCTATTTTATAAGACTTTTTGACAAGTTTATGGTAATATACAAAGTGTAACTTAAACGATGTTGGACCTGAAAAGGTCATTGTACTCAACATTATGAACAACTTTACTATGCGACTAACCATGAAATCACGAAAAAAGAAACTTGTTGCTCCATACATTTACGTATGTTTGTAAAGTTAGACAAAGAATTGTGTAAAGTAATTACGGACTAACCAACTGCGCCCGCGACGTGTGGTGCTGCCATTGATGTTCCATTCATTAGTTGACAGTTTCTTAGTGTAAATCTGCAAATACGAAATAAATAAACACTTTTAATAACAGTGAGATTGTGTTGCAAAAAACATCAGATTCAAGTTGTGGTTTTGTTTTGGGTTTTTTTCCTATGAGATCTATGGTAGTATTTCCATCTAGGCCCGCGCGAGCTCCAGCTGCAAGTGTCACATACCTAGCCACAGCAGCCACAGCTCCTCCGGGCGCACACACAGAGAGCCCGGCCGCGCCGTCTGCGGTCGGCCCGCGCGAGCTCCAGCTGCAAGTGTCACATACCTAGCCACAGCAGCCACAGCTCCTCCGGGCGCACACACAGAGAGCCCGGCCGCGCCGTCTGCGGTCGGCCCGCGCGAGCTCCAGCTGCAAGTGTCACATACCTAGCCACAGCAGCCACAGCTCCTCCGGGCGCACACACAGAGAGCCCGGCCGCGCCGTCTGCGGTCGGCCCGCGCGAGCTCCAGCTGCAAGTGTCACATACCTAGCCACAGCAGCCACAGCTCCTCCGGGCGCACACACAGAGAGCCCGGCCGCGCCGTCTGCGGTCGGCCCGCGCGAGCTCCAGCTGCAAGTGTCACATACCTAGCCACAGCAGCCACAGCTCCTCCGGGCGCACACACAGAGAGCCCGGCCGCGCCGTCTGCGGTCGGCCCGCGCGAGCTCCAGCTGCAAGTGTCACATACCTAGCCACAGCAGCCACAGCTCCTCCGGGCGCACACACAGAGAGCCCGGCCGCGCCGTCTGCGGTCGGCCCGCGCGAGCTCCAGCTGCAAGTGTCACATACCTAGCCACAGCAGCCACAGCTCCTCCGGGCGCACACACAGAGAGCCCGGCCGCGCCGTCTGCGGTCGGCCCGCGCGAGCTCCAGCTGCAAGTGTCACATACCTAGCCACAGCAGCCACAGCTCCTCCGGGCGCACACACAGAGAGCCCGGCCGCGCCGTCTGCGGTCGGCCCGCGCGAGCTCCAGCTGCAAGTGTCACATACCTAGCCACAGCAGCCACAGCTCCTCCGGGCGCACACACAGAGAGCCCGGCCGCGCCGTCTGCGGTCGGCCCGCGCGAGCTCCAGCTGCAAGTGTCACATACCTAGCCACAGCAGCCACAGCTCCTCCGGGCGCACACACAGAGAGCCCGGCCGCGCCGTCTGCGGTCGGCCCGCGCGAGCTCCAGCTGCAAGTGTCACATACCTAGCCACAGCAGCCACAGCTCCTCCGGGCGCACACACAGAGAGCCCGGCCGCGCCGTCTGCGGTCGGCCCGCGCGAGCTCCAGCTGCAAGTGTCACATACCTAGCCACAGCAGCCACAGCTCCTCCGGGCGCACACACAGAGAGCCCGGCCGCGCCGTCTGCGGTCGGCCCGCGCGAGCTCCAGCTGCAAGTGTCACATACCTAGCCACAGCAGCCACAGCTCCTCCGGGCGCACACACAGAGAGCCCGGCCGCGCCGTCTGCGGTCGGCCCGCGCGAGCTCCAGCTGAACGCGCCACCACACACTCGCGCGCGCATGGAGTATGCAGCAGACATCATCTCAGGAGACACGTAGGCTCCCACACCTGTACATAATATGCACAACACAATACATGTTAGTTGATTCACTAGTACTTTACATACATCAACTTCATCAATCAACCAGATATGTGAACTAATAATACTTTAGGGTGCCACTGAGCAATGCGGAACGGAATCCCGGAATTCAGGAATCAACCAATTACATTGGTTGAAATGCACACCACATCTCGCCTTGTCTTGTTTGTGACTGGTCGAATACTGCACATCGCTGCATGCCGTGAATCCATCGAGACAAAATATAATGAATTTTCAAAAAGTAAGAAAGATGCTATGAACTGATCAGGACCGACCGATGACTCATACACACTAACCGACCATGAATGCAGGTCCTTCTCGAGTCTCACTTCACAGACTGTAAACTCCTAGAGTACAGGACGTCGGAGGCTGAACCAGAGTCGACCCCAGTGGATCAAGACTGGTCTAGAGCCAACAGTATAATAACAGAAGACCGAATAATAAGGGCCATCAACACCTTTTAGGCATATAAGTCCGCAGGCATCTTCCCAGCTCTACTACAGTGGAGGGTAGATCATCTGACACCATGGCTGGTGAAGATCTATCGAGCCTGCATAGCACTCAGATGCATACCTCTCGCATGTCGTGAAGTGAAAGTTCTTTTCATACCAGCGGGCCGTGCACTGCGTGCCTAAGACATTTGTGACCAAGACATGATAAATTATGTCATGTCAATTTGTACTAGCATTTTAAGACAAAATAGTTTTATTGCTCAAATTGTAATAAAATGTGTGACTCAAGTCATGTCACAGTAGGCCGTGCTCGCCCCGCTGGCAAAACCGACTAGACACAACTCAAGGCTTATAGGCGTATATAATAACCCTCACATCCTTTCTACTGAAAAATCTCGGAGAGACCCTGTGATAGACACATCCGTGGCAGACCTCTTCGGATAAAACCACTTCACAAACAACAGCATGCGCACTCCACAGGCTGACGAACAGAAACCGCGCTGCACAGCGTGGTATCCAAAATTGAATGCGCAGTGGACCACAAATGCTTATCACTGGCCTCGCCTTCATTGACATCGAGAGCGCCTTTGACAAAACCATGTTCCAATAGTATCAACGAAACAGGTTCTCCGACTAACTAAGCAACAGCTGCGTACAATGACAGCAGCTTTAGCTGGCCATGGGTAATTTAATAAACACCTCTTTGTCATAGGAGTCACAGACAGTCCGCTGTGCAGGGCCTGCATGGAGGATGACGACACAGCAGCGCACCTGCTGCTATACTGCCCAGTGGTCGCCACATACAGGGCAAAGTACTTCGGTAACCCAGGTACCCTCTGTGAGATTGTCAGTAACACCAAGGCGTTGCTGGCCTTCCTTGAGGAGCTGGGGTGGATCGAATAATCGATTTTCCCACCCGTACGCAAAATACGCGCATATTGACGTGGAGTTGCGGAAACCAGCCCGTTTTACCTATTACCTAGTATCAACATGGCCGTCGACAGACACAGCGTATACTCCACCTTGAGTGGCTGGATCAGCTGGTACAGCTCTCAGTTTGAGTATGTTGGTATGCTAAAACTGAGAGCTGTACAAGTCACAGTGAACTACACTACGCCATCGTGGCGAAGGGCTGCCCGCAAGGGGGTGTCCTCTCACCGCTTCTATGGAACCTGGTTGTTAACGGCCTCATCAAAATACTCAATGATAAAGGTTTACTTTACCGTAAGCTACGCCGATGACATAACCATAGTAATAAATGGCATCCACGAAATTACCCTATGCAACCCCTTACGCCAAGCCTTGAAAATAGTAGAGGGCTGGTGCAATAAACAAACTATCAGTGAACCCTAAAAAAACCTGTCTTTACAAAAAAAATTAGAGGAAATTGACGACACTACAACTACCGCGATTCTTTGGAACTCTACCCCAAGCCTATCAACAGAAACCAAATACCTGGGCATATTTTTGGACAAACAGCTGAATTGGGCAAAACATACCAACTAAAGTCGAATTATTAATTCACTGGAGAAATATGACATGTGCTAGCTGTCACTTTGTGTAATAAAATAGTCGTATTTATTGTATCAAAGAGCACGTGCGCAACGGTTTCTTCAGTCTGTTATGTATAGTGTGAAGTGTTTGTTAAGTGAGCAGTGTCCCGTGATGCTCCCCATCCAGGCGTAGTAGGCGTCTGGTTAGCCTGCCATCTAAGGATGGCATAGCTTCCCTGGACTGCCTGCAGCCCGGTGTTGAGGTCCACCGTGAACGCACCCTTATATTCATCATACCCACCTTTAAAACTTGAGGCTACCAGCATTGTCATTAGTTGAAAATATTATATGATTCAAGCAACAGCTACTATTCCTACAGAAACTACCTACAAAAGTTTTTAGTTTACCATTAAATGATCAAGTAAAGAATAAAATACATACCAATAAGTATAGGCTGCGCGATGTCGGGCGGCGCGCCCACCGTGCAGAGCGCGGGCCCGTGGTTGCCGCCCGACACCACCCAGCTCACGTTGTAGCGGTTCACTACCTCGCAGATGATGTCGCCTATACGGCTGCGGAGAGTGAGGTACTATAAAGTAAACTTATTTGAACAAGGTAAATAGAATAGGTGGAGAGAGAGAAATGGAAAATTACTTTCTACTACAGATAGTGCAATCCACGAAGATGCGCCCCACTATTTCCTCATAAGCAATTCGTACATATCGACAGCACTACAACACTAGCGATTGGATGCACACTTGCACTGTTAGCGATTCGTAAAAAGATCGAAGAAGAGTCATTTTAAAATGTGTAAAGAAGTGAACATGTTCTGTGCACACATGCTTGAAAACATGGTGCTACGATGAAGTTACTTTTGAATCTGCACAATAAGCTTCATCTTTGAATGTTGAATAAAAATACTGAAAACATAGAATATTATAAGCAAGCTAAATGCTTATAATCCTAACTAATATTATAAATGCGAAAGTGAGTTTATTTGTTATGCTTTCACGCTAAAACGGTTGAACGGATTTAGATGAAATTTGGCACACGGATAGACCATGACCTGGCTTAAGACATAGGATTTTAATCCCAGTAGTATGTCCCCGTGGGATAATTTCCGACCTCTTCGCGGGCGAAGCCGCGGGCAAAAGCTAGTAATCTATATTTTATTATTATTCCTTTTATGCTGTACCCCTAGGTACAGGAGCGCAGTAGCAGCTGAGCACAGACTGTGTAATATCAATCTGCTTGTAATGTCTGACTGTGGGTGAAGACTCTCTAACTCAACTATGAACATTTCCACTACTACTCACCCAGCATCAGACCAATGCGCATGCTCTCCGTAACTCATATTAATAACATCGATCTTCATCTTCTTGGACAGTTCCATGATCTTGATGCAAGCCCTCACCAGCGCCGTGCCGGTCTCCATAGAACCCAGACGGCTGTCTCCAATGGTGAGGGAGACTATCTTGGCACCGGGAGCCACGCCGTTACGGTCCGGTTCGTCCGGGAAGTAACCGGCGGCTATGGCGGCGACGTGCGTGCCATGTGTTGCTGAGGATACAAATGATTAATCAATATTTTTTTTAATTTTGTTATTATATACAGGCTGCAGGCAATATCAAGGTTTTATGTATAAAAAAACAAGGATGCATGGTTTTATGATACTGAGCCAACCAAAAAAAATTATATCTTTCATAACTTGGATGGTAGAAAATCAACTGCATCTTATTCAGACAATCCAACTTTAGAATTTATCAATTATATCATTTCCTAACACCAGTAGCACTGATGCTGTTTTAAATGGCATGTTTTGTAAACTCGCACGAAAACAGTCGTTCCTGGCACCATTACTCTGCATGAAAGGGAAAATCTCTCTATATAATACCTTAAGTAGGAAAAACCTCTGTTCAGCAATGGAGGAATACTACTCACAGCACATGCCGACGACCTCAAGCGTGTGTCCGTCATCATGCACGTTGATGCTGACGGTCATCTCGTCGAAGGGCGTCAGGTGCGCGTGTTCGTGCGTGACGCTGTATTCACCCAGCAGTGGGCCTGATGCCAGATCGCCTGTCTCTGATGTATCGATACATGCTCTGTTGAGTAAGAACAGGTTTAGTTTTACCTGTGACGCTAATAATTGGACGAGGAGATTTTTAATTTTGGTTATGCCGATGTATATTGCTAATCCATTGCTTCATTATGTTCCAAAAATTTGTCTGCTAAACAACGTAAATAATGCAATTAATGTTGTTGAACTGGTTGAACTGTCAAAATGAAACCCATTGCTACTGATAGTGAGTTACGCAATGTCACCGCTGCTGGTGTGATTGCTATGAAGTTAACGCGTGTTTAGCACAGTTAACAAAATAACCGTAATGTGAAGAGGAGGCTCCCTATTTTTATGTTAATGTACATGAATATTCTGAAACAGTCACACATACAAGCAAAATGAAACTTTATTATATGATTTATTGGATCTTTTTCTTTCCATGTTGAAGACAGTTACGTAATTGTGATATTATCTCTAAAAAGAATTTTTATTCAAAAATCATGTCTTTTTTAAGGATAATTCTAAAAAAACCAACAAGATTGTTTAGCTTTTATGCCTAAAATAAATATTCACAGCAAGAAAATATAGTTCATTATCCCGACACAAGATATTTTTTCTCTAGATCAATTATTACTTTAGTTATAAACGAAATAAGAATTGAGACTTACGCTATTTAGTTTCGTGCTCGAACACGATCCAAGAGCGCACGGGATATTCAACTTTATTACTGATGTATTAGAGTTTAGCACATAACGGAGTGGCGGGGAGCGAGGGACGGAGCTTGCGTTCGAAATTTGATTTAGACTGCCTGCTCTTAAGAGTAAGGGTTGTATAAATATTTTCACATTTTTCATTTCAATTCAATTTCGTGGCTCCAGTAGCAAAGCTGTGGGTACAGCAAATGAGTAAAGTAGAGCTACAAACCATACCTAACATTCATAGTAAGAAAAGCTATACGCTACTGAATATAAACTCAAGTCCTAATAATACCTATGTCAATAGCCTACTTTCCTATCTATGGGTATCCACATATCTCTAGTCTAAAAGCGTCTACTGTAAACCCTTGAAACTTCTTATCGTAATTATCACTGGATTACCAGTAAAAACCATTAACTGTTCTATTTATATCAGCATGAAGTCAGCAATTATAACTTGAACAAAAGAACAATGTTGCAATGATTAGTAAAGTAATAATTTTAGTCACAAAATACTCATGGAAGTCGAATAATCCGCCATGCATTGTGTGGCCTTTAATAAAACTTGTTCATTATAGCTATAAAGAGGAGGCTCCCTATTTTTATGTTAATTTGAATATTCTGAAACAGTCACAAATACAAGCAAAATTAAACTTTAGTATATGATTTATTGGATCTTTTTCTTTCCATGTTGAAGACAGTTACGTAATTGTAATATTTTCTCTCAATACATGTTTTTTTCGAAAATATGTATTTTTTAAGGATAATTATAAAAAACAAACAAGATTGTTTGGCTTTTATATCAAAAATAAAATATTCACAGCAAGAAAATATAGTTTATTATCCATCCACAAGATAATTTTTTCTCTAGATCAATTATTACTTTAGTTATAAACGAAATAAGAATTTAGTTTCGTGCTCGAACACGATGAAAGAGAAAACGCGATATTTAACTTTATTACAGATGTATTAGCGTTTAGCACATAACAGAGTGGCGGGCGGGGAGAAAGGGGCGGAGCTTGCGTTCGAATTTTGATTTAGACTGCCTGCTCTTAAACCTGTGTATTTACTATTATACTTATGTTGAGTTGCACAAATGCAACATCAGCTTGATTAGAATTCTAGGATACAACATTGGCTTGGCTATTTATAAAGGTAAATAAATAGTAATAAGGATTTACAACCAATAAAATGTAAAGAAATTGGTGCAGTTTTATTACAAGAATTAAACCTTGAAGATAATGTTTTAGAACCACAAAATAGTAATTACATGTATGACGGAAGTGAACCATTTATTCTAGTCAAATGGGTCTTTTCTAAAAATAAAAAAATACCAGTCTAGATCTAGAATCTAGAAATAGCTTAATAATTATTTGTTTTTAGCCTATTAAGGATTTTAGACCCTACAATGCTATTTTGCAATGACATGGCTAGAAAGGGGGTTACTACAAAGATGACAACTAATAGAGCAGGAAGGAAGAAAAATACATGTTGGGCTTAATATAAATAAATTGGGAAAAGGGCAGGAGAATGATGATGATGACCCTCATTATGTAGAATTTACTGTACTAAATTATTAATATCATTTTGTATCAAATCCACAACATACCTCCACACAGTTCCATCATGGAACAGCACACAGTCATAAGTAGGTCCCAGATCATTGTACTTCTTCTCTGCAGTCTGCAGCACTTCCACTCTGGCTTCCAACTCCTCCTTCTGGAGTTTGTCATCTGGGCTCAGTACAGGGTTCTTCGCCACTGAATATAAAACAGTTTTTGAGTTAATTTGAAATGAATATTGTTAATCACCAAACACCTTTTTTTTAGTTAGCTCACATTTTACCAATGCTGGGCAAAGGGGTCCCCCAAGTTCTTGCAACATCCCCCAATTACTTTAATTAATTGTAACCTTGACATAACCCTCCCCATTACAAAAAAAACAAAAATAATTTAACCATTGCAAAATAACTAAATATGCTATTATGTTTCTTTCTTCCAATAGTTAACAAATGTGTAAGAATTATTATTATACCAAACAATTGTAATATGAATGCTCAATCATGACATGTTAATTTTAATTTTATTTTATTTCCTCAAATTTCATCATTAATGGAGACGTTCACGAAATGTATGGGGGGGCTTGGTACTAAAATAATTGAAAATTTAAACAGCCTTCTGACCTATATAGGCTGAAAGGGGGTAATTATTTTGATGTCTTTGGGCATTTAAATTTTTTTACAGCCGCCCGTTGTTTTTAAAACAAGTGTTGAAAAAAGAAATGTTCTACAAGCATTATTTATATTTTAGGGATGGCAGCCCTGTGGCAAATGACGTGACAATGACAACGTCAGTCAGCAGGACTCTGCTTGACATTTACAGCGGATATTTGGACGTAGTTCCTGAAAAACGTTCCAACCCACAATCAGATCAAAACTTACTTTATAATACCAAATAAGTCATGTGATTGCTATTTACTAACTGTCAAAATTTGGTGGCTGTACTATAATTTTATTAATAAAATCATGATCTAGTAACCCAACCCACTTGTATAGAGAACACAAATAAATATTAAACTAAAAAAGCCCAAGCTGTGTGGAACAACCCAAATATAAGACAGAGTCATATTTTTTTTTCTGAAATGTGATCTAAGATGTTTGAAACGTTTTTGATTTTTAAAAATCTGATTGACCTTGTTAAAATAGATGTTTCACTAAAACGTTCCAAGCCATCTGAAACGTTTTTGTTTAAACATAGTACGTGCACTCTCCGGAGAATAGATATTTCACTAAAATGGTCCATACCATTTGAAACGTTTTTGATATAAATAAATGTTACCCATGTCGGCAAAATATAATTTTCATTAAAAAGTTCCAAGTCAATTGGAATATTTTTGATTAAAAAAAAAAATCATCTTTAGGTAAGTTAACATAATGATTTAATGACAAGAAGAAAAGAAAGTTTATATTTTAATATTAATAACTTTATTTCCTATTTCTCTCACATTTAGGTACAATTATTTATTAAATGAATACGAACTATGCAAGTGATTCAGTGCTTCTGTCAATACTTATCCACGAGTGCAAGCGAGACAGACTATTTGCTTCCTGTCATTGTGAATCTTGACTTATCAGTATGTAGGACGCAAGCATCGTTGAAGGAGTACGTATTGTCGCCGTGTCGTGTTTTGTTTCGTTATCGTTGTGTTTTGTAAAATACTAAGTGATCTGTGTAAGTTTATTAATTTGTAGTGTCAGGTGTTAATTTTATTTTACTATGGAAACCGAGGAAAACGTAAGTATTCATTAAAATACCAATTTATTGTGAAAGATATTTGTTGACTGATTCGCTAATATAAGTTTAACTTCTTACATAATCGTTATGATTTGTTACAGACTCTGTCATTAGAAAAGTTATTGGCTAAAAGACGGAAATTAATGGACCTCCGAAACAAAATAACCTCTCAAAAGCAAGGTGAAGTTGAAACCAGTGGTCTGGTGGAAACTTTGAAGGAAATGAATCCTGACCAGATAATAAAACAGTATGAAAAAAATGCTTCTGAAGGTATAGTATCTAGTTAGCTAGTCATGATTTGTTTATTACATTTTTTAATAGTGATTTTCCTTTGTTTTATTAAAGTAGCATGATTCAAAATACAGCTTTGGAGACATTCTTGAGTGATTTTCGTTTGTTTTATTAAGACCGCACGTTATCTATACCTATCTACCTTATTAAAAGGATGTGTAGGGATGGTGTGGACAAATAAATATTTTCATTTCAGTTTAGAACAAACTAAAGGTTCTGATAATAGAGGTAGCCAAACAATATTACCAACCACTAATCAAACCATATACTATGTATATTATACGCATATTTTTTACAGATGTGATCAATCTCAAGACTATACCACCCCTAGAAATAGTCCTACCTTCAACTAGTACTTCTACAACATATCAAGATACCAATCTCTCCAATACAGATAATATAGCAAGTGTAGAAAGTAAGAACTACTCCCTTACAGTTGCCACAACATAGAGTTTTGAAAGTTATTAAATTGTAGTTATACCTTTATATTGAACATGTCAGGATTGTAGTAACTAGTACTAAGGTAGAAACTCGTAGTTGCAGCCTACCCCTCTGGGAAGCAGGTAAGGTTAATATTTGGTAAGATTTATGAAATGTTTGCTTTTTTTTCAGGTTACATTTCTCTGGATCCTCCTTCTTATTCGCCAATCACACCTCGAAATACTAACAATGAAGATATATTGAGAATACAGAGTGATTGGTTTATGCATACTGGGGCATCACAAAACCCAGATTTACAGAAAGAACCTCAAGAGATTGTACAAGATTATTCTGAAAATGGTTTTCAAAGTTAGTCATCGATTTCTATTTAATTACTTATTAGTAGACACATCCATTTCAAAATAGCATTTACCATAATAATGTATTGCGCATGTTCCATTTCAACAAATACACATTTTGCTACATAATATTATATTTTTTAAGGAATTGAAGATTCTCCAGTAAGACCAATGTCACCAGCTACACAAGATCTGTTAAATACACTTTTAAGTGACAGTGACGATGATAGTGTCAAAGATCCGAACTACATAGTTTCCGAGAGTTCGGAAATTTCAGATGCGGACAGCGAATCAATTTTACTACCTAGAAGTATTACACAAGAACAGAACATGGAGGAAGTATGTAGTAATAATTTGCATGAAGATCTCGGAGAAGGAATAAGCCATAGCACGTGTGAAGAAGAAAATTCTGTAGCAAATAATATCAATGGTGAAGAAGAAACTACTGAAAAAAGACCAAGTCGGCCAAAAAGGGGGCGAAAAAGAAAATTCAAAGACTATACGTTAGCTCAAAGAAAATGTCGCAAATATGCTAATTTGCCATACAGAGGAAAAAATAGAGAAGTACGCGCAAAAACGTTTGAAAGTTACACATGCGTTTGCAAAAAACAGTGTCATTTGAACGTAACAGAAGAAGAAAGAAGAAAAGAATTTAATAAATTTATCACACTTGGGTCGTACGAAGCTCAGCTACTGTACATTTGCGCGAACGTTACGGAAACACGTAAAAAACGGTCGTATATATCTGAAAATACTTCATCTCAGGTTAAAAAGCCACGAAACTTCTCCAGAACGTATAGAATTTCAAATATTCCTGTGTGCCGTGACATGTTTTTAAACACATTTCAAGTAACCACACAAAAAATCACAATTAGTTTAAAAAAACAACGCAATGGTGATAACTTAGGGGATTGTAGAGGATTTTCATCTGGTGGGTGGAATAAAACTGCGCAAGAACAAATAGATTTTGTTTGTAATATTATAAATAACTTACCAAAATATGAGTCCCACTATAGAAGATCTCAAATTGGTGATGCACTATATCTGCAATCAGGATTGACTATGCAAAAGATATATGATTTATATGTTGACGAATTTAGACTCATTCATGGCAACGACAGCAAAAAATATGTATCATTAGCCATTTTCAGAAAGATTTTCCTGAAAGAATTTAACTTAAGGTTCAAAAGTCTTAAAAAAGACACGTGCAATAGATGTGACACATTTGCAGCAAAACTAAAAGTCCCGAACGATTTGTCAATAGAAGACAGAAACCAATTGATTTCCGAAAAAGAAAAGCATTTAAAATTAGCTGAGTCCTTACGAAGTCAAATGAATTGCCAGATTGAAAGGGCAAAAGTAGATGAGACATTTGAGTGTTTAACATTTGACATGGAGAAGACGTTGCCTTTACCACGTATTCCAACAAACGTGGTATTTTATAAAAGACAACTCTGGTTTTATAACTGCGGCGTTCATGTGTCTTCTACAAATAAAGGATATTGTTTTGTTTGGGTTGAGGGTCAAGCTGGCAGAGGTGCCCAAGAAGTTGGTTCCTGTTTGAAAAAATTTATAAACGAAGTATTGCGTCCTAATGTTGAATATCTATCATTGTGGAGCGACAGTTGCGGGGGCCAAAATCGGAACATAAAAATGGTCCTCATTCTTAAAGTGATTTTACACAGCCATCCTACCATAAAGGTTATAGATTTAAATTTCCTAGAAAGTGGACATACATTTTTGCCAAATGACACTGACTTTGGTAAAATTGAAAGTCATTTAAAAAAATTTCAGAGACTATACACTGCAGAAGATTACGTGAATGTGATAAAGACTTGCACAAAAAAGACCCCTCTAGTACCTATAAAGATGGAAAAAGAAGACTTCGTGAGCACTGAGAAATTAGAAAAAAATATAACAAATCGAAAGATGTTCATTAATAAGGTTAAAGTTAATTGGCTAAAGACCAAACATATCCAAATAAGAAAGGATAATGTACACTCTGTCTTCATGAGTTCAGATAATAATGAGGAATATCAAGAGTTATATATAGGGCGAAAATTTAAAGGAAGCGTGCTTCCTTTATGCTCAGAACTCCTTATTCCTCTTTGGCCAGACGGAAAACCTATTACCCAGGCTAAATTAGATGACCTAAAGTCAATGTTTAGTCTAATTCCTGAGGATTGCCTGTCGTTTTATAAAAACCTGCAGGGTATAGAAGGACCCGATTATGTTGAAGGATTTGCTGGGGAACAAGACTTTGAATTCGAAGAAGAACGTATATCGTAGATATTTTTTCATTACAAAATATACTTTTTTTTCTATTTAATCTTGTTTTATTATTATTTTCTTTGTCGTACATGTCATTTGGAACGTTTTGCGCAAATTAAAATTTTAAATGTACCATGAATATTGCAATAAACCAAAAACGTTCCACAGCAATATTTTTATGAATATTGAGAAAAGCATTAACATTAGAAGTCTAAAATAGGGTCACATTAAAACTCGATCATGTCATCTATAGCATACAAAAGTATCAGTAGAAAAAAAATTAAAATTTCATTAAGTAATACGAGATTGAACTTTAATCGCAATTATCTCAAAATGTCAAGTTAGTGGGTTGGAACGTTTTTCAGGAACTACGTCCATTTAATCCGAGTTTACAGCTTTGACTTTTTTCGATACGTTTTGTTATTGCATTGTCATGATAATCAATATTTTTTGTCTTATTTTCATGGCGCTGCAGCTAAAATTATATTAAAATCTCAAAGTATTTAATAGAAACGGAAACATTAGCCAGATAAAATAATTAAATTGCATAGAAATGAATAAATAAAGACTATGTGCGTTTTGTTTGTATTGAAACATTTTTCACTTTTTCACAAAAACGGGCACCTGAAAAAATCAGATTTAACTATGATATAGTAGCATAATAAATAAGCAATAAGGTACATCACATTAGCGTTTAAAAATCGTCGGATTATTATACCAATTTTGACCTCTCCTTTATCTATTTTATTTTTATCCTGTTAAACTTAGTTATATGTGCATGCTGTGGTCTCCTGTAATTGAAGGAGCACACATACAAGAACCTTTCATTATTATTGTGATTTATATTGTATATGTGTATCCTTTGTTGGAGATCCTAAATAAATAATTAAATTACTCAGTGAAGCATATAATAATACCCATTTATAGTCACTGTGATTGCATCTTAAAAAAAAGGAACTATATGAAGTTGTTTGTGTGTACAAACAAGGCTTAGGGATAATTTAACCAACCATATTGATGAGGCTCCAAATGTGTAACAAACATTTAAATTAGTGACACTGGAATCCCAATTCATCAATTATTGGAGCTGCATTTTAAGAAAAAAAATCTACAGTGCTCAATTTCACTTACCAACATCAGTTTCAAAATCTTGCAAATTCTTATTAGCCTCAGCGAAGGCTGGCTTGTAGCCGACATCCCAACCATGCTCCTTCCGATGCTCTTGCATGCGTTCCTTCAACTTTGTCGGGTATAAACTGAATGGATGTAAAACTCCTACATGCCATGATCCTGAGGGATTCTTCCATAGCTCTGGGATCTATCGGAAACAATATTTGGCAACAAAATATTATTTATTTTATTGCAGTGAAGTTACATGAAGGATATCATGACTGTATTATATATATTCTTGGTTTGCCTTATTTGAACATTTAATTTAGTACAAAAGTATTATTAATTAGTTTATGTATATAAGCTAAAATTATAAGTTTTTAATTATTATGACTAAAGGGAACAACTTTAAAGGTGTTGACAACTATTGACAATTTCGATTAATATTGCAATTAACTTATCAAACATAGAAAAAATCTGAATAAAATATTTCCGCAAGAATTTACCTTCAATTTGCGGCCCGTAAGACCGGTAATGCATCCATCGGTGACTTTTTTAATGACAGTGTTAGTGTCCACATCGCCGCAGCCGCTGCAATCATACCTCTCAATAACCTTCGTCTCACCCGTACTCGTTACCTGCAACCTCAGAAAAACTTAATACCGGCCAAAATGGCAATTAAAGTGCAACTAAACAAATCGTGACATGACAGATTTTTACCGTAAGTCCAACAGCTGCAGGGTCCACGCCCGAATCGAAAATAGCAATGACGGTGTCTCTGCCATCATAATTTGCATTTTTGTTGATAAATGAGACAACTCCTGTCTCTTTTTTCGGCAATAATCCCCAAACGGGGAAATCACAGTCGATCGGAGCGTCTGCCATTTTTGATGACCCGATAACTAGTGTTGCCAAGAAAAATGAACATCCAAAAATAAAAAAATAAAAAATAGTGTTTCTATAATAAAACCAGTCAAGCGTGAGACGCCAGTTAGTTCGCACTCGATGAAAATTACCAAAACATATATGGGTAGTTTTAAGCCTGCTAACCTCCATCCAAATGTTTCTGACTAATAGGAAAGAGTTTTTCCAATCGTAACTATAAACCTTACTATAAAAATAGGTAAATGAGTTGAAAAAGGTCACGGAGTTCTCCAAAATTATGTATCGTTATTCAGATAGAGGCGGCCTACGTCGATAGCCTGTTAATGACAGTTGTAATGTTCGGTGGTCGGACCTACAGCTGGCCTAGGTAAGAGGCACAGCACAGACTACATTGAGATAATGATAAAAGGCCAGCTGGTTTTGTTACCTAACTTGCGATCAATGTTACCGTCTGATAAGGAGTTATTTCAATACGCGGTATATACTACAACAGGGGGCTAATCACGAGCTCTTAAAGCAGCACAGAAGTTGAACTACCCTGCTTTTTAGAATTCCGTACCCAAAGGGTAAAACGGGAACCCTATTACTAAGGCTCCGCCGTCTATCTGTCCGTCTGTCACCAGGCTTTAACTCATGAACCGTGATAGTTAGACAGTAGAAATGTTCACATCATATGCCATTAAGATAAGACTCGGGCCTTGAGTGGTTCGCGGACGTCATAGAGCGCAAGGGGCTTCAAAGGCTCGTCAAAGTTCACAACGAGATTTACCCTCTTCTGCATAATATTATCATTCCTGAAGAACATGGATTTGTTAAGCGCCGATCTACGACATCTAACCTGTTAATATTTGCTAATTACCTTTTTTGAAAGTATTGATACTCGATTACAAATAGATGCGGTCTACACTGATTTCAAAAAGCTTTTGACAAGGTTGATCATGAAATTCTCCTGAGTAAAATTGCCTACAATGGAATACGTGGAAATTTATTGCATTGGTTGGTCTCGTATGTCGAAAACCGATCTCAAAGGGTTGTGGTAAATGGTCATAAGTCTGTCTCTGTTAATATTACTTCCGGAGTTCGACAGGACTCTATTCTGGGACCGTTTTTATTCGTTATTTATATCAACGATATTAAGAAATGTTTTTAAAACACCAAGTTCTTGATGTATGCTGAAGACTTGAAGGCGTTTCAAGCGATAAGTACTATGGACGACTGCCATTCATTTCAGGAGGACCTAGACAGACTAACTGCCTACTGTATTGACAATAAGCTTCATCTTAGTATCCCCAAGTGTAACTATATACACGAATAATTTCATCCTCAATTTCAATTACAACCTTAACTGTATCCCCTTAAATAATATTTCTATAGTGAAGGATCTCGGTGTTCTCTTTGATGGCAAACTGTCCTTGAACCAGCATATCGAAGCCATAGTTAATAGTGCTTTTAAAATGTATGGATTTGTGATGAGATCTTCAACAAAATTTTAGCGTACCTCAACCTATCTCTATCTGTTTATGACGCTCATTCACTCTTAGTTAGAATATGCGGTCCCTATTTGGAACCCCTTCTACCAAAAGTACGTAGTTGGTATAGAAAGGGTTCAGCGTAAGTACCTCCGTGCTATGTGCTACAGATGTTATAGGACTAAGACTTATCTGTTATACTCCCAACTTCTTGATAAGTACAAGCTTATCAGCTTGGAGAATCGGCGCAAATACCTTACCTTACCGGCCAATGTGCTTCATGATATTGTTCACAATAATTTTGATGTCATTGATCTAACTAGACAACTATAAAACTGCATTATTGAGAAAGAGTGTTATGTGCATGGCTCCTCTTATTTCTATCCATGTACCAAAATTGATTAAAGAGCAACCTTTAAGAAGATTTAAAAAGTACCTTAAAAAATTACTAATTCATAAATGCTATTACTCCGTATCAGATTTTTTAAATGACAAGACTATTTAATTTACAATTTTAATTATATTAAGTAAATAAATACCTTTTTAAGTAAATAGAATAATTGTTAGTATAAATTAATAAACATTTTTATTTTTTTGCATGCCATGAGGCTTACAATGTTCATTATATTAAGTAATTAAATACCTATAAGTAAATATAATAATTATTAGTTTAAGTTAATAAACATTTTTTGCATGCCATGTGGCAGAATGTATAAGGATTCGAAAATATTATATCACCTAATTGTATTTACCTACTTTCTATGCAAATAAATAAATCTAATGTAACGAGTAAGCTGTATTATTCTGTCCCCAGAACAGTTCATGCACGTCAGATTCGTGCACGTGCACGAATCTGACGTGCATGAACTACTCTGTTCTCGCTAAATTCTCGTCGTACGAACTCTGGTTTCCGCTGCCCTATTCGTAGAATATTGGAATCCAATAATTCACATTGATATTGATATATTTGCATGCACGAAAAATAAATTTAAATCTAATATTATAAAATGTTTATCTTAATTGTAATCTTACTATTTATAAAATGTTTAACTTAATTGTAATTTGATCGATTGCTATTATGCATTAAATAAGTAATAATAGTAAGTATTATTACTTATTTAATGCATAATAGCAATTGAATCTGTTTTTGATCAAATTTGGTTTTGTAGCTATAGCTAGCTTTATAGTAACTTATTTATTTATTTCTAAATATTTGTGAATTGTAATGCTCGTCCAGTGGCAACCACTGATCTATAAATATGTCCTATCTGCCGATAATGCAGGGGACTGCAACATTGCTACTTAAACTTTGTTAACTTTATGTATTATTTAGGTTGTAGTTGTTTACTATCCCTTAATAAACAAAAATAAAAATAAAGGCATTTTCATACCACAGCGTGCTAATTGAGAGCAGCAAAACGGTTGTTGAACGTAACGTCAAAATAAAACATCTTGAAAAAGGCGAGGACTTCGAGGTAAGCTGTAGTGAAGACCCACTTAAAAAGTCGATTCGATTAGGTTGTGAAGTCGATGGTATAAAAAAAGATAACATAAGTGCCAATACAACACTTTTTTTAGGGTTACTTACCCCAAAAGTAAAAAACTGAACCCTTACAGGATCACTCGTGTATCTGTGTCTGTCCGTCTGTCACAGTCAATTTACTCCGAATCTACTAGACCGATTAAATTGAATTTGATACACATATTATTATGAAATTCCGTGACCCAAACACGAACGTGTAACGTAAATAAATGAATTTTGAATATGAGGGTCTCTTTTGGCTGGAAAATTAAAATGAAAAAAAAAAGGTTTTTTGGATGGGAAATTATCAAATAACTTCTCCGGAGTTTAACTCTCGCGGAGTTTCACCCCGGCGGGTGTTTCGCCTCCTCGCGCCACTCCCAGATTTTGCCTCCAGATCCTATGGCGGTAGTCCGGCAAGGAGGCTCGCCGCCTCACGGGAGACCTCACCGGAGTGCCTCCCTAATGCAACTCCAGGCCAGGGAATTGAAGACATTGGCGATGTCAAGAGACACCGCCAAGACGACCCCGCCCCGGGCCACTGCATCCCCCGTCGTGAGGGCTCGAACGCGCATGATGGCATCCATCATAGAGCGCCCCTTGCGGAAACCAAATTGGCTCTCCGCCAAATCCGGCCCCACCCGCACCAGCCGCCCGACAAGGCGGTCTGCAATTACTCTTTCAAAGAGCTTGCCCACCTCATCGAGCAGCACGAGGGGCTGGTAAGCGGACGGAGAGTCCGCCGGGCACCCTGGCTTTTTAATTAGGACCAGTTTCTCCGTCTTCCAACGAAGTGGGAACTGGCCCCTCTAAAAGCATGCGCTTAGGAGCCCCCTTAGTCGACGCCCGACTACCTCTGAGGCCAGAACCCAGGCTTTTCCAGGTAAGCCGTCGGGTCCTGGCCTGACCTACTCGAGTTTATGATGTTTTCGTATGCACGTGTTTCTGTGTAAATTATTTTTCTTTCTTTCTTTCTTGTTTTTCAACTACAATGTTAAGTTTGTTCTTGAATAAAGACACAACTACAGAATCCTTCATTGTGCGTAGTCCGACACTCACTTGACCGGTTTTTTTATTATTAGGGTTCCGTACCTCAAAGGGATAAAACGGAACTGTCGGTCTGTCTATCTGTCAGTTTGTCAAGACCCCTTTTCTCAGGAACGAGTGGAGGTATCAAGTTGGTATTAATAAAAAATACGTAGATCTACGGTCCCTTGGAGTTCTAAAAAAATCAAGCTTTTAATTTTACGCAATAAAAAAATACGGCGATACAATCATATTGATACCCGCAAATAAATCAAAATCTATAAGGTACTTTCCGTTGACCTAGAATCATTAAATTTGGTAAGAAGCTAGGTCTCACAACACAAGTAAAGGAAAAAGTCCGGAAAACGATAATTTGTAGTTTTATCTCTTTAAAATAAAAAAACCGGCCAAGTGCGTGTCGAACACGCACAATGAAGGGTTCCGTAGTTGGGATGAATTTATCCCAAAAAAAAACTTACCATTGTAGTTGAAAAACATGTTCTCCCATACATCGATATACGTCACGGTCAACTGCAAATGTAAGTTGGTCGACTATTACTAGATAACTTGTAAAGCCTACTTAGCTGGGATAGTTTTCCTTTTCATTTCGTTGTATATTAGTGCCATGATTTTATTTTACCACTTTGTCGGCGCGGCGTGATTAATATGTACACCCATGCCAAATTACAGCTTTCTAGTACCAGTACGTAAGAGTCTCTGAGCTAAGCTGAAGACAGACAGACGGACGGACATGGCGAAACTGTAAGGGTTCCTTGTTGACTACGGAACCCTAAAAATGTTTTTTTTTTTAACTCTTGATAAATATTGATCGAACGTGGTCGCAGGTACGGTAGGACACGGAATCTATTCCTATTATTTCTTTGTAAAATTAAATTTACTATTGCTAGAACAGTAGACACGTCTCCCTCGTCGGAACTCATTGTTGAAAAGAGATTTTCGTAACAAAAACATTACTTTAAACAAGAACACTCTTTAGTCGCAGCGGACGGGCTGGTTAGCTGACATGTTTATTAACATGTTAATAACCAAAAATCATGGCGCAGCAGACCCGGCTTTACGTTGGATAGTAGCGACATCTAAAGTGAACAAGTCGCAGTTTTCATCCTCATTCAGAAGCAGGCCTGCTTTTGAACATACTGGCAGTTCGTTTTTTTTAAAGCTCATAGTAGCCCCCCTGACCGCCAAAGCCGCCAACGCCACCGCCGCCGCCGTTACCTTTGTCTGAACAACGCATATAAAATAATTCGGTTAAAAATAAACATAATGCACCTCCTTGTTAGTGCTCTTTTAAATGACACAATAAAGATGACAATAGTGTCATGTCATCAACGCATCATAAAATAAAGTAAGGTTCTTACTAGTACCCGAGGTGTTTTAATTTAGAAGAAATAATGTGGTTTAATATTCTTCCAGGAGCTTTAATTATTTCTGGTGCTGTTGCATTCGCAGGATACGGGCTCTGGTGGACTCATTATTTTATACTTGAGAACGTAAGTAACGAAAATTGTAAGACACTATTGTTATCACAAGTTCAGAAAGGTATAGCCTAATCAACCTATAAAGTTTCCGCTGCTAGCTAGGACACAGGTCTCCCCTGACTCCTTCCTGTACGAGGGATTGGGCCTTATTCCACCACGTGGCCCGCGGGCCTAGTGCAGGGATTTACTTTCCAAGACCATATTTTACATTCAATTAATTATAACAATAATATGGCAGTTATATACCTACCTAGTAAGTTATCAAGTGGCCCTATTCCTTCTAAAGTGTCCTTTATTTTGATTGCACGAGGTCCTCGAGGTAGGCCAACCAAGGTTTTATGACAGCTTACAAATATACAGGGTGGATTTTTGAGACGGAGCAGTAAGGGTAGTTACCTTATGCGTTGTTGCTACAGGAAAACGATTTTAGGAGACTGACCATAACTTTTTAAAACGGTGGAGTTTCTTGCCCATTCTTCTCCATACGAAACTACCTTTTGGAAGGGGCAACTAGAATCAATTCTATTTTTTTTGTAAATTTTGACGTTCAAAAGTGCCTCTTATGTGCCTATTTGAAATAAATGGTTTGACTTTGACTGTTGAAAAAATGTAGATACAGGAAACATGATCGAATGAAAAAAAAAAAATAGAATGGCACCAAAAAAAGTTTTAGAGAGATGTATGAATGATTCTAATTCTATAAATACATATCTGTTATAGTCGGAAATCATATTTTGATAAAGATACAACCTGACACTGACCTGAAAATAGCAAAAAACATAAGAAAGTATGAATTTCGTGGGCTACAGCTGCGGATTCACCTTAAAAGTAGGACACGCAGGACACGGACTAGATTTTAGGTCATTCGTTTTTTTTTGTCACTACTAGTTTAATTGGTTTTATGTATGTACTAAATAGTGTACCTTACTTTAAACTTTAACGTATGTGACAATTATAAAAAAAACTGCCCAAGTGCGAGTCGGACTCACGCACGAAGGGTTCCGTACCATTATCTATAAAAACGGCAAACAAATCACGTTTGTTGTATGGGAGCCCCCTTAAATATTTATGTTATTCTGGTGTTTAGTATTTGTTGTTATAGCGGCAACAGAAATACATCATCTGTGAAAATTTCAACTGTCTAACTATCACGGTTCATGAGATACAGCCTGGTGACAGACGAACAGACAGACAGACAGACAGACACTCAGACGGCGGAGCCTTAGTAATAGGATTCCCGTTTTACCCTATGGGTACGGAACCCTAAAAACGAGCGAGCCTTACAGAACATCTGATATCTCGCCTTGGTAAAAAGCAACTGAGCAGCGACAGAAATTTAGGGTTGGATCTAGTATCGTTTGGCAGGAGTTGGGGGGTAAAAGGGGTTAAAACTGGTAGGGGTTGGGTCCCCGATTATAACGCTACCACTCTTATTAAAAGTTAACGCATATTTTTCGAGAAATTAATAAAATTTGTTTCTAACCTCAAATCAGATAAAAAGCGAAAACTAAACGTTAAAATGGGCGATTGACAACCAAATCTGTCTCAGTATATTGTTCGTGGTGTAAAATGTCTTAAAACGGAACGTAAAAAAAACTGTATATTATACGCCATTCGCATTTTACAATAATCATGCTAATAATAATGATTTAATTTATGAATATCTGTGAAGAAGAAATGTAGAAAGAAATAAAAGAGATCCTTTTATGGAACTAATTACAGTTGTAAACTATGGATTTTTAAATGAAAATTTTACGAATGTTTTGTTTTTATAACAACCTAAAAATCTTGCTCAGAAGAAAGTTTGTGTACCTCCACTGATATGTGTACAAAAGGCAATGTTACTACTGTTACTAGGAGAACTTAGGATGCAAGAGCGAGCGAAGCGAGCTTGGGACTTGGGGCAACCCAACTCGGACAGGTTAGGTTCGAAGGGGATGGCAGGGTCTAGTGAGCGAACGAAGCGAGCGAACTCAGACCCCACCATCCCCTTCGTCGTTATTTTTTTTTAAACCCTTGAGCGCGGGGCTCCCCCAACTACGCCTTTGCAACTTTAATGTGTTTCGAGGTTAGGTTACAATACTCGTAATTTGTTTTTTTTTCTCAAGAACGGTTCGTTACCTTTTCATGGGAGTAGTGCCAGAGGAAAGGGGGAACACCCCCTTTACCTCTCCACCCCCTCCTGCCCCCCTCCTCCTGCTAAACAATACTAAATTTTTACCGAAATTTACCACATTTAAAAAGCTAAATATTGAAATATTTATTCGAATAATTTAATTACTAGTGATCGCCCACTGGTCGAAATTCGACCTCATCTACTGACTTTCTTTATAGTACCTAAGTACCAATTCCTTGCTATTAAAACGTACTTACTTATTCCATGCTCAAGCTGTCACTTCCAGCTACACACTAACGACCCTTTTCACGAAATCACTCCCACAGAAAGCGAGAGGAAAGATTTTACACATCAATAATAAACTGCAAGTTGGAATTTCACTTCGTCTCTTCTATCACAAGTAATCACAACTGTACCTCCAATGCGCGTAAGAGGAGGTAGGTAGAATACCTTCTACAGCTTGGCAAAAAAGTCTAGAAACTAAACTATTTTTTTTGTCTACTGGCATCATTTTTAGGGTTCCGTACCCATAGGGTAAAACGGGAACCCTATTACTAAGGCTCCGCTGTCTGTCTGTCTGTCTGTCCGTCTGTCACCAGGCTGTATCTCATGATCCGTGATAGCTAGAGAGTTGAAATTTTCACAGATGATGTATTTCTGTTGCCGCTATAGCAAAAAATACTAAAAACCAGAATAACATAAATATTTAAGGGGGCTCCCATACAACAAACGTGATTTTTTTGCTCGATATTGATAACGGTAACAGGTAGACACTTGAAATATTCACAGAATATTTATTACTTTAAAAATCAATAATTAAATTAAAATAAAACAAATATTTAAGGGGGGCTCCCATACAACAAACGTGAGTTTTTTGCCGTTTTTATAGATAATGGTACGGAACCCTTCGTGCGCGAGTCCGACTCGCACTTGGCCGGTTTTTAAAATAATGACGTTTCAAATGTACAAAGTTCACGACTTCGTAGAAATTTTATTACGACCATCAAACGGTGGTTAAAAATTTAAAATACGTAAAAAGTGAAAAATAATTAACTGTACACACGGCTACACATCAAGCTATACATTTCCAATATAAGCTGATCTTGCATTGTGTAAGATTACCGTACAATGAGAGGCCAGCGTATACTAGAAAAATATAGCTTGACGTGTAGCCCTGTGTACATATGTCCCCAAACTACTTTACAAAGAGCTATACTTAGAATGGAACAGTCAGACTTTGCGTCAGCAAATCACTGTCCATCTATTCCAAGGTTGCAAGATAGTTATAATCTTTGGTTGCCTAGAAGAGATCGCAGAAAGCGATAAGGCCGCCCATTGTATATTTTGTAGTGTTTGATTTATTTTTTGTTTCGTATTTTTGTGGTGTATAATAGAGAATAGATAAATAAATAAATGGAAGAAAATATGTGGTAGTAGGACCTTTAAAGAGTTTTTTGTGTTAATTTTATAGGCTTTTGTTTAGTATTTTTATAATAATTATAACTATACGTAGATTACCTGCACGGATTCGTTCCCTTTCCACTTGGTCACACTGTTGTTGCTTGCAATACTTTCTATCAAACGATGGCAACACGCACCTTACTGTCATTCGGATTACGAAATTGTTGCTACTGTGTGTCCGATATTTTGCTAATAATATGTGGTACGAAATTCTGCCCAGCGCCTTCATTATCACGGCTGCCCTAGGTTTGCCAGGCTGGGGTCTATATCACATTCACAATTTAACAATAGGCAACGTAAGTTCACTTAGAGTAACATGTTAGATAACAATCCCCCAGCAGTGTCTTATTCCATAGATCATACAGAGCTGTTCATAGTTTATTATTAGCTCAGTTTTAGGTTCACAGATAATATAATGTGTTAGTCACAAATCATGGTCAAAATCATCAGTTGTGAATAGATTAAAGGAAATGTAACAATAAAGCTAAAACATAGGCTTACAGATCTGATGCTGTAATGCAATTCAAGCTCTTACTGCATTGATTTAGTGAGTAATAAAAATCTTGTTTCCAGCTGATATATTAAAAAGAATTAATTTTGTTTTGCAGCACTATAGACGTACCCTCGACCACAGATGGGACCGTCAGCTGTACCAGAGGGACCTCAGACTGACTGGAAATCCCTACAAAGTTGCAGTAAGAAACCTTTGTAGAATAACAGTTATTACCTTACATTTCAACTGAAGTAATAGATGCAATATTATGATTAAGTTACTAAAGATCTCCAACAAATTAATTATTGCTTAGAAGTTTATTTTATTGATATACCTCTGTATCAGATGTACTGTTTCTAAAATAATAATTTCTTATTTTCAGGGACTGGAAACAATTAAGGATGATGAGTGTGGTAGGTACAGCAAAACAGATCTCACAAAAACTATGGGTTTCAGCAATCATTGTCTATCTTTGGAAGTACAAATGTGGTTGATGAAAACTTATAATGCTGAGACCTGTTAAAACCATGGAAGTAATCAGTAATGATTTATTTTATATTGCCATGGCTACAAAATACCAACTTTTCAAAACCAGATGATAAGGTGCAACCAGAGTAGATAACCCAATAAAGAAAGCTTCATACAAATGCACAATGATAGTTGCCTGTGGTTATTTTACATATTAGATTATCAAAATATAACATGTGTTTTGATTGCCTAGCACTTTCAGATTTATTCCAAAAATGTATGGCCACTAAATGATTGTGCCCTTCTAGCTTTGTCTTAGTGGGGGATACTCTCTGGTGCTATGACAGAATACTAATGCGGCAACACAATTATTACTGAAGCGCATACCTTTTCTGATATAACTATACACCTCAATGAATTATACATAGTCCACAGTCCTCCGTGCCTCGGAAAGCACGTTAAGCCGTTGGTCCCGGCTGTCTGTGGATCTCTGACAGACATTACGGGTCATCAGAATCCTGAAGCTCAGACAACCAGTCTTACCAAGGGGTATCGTATTACCCAGTTACTGGGTTGTAGAAGTCAGATAGGCAGTTGCTCCATGCAAAATACTGGTATTCAGCTGCATTTGGTTAGACTGGCAGCCGACCCCAACATAGTTTGGAAAAGGCTAGGCAGATGATGAGGATACCTCCATAGTAGATCTAAGGTATTGTTTCTTAATAATCTTTTTTATTTTCAGATTAAGGGGAAAAGCAGTAAAGAACCAAATAAAATTATGTACTAGATATTTCTGTTGTTAATAAATTGCTTTTAATGTGTATTTTCTTTTATAACAAAATAATAGGTACTCTTTTATTCAGTGTTAGTTTAAATACTTTCATATTGAAAACAAAATATTACCTACACTTAATTAACAAATTTTGTTTTATAAACATCCTTACATTCATTCAGTGCATGTAGGCATTCAAACATCATTTGATCAACCAACTTGTATTCCTAAGGCTAAGTGCGCACTGACGGCCAGGTCGTAGCGACCAGCGGGTCGCAAAGATCTCATTCGCTGCGGCCGCTGGCCACATGAGGCCATGTGCGCGCACTGATGATACAATGCATACATTTCGCTGGCCGCCAGTGCGCGCTTGGGCTAAGAAAGCAGGTATAGTATACTATTCAGGAACTGGTGCAGCAATGCAATGCCTATAACAGAATGAGGACAGTCTTAGTTTGTTTCAGATAGTAATATCTTCCCTCTGCGCTTAGTATAAGTGGAGTGGTACATTCCTAGAAATGTTACTCCTTATCTTCATCCAAATATGTTCTGAATGCATCCACAAATACATTCTCCTCAGGTTCGATTTTGACTTTGACTTGACTTTCATTTGTTTTTATTATAGGTTCTGAGTTAGTCAAGCTATCACATTCATTCATATTAATTACATATTGTTGTGAACTAATAAACGGAAAATCTTCACCATCAGAAAGATGTTTCTTTCTATAATGTAGGTGCATAGAATATCTTCTTACAAAGAATTGGTCACACATAGGGCAAACAAATACTCTAGTATGCTTATTCAGAACCATTGGATTCAATCGGACAAGTCTTAGCCTTAAATATTTTATGTTCTCATGTGTTCTGTAATTAGATCTTGGAACAAATTTCGTAGCAGGTTTATTCATGAATTTTTTACATTGTAGGTTTTGAAACTTGCGATAGGCAAGGAAACCGGTACTTGCAGTACTAAATGAGTTATATCCTCTGTATTCAAAGCTTTCTGTATTTATGTATACAAAACTGGCTTTAACACTTTTCGAATTAGTTTGACATATTTCAGTACCATTCTTGAGACCATCTAATATGTGGCCAAGATTCTGTGAATTATCTTTACATTTTGTGTAGAACTTGTAACTGTTTATTGCTCCTGACGAACATTGATTGCATACTGCATTAAATATTGATAGTTGGTCACGTATCTGAAACAAAACTTGATTTATTTGGGTATGACCACAACTTAACTTATTCAAGGTACCTATCTTTTTGAAAGCGATTGTCAACATTTCAAACCATTACCTATTAGGTAAGTACTTAATAGTTAAGAAGCTCAGCAGGCTTTGGTAGTAGCAGGGACCGTACAACCCCGGTTAAGGGTTAAGCCTTTCGAAGGGGTAACCCAATGGGTTTCCTTTATCATGATGTAACCCTTTGAATGGGTTTTATACTAGAAACCCAATGAAAGGGTTACATGATAACCCATTCAATGGGTTCTATACCTACTTGAAACCCAGTGACATGAAAAATCATAATTTTAGGACATCAAATTAACAGTATTTTTACTGGTACTAGTATCATTGGTAGTAACACGGGCAAGAAAGGATATTATGTTATTTCGATATCCGCCCAGAACGCGTAGCATGACCAATTCTATCTCTATTCTACCCAGGGACCATTTTGGTTACCATTTTAGAAAAACCCTATCGAAAACCCTTTCAATGGAACGGGTTTTCGATAGGGTTTTTCTAACCAGTTAATCAAAAACTCATACGGTGTGTATAATTTTGAATGGCTTAAAATAAGCCATACCATACTGTATGGGTTTTATCAAAAACACTTTCAACGGGTACCTAACCAAAATTTAATTTTTGCCGTTCAAAAGGATTACCCATATCGTATAGGTTTTTGTTTAACCGCTTAGAAAAACCCAATCGAAAACCCTTTCAATGGGTAACCAAAATGGTCCCTGGGTTAAAAAGGGATTCTGCAATTTGCTGCTCAAAATGGCTCTGTTGAGCAGCAAATTGCAGGCTTGTTATATTTTCAATTAGAAGTTTCAACAACAGAAAACAGAACATCTGGCAAAGTCATACTTCACTACTTACGAGGTATTTCGGTCTATTCCTCAGTGGACAGCGTCCGATATGGGTAGGTTGGTTACTATGGCTGCTATTACACTTATGTATAAAAACAAGATAATATCAAGTTATATACCTCCAGACCCAAGATAGTAGTAAGAATATCAGTCATATAAACTTCGTCGTAAGTATTATCGTATTTCTTTACAATAACCTTGTCTTCTATGTGAACCGCGGAGTCTGCTACGGTTTTGAAGCATAAGCAACAGAAATGGTTTCGTCCTAGTATCATGCTGTTAACAACACTGCCTTTTATTTGTTTCATTTTGAAGAATAGACTGGTCCACTTTTCATAGGTTAAATTTCTGTTTTGAAACTCGTGCACACAGAGTACATTTGTATCTCGTGCAAACAAACTGCAAAATCAAAACAATCGTGACGTCACCTTAAACCATAAATAAAGTTAAGATTTTTTTTTGTATCAAAACGCCTAGAACTTTGAGTATTTATCCAGCAGGCAACATCGCACGATATAACGCACAGATAAATAAAGCCAGGTCTGCTGCGCCATATTTGCACTTTTGAGGTGAGATTTTGAGTGTTTTGTTTGAAGTTATATTTTTGTTACGAAAATCTCTTTTCAACTATGAGTTCCGACGAGGATGACGTGGACCTGCTCTTCCAGCAGTAGTCTAGTTTTAGTTTTACAAAGAAATAATATAAATAGATTCAGTGTCCTACCGTACTTGCGACTTATAAACTCCTGTGTACAGACGGCTACACATCAAGCTATACATTTCCAGTATAAGCTGATCTCGCATTGTATAGGATTTCCGTACAGTGAGAGATCAGCGTAAACTGGAAATGTATAGCTTGATGTGTAGGCGTGCGTACAACCCGCCCACAAAAAAAATAGAAATTTAAATATCTCGAAAACGTAGTAAAGTAGCCAAGCTAAAATGAGCTCTATATTACATGCAATAATTATTATTATTATTTTTCATTTATTATTTCAAGTTACATGACTCATAATTATACAATATTTAATACAATAAACACACAACAGACAATACATTCATATTACAACACAATACAAAACAACCAATCAACCATCGCACTATCAACACTTACCTACATTACCGACGACTGTAGGTGACGTGCAAGTAACTGCAGTGTCGAATGTACGGACAGTCGAGCCTGTACGCTATCATCATAAGTAAGCTGTTGGGGCTGCCGCGCACCCTGCGTACCAGAGACGCGCTCCGTTTACGCATCGTTGCATAGAAGCAGTCGACGCTGGCTTCGGCCAACATGCCCGAGGCACTACAGTGTCGCGGCAGCCCCATCAACGCTCTGAAGGCGTTGTTATATTGGACGCGGAGGGCTCCATATGCTTTTTGGGTGTGATTCACCCACAGGCTGCACGTGTACATTGAGGTACAATAAGCCCTGAAAAGTGTTTGCTTGACCGACTTGGAACAGCGTGCAAACCTGCGACAAAGCCCTCCGCTCCCTCTCAATGTCAGTATCGTCCCTGAGACCGGCAGTAACTAAATGCCCTAGGTATTTAAAGTGATCCACTTTTACCAAGGGAACCCCGTACAGTTTGATGGGTGTTACTGGTATAGGACATTTAGAGCCGGCCTCAAAAACCATGAACTGACTTTTCGACACATTATATTTTAGACCGTGTCCTTCAGCATATGCCTCACAAATCTGCAACAATGTTCTAATGCCACAAACCGATGCGCTCAGCAGCACCATGTCGTCCGCATAGCTGATATTATTCAGGCAAACTCCATCTATATGACACCCAACATGATGACTGCTGAGAGCAACAATCAGCGCATCAACATACAGGATAAAAAGTGCTGGGGAGCTCAACCCTCCCTGCCTCACCCCGCACTCCAACCCATATGGTTCCGACAGAAAACCCGCCCATTTAACGCAATTGATCTGGCCTCCATACCAACATTGTATCAAGTTAATAAGTTCCATGGGGAAATCTATGTCCTCCAACTTCTTCCAAAGAACCTCATAGGAAACCAGATCAGCCCTGGATAAATCGAGGAAGCACGCGTACACTGGAGTATGTCTGTCTGTATAGTACCTGACGGCATGCTTAACACACAGTATGGCACTTTCAGTGGACAGTCCCGGCCGAAAACCAAACTGATTGACGAAGACCCGGCTTCTCGCAGCGGACGGGCTGGATAAGCTGACATGTTTGAAACATGTATATTAACACGCAATTATGGCGCAGCAGTCCCGGCCTTAAAAAACATACATAAACCTAAACATGTTTGCCGCGATGAACGGATAACATCATCCGCGTTCGCCTGCGGGGGGCCGGGGGAAGGAATTAAATCATTTCATTTTTCATGATGTTTTGTGCTATCCAGACGAAGACGCTTCGTAACATTTTTTAAAGTTTGTGTAATTAGTATGTTGTTTTTTTTTACAATTCATGTTGGCATGGTGCTTGCAGGACGGTTACACAGGGGGGTTTAAATTTCTGTAATTGTTTGCCTAGGACGCACCGTTTCGAGATATTTGAATTTCACTTTTTTTTTTTATTGCGGGCGGCGTTTAAGCAGGGGTTTTCAAGTCGCAGGTACGGTAGGACACGGAATCTATTTATATTATTTCTTTATAAAACTAAAACTCTATTATTGCTGTAACAGCAGACACGTCTTCCTCGTCGGAACTCATCGTTGAAAAGAGATTTTCGTAATAAAAACATAACTTCAAACAAAAACACTCAAAAGTCGCAGCGGACCGGCTGTATAAGCTGACATGTTTAAAAAATAAGTACCTAAGTAAGTAACTAAAACCCGACTACTGAAAAATCACGCTCTAAAAAGTATGAAACAAGAAAATATTCTCATCTGAAATTTATGTACAAACTATTCAATATTTATCGTCTATTAAATAAACAACTTACACGTTATATATTTTAATGTATTTAATACATATTCATGATGATGTTCAGAAGACAGCCGTGGTCGTATGCCACCTAAGCTATCAAAACAACACATTCTAACAGTAGTGAGCGATCATAATCTTTAGGGCAAAGTGGCATACGACCACGGCTGTCTTCTGAACATCATCATGAATATGTATTAAATACATTAAAATATATAACGTGTAAGTTGTTTATTTTAATAGACGATAAATATTGAATAGTTTGTACATAATAATTTCAGATGAGAATATTTTCGTGTTTCATACTTTTTAGAGCGTGATTTTTCAGTAGTCGGGTTTTAGTTTTAAAACTTATTTTTTATTTAAATTATTTTGGGGTTATAATTTCGTGATAAAGCGCAGACAGAAAATGCTATCTCTGTCTACGTGATAAAGTATTTGCAGAGGCGCTTTAAATTTTTTTTTGGTTAGGTTCATTCGAGTGCACCTCATTCATTCATTCAAGACAAAATCTAAATGATCTAGACAAAATCAAACTGATTGCTATTTTAATTGTATATTTTATTATTTTTATGACATTTATTTAACACTCTGTGATTACCTTAACTCACACACTGATATTAATTATTTTAGAAAAACCGTTTTTTTTACAATGTTTGTAAATATGTGAGCACCATGTATCTATCACATAATTAATTTATCTGTCATTGCTTCATTATTAATTCTTTTTACATATTGTGGTATAGTAATTTTATTCTAGGTGCATCGTCTTCACATATAATTATATAATTGATGTACGGATACAAAATATTGTAAAACATTTTAAAAGAGTAACGGTGGAGTTTCTTGCCCATTCTTCTCCATACGAAGCTACCTTTTGGAAGGGGCGACTAGAATCAATTCTATTTTATTTGTAAATTTTGACGTTCAAAAGTGCCATCTGTATGCCTATTTGAAATAAATAATTTACCTTGACTTAGACTTTGACCTGTGTAATTTACCAAACATATACAATAGGTGACTCCGCTACCGAATGTCGAAGTTTGAAATGTCGATGTATGTTAGTTCTAAAGTACAGGATCTCGATGTACGCCAGTTCGAAAGTTCACTGGAGCGAAGTATGCAAGGCCGACGTATCGTTAGTTAGAAAGCATACGAGTGCTAAAAACAATCTCTTTTTTCTATTAATGCAAGTCGTTTCTGGCACTCGCCGGCCGCTGCCGCGGCACCGCTCGCTTCGCTCGCTCGGCTCCCGCGTAGGAGGTCACAGTTTTAACCTAACCTGTCCTACCCATTTTTTTAAACAAAGAAATTAACCTAATCTAAATAGTTATATTCCGGGTATGCTTTCTAACTAACGATACGTCAGCCTTGCATACTTCGCTCCAGTGAACTTTCGAACTGGCGTACATCGAGATCCTGTACTTTAGAACTAACATACGTCGACATTTCAAACTTCGACATTCGGTAGCGGAGTGACCATAGGTTTATGTTTCCAAAGGAGAGGTCAAAATTGGTATAATATTCCGACGATTTTTAAACGCTTATGTGATGTACCTTAGTAGAAAGCTTATTTATTATGCTACTCGATTATAGTTAAATCTGATTTTTTCAGGCGCCCGTTTTTGTGAAAAAGTGAAAAATGTTTCAATACAAACAAAACGCACATAGTCTTTATTTATTCATTTCTATGCAATATAATTATTTTATGTGGCTAATATTTCCGTTTCTATTAAATACTTTGAGATTTTATTATAATTTTAGCTGCAGCTCCATGAAATTAAGACAAAAAATATTGATTATCATGACAATGCAATAACAAAACGTATCGAAAAAAGTCAAAGCTGTAAACTCGGACTAAATATCTGCTGTAAATGTCAAGCCGAGTCCTGCTGACTGACGTTGTCATTGTCACGTCATTTGCCATACCAGAATGTGATAAACACTTTAAATTCACGGTTGTTACCGCTAAGGATATTATAGAATCTTTTAAAGATCTTGATGTAAAAAAAACTGCTGACCTTTGGGGATTATCAGTACATACCATGTCTTCAATAATCGATGTTATTTCACCGTTTTTAGCAATTGTTTTTAATTCTTGTATTGCATCTGGTGTATTTCCTGATCTGATGAAACTTAGTAAAGTGATTCCACTGTTCAAATCTGGCAGCACAACTGATCCCACGAATTTTCGGGCAATTTCGATATTACCTACATTGAGCAAAATCTTTGAAAAGTTAATTTTAAAACAAATGTTAGGACATTTCAATACAAATAATTTTCTTCATCTGAAACAGTTTGGTTTTACAAAGGGTCGTTCAACTACAGACGCGGGCGTGGAATTACTGAAAAGCATATTCGAGGCCTGGGAGGAGTCGCAGGATGCTCTTGGCATTTTCTGCGACTTGTCTAAGGCCTTCGATTGCGTTCATCATGATACACTCATCCGAAAACTGCACCACTATGGTATGAGGGACAGTGCTCTCGCCCTTCTGACTTCTTATCTGAACAACAGAATTCAGAGGGTTGATGTTAATGGCAAGAGATCTGCAGGATCTGCGGTCACTATGGGAGTTCCGCAGGGTTCAATTCTAGGTCCTTTCTTGTTTCTAATTTATATAAATGACTTACCTTATCACATAAGGGATAATCACAAGATTGTATTATTCGCAGATGATACTTCCCTCATTTTTAAAATCAAACGTCAGCTAGTCAATTTTGAACATGTTAACGATGCACTCTCTAAGGTTGTCCATTGGTTTAATGTGAATAATCTTCTCCTGAACGAAAAAAAGACTAAGCTCAGTAAATTTTCAATGCCAAATGTCAGGCAGCTAACTACCAATGTTCAACTTAATGGAATAGAGTTGGACCCTGTTGAGTCGGCAGTTTTTCTTGGGATAACTATTGACGGTAAATTACAATGGGGCCCACACGTAGAAAAATTGTCAGGAAGGCTTAGTTCAGCCGCCTATGCTATTAAAAAAATTCGACAGATAACTGATGTAGATACTGCCAGAATTGTTTATTTTAGTTATTTTCATAGTCTTATGTCATATGGGATTCTTCTCTGGGGAACCTGTGCGGACATTAATACTATCTTTGTTTTACAGAAAAGGGCTGTTCGAGCCATTTACAATCTAGGTCCAAGAGATTCACTTCGTGAAAAATTCAAAGAAATAGATATTCTGACTGTAGCCTCTCAATATATATTTGAAAATCTATTGTATGTACACAAAAATATATCAAATTTTAAGAAAATGTCCGATATTCATTGTTTAAATACCAGGAATAAACACAATCTTGCTGTACATCGCACTCGCCTCCACAGAGTAGGCAACTCGTTCATGGGTCAATGTATACGCTTTTACAACAAACTTCCTAATGACATTCGAAACTTACCCATTAAACGATTTAAAAGCTGTATTAATACAGCTTTTAAATCGTTTAATGGGTAAGTTAGTAACCAAACTTTGTAAAGGGTACTATAAAATTTCTGATTATTTAGAAGACAAAAAAGCTTGGGATTGAGCTGCTCGCTCTGCAAGCCTTGTGATCAAACTGGAAAACTTGACGTTTAATGTTATTATGCATGATTTTATATAAATATTGACATTGCAGAATATTATATACAATATTACATTAATGTTTACTTTGAAAAGTATTATATTTACTGCTTTAATTTATGGTGAATGTGAGCACTATGTGGGTCATTTTTTTTTCTTTAAATATTTTCCTATTATTTTATGCTTTTTCTCAGTTTTAATGGTGGTCTGGCATTTTGAGCACTTTATGAGGCCTACCCAAATGTACTTTCTTTGGTATTGTTCGTCGAGTCGTTGAGCTCCTTAAGTCTTGAGTCGAGCTGCACGATTACGATAAATGCTTGCACTGATTGGACAGGTCCACTCAAAATTGTGTGGTTCTTTCCTCAAAAGACCATTTCAGACACAGATCTACATGGTCCTCACATGATCTGACCAAGATTATGTCTGGACTTTAAAAGAGACTTTGACCCCTGAGTTTGTTTCGCCATTTCTTCTCACGGGTAGTCAGATAGGAAATGTCGACTACATCTAGCTTATTTTTTACTTTTTAATATGACGTGTAAAAGTGATTCCGATATCCTATTTACAGAATAAACGATTTCATTTCATTTCATTTCATAGGGCTGCCATCCCTAAAATATAAATAATGGTTGTAGAACATTTTATTTTTCAACACTTGTTTTAAAAAAAACGGGTGGCTGTAAAAAAAAATTAAATGCCCAAAGACATCAAAATAATTACCCTCTTTCAGCCTATGTAGGTCAGAAGGCTGTTTAAATTTTCAATTTTAGTACCAAGCCCCATACATTTCATGAACGTCTCCTTTGAAAGACTTCTTATACTTTCTAATTCCTGAAGAGATCGTGAGTAATGAGGACTTTTCAGCAATTTGTTATGATCCAAGGAACAAATAACTAATCCGTCTAAGGTTTTGAGTCTGCTGAGGGTAACATAGGCCTGTCCCTTAGCGAATTGTGACTTCCCTAAATCAATTATCGCTATAATTATAGGTTTAAAGATATTTATTTCTCATAAAAACTTATGAATAGTTCACCTAAACTATACTACATACACCACACTACACTACACATACACTACACTATATACTTGTACTATATCTAAAGTGCACCCATGCAACTCGTGCATAGTAACTGCCCAATTAGGGATTAATGGTTACATTTTGCGTTGAATTTTTCCCGATCCTCTTAATCCATCAAATTCAGGCAGACAAGGTTCAACTCTAACAAGCCCATCTTCATCTGCGTTTATAGTGCAATCATCGAATTGTATGATAACTGCATTTGGCTGTTCTCCATGCTCCAGCTGGTCACGACGAAGAGCAGGCCATATTAAGTTCCTGGCCACATTGAAATACGTACTTATTATAATATAATTATGTATTTTGTGTATGTTTGGAGAGAAAATATGTTTGTTGTTGCTTATGATTTTATAGAAATTATACCAAGCGGTTTGGAAGTAATGAGGGAACAGATGAACATACATACATACATACATACATACCGGTCAAAATCATAACCCTCCTTTTTGCTTCGCCGTAGTCGGGTAAAAAACATGTATATTAAAGCCCGGCCCGCGTGGTGGATTACGGCCCACTCCCTCTCACAGAAAGAGGAGGCCTGTGTCCCAGCAGTGGGAACATTATAAGCAGATTATGTGATGTGATGTGAAAGCCGGGTCTGCTGCGCCATGTTTGCGTGTTTCAAACAGTTAGAACCATGTTTCAAACACGATTTGGGGGCGTGACCTAAATGCCACCATATGCCATCCCCCAAATCGTGTTTGAAACATGTCTCTAACTGTTTGAAACACGCAAATATGGCGCGATCAGACCCGGCTTAACACACAAATATGGCACAGACCCGGCTTTAGAGAACAGGTTATATAACGTCACGTATTCACTATGAACGAAAAATACAGATATTTAGTTTATTTGTGTCTCAATAAAAAATGATGATTGCTTCTGCTTCTGGCTCGTTGGTTAAGAGCGAGGCAAGCAACAGCAGAGCGTGAGCCGATGGAGCCCGGAGCGGGTAGTTCAATCTGTCAGTTTAATTTGTACTTTGTGGTCCGGAGTTCAAACTCCGGATAGTGCAGTGGTTTTCCTAGCAGATTGAACATAAATGGCGATTGGTGAACTGTGGCCGTTTCGAGGTCCTTTATTTAGAAAATACTTTCTAAGATATAAAGGGAAGGTAGAGTTAGTACATCAATTTATTTTAATTTGTTTCTAAGGGACTCACGAGGACCCATTCCATAGATCGCGCGGATCTCTTTTGTAAAATAAAAATGGAATCTACGTCCGCAGCCGAACGTATAAAGAACGAGGACGTATTATTTCAGAAATAGTCATTCAATAGGATTTTATGAAGAGAGTTAGTTGTATTGCCCATTCTATTGATTATAACTCTGTAAAGCAATATCTGTTACGGCCGCGAATCATATTTAGATCAACATACAACCTGTTAATGACCTGCAAATTGCAAAAAACGTAATAAAATTTGAATTTCGCGGGCTACCTTAGCGCATCCCCCTTAATGTATAGCGCTGTATCACGTTATAAATATTTCTAGGGAAATTGGAAGACCTCTGTTACTGTATTTCACCAGAGTTTTTTTTATTAATGTGACTAATATACAAATCTGCATCATTTTTAGGGTTCCGTTTCTTAGTTTTCCGGGATCACTCTGTCGGCGTCCGTGTCACGCCGATAAAGTGGTAAAATAAAAGCACAGAAAAAAACTCTTTTAGGTAGTTACCTCCCTTGCACGTAAAGTACAGCTTGGCAAAACAGAGTAGAAAATAATGGGGGCACCACTGTGCTCTTCGTATGGCAACCCGTATAGCGTACCAATCTAGTCTTGATAATTAGCTGTATTTTTGCTAAACATAAATTCATGTCCACTTTATGTATCATTTATTCAAATCAGTAATTTCATTGAAGAAGGACGTGTCCTCGTCATGCATCTGATAACTAAGTACATAAAAATAAATATTTAGGTATACTCCTGTGTTTACAACATCTTTTAGAAAAACAATAACATCATTTTATTTTATTCCAATAAATCTTCCACTAAATATTCCACCCCCATCACATACATGTACTGGTACTCAGATTCAGAGGTACTGCTACTATCATCTTCAAGATTTATGACTAATCGCTCTATTTCCTCATACAGAGTCAGTACCCTCTCACAATACTCCTTTTCTATTTTTATTACGTGCTGGCAGGAATTTTTCCAATCCTCTTAGGGATCTTATCTCTTATCTCTCTTTTAGGGATGATATTTTTTTTCTCGTCTATCCCATAGTGTGGTATCGTTGGACAGGTCTTAACTATTGCGGATCTGTGAAAAAAATTTTTATTACTCATGACTATTTGGTTGGATGACAGTTCTATAATCCCTCCTTCAGTGACCTATATTAATTAATTTGTTACTTTGGTTAATTGACAATTATCCATTTTTTTTTTACATTTAATCTTATTGGTCTTATGCCTTTGCTAGGTTAGTGAAACATTTAATATTTTGTTGGTATGAGATCAGCACCAAATTGCGTAACGCAAATTGAATCACAATCTGAATGATTTTGAAGTATATTGCTAATCCATTGCTACTAAACTAATAGTGTGTTACGCAATTAGCCCGCCGCGCGCCGATTCCACATTTTTTTTTGATTTATCAAAGTGTAACAAAAATGTAAAGCAAGATATATGTCTAAAATAAGTGCATAACATTTTTTCTTAATCACTTTTGTTTTAATCACAAATTATTCTTATTCTTTATTGTACACGTAAAATGATATTTGTATCATCTACTATTCCGTATTTTAGTTTCTATCCTCAGTACCAACAAGTAGGTAAATATAAATAACATAGAATAGAATAAAACTTTACTTCCAAATTTACAATTTACATAAAGGCGATAGGTTAGTACTGTGACAATATTGTTTTTTTTTTTTTTTTAAACTGCATAAATCACTGATTATTACCTCCACATGACCTCCGACACCCAAGCTAAGATTAAACTTGTGTTATGGGTGCCAGGGCTCTCTCTATAACTAAATGTTTCCAATTTATACAAACTAGTACGGAGTTTCGTTAGGTTAATAGCTATTGTTTGAATACAAAAATAAAACAAAGTTATTAAATTAAATTAAATAAAGAAACAGGAAAAATAAAGTAAAAATAAATTGTATGCCTCTACAGTGTTAATTTGGGAGTGTAAGTGTCGTGTGGGGGTGTGTGTGTGTGTGGTGTATGTTGTTGTAGTTGTCTAAAATGAGCAGGATTTTATATTTATTTTAAAAAGCTTTCCAAGCAACTTTTCTACCTCCTCGTTAGTAAGAGTCTCACTTTCCTTTTACATTCAAATTTATTTAAAACATAAATATTGCATACTTTGTTAACTGCATCATAAATTCGACTACCCAATACTCGAAAGTGTCTTTCAGCCATTTTAGTTCTATACCGTATAACATAACGCCTTGTTTTCCTGAAGGGTTGGGCAGAGGTGTACCTATAGTAGGTACAACCACATTTCGCCAATTTTGTTTAAGCCCCATGTAATAGGGGCGAATCTATTGCCATCAATCGGGCACAAATGGCTGGGACAGACTGGCTGCAGAAGGCGCAGGACAGGGTGTTGTGGCGCAGCCTGGGTGAGGCCTATGTCCAACATTTGGTAATACGATACCGCTTGGTAAGACTGGTTGTCAGACTTTCAGGCTTCTGACGACCCGTAACATCTGCCAAAGATCCACTCGAAGATGCACCTCATCATAAAAATAATCCTTTATGCACAGCAATTTATAGTAATCGTGTCTAGATGATGTCAGTCCGTATAGAATAGCAATGGTCGTTAAAAGAAAATAACAATACCACAAAATAATCGCACAATAAGCAAGGAACGCACCTTGGAACTGCGACGTACGCAAAGCAAACAGAAAATAAATTATCATTTCAAATATATATGAATACTTATCTTCATTTTAGGAAGTGACCATTTAAAAAAAAAACTTATGTTTGATGTGTAGTTATTGTTCACACTATAGGTAATTATGGGATAAAATGGAACGTCAAAAACATTTTTAGTACTCCCCGTTAGAAATGGCAAAGCGGAAGCTATGATTAAGTGTTTTTTTTTTTTGGGAATTATGTTACGCAAGTACTAATGAATTAATAAATCCATAGTAATACTATATCTAACTTTTTAAAAATGTTACTGTAAAATCCCTAAATAATGAACATTTATCGATAACAGAGGGCAGAAACTGGACATGTAGTGGTGTATACAATAAACACGCTATGATGCGACTCAAAACAAAACAGCACAACTGTCATTTTTGACAGTGCTCACGGCGATAGTAATTTAGGGCATGGTCGGCTTTATCCCAAGATGTCGCATGTCATGACGTCATCTATGACGATTCGCACTACATCGTATTCACGCTTACGCTAATTCGGTACGGATATAAGCGCGCTCATATCGCAACTCGGAACGCACCATTAGGCTGCATTCCGTCCCCACTGAGTGTGTCTCCACGTTGTCGTCGTGGTGGGGCTTGCGTGTCTCAATGATCTTGGGAGCTTTGCCGGTAGAGTCACTCATGCCGGAAGTCCTCAAGTGAGAGACCTGACTAAGAGAGACATGGGGCGGAGTCAATAACATCTGACTTCCGCGAGGGGCGCGCCGAGGACTTCAACAGTTGTTGGTGTTCTTGGACGGCGCGCGTTTCTCTCCTCATTGTTTGGAGAGTGGTTCATCTCTGGTACGTGTCTGCTCATCAGACATGACTGAGGTGAAGGAGTGGTCTGGGGACCCCACCCCATAAAAAAGGCAAAGCTGTGTTCAGCAACAATAATGGAAGCGAGTCATGAAAACAAATTACCTGCTGCTCCGCAGTAGGAGAATCCCTCACCGAGCAGAGCTCGGTCAGTCCCTCGTATTCTGGGGGGGACAATGAACGCCCAAAATCCCAAACGGATTTTTACCCGTCCTTCGAAGACGCATTGAGCCAGGGTGGCTCACTTACCGGTGCTGAGGAGTCGCTGGGTTCTAATCCCAGTACATCCACGGCACCGAAACAAAAAGCACAGAGGGTGCTAAGGGCCCGAGCACAATTTGTGCGCCCGGTTACCCCGGTTGTGTTGAGGAAAGGAGTGATGCGGGGTCGGAGTCCGACGCCGCATCTGGCGCGAAGGGCTCTTTTAAGAGCCCGGAGCTCGTAGAGGTGGGGGCTGCAAAGTTCTTGAAGAAGAAGCGCTCCGAGCTAGGGGACGGCCAGGGGTCGTCCTCTGATGGTGGGCTGAACTCGGGCCGGAGGAAAATTGGCCGGCGGGGCGGGGTCCAAGAACGGGGTGGGGGCTCACCACCCAGGAGGCCAGCGAGTCCAGCCGAGCTAGCCCAGCCAAGCCGGCCCAGGGAGCCGAGAGGCTTCCAATGGAGGGGCTCTCTGACGCACCACCTGAGGGGTGGTGCGTCGGACGCCGCTGGTGGCTCCAAGGCGGAGCGAGTCGCCAGCAGCTTTGAGCAGGTTGTGGTAGCCGCGATCAAGGGTGTGGCCTTGAAGAGGATACAAGCCTCCAAAGACAAGGTCATACCCGCTGCTACGGCCTCCATTATGGCGGCAGCGAGGGCCCTTCAGGTCGGGCCTACGTCGGACGAAATGTTCGAGATGCGGGTGGAGGTCGGCCGCTTGACGGCCGCTATGGAGCTTCTCCGAAAGGAGAACAAGGTGCTCCGAGCGGACCTGGCCCGGCTCCGAGGAGCTGGCCCTCAGGAGGTACCACAGGGGGCGGAGCAGCAAGGGCAGGGTTTTCCCGTGCCTGCGGAAGACCGGGTTCTGACCCTGGTGCGGCAGGAGCTGGCTGCCCTCCATAATCGGTTTTCCGTTCTGGAGGGCATTGTCCTGCGCCCTCCGCTAGTGGAGCCGGCTGCCACGGCCCGGCCCACGGCCAAGCCCGTGGCGAAGCCTGTGGCCAAACCCGCGGCGGTGAAATTGGTGCCACCCAAGGCCAAGAAGGGCGTAACAGCTGCGCAGGCGGCTGTGCAAAAGGCGAGGGCCCCAGCCCTGGCGGCGGGAAGGCTGCCCCCACCCCCGCCTTCTAATTCTTCTCCGGCAGATACCGAATGGCAGGTAGCCGGAGAGAACAGGAAGGCGGGTAAGGCTAAAAGGGCGGCCAATAGAAAGGAGAGGCGGCACTGGGCAGAGGCAAGCCCTCCGCCACCGCCGTCACCGCCGCAGCCGCCACTATTGCCGCCGCCGTTGCCGCCACCACCGTCGTCGCTGCCGCCGCTAACACCGTGGCAGGGCCTTTACAGGGGGCCCAGGAGGGGGCTGAAACGGATTGCCAATAAACGGCCCCATTACGCCTCCTCCAGGCGAACATCAACCACTGCGCCGCCGCTCAGGATCTCTTGCGCCAGATCATGGTGCAGTGGTCGATTAACATCGCCGTGGTCGCTGAGCCGTACTTTGGCCCGCCCAGGGACGACTGGGTGGAGGATCTGAGCGGCTCAGTGACCATTATTTCGTCGGCCGCCGCCGGTACCCCATCCCTTGAGGCCGTAAAGAGGGGAGGGGGTTGCGTGGCAGCACGGTTCGGGGAGATTGTCGTGGTGGGAGTATACTTCTCCCCGAACCGAACTCTCGCCGAGTTCCACAACTCCCTTGGGGAGTTGAGAGTCATCGTCGTCGGGTACCATCCCATCCCAGTGATCGTCCTCGGGGACTTCAATGCCAAGAACGTGGCTTGGGGTTCCCGGTATACGGACACACGGGGCAGGATGGAGGAGGACTGGGCTCTGGAGACAGGCCTGGTCGTCCTAAACCGGGGTTCTGTCCCCCCGTGTGTGCAGATGCGGGGTGAATCAGTGGTGGACATCTCGTTCGCCAGCCCCGCTCTGTCACCGCGTGTCATCGACTGGCGCGTCATGGAGGGGGTGGAGACCTATTCCGATCACCGGTACATCCGGTTTGACGTCTCCGCCCAGACCTCGGGCGCGCCGGTCCGACAGACCCCGAGTGGTCGGCGGTGGGTGCTGAAGCGGCTGGACCGGGAGCTCCTCCTGGAAGCCACGATCGTGCAGGCCTGGGTGTCATCACCGGACAGGCCTGCCGACATCAATGACGAGGCGGAGTGGTTCCGGGAGGCCATGTCCGAAATATGTGACGTGGCAATGCCCCGGGTCCAGCCCGGACGTGCCCGGCGCCAGGTGTGCAATACAAATGGGTGCGAGAATGGGGCTCCGGCCCCAGCTCGTGGAGGACGTGGTGAGCGCTCTGTTCCCTTCGCGAGGGGAACATATTCCCCTTCCCATGGCTCCGCCTCCTGCGGTGCCAGATGCGGACACCGACGACGACGATGCTCCAGAGACGACCGAGGTAGATCTGAGAGTGGCGGTACGTAGGCTGAATGCCAAAAATACCGCCCCAGGACCCGACGGCTTGCCTGGAAAAGCCTGGGTTCTGGCCTTGGAGGCTCTCGGGCCTCAACTAAGGGGGCTCCTAAGCGCATGCTTGGAGAGGGGCCAGTTTCCACTTCGTTGGAAGACGGGGAAACTGGTCCTCATAAAGAAGCCAGGGCGCCCGGCGGACTCTCCGTCCGCTTACCAGCCCATCGCGCTGCTCGACGAGGGCAAGCTCTTTGAAAGAGTAATTGCAGACCGGCTTGTCGGGCGGCTGGTGCGGGTGGGGCCGGATTTGGCGGAGAGCCAGTTTGGTTTCCGTAAGGGGCGCTCTACGGTGGATGCCATCATGCGCGTTCGAGTCCTCACGACGGGGATGCTGTTGCCCGGGGTGGGGTCGTCTTGGCGGTGTCTCTTGACATCGCCAATGCCTTCAATACCTTGCCCTGGAGTTGCATTAGGGAGGCACTTCGATATCACCGGATGCCGACCTACCTCTGTCGTGTGGTCGAGGCCTATTTGACGGTTAGGGCCGTCATCTACCCCGGTCACCACGGAGAGTGGAACCGGCGAGAGATGTCGTGCGGTGTCCCATGGTTCGGAGCGAGAGTGCATGGGAGGCCGTCACCTCCTTCTGCGAAGCAGTAATGCTAGCGAAGGAGGAGGCGGAACGCGTGAGGGTGAGACAACGTTCGCGCCCTCGCGCCCTTAGTCGCCGCAGGAGACGCCCCGGGCGTCGGGAGTCGCAAGCCGATTTCCGGCCACCGTAGGCGCGGGCCTGCGGACGGTGAGCGATGGGTAGCTCGCCGTCCGATAAGGACCAGGCCCGGGTCGACGGTGCGTGGTGTTCCACGCGCGCCTCAAAGAGATGTCAGCACAAACTGACGGGGTCCGTTAGGACCAATGCCTGCCAGGGTTGCAAGTTTGTCCAAAAGGTATATCGTGGCCCTGGCACACAGGCAACGGAAGGAACACGGGTGGGTTTTAGTCAGTAGAAGTCTGACACGCTCCGCCCATAGCGGGAAAAGTTATTTGATAATTACCCACCCAAAAAAAAAAAAGGCTGCATTCCGTATTAGGCTTTAATCGCTGACAACGCTCACATCAATCATTTGCGTACCGAATTAGACAATACGATTATGACAGCCGACAACTGTCAACAATTCGGAACGCTCCTGACCGCGCTCACGGTTGGATTACAGTATTTCTTTGTTTAAACACCACACACACACATTTGTAAACTTCTTCTTTGGTTAGATGGCGACTGTAGCCAGAAGCATAATTTCGAAAATCCCACCATATTATATAAAAGCTCAAAACAAAAAACGCAACTGTCATTTTTGACAGCGCTCACGGTGATATTAGTTTACAGCATGGTCGGCGTTATCGCAAGATGGCGTATATCATGACGTTCACGAGACATCGTTTTCGCGCTAACGCTAATAGGGAACGGATTTTAGCGGGCTCAAATCGATTAGTCTATCTCGGAACGCACCGTTAGTTATCTGTGATTGACACTGACAGTCGACAATGACGTTTGCAGATGTTGTTTACCATTGTTTACAATTACCACTGACTTATAAATCATCATATGATTTATATGTCAGTGACAATTACAAATACAATAATAAATCGCTCCCGCTTAATTTTGTCAGTCTCCCGCTTGCTTGAATTTGTAATTACTTGAGTACCTATGGAAGTATGGATAACTGTTTTGTAGAAATCACAATAGAATTCTTAGCGGTTGCCTTCCACAGCATTCTTTATTACGCGTCAGTTTACCCCAATAGTGTCTTTGAAACTCGTAAAAAGTACAATATTGTGGTGCATCGTTCAATTCATCCTGAAGTGAATCAGTATCTTGATCTGTGTCTGAAAAGTATAGCAGAATGTTTGAAGAGTGATCAATTAGGTTGTGTGGAGTTTGTAGTTACAGATAATGAATACAAACCTTTGTTGAAATTTGTGTTTCAATTTGATAAGAACAGTTACTTTGACGAGACAATTGATGCTTATTTGGTACAATGTGAGCAGAATTTGCGGGCTTTTTGCTTAAAAATTTCTTCAGTGAGTAATAACTTTAAAGACTTGCCAGAAGATTACAGTTTCTCAATATATATTCATACCAATGAGTCCAATGCTGTTGCCATGTCAACGAATCCTGAATTTGAAGAGTTCCCGCTGGTTGAAGTTTTTGAAAAGCAAGAGGAGACAGATAGAATAATTCCACTCAGCAGGTTCTCAATGAGAAGTTATGCTATAGATACATATGTGGAGTTGAAGTAGTGGTTAGTATTATTGGACACAAGTAGAAAACTTAATAATAATACCCTGTAAGTATCACACACAGCATTTATTTTATGTCTGCTCTGGCTATAATGTACCTTCACTAAATAATTGAGAGTTATAACATTTTATGAGAGATATCTAAGAAATCAAGGAATACTCAAATCATCTGTGGTTCTTTAATGATGCTGTGAAAGAAGTGTAAGTGCTATTTAATTTAAGTAGTTAATATCACACCTTTGTCTAGTGACCAGATTTAAGGGGATGTAAAATAGTTAACATACAGCCCTAAGGAAGTGGTACCCTGATTAATTCCTGCAGATTGAATTGGAACCTTGTATGGCTGAACAGGAATTTGTCATTTGTAATAGAAGTGAAACTTTGCAACAGTCTGACAAGAAGCAGAACTTGACTGAATCTTTGTTAAAAGTGTTATAATGTGCTGTTGAATTTTACCTAGTATGGTGCTGTTACTTTTTATTCCTAATATATAAGTAATATAATATTTGTCATAATGTTATCAATCTTTTAATAAATTAATTAAAAAAATGTCAGCATAATTATCTATAGTTTTTTTAGTATTAGAATAATTTTTATTTGATTTAGGCCCGTTTTACAGAACCTTGCTCAAGACTAGAGCATTACCTAGCACTAGTTCGAACTGGGCACGCACAATTGTGGCGATAAGTCCCCTCTTTGAGGAGTGGCTAGAGAGGCGCCACGGCGTCCTCACCTTCGGCGGCGATCTCTCGCGTCCGGCCCTGGTTCAGGCCATGGTTCGGAGCGAGAGTGCAAGGGAGGCCGTCACCTCCTTCTGCGAAACAGTAATGCTTGCGAAGGAGGAGGCGGCACGCGTGAGGGTAAGGCAAAATCAACGCCCTCACGCCCCTAGTCGCCGCAGGAGACGCCCTGGGCGTCGGGAGTCGCAAGCCGATTTCCGGCCACCGTAGGCGCGGGCTTGCGGACGGTGAGCGATGGGTAGCTCGCCGTCCGATAAGGACCAGGCCCGGGTCGACGGCGCGTCGTGTTCCACGCGCGCCTCAAAGAGACGTCAGCACGAATTGACGGGGTCCATTAGGGCCAATGCCTGCCAGGGTTGCGAGTTTGTCCGAAAGGGATATCGTGGCCCTGGCACACAGGCAAATGAAGGAACACGGGTGGGTTTTAGTCAATAAAAGTCTGACACGCCCTCCCGCTCCGCCCAGAGCGGGAAAGTTATTTGATAATTTCCCACCCAAAAAAAAAAAAAAAAAGCACTAGTTCCAACCAATCAAGTTTAAATTAGTTTAATAATGCTTGAGTCTATTATTTATTTAACATCATTTCCTTAAAAATACTCGGCAAAATCTTAACAGATACCATCTTCATTCTTCAACTTTACTTTCAAGCATCTCAATCTTGAGTATATCTCATCCCAGTCCACATAAGCTCCTATTAATTGCCGTACATTATTCTCACTGTCCTCGTACGCGTTCCGACCGTGCAACAACCTTATATTATTAAAGCACAGTATCTCTCCAGCCTTAGTTTTAAAGCTGGCGGCGAACTTGTGGTTCAAAGTTAGGAACATGCTATGAGCCTCATACCATGGCTTCACTAACTCAATCGGCCCAGGGAACTGGCTACCTCTTTGTGGAATCGAGAAGTTTATTCGAGTTATTTCGCCGTGACGATCTAAGCAGATGACGGGCTCGCGATGCAGTTTAAAGAATTCGTTGCCATCTTCTGTCCCAACATCCCTCCACTCGATTTCTGTGTCGGTGAGAAGCTTGTATTGTTCAGGGTGATTCTCCTTCATATAGTCGGCGACGTAGTGGCAGTCTGACAGCAAATTCTCACCTCCTCGACTAGCAGTTTGAACTAAACAATGTAATAAATTAGCTCCCGGGCAATACTCGTAGTAGGGCAGGTCAGTGTGTAGTTGTAGATTTCTCGATAAGTAGGCCACGTTACTCGTATTCGGGACATGGCGCACAACGAACTTGACACCGTAATGTGTCCTCTTAGTAAATCCAATTTTATTCACAACGGCATCTATAGCTGTTTCAGAGTCTGGAGTGTTCTGAATCAACGCAACTCCATAAACAGATAACTTGTGTAGCCAGTTGTACAGAGCTTCGTCTGAATTTAATACATCGTTGTAATCATGTATGGAAAATATTTTATCGAAGTCTCCTCCATGCCACGTTATCTTCTTAGGTTTGTAGATAGTTTCGCAGTAATTCTTCTGATTTTCTGACGTGAAACCTCTGAATTTGAGCCAGTTCAAATTGTATTCAGATGTATGTCCGTCGTCCCAGGTGACTTGCAAAGAACTTTGGTTCTTAGAGACTTCTTTCGGCCTTACATTCAGATCGAAATTGCTCCAATCCAGTATCCGGCTTTTGGCTGAGGTATGATAGCACTGTTCACACTGGCAGTTGTCTCGTAACCACACGTAGGGGAATTGCAAAGATTCGCCGCGAATGTTTACGTTTAGTAAATCTTCTTTATTTTTATATAGCACATTCCGAGTGTGAATTAATTTGATACACGATTCATTTGGCATCGATTTAGTAAAGTATTTCGCCCTCGTAGCGAGTCTCAAGGCGAACATGTCGACGTGCCGCCGAGCTAGCGAGCGCCACACTGAGATATAATTTATATTCATTAGGTTTAATGAACTGGGATGTGGCACTGTTTTATCAAAAAATATTTGTGTGAGATAACGATTTGTCTAGCAGACTATTTGTATACGCTAGTTTAGAAAGGCAAAGGCTTAGAGGGGCTCGTGGCTAAGTAATACCTACCGCAAGGGTCGATCGATCAGGTTAAGCTACGCTTGCCGCGGTTGGTCCGTGGATGGGTGACCATCTTTACATACCGATACCACCCTCCGTGCCTCGGAAAGCTCGTTAAGCCGTTGGTTTCGGCTGTCATTCGTGGAACGGTCAGTCGTTAAGGGTCGTCAGAAGACCGATAGTCTGACAAACAGTCTTAGCAAGGGGTAGGTATGGTATTACTTACCCAGTAACTGGGTTGTGGTGTTATGCGTTGTTGGCCGTGGGGTGCCGGATGTAAAGAATAGCACCACCCTATTTCTTCGTAGTAGTGTGAGTGTCGTAAAAGGCGACTAAGGGACTTATTAGAGAATGGGTAGCAGCGTTCTCTATGCATTTTAACACCATCCTGCGATCGCGAACCCGCCTGCCAAGCGTGGCAATTATGGCAAACCCTCCCCCTTGGGGGAGGCCTATGACCAGCAGTGGACGTCTTTCGGCTGAAATGATGATGAATGATGGGTTGTGGAGGTCAGATAGGCAGTCGCTTCATGTAAAATACTAGTATTCAGCTGCATCCGGTTAGGTTACACACCATAGTTGGGAAAAAGGCTAACCAGATGATGAGTTTAGAAAGGCATAGGATAAGTTCCATCTTCCTTCTAAGTATATTAAATGCTCCAACTGCCTACTTCAAGATACATTACCGTGTAATTATTTACTTAGTTACCGGCATGGACCTATAAAAAAACTCGGACGGATTCTCGTTAACAGAAAACTGTGTCACTCAGTCAGTCAGCTCGCTGTACGTACAGGCCGACGCACACATTCACAGCATACTCACCCATTACGCGTGCAAACGTCAACACAGTCGACACGTCCTACGCGGCAAAAAAGTATTGAAATACAGCATGTATTGTGTGGTGAAATGTTGTAAAAATCGTAGCGATCGAAAGAAAAAAAATCCAGGAATCACGTTTCATAGGTAAATGAATAATTCAACAACTTAGTTCCCAATTTTATAGATTACAATCAATCTTCATTCACTAGAACAAAAAAAAACATCACAAGGCCAGTGTTGTCAATATTCACGTGTGCAAATTACCCTAAATATATTTGAAATTTATATTTAATTTAATCAATTCAACTTATTTAGGTTATTTATTACTAGTTATTTTATATTCTTCTTATTAGATTTCCTAAAGAAAATGAAGTATGGAGAAATTATTGGATTAAATAAAAATCAAAATTGTAACTGTCAAAATTACTGGATTCAAAAAAAATACTCAGCATTTGGGATGTTATACATAGATACAGTAAATATTTTTTACAATTAAAATATTTTCAATTATTAACTATGTTGTTAATTGCACATATTTTCATAGGGAGATTTGGTTCTTACCATAAACTTGTTAAAATAGCACGGTATAATTCTGCCGACATTTCCAAGAAACTTGTCTCTCGACCTGTATTTGTCTTAAAATAAAACAATAATATATGGGTAAATTTGGCTAACATGGCAACCCTAAATTCACTCACACTTAAGACTGTCGCCGCCATTACGGGACACAGTTTTGTCTTAGCGGGAGTTCCGTCCGAGTTTTTTTATAGTTCCATGGTTACCGGTTCTTGCAAAATCACAAAATCAACAGAATCTTAGGAACGTCAGTTCATAAATGTGTGTTTACCGGAGCTCTAAACCGGCATTCGTGAAGTCATAACCGACCTTATTGTTGCCGAAATAATCGGCTTATTCCGTTTATCCACCCTAAAACAGCCACCCTAGGGTGTATATTCGGAAACGCGAGTTCATGTATTCACCCCGGACGGGGTGGATAATCGGAATAAGTCAAATAATCTTAATAAATATTTATCTCAGAATGTAGTTATTAGTTATCTACTCAAATAATTAAAGAGATAAAAGAACTGACATTTTGTTTCACTTTCGCGAGTTATCTCGCTAAATGAGACTGGTACAAAGTTCCATACTTGACGAACTGGCATGGCCTTGAATCGTTCCAGTTCTCGCTAGCAAAACATACCTACTTTGTAAACAGATTTAAAACCAACTGACACGAGCGGACAAAGCGAGCGGCACTCTAATCAGAGACCTCTCGCGAACTGTGCGTATGTTCTGACCACTGAGCTACCGCGTAGGTACCGTGCCAATATCCCAATACGCATGTAATTTTTTGTTTTTACTAAATCAATAATAGACAGTAATATAAACCCAAAAAAAAATATTAAAAGTTAAATTGAAGCACTGCTTGTTGCAAAAAAATTCTACTACAGTTAAAACGTCCGTTTCAGGTCGCGGTCATGGTGTAACGACATTTGCCACGAAACTGCATTGTTTACATGCGTTTTTAGCCCCAAATCATATAAATTTCAATTTCATTTAAATTATTGTTTATGAATTAATCAAGCAGAAATCGCACTTGTTTACCTTGGTGAGAATTCAAGCACTTAGCAAAGGATTGATTTTATTCAAATAGTACTTTCGTCACTTTCGGCATTTTCGAAGAGGACGCGTTTTGAGTTTGCGCTCCGTTCGAAAAAAAAACGCAACATATCAATTAATTGTGAAATAGGTAGGTAATGCATTAAAATAAAAACAAAAATAGGAATTTGTTTCTTGATTCCTACACAATGTATATTATAATAACGGTTATGTTTTGAATTATGTACATAATATTGCAGACTGTTATAAATCTCTTTACGAAATATTGTAGAAGCAAATCTTAACGTGGATGTAACACGGTAACTTAGCTTCCGGTCCAGTTTGCACCCCTTACATTCGCTACTGATTGGTTAGGTTGGGTAGTTATTAAAACATTAAACACTCAATATATTTTAATGTGCATAAAGTAATATAAAATACCTATAATAATAACAACATTTCCCGGTAAAACAAAACGCCTACAATATATTTTTATTTTTCTATCCTCACTACGAGTAAAAAATCTTGATAAGGGGGATGCACTAAGGTAGCCCGCGAAATTCAAATTTTATTACGTTTTTTGTAATTTGCAGGTCAGTAACAGGTTGTATGTTGATTTAAATATGATTCGCGGCCGTAACAAATAAGGCTTTACAGAATTATGCGCCTACCACACGTGCATGCTTGACCACAGTTTTATTTACGCATGCTTGTCGCATGAAAAGACTGAACACGGACGTGTCTACCACACGGCACAGTTAAGTACGCGCAAGCCACATTCTTGTCGACATCGTCGGCGTGGAAACAACGTTTCCCAATGAAGAGCTATTTCATCTGCTATTATTTTTCAAGTGTTTGCTAGTGAAAAAAAAGAAAATACAAAAGTCAAAGTGTAAACGATCAAAGTGGACAAAAAAAATGGCTGTTGAATAGAAAAATTCATTCACATATACATCTACTCAAGGATTTAAGAGATGAGCCAAGCGATTGGCGGAATTATTTACGGATGGAGGAAAATGCCTATAGTGAATTGTTGCGTTTGGTTACGCCTCTCATTCAACGACAAAACACGGTTATGCGTGAGAGTATATCCCCTCACGAGAGATTAACCGCTACTTTAAGGTTTCTGGTATCAAGATTTGAGGTTTTCTGCGGCAATTTCGGAACAAGCATTATCTAAAATAATTCCAGATACATGCAGAGCTATTTTCAAGGTGTTGCGAAATGAATACATGAAGGTGAGTTTTAAAAAGTTTATTAAAAAAATGTAAATGTTAATAACCACACAAGTATTTATGGCATATAACTCAAAAAGTACTGAGATGCTGTAGATGGCCGTAGGTTCATAGTGTCTGGTCCAGAGTTTACTGCATAATTTCTAGCAGCAGTGTCAGGTGCTGGTTGTAGGTTCATAGCGTCTGGTCCAGAGTTTACTGCATAATTTCTAGCAGAAGTGTCAGGTGCTGGTTGTAGGTTCATAGCGTCTGGTCCAGAGTTTACTGCATAATTTCTAGCAGAAGTGTCAGCTGCTGCTGACTGTAGGTTTATAGTGCTTGATCCAGGATTGACAATATAACAATGACGATTTAAATTTTCCAGTTCTCCTTCAAATATTGCTTCGTTAATAAGTTTTTCAGTATATATACGCTGCTCATTTGTCATGTTTCTCAATTTAAATGCAATATGTTGTCCAAAAATATCATGTCTGTCAGGCTGTGATTGTGTGAATTTATTAGTGATACAATTACCGACTTCATTTATTATATTATTGAGTTTATTGTCATCCCTTGTCCTTTTTTGTACTCTTCGAGGTGGTTAAAGATTGGACAACAGGAGAAGTAGGTGCAAGGTATGAAGATGGATGGTATGACGTGCTCGTAGAAGCCTGAGATTGCGGACGAGGAAGAGGTGAATCCAAGGTTGCATCTGTATTTGTTTCATTCTGAAAAAAAAATGTTGTTTCAGATACCAAGCTCACAGGAAGAATGGAAACAAATAGCACATGACTTCGAGCAAAAATGGAATTTTCCTCATTGCTTGGGAGCAGTTGATGGAAAACATGTACGAATTATACCACCGCCAGGAAATGGTTCCTATTTTTATAATTATAAGGGGTTCCATAGTATGGTCTTGATGGCAGTAGTAAACGCTAATTATGAATTTATCGTATGCGAATTTGGTATAAATGGAAGGAATTCTGACGGAGGTGTTATTGAGCAGACGAAATTTTACGATAAATTGAGAAATAACTCGTTGCATATTCCGGAACCAGAACTTTTAAATCATTCTAACAAAATTCTAAATTACGTTTTTATTGGTGACGAAGCCTTTGCTCTAACTCCCAACTTTTTAAAACCATTCAACCAAAGGGAATTAACAAATGAGCGAAAAATTTATAATTATAGATTATCTAGGGCAAGGCGAATTGTTGAGAACGCCTTTGGCATATTAGCATCTAGGTTCAGAATCTTTCATACAAGTATTAATTTGTCTCCAGGAAACATAGACATTGTAGTCATGACCTGCTGTGTGTTGCATATTTTTTTAAGAAAAAAATACAGTACCACTTATACGCCAATTAATACATTGGACTTTGAAGATACAATTCAAGGTACTTTAACATCGGGTTTAAGAGCAGATTCGTCACATTTGTTAGAATTACAAGGAGGACATTATAGAAACATTTCTCAAGATGCCAAAGCGACAAGAGAAGAATTTTCGAATTATTTTAATAATGAAGGCACTGTATCGTGGCAAAATGCAATGTGTAATATAAATACGATTTAATTTTTTTCATAGGTACACATTGTAGACTTGTTATAAAATAAAAGTAACTAACTACTCTTCCAAAATGTTTTTTTGTAAGCTACAATATTACAATCCTGGTTTAAATCCTTAACACCTTGTTTAAAAACAAATTGGGATGTTGTATTACCTGTGTGAGGTCATCAAAATTTGACACTGTCTCTCTGGGCGTCTCTTGGTCGGTTAAAAAATCGAGTAGGTGAAAATACCACAGCGTCGGTTCATAAATATCATCTGTGGCAGCTCCAGATCTTGTGGAAGCATTCACTTTTTTCATCTCTTTCCGATAGCAAGTTCTCAAAGAATTAATTTTCTTCTTGACTGTATCTTTCGTAGCCTCAGGTTCTACCTAAAAAGGATATGAATGGGTAGATGACTATTGAATAAGGTGCCAATTACAATTAAAACTTAATGTAATTTGAATACTTAAACATTGTTCAACTTTAATCGAAAACCAAACATAAATTTAAATTACGTATTCACGTGTTGGTATTTGAAATAATAAAAAGGGTTTGTAAACAGTATATGCATTTTATGAAATTTAATATCTACCTATAAAAATATTCTGTTCTTACATACATACCTCTTTCAATTTAATTATCATTTGTTCGTATGCGTCATTATTTTTATTCCTGTCAGAATAATCCTTGGATTTGATCTTCCACAGTGCGGGCAGAGATTTATATAACTCAATGAATTCAGTAGCGAACTGTCGATTGTATGTACGTAAATCCGCCATTTTTACGACCGTGCGCGCACAGTTACTCCACTCGACTTAACTGAGAGCGGCTTGAACACTGAACTACCAACCACACGCGCAGACAAGTTTGTACAAGTATAGCTTGCGCAGCCCAGAATTTCAAGCAAGTTTAAAAACCATCAAGCCAAGCTTTGGGGTTTGCGCATACTACCGTTTTACCAACTACATGCACAGTGTTCAGTGTACAAGCTGGCATGCGCAAGTAAAACTGTGGTCAAGCATGCACGTGTGGTAGGCCCAAATCATTAGAATCATCAATCCCCCTTAAAACCTATATTTAAGAAGCTATTTTTAGGGTTCCGTACCCAAAGGGTAAAACGGGAACCCTATTACTAAGGCTCCGCCGTCTGTCTGTCTGTCTGTCCGTCTGTCACCAGGCTGTATCTCATGATCCGTGATAGCTAGACAGTTGAAATTTTCACAGATGATGTATTTCTGTTGCCGCTATAGCAACAAATACTAAAAACCAGAATAACATAAATATTTAAGGGGGCTCCCATACAACAAACGTGATTTTTTTGCTCGATATTGATAACGGTAATAGGTAGACACTTGAAATATTCACAGAATATTTAGTTATATATTCACTTTAAAAATCAATAATTAAATTAAAATAAAACAAATATTTAAGGGGGGCTCCCATACAACAAACGTGATTTTTTTGTCGTTTTTATAGATAATGGTATGGAACCCTTCGTGCGCGAGTCAGACTCGCACTTGGCCGGTTTTTTATTTATGTAAGTGCTGTGTACGCCTGTTATTGTAAGTGACTAATAATTCACCTTATCTCAATGCATTTGTTATTTTTTACTATGTCAATGTTTCTAGTGAATAGGTTGTTGGTGTACCTTTCAAATAAAATAAATATTGCCAAAAAGGTTGCATTGTATTTTGTAAACACTGAGCATACAATTATGATAAATAACTAATTTCGTAAGTGGTCATGATTGGGCTACAATGGTACAGAATTAATTTCGTAAGTGGTCATGATTGGGCTACAATGGTACAGAATTAATTTCGTAAGTGGTCATGATTGGGCTACAATGGTACAGAATTAATTTCGTAAGTGGTCATGATTGGGCTACAATGGTACAGAATTAATTTCGTAAGTGGTCATGATTGGGCTACAATGGTACAGAATTAATTTCGTAAGTGGCATGATTGGGCTACAATGGTACAGAATTAATTTCGTAAGTGGTCATGATTGGGCTACAATGGTACAGAATTATCCCGCGGCCTACTTAACAGCGATCGTCGCGATCATATTCACTTTTTGTTCGGTGAATCGTTATTTTGACGCGGGGCGGTGAGAGTGAGTTGAGAGTGAACACATTTTTGTAACATACATTGCTATTAGGTTTTACAATTACCTACAAATTTATAATTAATATTATTTTATTTAAATCGGGAAGACATGATATTTTATGCCTGCCTATTTCTGCCCGGTTGATGACAATAGGCTCGCCCCTATTACATGGGACTGACACATAACTGGCAAAATGTGAGTGTAGGTAAATACTATAGGTACATCTTTGCCTAACCTTTCCCAGAAACCCGGGAATTTTTCCAGTCGGATGCAGTCTTACTGGTAATCAAATCGTGATTTAGAATCGCGTCACATAAGTAAAAAACTATATAAGCACATTAAGCACAACACTAGCAAAGTAACCTAATTTGAGTATGTCTCTTTGTAAGTAAAAGTCTAACTTCAAAGACCACTGAGTAGATTTTTGTAAATAATAATAATTTCTACTAAAATAACCTAGATGCACAAAATCCACGCAGGATGAATCATTCCGTACCGTAATGATGTAAATACGAATGTCGATAAAAATTAAAATTCCTTTTAACGTCTCAGAACATATGTTCTGAGACGTTAAAAGGAATTTTAATTTTAGCAATAGAGACTGTTGCCAAAGTACCAATTAATTTTGATGCAGATATCTGCATCAAAATTAATTGGTACTTTGGCAACAGTGTCTATTGCTTTAATAATAATAAAAACTACTAAACATTAATGTTTGATCTGTACTGTGATTTTATGGTAAGCGTTGCTAAGCAACCCACGTATGTTCCAAATGTCTTCAAACCTCTCTGGTTGAGTATTGAAGTTACTGTCCGTCGCCTTCGCCCATAATTCGAGCTGCAACAATAATAAAATGGTTAGGTTCTGGGGTAGAATTCGAATAGGGAAATATGCTGTCAAATATCATTGTCTTGAATAGGTTTTATGAAACTATACTATACACTCGTATACCATATTGTGTATGCGCGCAAAGAACGACAGAAAATGGCGGTTGACCACTTTTCTGTCTAATTTGTGGTCAACCGCCTTTTTTTGCAGATTTACATACTTTATGTGGTTTATTAAAAAAACTTTTTACAAAAAAATAAGAACCGACTACCAAAAATAACACTACAAAGTGAAAAATAACTTTAATTTCGGAAGTCGGTGTCTTTGGATTTTGGATCCCCTCATCTGATTCTAATTTGATGGCAATGGGACCACCTCGGGAGTAGGTATACCCTTTCAAACAAATAAAGAATTTTCAAAATCGGTCCATAATTAACGTAGTAATCGCGTAACAAACATACAAAAAAAAACATACCGCCGAATTGAGAACGTCCTCCTTTTTGGAAGTCGGTTAAAAATGCCTCTGTACTTTTCAAAGCGGCGTTTAAACCCTTAGGGTAATAATAACACTACACTGCTTTCATAGTTATTTTACCTGTGATATGTCATTACACCGAGGAGGCAGGAAACTCATGTGACTAAAATATTGATGAATATAAATGTTGATGGGTTGAGAGGGAGAGGAAGGCCAAAGAAAAGATGGATGGGGATTGTGTGAGGAATTATATGAAAGAGAAGGGACTGAATGATAGCGTGACGGCTGACGGGGGGATGGAAGAAGAAAACGTGTTGCGCCGACCCCGAGTAACATGGGACTAGGGCAGGAAGATGGTGACGTCATCACTGTCAACATCACAAGTTGCTGTTGGGTTGCTGATGCTAGATAAAAAGCAAATTATTAAAAAAAAAAACGACTGCAAAAACACAACTGAAAAGAGAAAAACAAGCATTTTATTCTATAGAATTTTGGTATCGCCGCGCCCGCCCCACAGTGATCAATTATTAAAAGTTAGCGTCCCATAATTATTTTTGGTCAATATGTCGGTAGTTCGAAAAATCTTTTTGTTAAGACTTGAAGGTAAGTTCTTTACATTATACTGAAACATCAACATTATGCAGTCAGCCATTTCAAAGTTATCTCGAAAGCGAAACTATTATTACAAGACTGATTTTTCGTTGTTTTGCTCTCCTATTCAAGTTAAGTTGGTTATGATCAGTGATCGGAGTAGGTAGATTGAACTGGGGCCATTGATCCGAAACGTATATATTAAAATGGACATTCCTCCGGAATTGGTGGATTATTAAAAAAAAACCGGAACTTATGTAGGAATTGTATTCTGCCAGAGTGGAAGGAGTCATTTGATGATTTGCCATCCTCAAAAAAAAAAGGTAGGAATTGTAATAAAATGAGCAATATTATATTCTTCATATTTTTTTTAACGGCACACAGTCACGATTTGACAAAGCCCAACGACCAATCAGAACAAAGGATCATGGGTGGTACAATAACCGGTTATCAGAACAATGCGTACGCCCGCCGACGACATGCCAGGTACCTCACTCGTTTACTTCGGTTCGTAGAGTGCGCATCTTTGTTTGTTACTGTGTTGTGAAAACGTTACTTGACCCTGGCTTGTATACATACTGACTTCTGGAATCTGCTCTAAACCACGATTTGGCTCGAATATACGGACAAAAATAAAAAATAAATATTAAAGCTTCGATCGGAATTCGATTGTTTTTATTATTCAACAGATAAATAATGAATTAATTTAGTTTTGATACCTTCCTTTAAATTTTGAATTGAGTAGTAATAATATCACTACCAACATTAACAATATTTAATTGAATCCGGAAATACCGGAATTACTTTCCGGAAAAATGGCTTATCCATGTTATTCTTTCTGTGTGCATTTATGATACAAGTACCAAAAATCAATCTACCTACTCCGATCACTGGTTATGATATCCGTGTAAACTGTGAATTTAAATAATGGTGCACATTAAGGAAGGTCCGTACTTTTTATTGGTATATAAACAAAAAATAAAAAAGATCGATTTATATTATAAAAAATATATACTATATATTAACGTACTGATATTTACTAACTTTTCTAAGTTGTTCAAACTACGTCTGTTACGTTTTAAAGGTACAAATTAGTATAATAAATTTGATTCCATTGTATAGCAGGCACTATGAGCTATATAAAATTATGCAATTTTTTACCGGTGATTTCCGGTTTCTATAGTGAAAATGTGTTTTTTTTTAGGTAACGGTGCCTCAATAAAAAATATTAATTTATTCAATATTTTGTCTTTACATCGACCAGTGAAGCCGCTATCAAAGGACAATAAAGATAAACTACTTAGTTATGTTTTGGATACATTAGAAGTATCGGAACTGCCTACTACTAGCACGGACACTCTTCAAAATGTTATTAAAACAATTACTATAGCAACTTCAAGATTTTGAAAAAAATATTGCCTTAAAATTATTGGATTCCGGAATCAAAATGAGAAATGGCTTGAACACGTAATAATCACCCCTTTTTTTTTTTTTTTTTTGGGTGGGAAATCATCAAATATCTTCTCCCGCTCTGGGCGGCGCGGGAGGGAGTGTCAGACTTTTACTGACTAAAATCCACCCGTGTTCCTTCCGTTGCCTGTGTGCCAGGGCCACGATATCCCTTTCGGACAAACTCGCAACCCTGGCAGGGTAATAATAATAATAATAATAATCACCCCTGGCGGGCAAGAAAGTGCCGTCTACGTCTAGAGAAGAAAGACTTCTAAAAAAGAGCTTTTGTGACCTATCCGCTAAAACTAAACCTCTTTATCTAACCTTCTAGGTTAGATAAAGAGGTAAAATCGAAAAGTAAAGCAGAACTCCGTCTTGCTGCTTCGATGAAGTTACACTCAGAACGAAACCGCAAAGGGGAAAAAAGAAAAAAACGCATAGGAAACTCGCCACAAAGATGTTAGATATTACAGAGAGCATAATACCAGGAAGATGACCAGGAATCAAATTAATGAAAATCTTGCTCAAATCTTCAGATCCTGTAATATGTGACATCAGAATATTACCTGTAAAACAAAAACATATAATGCCAATTGAGGTACCTACTCTTTTACAAGAACCAGAAGTTGTGTTAAATGAGGAGTGATGTAACAAAGTACATAAAATATTAATTACCAAGTTAAATTATATGAAAACGATTTTCGATACTATTTAATGTTATAAATACCTATACCTTTAATTCACGATTTCGGTATATAATAATTTCGTCCCCCTAACTTTTGGAAATTGATCACTGTGCGGCGGGCGGACAAACAAAAGTTACTGCATATTTCAGGTTATTGGTTTGTCCCCGCCTGCAATACCAAAATTATATAAATTATAATCCTTGTTTTTCTCTTTTCAGTGGTTTTCCTTTCATTTAATTTATCATGTTTGTTAGAGAGATTTCATCCTTATAATTGACCCTAACGATTGATGCAATAAAAGTACAGGGTATATTTTTTCAGATTTTAGCCGGTTCGATTCCCGGGTGTGGGAGAAGAGAATTTTCGAAAATCTTTGAATGCAGTTTGCTTTCGATTCAAAAATAAAGGAATGTTTCCTTTGAGTAAAACTTTCTATCTGCAGTATTAAGAGTACTTTCCCTCCAGGTGGCATTACAAAATTTCCACCCTGTATATAAAATCCATCAAGCCGTTTAGGCTACAGAGCGTGCCAAAGAAATAGACGTACTATCGAGGAATTTCATATCTGTACACCTTAAGGACTATTTTTGCTTGCAGCGCTCGGCCGCTATAGAAATCTCATCAACCAATAGCATCGCACCATCAGATTTTTGATGAGACCCTTGTTTTTGTAAATGAAAAAAAAAGACAGTAAAAAACGCGTCGCACACTTCACACCAATTGTCAACATTGTCCAAAAACTCCACCAAATTTAGCTGGACATTCATATCCAAAATAAAATGGTATGGACGTCCAGCGTCCGGAATTTCATCACATAAAAAACATGATTCTACTAGGATAAAATGAACCTCTTGCCAGAGCCAAGACAGCTGATTGATTAATATATCAGCGTAATCACTGTATGTAAAATAGTTGTCCACATCTAAAATATTCGCCATGTTTGCTGTTGGCTGTTGCTGTGCATGTAACGAAATAAGACGTTTTCCGAGTCTACGCCGCAACAAAGAGACGCCGACAGTCGCTATTACTCTTGATATTTAATCCGTGCCCCAATATATTATAAACAATACTTAAACAAAATTATTGAACGAATGAATCTCCTTTGTTCATAAAATGATGACAAAAGAGAAGCGCTGTTAGCATCGACCATACAGCTGGTCGTTGCTTGTCGGATCTTAAGTGCGTTTCAACACAACGGAGATTTAACAAAAAATCTGTTGTGATGGGCTAACTGTATTGCAGTTGGGTAAGTTCTATTTTAAACTTAAGTAAATCGCAATACATAGTCTTATTTAATAATTTGGATAGACGAAAACGCCAGTTGAAATAAAGAACATCGTTTATTGTTATATTGACCTAATAATAACATCATTAATCATCTAAGCCGAAAGCTCTGCAAATTTGCAACTGAACCCATGAAATGCGTTAGAACAAAATGTAAAGTATAAAAACATTAAAATTAAAAACTTTCTCAGTTTGTTTTTTGTTTCTTTTGTTCTATTCCTAGTGGTCGAGAAAGGGTCACCATATCCGTAATCAGACATCTGTGATCATTGTAACAGAGCCTACAAAAAACGCATGAACAACAAAAAATCAGAAACGACAAAATATTACTATGTATTTTTGTTTCATTGGTCGATGCAAAAAGGGGCGTAAAACAGATGTGGTCATCGTGTTCACGGGATTTTGTTTTGAAACTGTTTAGATATGAAATTCCTCGATAGTACATACATACTCTCGAAAAACATTACCCTCCTGGGGCAGTCGGGTAAAAATAACTAACACTGCAATCTCTTTGGTAGTTTAGAGTTAATATCCTCAGTTCATGTCCATCTCCATTTTCGTTGGGCCATTAATAGGTGTCTGAACATACCGAAATTGAACCCAGGGGGTCTACTCCGAAGCGTTAAACCGAAGTATCGGCCGAATGTTCGGTCTTTCTTTACTACGTCTAACTATCGCTGATTACGGGGGAAAAAAAAAAGGCTGTTGAAGAGATAAGCCAAAGTCAAAACTGTGACTTGAAGTCGGGTCAAAAAAGGAAACTATGGAAGTTATAAAACGGCCGAACATTCGGCCGATACGTCGGTTTAGCACTTCGGAGTAGACCCTCAGGACGTTGGACCCTACCTCTTTCTGTCCCTTCTCCACCGGTACCCTGGCCGTCCACAGCGTCCACGCATAGTGTTGCTGAGGCGGTGCATCATCACACTGCAACTCCTCAGCCTGCACCCACGTGGCGCCGCAGTCGGGAGACACGTCCACTCGCAGGATCTTGGCACCACCTCCGGAGTAGGCGTAGCCTGGTGATGGAAGAGATGAAGAAGCGTGATTGAAATGATGAGTCAGTCATCGCCATAGTAACTTCGCACCATTCAGCACAATAACTGTTTTGTGTGACAAGGATAGAAGATTTTTTTCCAAAGCTATAAGTGTAACTTCTCCATATTTTTACCGATTTAATAATTTTTTTAAGGGAACTTCTTTATGCGCGTTGAACGATTTTTATGTTGATCCAAAGACACCGACTTCCGAAATTAAAGTTATTATTCAAGGTCGGTTGTTTTTTATTTGTAAAAAGTTTTTTATTTTTTCAATAATCGTGTTTTTTCTGAAACGTCTTTAAAATCAGTTTTATTCATGTATATTTTTGATAGTAGTCAAATACCCTATTATCAACCAAGGACAAAATTCTAATACACCGTGGCATTTTAATTGTCTTACAACGGCAGCCCACTTCATGTACTTAATGACTACTAATCATTCATGAAAGTAAAAAAAATATTTACTAGCATTTTTTTTTTACACCCTGTTACGAGCGCGGTTCCTTGCGTTCCAAGGGTGTTCAAAAGGCTCCCACCGCGCTCATAACAGGGTGTTTCAAACTATGTCATGCGTCATGAATAATATATATTTTTGTAATTATTCAAATGTTAATAAAAAAAAATACTTTCATGAATGATTAGTAGTCATTGGATACATGAAGTGGGCTACCGTTGTAAGACGATTAAAATGCCACGGTGTATAATTTAGGAAGAAAAATAATTTATTCAATAAAATTGCTGATTGTCAAGACTGAGAATTTTTTTAACACTTTTTGAAGGGTACAAAAAAAGTCACAAAAGGCCTACTAGAAACTAGTAAAGGGTCTTGAGGTTTCGAAGAGAAGGGTGGACGAACGAAATACTAGTTTGATCCGACCAAAAGTGGGGGCAATAAACTTCCTAGCATCATTGCTGGGAAGTTCATAACTCTGCAGAACTGACTGGAGTATCCCTCACCTCGCACCTCCACACAGCCATCGAGCACAGGCACCGCGTCTCCGTGCGCCGGGTCGCATATGGCGGACGTGACGGGCAGGCTGTATATCGGCGGAGCGGTTACAAAGTCTGCTGTTTCCCATGTCTTGGATGCGTTGAAGGAACGATAGTCTTTTTGATGCCAGTGGGAAGGACTCTCGTCGTAGGATACTGTTATTGATTCTGTTGGGAGCGAAGAAATATAATATAACTGTTATAGGTAGGTACGCGTTTCTTTACAGCATTCGACATGGTAAAAAAAAACATGAAATACTAAAAGGTTCAATTATCTATATACACAGTGCTTTATTTAAATCTGCTCGTCATAATTAACTTCACTGCTGCAAACCGCAATGAATATAAGAGCCAATGAAAATGTAGCACAGACCTACATTTAAAAATAATCTTCAATAGAACCACAGCTTTATTTATTTATATAAAGCCTTACCAACTAAATACATACTTAGAGTTACCCCTAATCATTGTAATAATGTTTGTTTTTGTAGGATGTGCATTATCTGTGATTTTATCAAACTTTTATCATAAATGTTCCATTCATCTTATACGAAGCTGCATAATCATTCGGGAAACTTGATCCGTTGGGAGTTCACGACTCCGTTCTTGAAATAGTGCATTACTAAAAAGTAGTTTCAGACTTACCCAGCCACTTCACACTCCTGACAGCAGGCGCCCCGGGCACCACGACCCTCAAAGGATACCCGTGGTCAGGCGGTAGCGGGAGTCCGTTCATGCTGGTGGCCAGTAGGATGCGACCGTTTGGGTTCAGAGCTTGATCCAGGGGAATCGATGTGGAGAAGTTCACGCCAGTCGCGTCGATGTCCGAGCCTGTGAACTGAAGAGGTTTTTGTTAAGGAGTATGTATCTGAACAGAGGTATAACACGATTATTTAACCCAAAGCATAGCTGTAGCCTATACATTCTCGTGGGCGTTGTAAAAGGATACCTTATACTAAATTAGATAAACGGACGATACCACGCGTATTTGATTTGTATGAAGGTGACATAAGGTTTAAATTTATACGTACTTGTTAAATGCAACAACTATACCTATATCTTGCTGAGATAGGTTACATTACAAGATCTAACTACATTAGTTTAACAGTGACCATATTACTATATGAACAAGATATACGTTACCATGACGTGTTTCCCGACGGTATTCTGCGTGTCGACGCCGCAGTAGACCAGCACGTCGCGCAGGTATACTCCCTCCCACACCGCGTTACTGATAGCACCGCCTTGCCAGCTGATGCCCTTGACTGGTTTCACCTGCTTTTTGGTAACAAGAGAAAAAACATAGCATATTAGTCTGGTTAAACGCTTAATTGTGCCTAAAACAACGGCAAAATTAACGTCAAAGTCAAAGTAAAATCATTTATTTCAAATAGTGACATAATAGGCACTTTTGAACGTCAAAATTTACAGGAAGATAGAATTGATTCTAGTCGCCCCTTCCAAAAGGTAGTTACGTATGGAGAAGCATGAGAAAGATACTCCCAAACTTACTCTTTTAAAATGTTTAACAATATCCTGAATACCTACATTACATGTATTAATTATACATATAATTATATCTGAAGACGATGTACCTAGAATAAAATTACTATAATACAATGGGTAAAAAGAATTAAAAATGAAGCAATGGATGTAGGCGAAGCACCATGATTTACTAATACAACAACATGAGTTGTAACTATGTTTTATTTACCTGTAGTATGAAATAATCAGATATGCTGTAACAGACTGTGTTACGTAAACATCGTAGTTTGTCATTAACAAGCATTGTAAATACCCAATGAGGTAGATAAAGGTCCGTTGCTAAGCTATCAGTTGTAATAACACTTATATTTTGTACAGTACAGCTGCTATCACTTTACATGATAACAATCTTGTAACCCTAGCATGTAGAGTATATTGGAATCAAACTTTGATACACATAAGCCATCAGCAACCTAAATAGCATGTATTTTGATAACGTCATCATCTGGATGATGATCGTAACAATACGAGGTAAAAACTCATGTTAAAAGATGTATCTTACGCCATAATATTGTCGATTGCGTAAGATTAAGCAAGTTGCAACACGATTGTGAGGTGGCGACCTGACTCAAGGTCAAACCCAGCTACGCTTTGGTGTCTTGAAGTGTTGTATGGAAGAAAATCTAAAACCCTTCAGGGCCCACACGCTACTTGAGCTAATGACCAAAACCATATATACCAGAGAAATTAAATTAAATCAAGTTCTAATCGCTTAAAAGTTCTTATTATGTCAGCAAGTTCAGTCTTCAACAAGTCTCCGGTGAAGTAACAGCTCCTCATAACTGTTAGCTTTACAAGTCGCGAATGTTCTATAAATAGCTCAGGGCAGTCAAGTTAACATAGCTTAGGATTATTTTACTTTTCTATTGTCGTGTATTTCCGTGTACTCTTTAATGATCCTTTATGCTTATTTGACTGTATTTCCGTGTTGTGTACAATTATCTAGAAGCTTACGTATATGATTTGTTATCATATATTATGGTTTACAAAGTGTACTTTTAATATGTTTTTTTTTTTTTTGTAACATTTAACACAGTAGGCACTCCATAAAAGATGTATGTACTTTAGATAATCTGAAAAATCATAACCATTCCTTTTGGCTTTGCCGTAGTCCGGTAAAAAATTGTTGAATTGTTTTTATCTTTATTCCTAATATTAAAATTATGTGTAAGTATCACTTATTTTATTAAAAAGATGTAGATTTTTTCTTACAAACATAATATTTTCAACGTGACTCTAAGCTACAATTTTTTACTGTGGAGATGGCAAAATTCAAACGTGGTACAGTCTACGTTTTCTAGAACAACACAAGAGTTTAAATAATTTCGGGGGCTATTCTACTATATTTTAAGTTTTGAGCATTTGCATTAACAACAAGTTATCTCCGTTTTGCTTTTTTTAAATAAAAAAGCAAAAAAAAAAACTAAAGCAAAATAATGCACTAAAATATTAATTATGAATTGCAATAATAACACTGAATTGTGTGTTGTAAAAGTTTTAGTTGTAAAAAGGGAAATCCCCTTTTTTTAATCTAAAACTAAATTTCCTGTCATCATTGTGACGGTACCAACTTCCAGAATGCACAGTCTTCAGTCAACTTAACCACAAACCCACCCTACCTCGTTCATCTCACTCCGTCTATTCCCAGCACACATGAGCGCGGCGCGCACGCTCGCCTTCGGGAACATTTCCAGCTGTTGCAGAGTGAACTCCTTGGTGTGGACGCTGCCGTTCTTAATGATGATGCGGACGCGGTGCTCGGACGTTTCCAACTCTGGAACAGGCATGTGTTGACGGACGTAAAATAATTCGCTGCAAACAAAAGAATAGTGCGAGGTGAGGAGGGAAGGCTAGCAAAGTGCTACAAGGATCATTTTGCTCTTAAATGACATTGATAGGGGGCGCTGTTGGTAAACATTTGCGAAATTGCGAATGATCCTTGTACAGCTATAGTTATACATACTTCTGTGTGACACATCAGTAAGACATGATTATTCATTAGGTAAGATAATATTTTCCGATGCTCATAGTTCGGGCCGATAGCCGATATGCGAGATTATGATGCAACAAACAAACAAGTGCAGTGATATTGTTTACTTTATGTTCATGAAGTTCTTTCGCCGACTGGATTATCTAAAACAAGTTTCCATGCAGGTTGAAATTAAAACATGTAAGTACGTGGAATGAATGTACCAATTAACACAAGCTATCAATAACTGCAAAAGGGAACATTTATAACGGCACACTTCACACTTCTATGCGCTTTGAGTTGCTAACTTCTTTTTATATCATCTACATCTCTATATCATCTAGCTCAGCTTCTACACAAAGTCAACGCCTATACACTACACATGCTGCTCCAAGCTGCTCCAATTTACAGTGAATCTTGATTTGATTTTTTTTGCCAACTATTTATACTATTTTTTTATTGAAATTTTTAAATACCTAAACTATGACATGAATATTTACTTTGTAAAGTATTATATTATTTTAATTATTATGAATGTGAGGACTATGTGAATTGTTTTTTTATTTTTATTCTCAATCAAAAAAATTTTTAATGCAGGTCTGGCAGTTTGAGTACTTTATGCGGCCTAACCAATTGTCCTTTCTTTGGTATTGTTCGTCGAATCGCTGAGCTCCTTAAGTTTTGAGTTGAGCTGCACGATAACTGACAAATGCGTGCACTGACTGGACAGGTCCACTCAAATCTGTGTGGTTCTTTCGTCAAAAGACCATGTCAGACACCAATCTACATGGTTCTCAAATGATCTGACCAAGATTATATCCGTATTTTATATACACATTGACAGTGATTAATTTTATATATACAATGACATGAATATTTACTTTGTTAAGTATTATATTGTTTTAAGTATTGTAAATGTGAAGACTATGTGGGTTATTGTTCATTTTCCTTTTTTTTTCTCATTTAGTTTTTATCATAGTCTGGCAGTTTGAGTGATTTTATGCGGCCTACCCAAATGTCCTTTCTTTGGTATTGTTCGTTGAATCGTTGAGCTCCTTAAGTTCTTAGTTGAGCTCCACGACTACTGACAAATGCGTGCACTGACTGGTCAGGTCCCCTCAACCTGTGTGGTTCTTTCGTCAAAAGATCATTTCAGGCACCAATCTACATGGTCTTCACATGATCTGACCAAGATTATGTCTGGACTTTAAAAAGAGACTGTGACCTCTGAGTTTGTTTCGGCCTTTCTTCTCAGAGTAGTCGGATACGAAACGCCGACCTCATCTAGTTTTTTTTAATATGATTGACGTGTAAAAGTGTTTGTACAAACCTACTTACAGAAATAAATCATTTATCATTTATCATACGCTCAAAGCAAAAACACTCTAAATCTAACAAAAAATACTTCACAAGCGCATTACCAACATACTTGGGCGTGTCGAAGTGTGCTATCTGCATCTTGGGCGGTATCTCGGCGTTGAACGGCTTGCTGGTCTTCACGATGAGTCTCTTGTCTCTGTTCGGCTCCTTCACCCACAACTCGTCGTCCGTGTGGTCAACTACGTCGTCCTCGTGAAGGTTACCTGTGGATGTGCTGCTCATGTTTTTATTGGGAACTGGGTATAATAATACCAGCCTATTATTGTCCCACTGCAGGGCAAAGGCCTCTTCCCATACAGAGAAGGCATGAGCATGGATCACCACGCTTGCTCAAGATGGGTTGGGGATTTCAAACGTATCTGTACAAATATAATACTAAAGCTGTAGAATTTGTTTTTCTTGTTTGATCGCGCTAACCTCTGGAACTACCATCTGAGATTTGAATAAATCTATAGCATTTGATAGCCCTATTCTTGAGGAAGGTTATAAGCTATTTAACATCACGTTACGACACTTAGGAACCGAGCAAAAATCGCGCGGGCGGGCGATGCAATGCGAAGCGGTGAGACGGGAACCGAAATTTCACGGGGAAAGTAACTAGAGTTAATTATAAGTCCAGGGTTTCCATCACCTATGTCGATTATGTGATTGAAAAAGTCATTGGTACCTGCCCAGCTGTGAACCTACAACCTCGTACATAAGAGGCGAAGCCTTAACCATTGCAGCACTGGGCCATCAAAGACAGTTCTGGGAACTGTAGTACATTTTTTAGGATCCAAACGAGTTAGTTAGAACTTTCGTTAAACTATGAATTTTCAATGAAAACGGTTCTAAAAGTTCTTCAGTCTCAAGTAAGGAGCGGAAAGAGTTTTTCAACGAAATTCTTGCAAGTGTGCAGTGTGTGATGATCAGATGAGACAGAAGTTCTATTGACGATAGCTGGCAGCGCCTGGAAAGGGGTTAAGAAAATTGTCGATCCTTATCAAGGGGGTCTATAGATTGACAGACGGGCCGATAGCCCATGTGATGAAAATTGGTTATTGCTGCCATTTGCGACTGCAACCACTTCTACCCCATTAAGAGACAATGTTAAGATGCCTCATGTGTAAGAAATTTCAGCAGCACAGATTTTTCAAACCCGGAACACAGCGATGTTGTAATCTGTCTCAAACATTACGTCATAACATAAACACTCACCTATCCTATAAGACTCCAGCAAGGCATACACCTCTTGCGTCTTGTGCATTCCGTACACGTTCCAGAAGGGTTCAATACTCAGCCCTGCCGCGTTCATGATCTGTGCGCCTCCTGGGTGGGAGGGCAGGAATGACGTCACGTCGTACACGCCATTCTTGTATGTCACCCAGAAGCTTTTCCTGTGGGGGAATAAAGAGTTTAGAAGTGGGGTCACTGTTGAGACCAGCCTTCTCAACATCGCCGCGCGCTGGCGGCAGTGAACGAGGGGTGCGGGGGCAGCGGCGAGTAAGACGGCCGCACGGCTCGACGCGGGCCCGCGACACACAGGTCAGCTGTAGCACGCCTTCACGCACGGCTGCGCTTACGCGTTTATATTAACGTCCTTATACATAATCTTGTTTCCGTTCTAACCGACACAGTTGTATTTTCGTATTTCCCTTTATTTCATTATATATGTTATACAGTCCACTCCTTTCATTTTGCTCCACTACGACCTATCGTCGCGATCAGTCACATTCGGATTTCGAAAATGCGGTTATGCAAGGCTTTATTATTCATACCTATACTGATGCACATTCTGGTATAATAGACTTACATATTGTAGTCCCCAAGATACAGGTAACTACATAGTTTAGAGACTACCGTCCAAACAAACTGATTGCTAAGATAGTTACAGATAAAATAATTATGTAATACTTGTAGGTAAGTCATCTTTTGTGTCAATAACAAATTTTATTCTTATTCTTAAATAGCTCTTCTTTCGGACTGTGGGAAAAACACGAGTCAATAGAACAGAAAAAGGTCACCGTGATAGCGAATTGCATTCTTGAGCTATCATTTAAATGAAAATGATACGATAACATCGTACAACCTGGGGGGCAACGGATTAAGGAATGATGTAACGTCGAAAAATATATCGATAGATTGAAACATCGATGATTAATTACCTATAATTTCGAAGCTTTACCGCTGGAAGATAAAATAAAACTCATAATTAATTAGCATTTAGTCTTTCTAGCTCGTCTTTAAAGGTAGATGGGAAAATTTAACCAGACGTAGTAAGTATTTTGATATTTGTGACCTTTTAACTTAAGGATACGTCAATTCTAATATTATACACTAGCTGCGCCTCGCGGTTTCACCAGCATAAGTCTCGATCCCTTGGGAATATCGGGATAAAAAGTAGCCTATGTCTACCCATGTGCCAAATCCAAATGTAAATCCTTTCAGCCGTTTTAGCAAAAAAGCGTAACAAACAAGTAAATAAACAAACTCGCTTCTCGCATATAAGTATAATATATACCTACGTACGCAATCATTGTTGACTGTTTTGTTATCAACTATTGAAACTACGTTCCTAAGTAGGTACCTAGTTTATTATGTGTTTAGTGACAAGACAAGCTCACAGTTCTTTCTAGCTTCATGTAAAATGATCAAGTTGAGGGAAAAGAAACCGCACGCCGCCTTTTCAGTATAACATTCATCATGTGCCTGCCTTTTCCCGACTATTTGTGGGGTCGGCTTTTAGTCAACCGGATGCAGCTGAAAACCATCATTTTACATGGAGCGACTACCTATCTGACCTCCACAACCCAGTTACTGGGTAACACGATGGTAAGACTGGTTGCCAGACTTTTTGATTTCTGACGACCCGTAACTACTGTCAAAGATCCTACGAATGACAGTCGGGACCAACGACTGAACGAGCTTTCCGAGGCACGGAGGGGCTCTTATAAGCCATACCTCACCGGCACGCCATGACGACGTCGCCAGGCCGCGCTGCCAACTAAATGTATACAGCTATATACCGGGTGGCTCGCTTGCGTGCCGAGCATGGGCGTGCCAAGACGTTTGTGACAAGAAATGATAAATTATGTCATGTCAATTTGTACTAGCATTTTATGACAAAACAGTTTTATCGCTCAAACTGCGATACAATGTGTGACTCAAGTCATGTAACAGTAGGCAGTTATGCAGCCAACCATACATTTTATTTGTCACGGTCTCCCGGTTAGGTATAGCTACTAGATTGTGTACAAAAAACTGATGCTTAGAGTAACAACAATTTCATCATACTTAGTCAAATACGCAATTACTACCATATCTTCACAACAACACAGTACAAATGTAGTTTATATCTATGTATTACAATCTCACGTATCAGTGCCAAGATTGTTGCCATACAGAAGCCGATAACATTACGTACATATTGCAGCGTTACCTCTGCTGTGCAGTCATTCTTGCGCGCCAAACCGTTCAAGCACGTTTTATTCTTAATTTTTTATTTGGAATATCTTTCAAATTTGACTTTTGGTTGCCAACCGAATTTTTTTGACAAAACGTCATTGTAAAAATTAATCGGTTGGCAGAAGTCAGTCGTACAGTCGCTTTTCTATTGATGCATTATTGATGATATAAAAAATTACAATGTGGTGATTAAGCGAAACGCCTAATAACCTGGTTATTTAGAAAGCCACCTCTATTATATTTTTTTTAGGATACTATTATAACAGTCCATATGTGAAAATCTCCCAAGCCGCCTCCGGTGTAGGATATCCCTATACAAAAAAAACGTAACGGCTATTTACAACCGAGCGACTTGATTCGGAGGGAGCCTGCAGTTTGTTGCTAGATGAACAAGAGAACTTGGGTAACGTAAGTTACTTGTTCCTGTTCCTTGTCACCTCACGCCCCTAATCGCCGCAGTAGACGCCCTGGGCGTCGGGAGCCGCGGGCTGATTCCCGGCCACCGTAGGCGCGGGCTTACGGACGCTGAGCAATGGGTAGCTCGTCGTCCGATAAGGACCCAGGCTCGACTCGACGGCACGTTATGTTCCACGCGCGCCTCAATGCAATGTCAGTACAAACTGACGGGGTCCGTTAGGGACAATGCCTGCCAGGGTTGCGGGTTTGTCCGAAAGGGATATCGTGGCCCTGGGAACTGAAGGAACACGGGCGGGTTTTAGTCAGGATAAGTCTGACACTACTAAGGAAAAAAGAAATAAAAAGTTACTTGTTTGGTATTAACAAAGCTGTATAGGACGTTTTAAATAAGTATTGGTTATTTGTAGCCGTATAATTTTTAGCCAAGCCAAATCGGTACTTTTCTAAAGCTTGATTTTTCCGTGTATTACGGGATTTACTGGATTCGGTCGTGAGTATCTCTCCAATTTTGCCTTATTTCTAATCTAAAACACAAATTTGTCTTGATTCCCCCGCTATTCTTAGCCCCGTAAGACTCCGTATACCGCCGGCCGTGCCTGGTGTGGGATACTCGACTCCAGACTTCTTGACACTACACTGACTGCGTATAGAATGCCAGGTCTTGTTCCGACCATTCAAGTGCTCCAAATACTTGCCTGTAGTTTTTCAGAACGTACTCATCGTTCTCGTTTTGTAAGACTATATAATTATTATTCTTCTTGGTTATTGGTGTAGTCACAGGTTTGCAGTCGTGCATTCCAAACCTGTTCAAAACTTTCTTATCGTTAGATGTTTGATGTATTACTACTCCTCGAGACCTCTGGTTGAAATCTCTATACCTAGAAAATAGGTAGCTGGTTTAGTTGTAATCTTGAACCTTTTTTTCAGCTTTTCAATAAATTCTATTCTAATAGATGGACTACTAGCCCATCATCAACGTAGAGAACCACAATCAGTTTCCAGTGGTATTTCTCTCTTACAAATAAACAGGTATCGGCTCACTGATTTTAAAGCCCACTTCCTTGGAGAAATTAAGAATTTTCAGATTCCAACATTTCGGGGCTTGTTTTAACCCATAGACTTTTTAAGTATATTCTTCCAGAACCATCATCATAGCCTTCGGGTTGCTTAACGTAAATTTCTTCATCCGAGTGCGTTTCTTAAAAAAATGCCGTCAAAACATCAAATTGACTTATCTTCATGCCTTCGCTTGCTGCGATGCTAAACACAGTTCGGACAGTGGTCAGCAACAGGACTGAAATTCTGATCATAGTCCTCTCCTTTCTTCTAGCGAAAACCTTTAGCAACTAGTTTTGCTTTGTATTTGTCGACTGATCCATCAGCATTCAGCATCACGCTAAAAATCCATTTATATGGTATTGCTTTTCTGTTTTTTTTGGTAAATTTTATAGAACCCATGTTTCATTCATGTTGAGAGAATTTATCTCGCTGTCCATTGCTTTCTTCGAAAGTTCACTTTCGTTACAAGATATTGCGTCTTTGTAACATGTTGGTTCAAAAAACCCGTTTGTGACCATGACATAATCATTGAACCTGGCCGGATGTCTGATCAATGATCGATCTCGCAGTAATTAATCACTCTGTGCGTTAATAAGTTCCTCAAGAATATCTTTATCTTCATTAACATCATCATTTCCAACCATCTGCTCCAGATCATCATTATCAACATTGTCATTTTCTCCCCTTGGTTCAATTGATTCTTCATGAGTCGACACAGCATCATCGAAATTGTCTTCTTCGATAACAGGTGTATTACTATCCAATTGACTATTAATTTCGTTATCTATCGACGACTTGATTATTGATCGTAGCGGGTGACACTACTTCGTCATACTCCACTTCTGTGACTTCCTCATCCGGCTCTTGAAATTTCGTTTCCAATGGATTTTCATCAAAAATAATATCTCTAGACCTAACTATTTATTTATTTAATTAAATAATGCATATTTACAATATTAAGCCTTATAGTAAAATGGTAGGTATATAATAATGGTTCGACCTGAACTAGGATAAACCTGTATCTCAGGTGTCATAAGTGCAAAATTACAACAACTATGCAACTATGTAATTGGATTCCTTTTTCCATAGTCTATAACCATCATCATTATCGTATCCAACCAGTACGCATCTCGTAGCTTTCTTATGCAATTTTTTTCTTTTTTGTTTTGGAATATGTGAATAGCAAACCGACGCAATAATTTCAGGTGCTTTATCCGCCGTGGTTGCTTCCTAAACCAAACCTCGAACGGAGTCTTGTGTTCCACGGAAGTTGGACCTGTTCTGTTTAAAACATAAACAGCTGTCTGTACCAACTTTGCTTACAACTGTTGAGGCAACTCTTCATGTGCAGGCATTATGGTTCTAGCTGACTTTACTATCGTAGTTTTCTCTTTCATTACATCCATTCTGTTCAGGCGTATACGGTATTATTAGTCTTTCGTGTATTCCGTATTTCGATAATTCGTTTCGAACTAGTTCATTGTCGAACTCTCCACCGTTATCCTTAAGGAATTATTTGATTGTGTGTCCTGCTACTCTAGCTTCTGCCACCATTCGCTTCAGCTTTTCAGATACTTTAGATTTTGTCTTCATGAAGTAGACGTAGCGAAATCGAGTGTGTTCATCTTAAAAGGGACGAAATATCGGACACATATACAGAATATTTTCATCATAGTTATCTTTTATATTTTATTGTTACGTGATTTTTTTGTCTACCTTTTTAATATAAATTAAAATCGTGTTTTTGGGGATATATGGAATGTTTAATTTTGCTGCTCTATGGCGTCGGGGTTCGATTTCCTGTCGCGGCCTCAATGGGATCACTACAATATGTAGGTACGATTCTTGTCAGTTTATCAGCAAGTGTTGATCTTGTTAATTTAATCATATTTGCAGATTTTGTCGATAAAACCGAGGGAATTTTCCTCTTTGAATTTGATTTTTAAAGAGATTGTCAGTTTATCAGCAAGTGTTGATCTTGTTAATTTAATCATATTTGCAGATTTTGTCGATAAAACCGAGGGATTTTTCATTTTCCGTTTCATTCTTACTTTGCAGTTCATTCAGTAAAATTATGTTTTTCCTTTGTTTTATAACGTAATCGCACGCAATAACAATTAATATTGACGCCGCTATGCAGATAATTACTTCTGTTTATTTGAATGTTCATAGCACTAATAATTAGTACCTTGTACCTATTTATTGACGATAAACATGTTGACTGCCATTTATGAAGTGTTAATATTTTCCTGCTTGTTTTCTTGGCAAATTGATGTGTCATCAAGTCAAGGTATTGACGTTATTGGCTAATAATTGTCAGGACTTGGTATATTATGTGTAATGTGACACACTAACAATGGCAGCTTTAATTTAATGTTCAATTTACTATTGCTTGAACACCATACTGTTTTTACTACTTTTAGATTTAATAACCACCATGATCTTACAAACGTCTTTAGCAAGTCACTGACTGACTTATTTATAGATTTTCTAAATGAAACGCTGTGATGGTAGGTATCTTACACCTGCCCAGACATTAGGGATATTCAAGACAGTTGGTGGCCTTCAGGAATAAAACTGTTGTGTATCATGAAGGGTTAAGTTTAAGTAACTTACTCATTGTCATGCTTGCTAACTTCATCAGCCCTGAAGGTAGGAAGGTCAGGCCTCTTATCTCCAGCTTCCAATGTTTTTTCTTCACTGTCTTCATTTTTATTTTTTCTTAAAGTTCCATTTTTGTTGGATCTTTCTGAAATGTAAATGCATAATCTGCAATAAAAATAATAGCAATGCCATTTTACTTTAATTTATATTATTGTCTGATTCTCTATGACACGGTTCTTTTTTTTTTAATTTATATTTTGAACAAAATAAGTTAATGTTTTATTTTAATTTTTAAAGTTGCTAGTTTTAATTCAGCCCTCATTAGCATTTAAATAAATATCATGCATAATATTATGTATTGAGGAAATTCAAACTATTTATTTCAGTATATTGAAATGTGTTCTGTTCAGTCAATTCTTAGAACCAACAGATAAAACTTTAATTACCTAGTCATTTACCTGTGCATTTTGTATCAATAGGTTTTACATCATGTGTATTTGGTGTTATCATTTAACTTTCCACCTAGTATCAATTAATGCAACATAACTAGAAGACAAGTAGTAGGATCCTCTCAGCTAAGAATTCAGCTCTCAGCTTGGTGAATGTCAGGGTTAGCAACCTAGGCTTTTTACCAGTGTTAACAGGTATGAGGCATGGGTAATACTTGTAAATAAAGTTCACAGGTAGTCACATCCCACATGTCCATCCCAATCAACCACTTAATCTATTCATACACTAGTAACGGAATGAAGAAAAATCTAGTTGGGCTAAGCATAAGGCATACCATTGCATACTACTGTGGAACTGGATGGAAGAATTCAAAATAAGTGTACCAAATTTCAACTTAATCGGTCTAGCAGATTCAGAACAAAATGGCTGTGACAGACCGACAAACAGACATAGACATAAGTCATCCTATAAGGGTTCTGTTTTTTCCTTTTGAGGTACGGAACCCTAAAAACCAACAGAAGTTTGTTCATAACAATAAAATAGAAATTACCTGCTAGTACAGTTCCAATGATCACAGAACTAAATAGAGCTGTTGCTACAGTTTTTCTGTAATGACCATAGTGTCTCTTGTTCTCTCTATGGCCATATTGTTCCTGAATTGATACTTTTACTGCAGTCGCAGCTAGGTTGATAAACTTTTTCTTTTGGTTGATAGTTCTGAAAAATGCATTCAATAATTTAGTTAAAATATACTTATATAGAAGTTGCTAGGATTCTAGTTCATTGTTATATAAATTAGGATAAAAAGGATGTTCTTCAGAAACTCAGGTGTATTTATGGATTTAATACTTTTTTGGAGAACTTTCTTTTGAGTGCTCTAACAGCTGATATGGTATGTTTTTACTATGACTAAGACACACTTAGTGCGAAAGAATTTTATGATTTCTTGCTGGCTGTACGGTTTAAGATACTGGTGTACATAAATAATTAATACATAAGGCACATTTCTTTTTTTTTCCCCATAGCGACACAATAAAAAATACTGGAAGATTATAGAGAAATCCACGACATTTTCTAATACAAAAAAAGACTAAGTGAACACTACATAGTCTACACTTAAAAAAATTCACAGACCAATTTATCGATTCAATTTTAAGGCAAAAACATACAGAATGTGTTGATTGGACGCAATTTTCACTGACTCACCTTAGCAGTATGTTTTTGAGCGACATTTTGGTCAAAATGCTTCAAAACAATGTGTTGTTACGGCGTTTACATGATAAACTAGTAAAATTAAAAATATTGTCTGTTATCGGCTATCACAACAGTATTCCGACCTTGGATACTGGACTATTCGACCTTTTAAATTCTATATCACTATTCAAACAATAGTCGCGTCGCGAGCAAAAAAAATTACGATTCGATGAAGTGGGGCTCCACACCTATTGTCCCGTAATGACAATGACAGTGACACTCGTAAGAAATGTCATAAATGACAATCAGCTGACCGGTCCGGAAGTACCGGAAGTAGTTTTGTGTTTGTGTGCAAAGCAATTTATCGGCAGTAGTTTCTCGTGGATTTTGCACGAATCTTTACTTGATTATACATACATTAAAATTAAAACAAACTTGAAGCTAAGACTAGACTGCATGGCTCTGTAGGCAAAGACTCCGTATGTGAATACAGAGTAGTTACCCATACAACCATAGATTCTAAAACCACAGCTACTACACTCGCGGCATCAGCCAAAAAATGGGACCATCCCATATTAGGTACCTACCTACGCAGTTTATGGTAAGCAACCTTAGGGACCGCAGGAACTATGGACACATCGACAGATAATGTTTCCTTAGGACACTTTTTGTGTCCTAAGGAATGTATGTGGGTTTTACTTCTGACACGATCGATTATTCCCTCAGTAATTCATTAATTAATGTAGGTGTAATCCACCGCCTCGTAAGCTTACCATAATAATTATTTACATATTTTGGCACCTGTAGTTTCTTTTTCTTGGCAAGTCGGGTTGGATAGATAAGTAGTTTTTCTTTTTTGTGTAAAATTGTAATTCAGTAGGTATATTATGTAATAACAATAAATAACTCATAGTCACGTTTGATGATTATAATTCTGTAAATACATAGGTACCTGATATAGTCGCGAATAATATTTTGATCAATATCGAAGAAACGTTTGAAAATTATAATTTCGCGGGCTACAGCTGCGGATTGTGAACTGACAACTATTTGGAGTATAATATGTTAAGTATGTACACACGGCTACACATCAAGCTATAACTTTCCAGTATAAGCTGATCTCGCATTGTTTAGGATTTCAGTACAATGAGGGGTCAGCGTATACTGGAAATTTATAGCTTGATGTGTAGCCGTGTGTACAACGTTATGGTTGCCGTATACAACTCCTTCAGGTATGTCAAAGTCATTATGCTGATAAGCTGATTGCCCATCTTTGTAATCTACTAGCTGCTGTAGTTGGAATACCAGTGTCAGGTCTAAAAATGCTCACTAATGGTATAAGATCGGTGCGACGAGTAAATTTTCTCCCGTATAAATATTGGTGTTTATCAACCGTAATATTAATGGACATTGCAGAGCCTGTATGAATTTGGCTGTAATGCTTCATCCTCGTCACCAATGTTCAATTAAGAGGCGGGCTTCCATTAAAAAGTTATTGTGAACTGACAGCTAACTATTTGGAGTCTATCATTTATCGTTATGATTTCCATATACAACCTTGTAGCATTTAACCTATGGAGATGGTAAAGATGAGCGAACCCGAGAAAGTCGATTGGCCGGCGGGAACTAAACACCTGCACCCTAATTGCGTAACGCAGTTTGAATCGGAATCGGAATGATTTTGAAGTATATTGCTAATCCATTGCTTCTTAAGTTAGAAAAAATTGTCTGCTCAACAACGTAAATAACGCAATGAATGTTGTTGAACTGTCAAATTGAATCCGATTCCTACTGATAGTGTGTTACGCAATTAGCCCTCTGGATCGGTAGGACCGTCGAGTCGGCACTCACGTCGCTGATCACCTTCGCTGGGCCTCCCCCGGGTATACGCAGGGGTCTCACTTGGCGGGGGCGCCGCGGCGCGCCGTAGTGTCGTGAATAAAGCGATGTTAACATACAAGCATCGCGGCGCGCCTACAGAAAACTAATAGCATCACTCACATGAGCGCGTTAATGCGCTCAACGTGCCATAGCATAGCCGTCATAGGCGCACAAATTGAGGGGCTCGCATTGGCGACAACGTGAGTGAATGATTGATAAAATAAGGCATTCTCTTTTTTCTCCTAAAGTTGTTTGTCCGAAAATCACTATCCATAACACGTTTGCTATAAACTTCAGAAACCATAATACACAAAAATTCGAAATGATGTTTTACCTCATTGTCTTTACTTCTAAAACTATGGTCATAATATCGAGTACTATAATAATTATATATGAATATATATTACATATTATTATGAATAATTATATATGTAACAATCTTGTCTGCCTGTGGTTATGCGTGCTCATCCTCCATGTCGTTCTGCTACGCTGCAAGTGACGCGGTAACGTGTCCAAAGTCGACTTACCTATAACACTTTGCGTAGTGAACAGAGCGATTGCCACAGCACGTTGCGAGAACTAGTCCAACATTCATCATCCTCATCGTAATTTTTTTTTGCTCTGATCGTTTCTTCTTGGCTCAAATGACGTCTTCTCTCCATAATAACGTTCTTTTGTATTGACTCCACTCAGAAGTATGGCAGAAAACTGATTTGGCCCAAAACCCGTTGCAGGATTATAGAGGAATATGACTTGACAGAAGGTTTTCATCTTTTGACCGAAAGAAGAATGTTCATTTTTCACCTGACTATGTATAGTCATGAAATAAATCTTAAAATTCAGCTAATTGAATTGTATATTAATTACGCTTATCACAATTTTGAAAGAAACGCAGGAAAAATATATTTTTTAATATTTCTTTATTCATTCTACGTCAAGGGTAAACTTATTACCATATACTGATGCCGGTGTTGAACTTTTAGGACATGTTTATAATGCATGGGAGGATAAATGCGATGCGTTGGGCATCTTTTGCGATTTGTCCAAGGCATTCGATTGCGTTCTTCATGAAACATTAATCAGGAAACTGCACCACTACGGAATCCGAAATGCCTCTCTGGATCTTCTTACTTCATATTTAAGTGATAGGATTCAGACAGTTGATGTTAACGGAAAAAGATCTCCCGGATCTGTAGTAAGAATGGGGGTACCCCAGGGCTCAATTATTGGCCCATTTTTGTTTCTTATTTATATAAATGACTTGCCTTACCTCATAAAGGATAAACATGATATAGTGTTGTTTGCAGACGATATTTCACTTTTATTTAAACTCAAACGTCAGCAGTTGGTTACTGACAATGTAAATAGTGCCCTCGAAAAAGTAGTTAACTGGTTTAATGATAATAACCTACTTCTTAACGAGAAAAAAACTAAATGTATTAAGTTTACAATACCTCATGTTAGACAAGTAAAAACTAGTGTGCTCATAAAGGGTGAAGAGTTGAAACCCAAAGATTCTACAGTGTTCCTAGGCATAACTTTGGATGCCAAGCTTCAATGGGGCCCCCATATAGATAAATTGTCGAAAAAGCTTAGCTCTGCAGCATACGCCGTTAGAAAAATTCGTGATTTAACTGATTTAGAGACAGCCCGCTTAGTATACTTTAGTTATTTTCATAGTGTAATGTCGTACGGTATTCTGTTGTGGGGAAATGCCGCCGACATTCAGACAATTTTTGTTTTACAAAAAAGAGCAATTCGTTCAATTTATAAATTAAGTCCCAGACACTCCCTCAGAGACAAATTTAAAGAGATTAATATACTGACTGTAGCTTCTCAGTATATTTATGAAAATCTATTGTATGCACATAAAAATATTAATCTGTTTAAAAAATACAGTGATATCCATAATGTAAATACTAGGAACAAGCACAAATTTGTTGTTCCTAAAACCAGGCTTAAAAAAATAGGTGGCTCGTTTAGATGCAAGTGTATACGTTTTTATAATAAACTTCCTAGCCATATTCAAGAATTAAGCCTTAATAAATTCAAATGTTTTATAAAACGGAAACTGTGCCAGAAAGCATTTTATACTGTTAAAGACTTTATTGAGGACAAAAAGGAACATTATAACATTATATACACATTGACATTGATTAATTTTATATATAGGTATGTACAATGACATGAATATTTACTTTGATTATATTGTTTTAAGTATTGTAAATGTGAAGACTATGTGGGTTATTGTTCATTTTTCTTTTTTTCTCAGTTAGTTTTTATCATAGTCTGGTAGTTTGAGTAATTTTATGCGGCCTACCCAAATGTCCTTTCTTTGGTATTGTTCGTTGAATCGTTGAGCTCCTTAAGTTCTTAGTTGAGCTGCACGACTACTGACAAATGCGTGCACTGACTGAACAGGTCCCCTCAACCTGTGTGGTTCTTTCGTCAAAAGATCATTTCAGGCACCAATCTACATGGTCTTCACATGATCTGACCAAGATTATGTCTGGACTATAAAAGAGACTGTGACCTCTGAGTTTGTTTCGGCCTTTCTTCTCAGAGTAGTCGGATACGAAACGCCGACCTCATCTAGTTTTTTTTTTAATATGATGGACGTGTAAAAGTGTTTGTACAAACCTACTTACAGAAATAAATCATTTATCATTTATGTTTTGAACGCATCTCAACTACCCTTTTTTTACGACGTCTCAGAATCAGTTATTATTTCTTTATTAGTCTTTGTATAATACCTAAAGATTAAATAAAAATGACATAATAATTAAATTAATTAATCATGCAGTATGTTATTGAGTTCGCACGACGATTTTTAAACGATTGTTTTGACATTTGACAGTTCTGCGATTGGCATTGGCGCAGTGCTGAGAGATGGGTTGTAACAGGTTAATCACGATATCTGTTATCACTGTTACTGTTGCACAAAAATAACAGATCCAAATAATTAATTAAATAACAGCCTGTTATTTATGTACGGACGATAAATAAGTATTTATTAAGTTGTTTTTATATTGGTCCCTGGCATAGAGTATAGTAATAGATTGGGGTCCCTGGTCACAGTAACAGGTAACATGACCTAATCTAGGAGTCACTTTTTCGAAAATGTTTGTTCTTGTAAGACCACCAACGGTATTTTAGGTGATATTTTATTTGCCATATTCCTTTTTTGTGTGAGTGTGTAGGTATGTAAGTAACAGCCACGGTAATAGTATTTTTTACTTGAAGTAACAGATAATTTATATTGGTAGGAACAATTGTTATTTGTTATTTTTAAATATCTGTTATGATAAATATGCCTCGCCTCGCCGTCCTTCATAGTTGTGTTTGCATCTTGTTGTGAACTGTTCCATTTTGAGTGTGTTACTTATTTTTACGACACTATTTACCGCCCCTGGACTTTGATATCGAACCATTGGATGGTGCGCTCACGTTATGACATTAGTGTGGTACCTTGGATTGGCTTATGGGCTATTTCCTTGATACCAATAGGTACCAATCAGGAAAATATATCTATTCCAGCAGCATTTCTGGATGACGTAGTTATAAGAGATTTAAAGGAAAAAGATGATAATTAATAAAACATTACACTTTAACATAGTGTTTTCTTTGTTTTTCCGGTTTTGTTCATCAGGTATGTGTGTATCGTAGGCCAATGACATGTGTTGGGTAGATAAGTGATCACTTTTGATAATACAAGAACTAACTTAGACATTTTAGAGGTATATAAACTATCTAACTATCGTTTATTATAGTAAAAATGTAGTTAGTAAGTACATAAGTGTGCTTGAGAAACAACAGTTAATGCTCGACACTCAATTTATATTGACAATCATCGAGAGTCTAAGCAGTGACGAGAGCAGTTTCAAGGAATTCATAAAGTAAAAAAGACGTTTTAGACCATAGGCAGGTAAGTAGGTACCCCTAAGACGACCCACTGACCAAGTATTCCTATTTTAGACTGAACTTCAAGCGTTAATAATTAGTTCTAGCCAGTGTTGGGCGAAATGTAATCTAACTACTGATTACTAACTACGATTACATAAAGTAATCAGTAATCATAACTACAAACTACATAAAAAAATCGAAAAAGTAGTTACAAATTTTGACTACTAAGTAACTACAAATTGTAGTTGCAATCACGATTACTTGATTACTTTTTATAACTACATATTTAAAATGATGTTGCGTCATTAAATAAAACCAGCCAAGTGCGAGTTGGTCTCGCGCACGAAGGGTTCCGTACCATTATCTATAAAAATGGCAAAAAAATCATGTTTGTTGTATGGGAAACCCCCCCTCCCCCCCTTAAATATTTGTTTTATTTTAATTGAATTATTTATTTTTAAAGTGAATATAATAACTAAATATTCTGAGAATATTTCAAGCGTCTACCTGTTGCCGTTATCAATATCGAGCAAAAAATCACGTTTGTTGTATGGGAGCCCCCTTAAATATTTATTTTATTATGTTTTTAGGGTTCCGTACCTAAAGGGTAAAACGGGAACCCTATTACTAAGGCTCCGCCCTGACTGTCTGTCTGTCCGTCTGTCACCAGGCTGTATCTCATGAACCGTGATAGTTAGACAGTTGTTGTTATAGCGGCAACAGAATTACATCATCTATGAAAATTTCAACTGTAACTATCACGGTTCATGAGATACAGCCTGGTGACAGACGGACAGACAGACAAACAGACGGCGGAGCCTTAGTAATAGGGTTCCCTTTTTACCCTTCGGTTACGGAACCCTAAAAAGACGCTTGAAATATTCACAGAATATTTAGTTATAAATTAACTTTAAAAATAGATAATTAAATTAAAATAAAACAAATATTTTATCCCATACAACAAACGTGATTCATTTGCCGTTTTTATAGATAATGGTACGGAACCCTTCGTGCGCGAGTCCGACTCCTTATTTGTTTATTTATTTGATTCGCAAATAATTTGAATTAAGTTGATGTTTGCAGAGTAATTTTATTTTTTTGATTACATGTCAATAAAAGTTATTAAGATCTGATAAGTATAGGTACATAATATCTACGACTTTAATCCTTGCATTTGATTATTCATGAAAATAAACATAGGTATGTGCAATAAACTGATTTTTTTATATGCAGCCATATTCCAAAACACATATTACTACACATTACATGTTTATTTAATTGCAAAATATAAGTTAATAAAACTTAAATAATCAGTAATTATAACTACTAGATTGCAGCAATCAAATTAACAACTACATGATGTAGTTTGATTACTGTAGTAAGTTACATGTAGTTAACTACTTTTAATCGTAATTAGTAACCAGATTACAAAACTGTAGTTAACTACGCCCTACACTGGTTCTAGCACATTTATTTATTTATACTCTTATTTGGCATCGGCAATTCTTCACACACTTTCATTATCAGGTTTTCAAATGTATGGGAAGTGGGCATTGTTCTTTAATAACTATTCTCTTTTCAAATAACGAAATGTACTAAAAAGTATCCATAGGAGTTACAAAAAATAAAACTAAAAAATCAGATTTTTAGTAACTAGCAAAAACGTGCTTGATCCCTAGGCTCTTGTGATGGTTGTGTTAGCAACGTTTATCATTTCTGTGACTTCCCACAGAAGATCGTAGTGGAAAAACTTAACAGATACACAAGTATGTAGGAAACTGTAGAGAGATATTAAAGTAAGACAAGACTGTCAACGTCCTATCATTGAGGGCGTCTTTGTACGGTTTTAGGACAGGCTGCATATTGGTGATGGGGCCTGCTCAAGTATGGCGGGCCGGAACTTTCCATTGCAGGGTGCGGGGATTTCCCGGGTTGTCGACCTATGTAGCAGTAATCGTCGGGTTTTTTTCCGACATAACCCTCTGTTCCCCAAACTTCCGCATGAGGGCTTTAAGACTTTAAGCAAGAAAATTTTAAATAAAGTATTTAATTAAGTACCTACCTACATATCATTAGTGGAATCAGTTAGGTTTGCCTCATCGGTAGGTACCGCTACGTACGCTACATAAAAATGTAGATAAAGGCACACTTAAATACATACATTGCATTAAAAGGGCGTTGCGAATTAAAAATGCATGTTCACACTTTCACAGTAGTAGCAAGAAGTAAAAGATGCTACGTTTGTACGTCGTTAACCTCTTTCTGATGTTCTAATGAGATTCTAAAGACTTTATGCATTAGTTATACCTACTACTTAGTTTTGCACGTGAAATAGTTGATATTTAAGATTTATTTTCAAGTACCTACCTGCATGGCGAATTTTAAACGCGACCTTTGCTAATGCAAAGGTCGCGTTTAAAATTCGCCATACAGGCGAAGGAGGAGGGGGGGGGGGGGAGGGGGGGTTTTATGTGCAGGATGCTTATCATTGAATACAGAAGTTCTTATTAAAGAACTTCTGTATTCAATGATAAGCATCCTGCACATATTGATTTCGAGGTAGGTACGAGTATCGGTAAAATGGTATCCCAGTCCTTTTGTTTATTAGCCAAATGCAGCAACATTTTTTTGTAGGCAACTTTTGATAAAAAGTATTGGATCCTTCGCCCAAGTCGTACCTACGTCTTACTAGGTATAGATCGGTGTACATGCCTGCCGGCATTTGTCCTAGCTCTTCAATTCCACACGTCGAAAAGTACGTCTAGGAGGTAGTTTATCAATAAAATCCTTTCATTATTACATTCCGTCGCGCACAGCAGTGTTTTATTGCTCTCCTTACGAGTAATAACCTCTCGAACTACAAGTGGAATAAAGTTTACCTTTGAGTCTCCTGTCGGGAACGTGTCGGGACCGATTGAGACGCCTCTAGAAAAAGTAATGATTGCAACAACTTAATTGCAACAATAAAGTTTGCACGTTTTGTTTTCTTATTACGCATGATTATAATTTACTTAATAATTTTTAACCTCTTGTTTTATGCGGCGGTGATGCTCGCCACACACCACGTCAGTTATTTTCACGGGGTGAAAAGCGAGCTGCGAATGTCGCTTAGCTACGCTGAATTTGCAGGGAGGTAGTAGAGATCGATAGAGGGATCATACAAAAAGTAAATAAAAGTGGAAAATTAAAAAACCAACAATGATAGAAGTTATAGTTTATTAAAATCTTAATATAAAAGTGAATAAGTATTCAAATTAAAAACTGGTTCAACGTTTAACGACCAAAATTCAAACTTGTACCTACTACGAATTTGCTGGTAAAAGTAGTTAAGTGAAAATAACTCCTGTCGAATTGGAAAGGAAATGAATTGCAAAGCATCCCGAACAGGTGAGAAACAGATTATTGAATACCTAAGTGGATAATTAATAATGAAAATCAATAGAAAGTGCAAATCATTCTCCATTCTAACAGCTTTATCTAGCGTTAAATAGCGAAACCACTTTCGTTATATTGACAGCTATCAACACTCATCTACATATTGTGTTCGACGCCACTACACACATTTCACATTAGAGGGCGCTATTATAAATATCTCCAGATGTCATAATCAACGGTAGTGTGTGCAGGATGTCAACAAAACCCACCAGACATGGAAATGCTTGTCTGTTGTATTTGTTATGATAAATATGATCTAGAATGTGCGAATACGACAATTGATCTCTTCAAGAGCATGACGCCAGAGCATAAAACATCATGGCAATGTCAGGCATACCGCTGCAAGGCTCCGAAAACCGGCAATATAGACACTCCTATACGATCTCAAGACTACAAAAGAACCAATCTGTCAAATTCCCCCCTAGAATATACTACCAACAATAATATTACCATCAGAAAGAAGACTACGAATTTTAATAATGATAGCACAATATCAGAAAACTCGTGCTTTTTCGGTGATACTATCCACCAAGAAGATACGGATACAAATATAAACGCGGGTATACAAGCGACCTTTTCACTAGAAAATTTAAGCGAAACTATTATACAGCGTTTAAAAGAAAATAATACATTTATAATATCAGAACTACAAAATACAATTGACGTTGAAATAAATAAAGCAATTACTAAGCTCAAAGAGGATATTAAAGGAAAAACCGACTTCTTATATAAACAAAACGATAAAACAACTCATGAAATAGAAGAAATAAACAAAAAAATAGAAAAGCTGAGCAAAGAAAATGAATCCCTGAAAAACGAAATACAAAATATGAAGCATCTATCACCAACTCCAGAAATTGAAAATAGTGAAAACTACTCCAAGAAAATAGTAATCTATGGTTTCTCCGTATACTACAATGAGTCTGACTACGAACTACACAGCAGATTGATTGAAATGTTTTATGAAATTCTGCATGTAGACCTAAACGGATATATAGAAGAAACAAATCGTATAGGAAGATTTACCACAAAAAGCAGACCCCTAGTTATTGAGCTTCTAAGCAAGAAAATGGCTAGGTACATTGTTGAGAACAGTCACTATTTCCAAGGAACTAGCATACATGTGTCCGAATTTCTAAATGAAAATAAACGAAAAGAAAGAAAATTAATGCGTGAGGAAATGCTAAGAGCACGAAAAAATGGACAGTATGCAGTAATACGAAATAACAAATTATTTATAGACGGAAAACGGATATTAGCTAGAGAAGAGGCGACCAGAGAAACGATATACCGAAAAAGCGCCAAATCTAACGAACAAATAAACAACGACGAAAAAACCCCCACTACACAACATTACAAACCAAATAATAACGAACTCGTACTAAAAATAATACTTTTCGAAACCACAGAACAACATTGTAAAATTTTATATCAAAACATACAAAGCATCTATAACAAACAACATCTACTGGAAGCCTTCATTCATGAAAAAACAATGTTTAACGCTATATGTCTGGGACTGGAAAAATTAAGTAACTTACAGTTTAGCGGCTACAACATTGCAGCATCTTACTGTCGCCGTACTCGAGGAGGCGGCGGCGTCTGTGTCTTGTTACAAAACCATTTCGAGTACAAAGAAATTTGTGGTATACTCGTATTATTGTATAGAATTATGTGCAATAGAATTACCTAATGAGAATTTACTTATAGTTACAATTTATTGGAATAGTAGAGAGGAGGAAGTATTTACTCGCCAATTAAAAGAAATAATGTATTATATTAATAAAAAATATTTAAGTTATAACGTGAGAGGCATTCCACTAAGAGCACTGATTTCAACAGCACTTGACTGAACCGCACCTGAGCACTTCCACTATCGGCACTGAAACAAAATTTTGATGAGTGCGGTTCGGTGGAACAGTTTATTAATATTATTTTCAGTCCTCGAACGGCACCTATGTAAAATATTTTTTTAGTGATGGGGTGTATTTTTTTGTTCAAGACCTAAGCAAACAAAACATATCAACACAAATCAGCAGAAGTTAAGTCTTCCGGATAATTCCACCTTGTTCACCTGGAGCAAAGAGTAATGTTTTATTTGAGTCGCTGTCAGTAAACAAAAAATGAGAGACCTTGTCACTTAGCGATTACGAAATCGCTAAGAAAAGTGACAAGGTCTGTTTGTTTGTTCAAAATTGTTCTGAGGTTCAAATCATACAGTAGGTATTTCAACTAGGAACAAAATGGTCGAATGAACACACTCACACATATAGACCGCTACATGAAATCTAAGTATGTTTCAGTATGCAGTGAGTCGGGGCTGTCACATCGAGGCAAGTTTAGTAATTGCGTGTTAACATGTAGGTAGGATGTTTAATTTATAATAATAATTATGTCGTTTGTTTTTTGGTTTCTTACCAGAATACATTTTTAAATATTTCCTACAATCAAAAATAAAAAACAAAACATTTAAAAATATAAAAAAATGAGTTCCGCCGGTGTTGGGAGCAGGGTTCGAGCTACCAGTTGTTAGGGCCGCAGGAGATAGGAACTTCCTCACAATGCGAGCCGTATCAAGGAATACTGCCTTTTGAATCACGCCCTTGATCCAACCGCCTAACGAGTGCCTCGAGAGATGTTGATCGAGGCTTTCAGGCATCAGGCTTTTGGCCGTAACTACAATGGGCACAATGACTGCCAAGCTCACATTCCACACGACAACAAGCTCGTATCGAGATATTATGTTTCTCTTTCTCAGCTTTCACGAGGTTCTCGTCATGTGGAATGGCAACATCTACAAGCATTGCGCGGCGCGCTAATCGATCTATCACCACTATATCAGGCAAATTGGCGACAATAGTCCGGTCAGTATTATAGACCGATCCCAGTACAACGTGACATGGTAATTGTCAAGAACTAGGTCAGGCATATTAATTATTATTATTTTCCGCCATTTTGGACTTGTTAGTAACTTAAACTTACTACTTGTTACTTTTTTACTTCTCGAAGAGAGGAGGCCTGCGTCCCAGCACTGGGAACATTATAGGCCGATTATGTTACATGTGTGTTTTGTAGTAACTTAAACGATTGCTTTCAAAATTGATTTTAGTTTAGATTTTTTTTAAATTATTAGGTATGTATCTAGGTATGTGTGAATGGAATCAAATCAACTCCTCATAATATGTAACTATTATATCGTCAACGTGATCTATCAACTCAGCCTTGCGCTGACTAGTGCAGGTAATAGGCCTCTCCCAGACTGCGCCACAACACCCTGTCCTCCGCCTTCCGCATCCAGTCTGTCTCAGCTACCTTTTTAAGGTCGTCGGTCTATCTCGCCGATACGCGGTCTCCACTCCAAGACTCGTCTGTCTATGGGCCATCGGTCCTTCAACAAACATGGGTCGCCCACTGCCACTTCAGCTTGCTTACTCTGCAAGATATGTCGGTAAATCCGGTTCTTTTCCGGATAGTTTAATTTCTGATCTTATCCTAAAAAAGAAACTCCGAGCATAGCCCGCTCCATAGTACGCTGAGCCAACTTGAATTTGTGGACCAGCCCGACTGTATATGTCCACGTTTTGTCACCATATGTCATATCGGGCAGGACACACTAGTTCAAGACCTTGGTCTTTAAACATTGCGGGATAGGTTTCCAAACACTGCCCAACAAAACTGGATCCTTCTGTCCGCTTCATTCTCAAAGTTGTGTCTACCGAGCTGGATGACTTCCCCTAGGTAGACATACTCCTTCACAACTTCAAAAAGCGACCTTTTGATGTAGATTGGTCTCGGCAAGATGTGTGAATAGTACATGACTTTCGTCTTGTCCAAATTGATACCGAGGCCAACCCGTCGAAAAGCTCCATTTAAGCTGTGCAGCATCTGGTGTAACTTTTTCAGCGTCTCTGCTATTATGCTATGTTAAAATAGTTTAGTGATTTGAATCAAACGTCAAACAAATTGCATACCTACGTAAAAATTTACCCGCATTCATTACGTACGATATCGGAGCCTTTTACTGTACGTGGTTCGATTGCACTTACTACTCGTTATGTTATAGTTGGTAATGTCCTGAACACTGAATATAATATACGTCCCATCACTACAAACTGTATGTAGGTGCCGTTCGGAGACTTAAAGTAATATTAGAAAACTGTTCCACCGAACCGCACTCATCAAAATTTTGTTTCAGTGCCGTTAATGGAAGTGCTCAGGGGGCCGATTCTACTAACAAAAATGTTCAAAAATCGCAATGGAATCGCAGCTGAATCACGGCTTTTAAACGTTTTCTCAACTCTACTAATGAACAACGATCCAACTGCGGTTACGGTTCAGTTGACGCCAACGATCGATCGAAGCAATCTCAAAATGTATTCTGATAACAAAATCGAACATGAGCGTGACGTTTAGTCACATTCTACTATTATTTTGACACTAGTTACAATCGAATCAAACCTAAACTTCGGAGGTTCAACTGTCAAAATTCGCGGTTGAACCTAAGTTGGTAAAGTGCAACTTTTGTTGCATCGATCTAAGATTGCTTTCGTTTTCTTCCGTAATAATAATGTTGTTTTATATGGATTTCGTTGAACTTGCCCATGAGGTTGACGTTGGAAGGGTAAGAGGAAGAAATTTATCGTCAAGCGAGTCTTTGACATAACCGAAACGTTTTGTTTCACAGTTTCGGCCAGCTACAGACATAAAACGAAACGTTCTTCTGAATTTTTATTATTTAGAAAGCTGAAATTTTGTATGTGTAACAATAAAATAAACAGGACTAAAATATATATATGGTCTAGATATCTTTTTGTATTAGAAAATACCTTTAGTGACACTTATTTAGTAACATTTTTAGATTCAACTTTTTTTACTGTGGTATTATTAAAACATACTATTTGGCATGTTGGTAACACAGGTTACCCGCAGCTACGTTCCCGTTACGATTCAGTTGCGATTCGGCTAAAGTTTAGTTCCCAGTTTGCTATAAAATTAGTAGAATTACTTTTTAGATAACTATCGAACGGCGATCAAAATCGAACTGTTGTGGAAACACAGTTGAACGTGTGACGTTGCAAATTAGTAGAATCGGCCCCCAGGTGCCGTTTGGTCAAGTGCTGTTGAAATCAGTGCTCTTAGTGGAATGCCTCTAACGTGATATTAGGAGGAGATTTAAATATAAATATATTGGACAGCTGTTTAAAAACTAACTTGTTCTTAGATCTTATGTTGGAACATAAATTCATAAAACATATTAAAGTCCCCACACCAGTGGCAATGGGTGAGTTTATGGGAAAGGTAAGCCGGAGCAAAAACAAAAAAAAAAAAAAGCTTACCTAGCCCGGACGTGGCGCACGTAGTCCAGTTACCTAAAATCTGTGACTGACTTCCTGGCTTCAGTCTTCTATAAGCAGATGTCTTCAGTCCACCTTTACCATACGTGTAAGCACTGATAGATTGAAACAGTGTCTTGCAAGTATAATAAAAATGGCTTTGAAAAAAGCCGTTTGTGGTGTGATCAGTGTGATGACGTTGACGTATGATGTCTACTAGACAAAACTACTTAACTAAAATACTACTGACTTATAATACTACTTATACTCTAAAGCTATTCGTCTATTCTTTCGTAGACATTATCATAAAAACCGGGATGATTCTTAATTTTTAGCAATAAATGTTTTTCTGTAGAAAAAATGGCTAGATCAGATAATCGTTCTTGTTTTTGAGAATTACGCAAGTACGTATGAATTCGCTTCAAAGCCGAAAACGACCTCTCCGCGGATGCCACTGTAACGGGAAGTGTCAAAAATATACTACATAATTTTGTAATTTGTGGAAAAGTGTCACACAATAATGAATTTTGAAAATTGAGATAAAGCTCGTAAACATCTAGTTTGTTCAAAGACGGAGTTGTGTATAAGACTTTCAACTCGTTCTCACGTTAGCTGCGGCACCAATTTTTGCATACTTTCCGTTCCTGCGGCACGAGGTATAATCGGCCCGTACCGTGACCAGACGTTAGGGCAACACGCGGTCTATTAGACCCCACCTCCTTTTACAGACTAAAATCCATTTTCTGGCGCGAAATCAAAGATAAATGAGAATTTTGGTCCTTATTGATATAGACAGTGAATTGATGAACCCTAATTCACCGTCGCCCCGGGATCTGATGGCTAGTTTAGGAATTATTAGCAAAACAAAATATGGGATCTTATACACCTCGTAACGCACTGAAATAGGGCAAATTTTCGCTGCGATTAGTGATGGGAAAAATAATATCGACGTTTTTAAACTGTCTTAACTACGCAACGACTTGACCGATTTTGATCAATTATATCTCATTAGATCGTTCTAAGGGCAAAACCTGGCAAAACAACACAAAGCTATCAAAGGATACATTTTTTTTTAAATAATCTAAATTGTGCTTGAAGGCGCCATAAAGAAAAAAAACCGGCCAAGTGCGAGTCGGACTCGCGCACGAAGCGTTCCATTCTATACCATTAAGAGGCACCTATTACAGACTTATTATTGGAAAATAATGGATTACGGTTTATGCATAAGGTTTATCTTTCTATTTGTATATGAAAATCTTAATGCGGTTCACAGAATAGAAAAAAAAGGCAACCAGAAGTAGAAAAGAAACTGTCCTATTTATTCTGCCTCGGGCTTTAAAAATACAATTATTAGAACTTGAATTAACATTAAAAAATCAGTATCAATATACTTTTTTTATAAAAATCTCAATATATATGTTGTACTTATTTATGAGTGTTTTTCATTGAAACAGGGTAGACAATAAGATTTTTTGCACTGAGTGCACTGAGTCAAAATCTTTTTGGATTTTTTATCAGCTTCACGAGATGGTAAAAATGTGCGTAGTTTTTGGTAACAACCAACACATCTTCTCCTTTTTTCACCCTTTTCGAGGCAATGGCGTGCGCTTTCAGGTGCTGAAAAATAACAAAAATGTAAAGATAACGTAATAAAACTGACATTGTTACTTAGGTTAGATCGTAGATGAGAATAACAATGATAATGTAGGTATAACTGCATCAAATGAATGTGTTTGTTTTATACTTAAAATGTTGAAAGAGTAGGTAGGTAAGGTAGCTTAAATTCAGAATAATTAAAAGGAAACAATAATAAATAACTTAATAATGACCAAATGTCAAGCTTAGTTTATGAAAGCTTCAACACGTTGACTGTCAAGAAATATATCTAAGCATTACATTACCTGGGGTCTCATCGATTTCCTTTTTTATTAAAGATTCTATAAGTTTCTCCACAAAGAGTCTTTTTGGTAACTTTTTCCATCAGTTTGGATTGAATTAAACACAATCCAGGCATTAATTAGCGCCGTACCAAATATTAGCTCAATTACAACTTTTCTCCACCATTTGATATTCCTCTCTTCAAAGTTGTATAATAAGAAGACATCTGGTCAGAAAAGTCAATGCCTTTTTTTGTTTTATTGTACAGCAAAACACATCCCGGTTTTTTTATGCATTCGTCGGTTCCTCTCTTCTTTTTTCCAGTATCTATCAGGTTATCATCGTGATCTTTGCACGTAGTCAACATCAAAACATTCCGTTTATCCATCCATTTCATTACCTTTACGCCCTTTTTGTTCATTTTTCCAATAATTTCGCCTTTCTGCAATTTGTAACTAGTAACTTGCTTTGGCAGATATTTCCGTATTTTATTAAGTGTTCCACATAAAAATGTTTTTTGTGATAGAAGATCTTCTGCCAGGCCCAACGAAGTGTAGTAATTGTCTACTATTACGATTCTACCCATTTCTGTCAGATTTGTCATCAATCTTAACACTACTTTTTTACTGTGTTCTAATTCTTTTTTCTGATTTTTTTTCCCTGTATAAACCTCTAACTCAGAAGTATAACCTTCGGGAGTGCAAAGCTTATAAAGCTTTACGCCGTACCAGTGTGATTTGTTTTTTATGTATTGGCGAAAACCTAGTCTTCCTCTCCATGGTATCATGGTTTCATCGATTACCACATACTTTCCAGGATTTGCAATACGTCGAAAGTTTTCTGTAATCTTTGTGAACATATTTCTAATTTTATATAGTTTGTCAGTTTGGTCTTCATTACTTACATCACTGACATGCCAGCATTTAAGTAGCAATAAAAATCTGTCTCTTGTCATTACTGAAGAAATAAATTCGTTTCGATACAATTTAGGTAGGAACTCTACACAAACCCATTGCCATTAAAACAGCCAAAAATGTTCTCATTTCCTGAGAACTGGTGTCACTCCATTTTGTCATGCGTGAATTACGTTTCATATTTTGTTGATTTATTTGTATATACTTTTGTGCGTAAGCATTTGTTTCAGATACCATTATATCAATCATCTCATCTGTAACAAACATCTTGTATATATCTTCAGGTGTAACTCCCACAAACGGGGGTAAATTAAACGTACATTCTCCAGCGAATTCATTAAAAGTTATGGGACTTTCCGATATATTTTCCCACTCATCGTGATCTTTAGCTTGCGTGCCGGGTAATGTTTCGTCCGTGACTAAAATGTCATCTTCTGTAGCTTCTTCATATTCACTATCTGGAGATAAATCCTGATCTGAATGAACGCAATTTTCCATTGAAGCATACTCTTCCGAATCACTACACTCTTCCTCCGAAGGACTATAATCATTGTCAGTACCGCTAAAATTATCATCTTCCATATTATTACTCTCATCCAACTCAGGTGATTTTAGAATATTCTGCACACTGTGACATATTTTGTTTGTTTGTATTATATTATTGTTTTCGCAGTCTATATGTTCAATAATATCATATTCGACAATATCAGGTGATTTTAGAACAGTTGGCAATTTGTTATTCATGTCTCGTTTTCCTTTAACATTGTCATCAGGAATACTTTCTATAATTACAGAGACGTCTATTTCATGACTTTTTTTGGATTTGGACGGATTAAAGTCTTCTGAATATGTACATTCGGATGTAACATTTTCTCTCGGTCTTTTTTGTGTCGGAGTACGAAGTAATTGTTGAATGTTGTCCTCACTAAGTGATATATTACAATCCAGTAAATTGGAGCGTGAGATTTCTGACAAAGATCCAGCTCTGCTCTCCGTAGTTATATGAGGAAAATCTTTTGAAGGGGAACCTATAGGATTTTGTTTTTTTATTGGTGAGGTTGAAGCACTAGAAGCGGACAAGCGAACATTCTGCAATATTTGACAAGTTTTTCCGGTACTAGGACTGAGATACACTGTTTCTTCTTGTGTTTTGAGTTGAATAGTTTTTCGGATGTTTGGACTGAGGTTAACTGTTTCTTCTGGTTCTTTCACTTGATCAGGATAAATTGAATTTTTTTTAGTGGCAGTCTGAGCACGTGTTTTTGCTTTGTGTTGTAATGTTCTTGTATTTGCAATAATTATAGAGCTTGGGTGCCCATGTAAGAAAGTATATTGTTTTGTATTGTCATACTGTTGTTTATCAATGACACATTCTTGTTGTGAGCTAAATTCATGTAAAGGTACGATTTTTTCAGTTATATTTGGTTCAGTAGAAAAATATGTTTTTTGACGTTTATTTGTTGGAAAAATCTCTTCATCACTCTCATCGTCAAACACATTTTCAATTGGCAATGTTGGCCGATTGGTTGGTTGGACATCACTTCTCGGTGGACTCTGAAAAAAATGACTCACATATTGTATTTTGCATAAACAGGCAGTTCTCAGCCACCAGTAGCTATTTATTGAGTGTACTGATCAAAACACGGTAAAAAAATAGAATAGAAATGACAAGAAAAAAAAACGATACGCAAATAAAGCTGTGTGGTGCCGGCGGCGAATAGTACCAACCCATTTCATCCCGTGGGTGTCGTAAAAGGCGACTAAGGGAATAAAGGAACACAGAAGACGGGCAGCAGCGTCTCTGAACCGTTTGACATCTTACTGCGATCGCCAACCCGCCTGCCAAGCGTGGCGATTATGGCAATTCCTCCCAAATGTTTGGGAGAGGCCCTTGCCCAACAGTGGGATCCCTACGGGCTACTAAAAAAAAAAAAAAAAAGCGGGCTCTCCGACTAGTTTAGGTATTATGATATTCAAAGTAGGTACTTTTCTTTATAGACTATTTAATAGATCGCCAAAAATGTCTCTAAGTTCAATCATTTTCATATAAGTAACCAGGTTTGTAAAATATCAAAATGTCTTCGTCATAGTGACAATTCAGTACCTAATTAAAAATATTGGCTTTGTATGACCGGTACACTTGAAAATAGAATTAATTAATAAGCTGCTAGAGAAAGCCTTTGCTTGGTGATAGTTTAAACAAAGTGTTATTCTTAAATGAAAACCCTCTTTAGGTGGTGATACAACTCGTGAAAGTAAACAAGTTTCATCAAAATAAAAGAAAGAAAAAATATAATACTTCCTATACAAAGTCCCAAGAGTAAGTTTTGTGTGACAAGTTAATTTTATTACCAATAAGTATAGGTATCATAATTAAGGCAACCAGTTGGAACAACTGATATTACCTGTATACAAATTTTCTTAAAAAAGTATTTTTACAAACGATAAAAAAGTATTTTTATCGTTTTCTTATGAAAGTTGTTCTATTTCGCGAGTGGTTACAACCTAGGAGGGTTCGCTTTATTAGATATTATATTATTATTCATGTAAGTGGTGCAAAATATAAACAGCAGTTTAAAAATAGAGATGAATTTGGCATGCTTATTCATTACAAAAAACAAACTCACACACACACACACCACACACTTTTAAAGAAAGTTTTTAAGATTTGTTTTACAATAAATACTTAGAATCCCAGTCCCACTCCGTAAACGCTTTATTCATGAACCGATAGCAGATTTAATCGAGACGCATTAAGCCTAGATTTCGAGTGAAGACTGAAGCGAGTGAAGCTGCGGTATATTCTATATAATATACTGTCATTTTATACCAAATAGTCTGTATGCTACATCTTTCTTCTCAAGCTTTATTATGGTCCAGATTATTTACATGCGATTACATTTGGCAGCACCTTATGTTTTTGAATATTATGTTAAAGGTTTAATATAAAAACGGTGTATTAGTTAGTGCAAAATTAATTCTCGTATCAAGCTTTTCACACAAGTAATCTTATAGATAAATGTTAGAAATATCATATTCACGCATGCTTATACAAAACGTACTTACAAACACTGTAATCCTTTATTTAAGATGGCTAAAAACAAAACATTTCATATTAAAATATTGAGTTTCTTAAATTACTAACACAATAATTTCTGTACTTTTACCATCGTACAATAATATACTCCGCCTGGTGCTCTCTTCCGACCACGTGACATATATCGTAAAATTTACATAAGTCGAATCTAACACACTTAACAAACTTGGTGATTAAAAATATCCCTTTACATAGGTATTTTGTTGTTTTTAACTTTTTAGTATTATTGTAATAGCGGCCTACATAATTTGAGAAAACTTCAACTATCTATCTATCGCGACAAACGGACAGACAGCGAAGTCTTAGTAATAGAGGGTCCTGTTTTTATCCTTTCGATACGGAACCCTAAAAATCTTTAATATTTATATACCTACTTTCAAAACCTAGACAAAGAACTACTGAAATATTAATTATATTACTTACCTGTTTTGTCAACGGCTGCTTTGCGTTTCTTGTGGAGTTTTTCACTACCTACAAAAATATCAATTAAGTGTTAAGTCCTAATAATAATAACATTATTATCACGATATAGAATAATAGGTAATTCTAGATATATTGCAAAGTATTAGGTACGTCAATAATCGTTGTTACCAATAATATCTTTAGGTATAATATACTTAAGTAATAATATCTTACACTTACTTTAGGTACATAGCTACCAAGATAAGAAAAAACTAGGTACTTACTGAAGATTTTTTCATTAAAAACTTACCTGTTTTGGCTCTGTTTCTGGGTTTTTTAAAATTAACTTCTTCCGACATCGTTTAGACATGTTCGGCGCTGTAAAAGGACGTGCTCTCCAATCGACGTGATGCACAGCACTGGTCGCGGGAAGCTTGCGTTGAGTGCGGTACGAGGTCAGGGGGGATATGGGACGTTTTAGCCTCGTTCCGCACTGCATTAAAATTATATTAATTCAGTGCGGCACGAGGCCTAAGACATCCGGTACCAAGGTAGGTACACCACCGAGTCCGGAACCATTAGTGATCTCAAATATATATTTATCTCTTTCCTACACTGGACCAAACCAAAGCTATGCCATTCGCACGACAGAGAAATTCACTTTTTTGCTTGCCGCACCACAGAGAAGTTGCATCAGGGGTGATTTAGGCCTCGCTTCGCACTTAACGTGTTAAAGCAGTGAACTCAAATATTTGCGGAAATTTTAATAGCAAAGAAGATATTATTTCATCAGGAAATGATCTACTATAAAAACTATACTTAGATTTATTAAGTAAATTAAGAAAACTCATTTGAAAGAAAGAAAGAAAGAAAGATCATTTATTTGTCAAACATGCGTATACATAAACTGACAAGGCAGACATGCAAGGTATTGAGTTAATATTTTGTAGTGAGCGTCCATGTTTTGCCAATAGCGGCGTACAAATTGTATAAGTTGTAAGTTATTAGTTAACAATTTCATTTAATTGGATTAACATTCATAATCATTTCATTAATAATTTATGTCAAGATTTAAAGTATATTATGGTCAAAAATAAATTAAATTATGTCCAGTATATATACATAATTATCAAATAGTATCATTATAATCATTTCATGTCACGTCATTTTAAATTCATTAGAAAATACGTAAGAAATAGACAATAAAAATTGATGTCACGATTTTAAAGTCCAAAATAAATTAAATTAACTATGTCCACTATAATTAACTGTGCTCACATTATAAAATTGTATTTTTAACCATCTACATTAGAGGTCGGAATAGAAAAGTCCTTTTCATCCATAAAATGCAAAATAGTGTAATATGCTTTATTAATTAAAAAAATTCTCAGCTTATTTTTGAAAAGTGACAAGGGCAGTTCTCTCCAACTTTTAGGCAATTTATTATATATCATCGGAGCCATACAGAAAATACTTTTGCGCATGAGTGATGTTCTCGCAGCATGAGAGCATATCCTGCTGTTGTCACGCCTGTTACGTGGTACAACTTCATTTAGTTGTTTGAATCGGTGTGGATTCGTTTTTACAAATACAGCTACCTCTAAAATGTAAAGACATGGCAACGTAAGTATCTTATATTTTTTAAAGTACGGCACGCAACTATCGGTAGGTTTAATTTTAAACATTGAACGGACGCATCTCTTTTGAGCCTTGAACACCGTTTCTCTTTCTGTTGAATTGCCCCAAAAGACGACACCATAGCGTAGATGGGATTCCGTTATGCCATAGTAGGCTGTAAGTAATGCCTCCACACCTATTATAGACGATAATGTGTGCAGTGCATAAGCAGATTTGCTGATTTTCTTGCATAAGATTTCGATATGGGTTTTCCAATTCAGTTTTTTATCAATATGGAGTCCTAAAAACTTTGTTGTTTCTACCTCTTCTATAGGCTGCTCATCGTATTGTATATTTAAATTACTGTTACTGTCAATACGTTGACTAAAATGTATAACTTTAGTTTTAGTTAGGTTAATTTTTAAGTTATTATCATCTAGCCAATTTATCATTAAATTTATTGAATCATTTATGTCACTTTCATAAGTGCTGAGCGATGGCCGTTTTGCGTGAATGTGACGCATATTTTCCCTCAACTTGTTCTTTCGTGTTTGTGTTTTTATTTCTTTGCGTTATGTTTACCGCAAATAAACGTATTTTCTTTCTTCTTTCTTTTTCTTTAAGTATCTACACTTTTACAAGGTATCGTTATGGTGCTGTCATCGGCAAATAGTGTCAGAGGTTGATGGATGCCTTTTGGAAGATCATTAATATATATTATAAATAAAGGAGGCCCCAAAACACTCCCCTGTGGCACACCAAACGAAACTGTACGTTCTGAAGACTCAAATACAATGACATGCTTACTTTTCATGTCAATTTGGTTAATATGTGTTTTTTGAGTTCTGTTATGTAAGTATGATTTAATTAGATTGTTGACATTTCCTCTAATTCCATATGCATCAAGTTTATTTAATAATGTATCAAAGTGCACATAGTCAAACGCCTGAGTCATGTCACAAAATACGCCACAGACTATATAAAAAGTCGTAAATGGCCATATTAACAGTTTTACCCTTTCTAAATCCTTTCTGTTCCTCGCATATAACATTATGTTTTTCTATAAATGAATTTATTTCCTTGCAAATGTATTTTTCAAATATTTTAGAAATTATGGGAATTATTGATATAGGCCGATAGTTCTCCATTAACTCCCTATCTGCTTTCTTGAATAGTGGCTTGACAATAGAAACTTTTAGAGCATCGGGATAGACGCCTGCACTAATGCTGAGATTGATGACATGACTCAAGTGACCACTGATTTCATCCGCAACGTGTTTTAGTATAGAAGTCGCAATACCGTCATATCCCACACTGTTTGTATTATGCAAGGACATTATTATCTTTTTAATATCGTCTGGAATACTAGGGGCCATAAACATAGTTTTATCATTGTAGACTAGTATACACGTCCTAGGTCTGCAGTCGACAGCTAGTTTTGGCTGTATTTTATCGATAAAAAAATTATTAAATGCCTCAGCCATAGTCTTTTGATGTGTTAGGACGATGCCACTCATTTTAATTTTATTTATGTTAGATTTAGGTACGTTGTACTTTGCACGATTGATAATTTGCCATGCAGTTTTAGATTTATTTTTAGATGTTTTTATATTGTAATTGTTTTGTGCCTTTTGTGTTAAACGGATTATTTTTTTGTACAATTTAGAATAATTATATAATACGGTTTTATTAATATTGCTACGATTAAGTCTAAACTGCCATAGGAGTTTTCTTTTCTTTTTACTGCATAACGTGATCCCCTTTGACAACCATTTTGACCTTCTTATTGTATTGATTTTAACTATTTTTAATGGAAAACACAGATCGTATAATAGTTTGAAAATCTCAATGAAATAATTATAAGCTACATTTGGATCATCCGTGACATAAAGTTCTGAAAAAGTAAGATTCATGAGATGGTGTTTAAATTTTACAATATTTTCCGTATTATAGTCCCTTCTAGTTGCGTACCAATACTCAATACAACATTTTTTTTGTAAAGTGTAAAGTGTTTTGAGAAAGTGATTGGTACCTGTGTTGTATTTGCGTCTTAACATTGTCTATTATTTCAATGAAAAGACGCCGATACATAGTTCTAGTGTCTACTTCTGTATTTAGTCGTCTACGCTGACGCGGCGGCTCATGGAATTCCTGGACGCTGTCATAAATAAAATCAAAATTATTTATAAAATCATTCGCAAGGCAACTATTGAATGAATCTATTTCGCGGTTTGCCACTTCGATATCAATCTGTTTTGACTGCAATAAATTAAAAAGAACGTCGGTTTTTTGAAAAATGTCTGATAAAACATGCAAAAAAAACAAAACTGCCTGTTTTCTAACTAACTGAGGAAACATTCTGCCAAGGAAAGAGATTCACTATCCCAAGATTGCGGGTTATCTAACATCTAATTAAAAGTATTAATCATGTCTAATCTACAGTTAAAAATTACATTAATAATGCGTGAGTGATAGTGCCAACGGGTTTCTGATACTCCAGGCATACGGCGGTCAGCTATTTCCTTCAAAAGGTTGAACCGTTTAGTTGATTTGTTGAAAAACCGAACAATACTATTTACGTGTCCAAAAAAAGTTTTCAGTTCCTGAATATTTTCAAGGGAACGGCTAAGTACTAAATTTAATATATAATCGTAACATGGGACAAACATTGCCATAGGGCATGCATCGCGAATTTTTACTTGTACTCCACCGTGCTCGCCAGACATTACTGCCGCGCCGTCGTAAGACTGACCAACTAACTTATTCCTACAACGATACTGGTCAAGTATTTCTAACAACTGTTTGTATAAAACTTCAGCAGTTCGACTTCCGCTAACATCGTAAAAACCTAGGAATCGTTCTTCGATTCCAGTTTCAGATAAATATCGAAAAATTACAGTCAATTGCTCCCTATGACTGACATCGGGAGTTTCGTCAATCATTACAGACAGAAATGGAGCTTTATCTATCTCGATTCTAATGTGGTCTCGTAAAACGGATGCAATACTATGTATTAAATCATTTTGAATATCACTTGAGAGACCAGAAAACGCGGGGTTCTGAACTGAAGCACATAGTTCCAAATGAGAGTCCATTACGGTGTCATACTTGCTCAGATATAACAAGGTTTCAATATAGTTACCACGGTTATCAGAATTCGGACGTTCATCGTGGCCGCGAAAAGCTACTTCTTGTTTACCTAACAAAATAACGGTGTCAATAAACCGTTTCATTAAATTCCTATTTCGAGCTACTTTCCTATTATGAGCTTCATGCGAATTAGTGAAAAATGGTTCTATCCTACTATTCCCGAAGTCATGTAAATCTAAACAGCTACGAATATGCTTTTCAGTCTGCACATGTTTTTTTGATGAATTCGTCAGATTATTAATATCTGTAAAACCCCCTTTATTCCATAAACTACTAGAATCTGAGAAAAGTAAACATGGAAAACAAAACATCTTATTTAATTTACAACTACCAGTCAGCCATTGATATTTATCGTAAAGGGAAACATTAAAATGTTTGAAAAACCCATCGCGTCGTTTGTAGTTTATAGTCATATCTGGTCGAGCACGACCTAGCCTAATTATGTGTTTCTTATTTTCAAAACTTAACCTTGAAAGCATGTTTCCTCACGAAGCAAATAATCTGTCACACAACAATCTAAAACTATTAATGCCGCCATCCTACTAATAACTTTTCAAATCTACTCTAAAAAAGTAATTTCAACTTGCTAATCTATCGACTTACCACAAATTCCTAATTACAACGACGGCGAACGCACAATTTCACAACAAACTCACGATTATCAAATTCTAATTGTTACACTAAAACTACACTAATAACTTATATGAATACAACAAACAAAATGCTAATTAACTACAAGTATCAACAAAATTAAAGGTTATAAATTCTATTAACTATTTACGTCAATCGTCAGCAAACATTTAAAATTATTGCGTGCGTGGAGCGTGGAGCGAAGTTTGTCCCTCCCCCCGTCCCGAACCAAACCGAACGCTTACGAAATTCAGCGAATGCATGGACCTATATTCCTACACTGTACCTATCATAACTCGACTTATTACGGCTTACTATTGCCTCAAAAAACAGCGTGTCACGTGACCTGAAGTGACGTCATGACGAGATTATTTTGTTTAGAAATTTAAGTTTTCATAACCCGGGCGGACAACGAGTTATACTGGAGGCACTAGAGCAAAATTGGCGCGCACTTTAAATGTTTTGTTTTCGTTGGAATATAAAGACAATTTTTTTAATGTAGGTTGGGGTTTTGTAATACTTTAATTTTATGGTGTAAGTATTAAATAATACATTCAGTGTGATTATTAAACACTGCTGAGAACTACTGACTGTCATAATTTCCTAAGGGAAGCCGACAGGAATCGTGTTATTGGTTAGCTGCGCCCCTGCCCCACACGTATCTCACTAACTACCTCAACATGCTTAGACTTAATTTTTACTCATTTGAATTATAGACATACTTATACCACCGTAGAAGAATTAAGTTTCTCAGACCACTGTGCAACCATCCTTCACATGAAATTACTTAGCGACAGCAATAAAAAAACATACTGGTTCGCGAAAAAAAGATTATATAATACCCAAAATGTAGAAAACTTTAAATCAGAATTAAAAAATCTAAATTGGAATGAAATAATACAATCAAATAAAAATATGGATGAAAACTACATTGCGCTTAATAATATATTAAACAAAATCTTAAATGTTTTTATTCCGCTGCATAAAATAAAAATAAGAACGATATATAAGAAGTTAACAAAGGGTATTAAATTATCTTGCAAAAACAAAAGACTACTTAAGGACGCTATCACATTTTGAACTCGCTCGAGTTTAGGTATCTGAATCGCAACACAACAACATTACGCGCACGCACACATTGAAACCGCTGACCGCTCGATTTTATACGTAACTTAACTAATCTTGGTACTTGAAGGTATATTTTTTTAAATTTTACTGGTATTGATTGAGTAAAGTTAGTTGTAAGTTTGCAATCGAATTTTAGTAACTGTGGCTAAGTACTATCTGCGTGATAATTATGTTTTTAGTATTTTTAAAATTCATCAGCCATTACGTAGCGTAGGTAGGTACCCAAAAATTTCAAGCGCTGGCCATATGGATTAAATACCATATTTTTACATAACTAACAACCTAAACATTTTACTATTACAAGGAACACATACGATTATACCCCAGGCTACTATTAGTTAGAAAAGATGTAAGTAGGTACTTATAAATATTATTTTTGCTGGCAAATGTTGGAGCATTACATAATCAAATACTAGCCTGGGAGTTTATCGTAGACTTTCGTTGTGATATTTAAAAATAATCATTGGCTTATGAAAACAGTATTTTATTAGTAGTTTAGTAGTTTTACTGGGGCGCGATTTCAGTACTTTTGATAAAAATTAAAACCAAAGTAGGTAGTAAAAAGTATATTTTAATTTCATGTTTCAAAGAAGTTCAAATTTAGAATGAAGGCTAGCTCTTTCTAGGGTTCCGTGCCCGAAGGGTCCAAGTGGAGCACTATTGCTGTCACTAACGTGTCCGTCTATCACACTGGTTTTACAACCAAACGGTTGATGAAGCTACAGTCTTTAAATTTTCACAGTATAAGCATCTTGTTAAGCCTTGTTTTTTCTTTATTTATACTTTACGCCGCAATCAAAAAGAGGAGTGTAGCTACCTACAAGGATTAGCTGCTCAAAAAGGAAATCCATCTCGATTATTTTTGTGCCTTTTGGCTTATATTCTCTTATTGCACATTCTTGCTCCTGAAAATAAAAAACCGGTCAAGAGCGAGTCGGACTCGCGCACCGAGGTTTCCGTACGTACTATCGAGGAATTTCATATCTATACACCTTAAGGACTATTTTTGCTTGCAGCACTCGACCGCTATAGAAATTTCATCAACCAATAGCATCGCACCATCAGATTTTTGATGAGACCCTTGTTTTTGTAAATGAAAAAAAAAGACAGTAAAAAACGCGTGGCACACTTCACACCAATTGTCAACATTGTCCAAAAACTCCACCAAATTTAGCTGGACATTCATATCCAAAATAAAATGGTATGGACGTCCAGCCTTCGGAATTTCATCACATAAAAAACATGATTCTACTAGGATAAAATGAACCTCTTGCCAGGGCCAAGACAGCTGATTGATTAATATATCAGCGTAATCACTGTATGTAAAATAGTTGTCCACATCTAAAATATTCGCCATGTTTGCTGTTGGCTGTTGCTGTGCACGTAACGAAATAAGACGTTTTCTGAGTCTACGCCGCAACAAAGAGACGCCGACAGTCGCTATTACTCTTGATATTTAATCCGTGCCCAATATATTATAAACAATACTTAAACAAAATGATTGAACGAATGAATCTCCTTTGTTCATAAAATGATGACAAAAGAGAAGCGCTGTTAGCATCGACCATACAGCTGGTCGTTGCTTGTCGGATCTCAAGTGCGTTTCAAAACAACGGGGATTTAACAAAAAAATCTGTTGTGATGGGCTAACTGTATTGCAGTTGGGTAAGTTCTATTTTAAACTTAAGTAAATCGCAATACACAGTCTTATTTAATAATTTGGATAGACGAAAACGCCAGTTGAAATAAAGAACATCGTTTATTGTTATATTGACCTAATAATAACATCATAAATCATCTAAGCCGAAAGCTCTGCAAATTTGCAACTGAACCCATGAAATGCGTTAGAACAAAATGTAAAGTATAAAAACATTAAAATTAAAAACTTTCTCAGTTTTGTTTCTTTTCTTCTATTCCTAGTGGTCGAGAAAGGGTCACCATATCCGTAGTCAGACATCTGTGATCATTGTAACAGAGCCTATAAAAAAGACATGAACAACAAAAAATCAGAAACGACAAAATATTACTATGTATTTTTGTTTCATTGGTCGATGCAAAAAGGGGCGTAAAACAGATGTGGTCATCGTGTTCACGGGATTTTGTTTTGAAACTGGTTAGATATGAAATTCCTCGATAGTACATATGATGTTGATGATTTCTGAAAAACTGTGCTATTTAGAGACATCGTTTTATTTTTCCTGTAATCTTTACATAAACTTCTATGACATAGAATAATTTCAGATTTTTATCTATGCAAACTTCGTAGATAAGGGGAACGGTGCAAACAGCGCTCTTTCATATGATACCCTACATGCCCTAGTAGCTCCATTTCAAATTTTTAAGACCCCCTTTCAGTCCCTTTTGCAAAAAAGGTATATTTTTTTTTATTTCTTTCTTGTTTGCAAAATAGTTGGGCAAACGTCATCTAAAACTATTCTAAATTTCAAGTTGATAGCATTAGCAGTTCTTGAGATATCCTGGTGTGACAGACAGACAGACTTAGTCTCACTATAAGGGTTCTTTTTTACCATTTTGGTACGGAACCCTAAAAAGACAACATTAGTAAGTACCTAAGGTAAATCAAATAAAATAAATTACCAACACACGTATATCAACGTCTGTAACAAAACTCCAGAGTAGATTTGTGATTTCTGAATCAAAATACAAAGTCTTATTACTTTTGTTTACTGCTACGTGTATGGTTTTATTGTCCTTTATCGAAATTTCTGAATTCGTGGCATCTGTAATAATAAATGTAAATATTTTAGCAATGCACACCACAATCAAAAACCATACTTGGTGTCGAAAGTTATAACCATCTACTATTCTGGATTTATGAATTGACAACCAACTCAACCAAGTCGATTTATCACCAAAATGTACATCCGCCATCATGAATAAAAAGTTGGATGGTATATTTGTAAACACCACCTTCAACAATTGATAACAAACCTCCACAATTGCTGACAATGTCGAATTTTTATTTAAAAAAATACACCCGCCATCTTGGATAAAAAAAAAATATGACATACGTAATCACCACCCCCAAAAACCCCAAAATTGACTACGTATCGAATATCTCAAAAAAAAAATATTACCGCCATTTGATTAAAGATAATATAATTTTATTTACACAATGTTTATCCGTAATCTACAACGATGATTCATACAAAAATTTTGAACTATGTATTTATTTTTAAAACTAATTCCAATAATCGTACTTCCTTTTATTTCGGTCCGAAAAAGTATCAACTTCGTCCACCCACAGTATACAATACAGCACACGCTTTTGTACGTAAATATTTTTTTGCGAAAAATCGATACACCGGTGCTTCCACGAGCGCGTCTGAGCGCGGAATGACGAACCGCGTGTAGAAAATATATGGAGAAATTTGAGGGCGCTTCTTATTTTAATCATAAATAAAAAAGTTATTTATTTACTTACAAAATATTTAGTTGACCGTATAGAGGACTATATAAGCAACAGTTTGTTATTATTGTTATGTATAACTATGCAGAGGATTTAGCTATATCAGTTCTTATTCAGACCAATTTTTTTTTAATTTGTTGTTTTTATTGTGATTGTTAAAACGTATTTGTGTGAAAAATTTGTATGGGGCTATACAATTTTTATGTGCCCATTCTGGAGATGAATATATTATCTTTAATTTGAGACACTGATATCCTTGCAGTTGTGACTCCTAATTCATTAAAATGGTACCTGAAAAGAACTGATATTTGAGGAAAAATGTGATAGCGTCCTTAAAATACTTACCATTAAAACAAACAATCCCATATTATCAAAATATTATGAAAAATATGAGAAAACCCTAAAGCAATCTGTAGTGACATCAAAAAAACTACAATATATAAATAAAAAAGTCAACAAATAAAGTAAAAGCTATGTGGAATATAATAAACGAAAGAACAAATAAATCAATAAAAAACGAAAAAATTAACCTAAAATTACATAAAAATGAAACCTTGATAACTGAACCTAAGCAAATAGCTAATATCTTCAACGACTACTTTGCTTCTATTGGGGAAAAAACCTCACTAGCAAAAGGAGCCCCTGTTATGTGCCCCACAGAGAACACGATGTTTCTCAGCCCTGTCGATCCCTATGAAGTAAATAAAATAATAAAAAATTTAAAAAGTAAAAAGAGCTGTGGAGTAGACGAACTTCCCCCATTTCTACTTAAACAATGTGCAGACGAACTAACCCTACCATTTTATAAATTAATTAACCAATCGTTTGAAGAGGGAACGTTTCCCAATCAACTTAAGAACGCACTAATAAAACCCATATATAAGAAAAATTCTAAAACTGACCCTAATAACTATCGCCCTATCGCGCTGTTACCAACTGCGTCTAAAATCTTTGAGAAGGCTATGTGTGACCGCGTATACTCCTTTTGTGTAAAATATAAAATACTTGACGAATGCCAAAACGGTTTCCGTAAAAACAGGTCTACAACGTTGGCAGTCTACAAATACGTACAAGAGGCTCTAACTATTATTAATAATAAAAAGTACGCCATAGGTATGCTCCTCGATATGACGAAAGCCTATGATAAGGTGCAATTTAAAATACTATTAGACAAGTTACATGGGATAGGAATACGAGGAAAAGCTCATGACTGGTTTGCATCATACCTAAAGGATAGGGTACAACTAATACAAATTGAACATTTTGATAACAACACAAATGAAATAATTACAATAAGATCCGACAGTAAAGCAGTTAACGCGTCAATTCCCCAAGGGAGTGTAATAGGCTGCCTTTTATTTCTTATCTATATAAATGACCTTCCCAAAATTATAAACGGACCATGTGTTCTATTTGCGGATGATATCTCTCTACTCATCTCATGCCAGAACAATGACAATATAAACGCCAAATTAAACTCCCTTCTTTCTACAGTTGTAAACTGGATGGATAACCATAATCTAGAAATTAACTTCACCAAAACAAAATTAATTACTTTTCATCGCCATCAAAAATCCCCGTTAAAACTAAATTTCACTTTTAACAATGCAAAACTGGAACAAGTAAATGAATTTACTCTCCTCGGTTTGTCTATAGATACCCACATAAATTGGAAATCCCATATAAGAGCAAAACTATCCAAATTTTCATATGCCCTACGCGAAATTAAAAACTACCAACCTGCAAACTGCACTTGTCACTTACTATGCATATGCCCAGGCATGGCTCAGCTATGGGGTAATGTTGTGGGGAAACAGTACAGACTCACAAACCACATTTATTTTACAAAAGAAGTTAATTCGAATAATAACCAACATAGAACAAACACATAGCTGCAAACCACACTTCGGAATACACAAAATACTCACACTTCCCTGTTTATATATTTTTGAATTATGTAAATTTGTCAGAAAACACCCAAATTTTTACACCACTTGCGAAGAAATACAAACAAAATACTCGTACAATTTTCGACACAACAAAATCAAAATAAACATACCTCGATCCCGACTCAAAATGCACTCAACCAGTCCTTTAGTTATGTCTATAAAAATTTATAATAAATTGCCAAATGACATAAGAGAAGTTAGCAAAACAAATATATTTATTAATAAATTGAAACAATTTCTGGAATCCAAGTCATACTACTCAGTAAATGAGTTTTTAGATGACAAATCTATTGCAAAATAAAATTAATCTTCCTTCATAAACCAAGCATTATAAAATATAAATAAATAAATATGGAATATAGAAAATCAAATATAAATATGAAAATATTAATATATATATATATATGTGAAGACTATGTGGGTTCTTGTTCATTTTTCTTTTTTTTCTCAGTTAGTTTTTTATCATAGTCTGGCAGTTTGAGTAATTTTATGCGGCCTACCCAAATGTCCTTTCTTTGGTATTGTTCGTTGAATCGTTCAGCTCCTTAAGTTCTTAGTTGAGCTGCACGACTACTGACAAATGCGTGCACTGACTGGACAGGTCCCCTCTACCTGTGTGGTTCTTTCTTCAAAAGATCATTTCAGGCACCAATCTACATGGTCTTCACATGATCTGACCAAGATTATGTCTGGACTTTAAAAAGAGACTGTGACCTCTGAGTTTGTTTCGGCCTTTCTTCTCAGAGTAGTCGGATACTAAGCGCCGACCTCATCTAGTTTTTTTTTAATATGATTGACGTGTAAAAGTGTTTGTACAAACCTACTTACAGAAATAAATCATTTATCATTTAATAAATAACATAATTAAATAATAATGAAAATATTTCTAATAATAACTAATAATAATAATTTCATAATAATTATCTACATTATTCTTATGCAATAGATAAAATAAAAATAACTAATATACTATACCTGTATACACAAACCTAATAATATATATATACCTATATACACATAATGACATAACTTTACACCCAACTAAATACATCTTATAATTTATAATAATATTGAATTACTTGAATTTTATTCTTACTTAGCACTCTTCCTCTCTCCTAATTGTTGCTGCGCCCGACAGGGTCCATATTGATCATTTACTTTTTTATATCATCTATGTAATACATATGGAATGTATTATAGAATTGAGAGGTAAAGATAAGATGTGTTATGTGTGAAAGAGATAAAAAGAAAGGGACTGGACATATATCCAAACACGGTTCTCTGACCGCTATCTGGTCCGGTGTTCAAGAGACACATAGGGCCTGTCAGGGTTGTCCTCTCCAAGCGGATAATAAAATGTGTGAAAGATTATGTTTGTGTGAGCCCCAGGAGTCTATGGGTAAGAACCAAGGTGGGCCTAAACCCTATCTTTATTTTGTGCGTGTATGCACCCGATACAGGAAGCTCACCTTAGGAGAGGCCGGCATTTTGAGACAGTAGGTATAAGCGATTTAGTGAATGGATGTAGGTCAAACGAGAAGATTATTATGCTTGGAGACTTTAATGGTTGGGTTGTTGTGAAGAGGAATGGGTACGAAAAACGAAGCACGAAGGGTTCCGTACCATTATCTATAAAAACAAGTCAGCCAAGTGCGAGTCTGACTGGCGCACGGAGGGTTCCGTTCCATTATCTATAAAAACGGCAATAAAATCACGTTTGTTGTTAATTATTTATGTTATTCTGGTTTTTAGTATTTGTTGCTATAGCGCCAAAAGAAATACATCATCTGTGAAAATTTCAACTGTCTAACTATCACGGTTTATGAGATACAGCCTGGTGACAGACGGACAAACAGACAGACAGAGAGCCTTAGTAATAGGGTTCCCGTTTTACCCTTTGGGTACGGAACCCTAAAAAGTATTAGGTGCATTTGGGGATGATATCGTGAATGAGAATGGGATAAATTTACTAGAGATGTGTAGAGCAGTGGTTCCCAAAGTTGACTGAATCGCGATTCACCTAACAAAAAGTTCAAAATTCCGGACTCACTTCTTGGTTTTCATGAAGGGCAAAGGGGCATAACTATATGAATGAAGGATTCCAGTGCTTGTGTTAGGATAAATACACAGACTGGTTCTGCATCTCAAGGGGTGTAAGACGAGTTATGTAGAGTCACCGTGGCTGTTCAACTTGGACATGGATAGTTCTCAGATAGATTTGAAAGAGAGTGAGTGTGGATTGAGAATGAATGAGTTGCCTGTCAAATGCCTTCTCTACGCAGATGATCAAATTCTACTTGCATCGTCAGCAGAACAGTTGCAAGACATGGTGACTGTAATGGATGTAGCATATAAGATGAAAGTCATGAATATAAATGTGAATAAGATGAAGGTCATGATGTTTGAAAGAGAAGAGGATAATAAATATTGGTGTGTGATGTGAAAATAAATGATAAGAATGTGGAGCAAGTAAGTGAGTTTGTATATTTGGGGAGTCAGTTTAAAAGGGATGGAAAGATTGATGAAGATGTGGAATGGAGAGAAATTGCGGGAAATAAAGTGAACGGTGCTATACATGCGATTGTGACCAACTAGTCGATGCACAAAATGGCTCGACTGGCTGTTCACAATGGTGTGCCTACGCTTATGTATAAAAGTGAATGTTGGGTGTGGCAAAAGAAGCATAAAAGTAGAATAAATGCTTGGAAATGCGTTCCTTGCGAAGCATGTATGGTGTGACTATAAATTATAGGCTGAACAATGATTTGATAAGGCAACGGTGTGGTTTAAAAGAAGATGTAGTGACAAAAATTTAAAATAGGATGCTTATATGGTTTGGTCATGTTGAGAGGATGAATAAAAGGCGAGTAAGAAAAGGTATTTTCAAGGCAGATGTGAGTGGAAGCGCCGGGAGGGGACGCCCGAGGAGCACATATAGTGACCTAATTGGTGATGTTCTTCAAAAAGGTCAGGTGGTCAGGCCAAGAGGTTAATTAAAAGCCCGTTGTAGTTTAATAAAAAAAAAAAAAAAAATTGCATGCCATTTTTATAATCAATTCATCAATTCGGTCGGAGATGGTGCAATTTTATCGGATCGCTGAATTGTGGAGGACCGATTGATAACATTCAGCTTGCAACATTCTTCTTCTTTCTTGTCCGCGCGGCGGCGTGACCTTTTCGGGTACCTACCTACAGCTCATGCTGATGTGAAATTGTTAGTCAATAAATAAATATAAATTCATTTATTTCAGGTATGAAACACCCATTGACAAAAATAACTAAAAGAAACAAACCATAGCCGCACTCACACATCCAAATCACAAACAACAGTATAAAACTAACATAAAATTGTGACCAATAAAATAAAATAAAATTAATTAATGAAAAATTGCCAAAATAAAATATAAAATGTCAGAATCTACATAAATTAAAATGTCAAATATAAAATAGTAAAAGTCAAACTGTAAAAACTTCAAAATGTCAAGATTTCAAAACAAAATTATTTATTAAAATTATAAAAAATATGTAGCAATTCTTATAATTCTACCTGCCCCAAACCTGATACACGGGTGCATGTAAGGCCTGCCAGTGCTTCATGAAAGGCCCGTCCAACCTGTTGGCCACAACGGTAAGAAGACTGTTGCCACTGCCCCGCACTCTACTCGCCATCGAGGCCGCCCTCTGTCGCGCATGCTGGCATAAAAACAGTCAATGCGGACGCTCGCGAACATTCCCGATGCGCTGCAGAAGCGAGGCAGCCGCAGTATCGCCCTCAGCGCGTTATTATATTGGACGCGGAGAGCACTGTAGGATTTCTGCAAATATGACACCCACAGACTACTCGTATAAAAAGACGTGCAGTAGGCTCGAAACAAGGTGATCTTCACATCCTTGGAGCTACGAGCAAACCTGCGTGCAATCATATTCGCCCTCACCGACAGCGCTCTCCTTTCTCGCTCAATATCAGCATCGTCCTTCAGGTCGGACGTCAGAGTATGGCCCAAATACTTAAAAGTATGTACCCGAAAGTTAAGGTAAGGTTCATAGCGGGGCTTATAAGATTCACAGATGAATCCGCCATGGAGTGTAATGTGGTGCGGTTCTAGAAACAATGGGTCGCTTACCACCGTGTCCAGCGTGTCCTGTTGTCTGCTCGTTACGGGAACTGATGGACGCTACTGAAGGTGCCAAACTCGTAGCCAAATTCTGGGCCAACTCTATTTGGATTGCCATCGACACGCTAAGAAGAAGAAGCGGGGCTTAACATTTGTTGTATGAAGTGTACACTACCAGTGACCTCAAGGTGCCCTAGCAGTGCTTAAGTAGCGTCACTCTGAGAGAAGCTCTTTTAATGCGCCATAAATTGAAATTAAAGTGAGTGCGACCCACGAAATATGTCAAAAATATTTCATACAACAAATTTTTATTTTTACGAGCCCTAATTCTTATTTTATCACCGACATTGCGGTCCTAATGGTTTTACCTTCTGATTTTTTCTTTTCGACGAAATAATCGTTAAGTTTTATGTCACTTTCAGATCGTGTTGAATAGAAAACTATTATTGTGTTTTTAATACAATACTTTTATGAGTTTCATGTGTCGCTGTTATGTAGTAAGTTCGAGTATACTTATACACAAGATGATTGAATTATTTCGTTGTCTGTCGTCTCATGAAGATGCATGCTCTTGGTCAAATTAACACATTACACAACTGCGGTAGCACGGGGTTATATTGGATATTTCAAGATTATAGTGGAATTTTTCAAAAATGGTAATTTTTACGGGATATTGGTTCCCGTGCCGCACGGAACAATTATCATGCTAGTGAAATAAGTAATAACTTTTTATTACAATCATTTATAAAAATCGAACATAATGAACAAAAATAGTAGTTCATATAAGTTAACTGTTATGAAACATTCACATTTATCTTTTTCTTTAATTAAAACTTAATTCGGTTAGCAAAAAAAAAAATACCTTAGTGTTATAACAAAAAATAATAATTTTCATGATAATTTATTCACTAAAAGTTTATAGGTATATCTGTATACGTTCAAGACACGGTAACAAGCTCCTATTTATAAGAACGGTTACAGTAGCAGCGGACGAATCTACAGAAACTGGCCAAGTGCGTGTCGGACCACGCACAATGAAGGGTTCCGTAGTTGGGATGAATTTATCTAAAGAACAAACTTAACATTGTAGTTGAAAAACGTGTTCTCTCATACATTTGACCAGAAATTTAAGTTGGTCGACTATTACTCGTTAACCTGTAAAGCCTACTTAGCTGTGATAGATTCCCTTTTAAACTTCGTTATCTATGTATAGGTACTATTGCCGTGATTTTTTTCACTTATCCAAAAACAACCATTTAGCTGGCACGGGGGGGGGGGGGGGGGGGCACACACTTGACTCTAAGAAAAATTAGCACTAAAAAGCTTAATTTTTTTTGGTAATATTTCACAAACGGATCCCTGAATCGAAAAATGGTTTTCACACTCTTGCAATATTTTTAAACGAACTGTCCAACGACATCCCACACAATGGGATGGAGAAGAAAAAAAAAAACATCCAAACATTACGTGCAGGAGCGGTACCTTAAAATAGTACATTTTGATACAAGTGGAGAATGTTTGTTATTGCATTCGAGGCGGAATTGATACCCGAGCCGTAGGCGTGTGCAAGATATGTATAGATATTTTTTCTGATTCTGTCGATATCATGTATAAAACCGACTCCAACTAAAATGAAGAATCAGAATCAGAATTGATTTATTTTTAAGAATGTAGATTTACATAGTAGGTAATGTTTATAATTATGTAAGTTCTGTACATTTCACCACAATAAAACGAGCAGAGAAGGTAAAATGTCCTTCCCAAATAAAGCTCAGAAATCCACCAAAGATGTTTTACTTTTTCCATGATGTCTCAGAAGCCGCCTAACTACAAACTTCTCAGAAAAACGACGTTATCTACGCAATGATATTGCCAGTCAACAATATCATTCTAGTGATAAGAGAGGAAGATTCCAAGAACTGAAGATCCAATCACCTTCCGACAGCGTTTCACTCCTAGCTTGGGATTTTTTGTGAATTTTTTATTCGTTGGCATACCAACAAACACGAAAATGTTGAACAAACTTTTGCAAGTGCTCTATGTTGATATCCTATAACTTCTTACAATTGCAATCATTGTCCCGTATTCAGTGGGACCCCGCTCCAATCGCGAGGTCCGTTTTGCCCGGGACTCGGGCCCCGGGGGACGGTTATTGAAAAACTTAGCAGCGCGGCCGAGGCATGGCCGTGAATTAATGCCGCGCAAATACGAGAAGTCATGCTTTACCTTATCGAGAACCGGCCCAAAGAAATATAAGGGATTTTTGAACGAATCCGCGTTTTCCTTACTGATTAGGTAAATATTAGACGACGAATTAAAATGTGATTGAAATTGATTTCTGATTCGAACAGTATTGGGTTGAAGTATTAAAATAAATAATGTAACTTAAGATAAAATAAAAAAAAGCTAAATCCTCATACCTTAAAACGGCGTCTACGTCTACGAAGAATACAAGCGTGATGTTTTGTTGACCCCAAAATGATACTTAATACAGTGTATTTTTCTTCCACCTTTTGCATTATACTCGTAGCAAGAAAATTAAGCCATCACCGAATAATAAGCGGGATTGAGGGATGATTCGCCGAATTTTGATAAGGTTGCCTCAAATGATGGATACGGTGGAATGTACCTAAGTAGGGTAATATTGATTGTGTAAACTTTGCTTAAAATGAAGTTGATTTTCACCTTGCGAATAGCATGGGTGGATGAGGTGTCACGTTTAATTCTGCTGAAATTTTTTTTTTTTAGATTCAGCTAATTTTAGTAGCTCTTTCTTTGAAGTAGGTACTACCATTCTACATGTTACTGCGGCTGTGCATTAGGTTTACACAATATAGGTGCCAGTGTCATTTTAACACTCGAAATATAAACCGTAAATAATCTTTTGGTGTCAGATTAGTTAACAGGTTTCGAACCCATATCCTCGTACTACGTCCCTTTTAGTCTTTAAGTACACGATCTCATTTTTTTTTAAACATGAGTAAAGTTCATCGTGATGGTTATAAAATAAATATGTGTTAAAAGCACAGCAGTTGCTGTTTTCTTTCTTTTCAACGTTACTGACTTGTTTAACTTGGCGAGCTTTCTGTCCAAGCTTTTAATGGACCGCTCTACTTCTGCCTCTTCCAGTTAGGTATTATTATAAAACTTTTAAACACGGAAGTTGTTCTGCACTCTACACGTGCCGACCAAGTATAAATATTTAATTTTAGTTTGTTTGTACATGAGGGACAGTATTTTTAAATTAAAATTGCAATGTTGGCACTTGAAGGCCGCTGCAAAAATAATTATTTGCATTGTTGCTGTGTCATGCATTGTTTTAAAATGAGTAATAGTTCTAACAAACCCAGATGCGTAGAAAATAGAGTTTCTTAATTCTTATCGAACACCAGCGAATTAAAACTGTTATAATTAATGAGGAAACATGCTTAGGTAAATGAGTGTGGGATGAAACCACAACCTATTCAAGTACTTTCTAAGCCTCATACTAATGACAATAACAAGATCAGCAATTAAGAAAAAGAAATAATGAAACAAGTAAAAACAATGTATAAGGCTGACACACGCGTCTAATAATGATCTGAAATATCAATAGTTAAAGTTAACAACATTATTTTTCTAACTCCGAAAGCCACACGACCGTAAAAGTAAAATATAAATGATTCCAGTATAATAAAGTGCAATACTTATTTCATTTGAAACAGTTTGCCAGCGGTCGGATGGTTGCGTTCATCTCGTTAAACTAAACTTATGCTCATCTATTAAGTATGCTGATAGCAATTATATTAAGAATGGGAAATAAAAGAACAATGAAGATGTAGGAATAATCTTTATTATCACCGTTTATTCAAAAGCAATTGAATTTTTAAAGTGAACATTCACACCTTCAAATTAAATAACATAATAATAAAATCACCGCATCAAGTTTGATTTCGTATCGGTAGGTGTAGTTAACAACAAAAGTTCGGGAGCCGCAGAGCCAGCGCCGTGTGGGCCATCGGTACATTCGGTGCATTAGTTCGGGAGCCGCAGAGCCAGCGCCGTGTGGGCCATCGGTACATTCGGTGCATTAGTTCGGGAGCCGCAGAGCCAGCGCCGTGTGGGCCATCGCTACATTCGGTGCATTAGTTCGGGAGCCGCAGAGCCAGCGCCGTGTGGGCCATCGGTACATTCGGTGCATTAGTTCGGGAGCCGCAGAGCCAGCGCCGTGTGGGCCATCGGTACATTCAGTGCATTAGTTCGGGAGCCGCAGAGCCAGCGCCGTGTGGGCCATCGGTACATTCGGTGCATTAGTTCGGAAGCCGCAGAGCCAGCGCCGTGTGGGCCATCGGTACATTCGGTGCATTAGTTCGGGAGCCGCAGAGCCAGCGCCGTGTGGGCCATCGGTACATTCAGTGCATTAGTTCGGGAGCCGCAGAGCCAGCGCCGTGTGGGCCATCGGTACATTCGGTGCATTAGTTCGGGAGCCGCAGAGCCAGCGCCGTGTGGGCCATCGGTACATTCGGTGCATTAGTTCGGGAGCCGCAGAGCCAGCGCCGTGTGGGCCATCGGTACATTCGGTGCATTAGCCCAAAATAAATTTCGAATTTACAATTCAATAAAATTCAAATATAATAATTATAGCTATTATAATTTAACAATATTAAATTAAATTATACAAGGAATGCAAAATAAACGTAACTTCAAAGTGGACGATATTTCGCCGCTATTAGTTAAAAAACGCTTATAGGAGCTAACATCGCCTCACACTAAACTAATAAATATTTCTTTCGACGCGGGACGATTCCCCGAAAACCTAGGTGTACCAGTTGCGGAATAAAGAAGAAAATTCAGAGAATCCTAGTAATTATAGACCTATTGCACTATTACCTAGGTACTATCTAATTTTTTTTCGAAAAAACAATGGCGAATCATGTTAACACTATTAGAAAAAAAAAATGATCAAAACCAATTCGATTTTAGGAAAAATTGCTCAACTACTTTAGAGGTATACAACTACGTACAAGAAATTTACAGTTCCATTAATGAACGAATGTACGCTATTCGACTATTCCTAGATATGACGAAGTCGTATGAAAAGGTGTCCCATAAAACTTGATTACAAAAACATTACGGATCGGTTATTAGAGTGCAAAGTTTTAATTGGTTTAAAACATATTTACAAGGTGGGTTACAAATTAGTAGATGTAGAATATTTCGATGGCGTTAACAGGGAAATGTACAGCATAGACATGGCTACCATTAATAATTATTCAATACCCCAAGGAAGTATTTTAGGATGTACCTTATCTTCTATCTATCTATCTATATATAAATAAAGAGACTCACCCGAGCGAAGTGAAGACAGTTTCCACGATTTCGTCACTAAATGAAAACATATTAAATGACAATATTAAGCAACCAGCAAAGAAGTTAATAGAACCCAGAAAAAAAAACAAATTGTGTATATTAAACAGCGGAACAACCAAGGGGTCCTTATCTACTATTCAGGAAGCTTATTCTAATTACTCTCAGTACTGTCGATACATCAGCATCAATAGCACCACAGTTGACCTTCTCAGAGATATTGAGCTTAAACTAAAAGGGTTCACAGAGAGCGACTACTGCATACTTTTTATCGGGGAAAATGATATAAAAGAAGAAAGAAACTACAAGGACATAATAAGCTGTATAAGAACATCCCTGCAAAGAGTGAATTTTACCAATGTAATTGTGTGTGCAGCCACCTATGTAGCAGGTGCACCTATATATAATTACAAAGTGGACATATTTAACAATCTTCTATATTCAGATATACAAAGCAATGACTACGCATATTTCTTTGATAGCAACTATGATCTATCTCTTGAGATGTTCTCCCACAGAACGGGCAAACTAACCAGATACGGAATAAGAAATATACATGACCGAATTGCAAGCAATATACGTTACGATTTAGACACATTTGAACAGGCCGAAAAAACTCCAATAATATGTAAACATGTTGACAAGGCTATGGACAACCACACTCTTTTTCGTTTATAACCACATATTTATAATGCACCAAAATATAAATGGCCTGTTAAGTAAATCGGATCTACTGGGCATACATCTTAGTGAGCTCTCAGAAGAAGGTAAGTCAATTGACGTCCTTTGTGTAACGGAACACAACATGAAACAAGGTGATCAACAACACTTACATATTGCCAATTATTCACTAGCAACTTCTTACACTAGAGATGATAGAAATGGGGGATCATGCATTCTAATCAAAAACACACATAAATTTGAGGTTTTTAAAGTAAAGAAATGGGCTATACCCAATTTAATTGAATGCTGCGCAATTAAGCTAATCTCTCACCCCTTCATAATTATTTGTATCTATAGACCACCAAATAATAATAAACATAAACTACTTATGTTTTTTGATCATCTAGATCTGATCCTAAAATAAATTTGTTTGAAATCAAATAATAAGGTTATACTCTGCGGCGATTTTAATATAGATATTTGTAAAAATAGCAAAGCCTCTCTCACCTTTCAAAATATATTACTAAGCTATAATCTAATTTTGGGTACTCGATCACCAACACGTCTATGCAGTGGGACCTGCATCGACAATATAATACACAATACCAGAGGCAGCAAATGTGAGATCAGAGAATTAGCATTATCAGATCACACGGTGCAACTACTAAAGTGTCGGGTCAAAAAAACTTGCACGTTATCTCATTGGTTTATTCAACAACGCGACTATAGTGATGAAAATATCACGAAGTTTAGAGAATGTCTTCAAAGCTTAACATTTCATAATGTGTACATGTGCGCCGATCCCAATGATGCATTTGACGAGTTTCATAACGTATATTCTTATGTATCTTCTATGATTTTAACGTATATATCTTCTATGATTTATGTTTTCTAATAAATAAAATAAAAGTTTCAGCAATTAAAAAACCTAAATGGATCTCAACGGGATTAAAAAAATGCTCCAAACGGAAAATAGACATGCTATGGGAGTATCGAAAGGCACCTAACCCAGATAACAAAAATAAACTTTAAACCTACACTAATCGACTGAAACGCATAATTAAACAAACACAAAAAGTCCAAACTTCTTATACTATTAACAATTCTGAAAACAAGAGCAAAGCTACATGGAATATAATTAATCGACAAAAAATTAATTACCCTAAAGAAGGAATTGATCAGATAATTATTGACGGAAAAATTATGAATAGTACAGAACAAATAGCGGAATCATTTAATGAATATTTTATAAATCAAATTAAATCTCAGAATGACATTAACTATAATAATATGCTGACATTTGACAAAATTTCTAATTCAATATTTATGATACCCCCACATTACCAACTGACATCATTAAAATAATAAATTCTTTGAAAAACACAAACAGCACTGGATATGACGATATAAACACAAAAGTGATTAAAGCTACATCTTTCATTATTGCACCAATACTTAGCCATATTTTTAATGATTGCACAGAGAAAATTTCTATAATAAAACCAATGTTTAAAAAAGGTGACAGACAAGATCCTAGTAACTACCGACCAATTTCCCTTATTCCAGTGTTCTCTAAAGTGTATGAAAAAATAATTTATAAAAGTTTATATTCCTTTTTAGAAACTAATAAAATCTTAATCAGTAACCAATATGGTTTCAGGCAAAGTAAAACCATTAACTCCGCAATATATGCGCTTGTTCAACACGCACTTACAAATATTGATCATAGAACTCCTGCTGTAGCATTATTTATGGACATGACCAAGGCCTTTGATCACGTTAGCCACAAAATACTCCTTAATAAACTGGAAAAATATGGCATCAGAGGTAATGTCCTTCAACTTATTAAATCATACCTAACGAATCGACAACAATGTACGTGCTTAAAGAAAATCTGCCCCTACACAAAAACAGAAATGACATATAAGTCTGAATATCGTGAAACCTTATTCGGTGTACCACAGGGCGGTGTCCTAGCACCATTACTTTTTATCGTATATATTAATGACATGCCTAAAACTATTTCTAATCCGATGATCCTATTCGCGGACGACAGCACAATACTATTTAAAAACAAAAATGTAGAGACTTTAGAAGATGACATAAATAATAACCTAACTGACATAATAACCTGGCTCACTGAAAATAATCTTAAAATAAATCTGGAAAAAACAACGTACATCTCGTTTGAACAAAGAACAAATAATCAAAAACTAGATATTCGATATGGTAATAAATATATTCAGGAGACGGACAATACAAAATTTCTAGGTATTTGGATCGATAAAAAGATGGACTGGAAAATACATACCGAAAATGTATGTAAAAAACTTAGCCAATGCTCATATGCCCTATATAATTTAAGGAAAGTTACAAATCAGTCAACATTATTAATCACGTACCACGGATATGTTGCATCAACACTGCGATACGGACTCATATTTTGGGGGAACTCGTCCGATAGAGAAATCGTGTTCAAAGCACAGAAGAAATGTATAAGGGCAATATGTGGCATTCAAAGCACAGACAGTTGTAAACCACATTTCCAAAAGCTTCAGTTACTTACATTTCCATGTCTCTACATATACGAAGTGGCAAGCTATGTTAAGTCAAATATACACATATATAATCACCCAAAGAGTTTGCGGCACAAGAATGAAATATGCGCAATACCACATAAAAAAGCAATATTTAATAAAAGTTTTCTTGGTATGGCACCCAAAATATATAACAAGCTACCTAAAAACCTAATTGAAATTAAAAGTAAAGATCAATTTAAAAAAAAGCTTTACGAATTTCTAGTTGCGAAATGCTATTATAATATCAATGATTATTTAAATGAAAGATGCTAGGCCTACTATATCCGATTTAACACATGAGGGTTTAAAATTATTAAGAATAAAGTTTTGTAAGATCCAATATTGGTACTAAATTAATTTATATTTCAATTTGTTATTAATTGTTTAATGCTCTGACATATAAATATTATTTATTATAATTTATAACTGTGATTGACAAGGCTGACATAATTAATTAATTTACTGTTTTAGAATAGAATATTTGCATACCCATGTGATGGTTAAACATGGAGAACTCTAGTATTTAAAGAAAACATCAATGTATATTCCTACCCATGTTTGCAAATAAATATATGATTTATGATTTATGAAATAAAAACTTTTTACAAAAAAAAAATCAACCGACTTCCAAAAAAACACTACAAAGTGAAAAATAACTTTAATTTCGGGAGTCGGTGTCTTTGGATCTGTATTTTAGTTTTTTGACACCGACTTCCGAAATTAAAGTTATTTTTAACTTTGTAGTGTTTTTTTGGAAGTCGGTTGTTTTTTTTTTTTTTAGTGGGTCAGTTTGTAATTTATCTAATTAACAATAGCCTAATGTCAAATGCTCATCACCTTTTACAAAATATTGGTATTCCCGATGCAGGGGCGTTAATTGTTGAGGAGTTTTCCTGGTAAGAACCAGGAGAACTGATGGTGACTTTACCATATGCATTTTGACGAGCATAAATTGCTTATCAACCAAGTGCCTAATCGAATCGCAACGGTGTAATATTTATTATTAATTAGTTCCGGTGGCGATCAGTGGTCTTCATCATCAGTTTCACTTCACCAAATGGTGCTTTCCGAGAGCAAATGCACGAGTTACTATAAAAAATACTCAAATCGCTATAGGTATGCCTATAAAATTTGAGGATTTCCCTCGATTTCCATGGGATCCCCTCATCAGATGATGATTTGGTGGCAATGGGACCACCTCGGGAGCATACCCTTCCAAACAAAAAACGAATTTTCAAAATCCGTCAACAATTGACGGAGTAATCGGTGAACATACATAAAAAAAAAAAAAAAAACAAACATACAGCCGAACATATAACCTCCTCCTTTTTGGAAGTCGGTTAAAAAGACAAGTCCTGATTGACTGATTGACTCATCAATGCCCAGCCCAAACCCTTGGACCTAGAAAGTTGACATTTTGTACAGAGGTTCTCTTTATAAAATCCGTCAGTTTTGAAGTTAGGATCTTCAAATTTTGTGTTTAGGCTGACGATTTAAAATTAATTTATACGTGTCTCTGGTTTTTTGATAATTCCACCCCTAAAGGGTTAAAAAATGAAAAATCCTTCGTTTTAGAATGTAAAAATCACTAAATTTATTATCTAGGCTTATGGTCGGAAGCTAACGCAAACGATGCTGGTGTTCGACTCGGACACTGCTGGTTGTGGCTCCTGCGGCTAAGATGCGATGATCTGCACAGGAGCTACAATGGCACATGCTTTCGGAGTCGTTGTTGCGGGTAGACTGCTGCTTTCTAGCGCGGTGAGGCGCGATAGAATAGCTCCAAGGGTTTCTTGGATTTCGACTGCATCACTATTTTGATCACGCCTATTTCTACCTCTATTACGAGTGGTAGCACTTTCGGACATACTTCAATAGCTTTTCGCACGACACAGAAAATAAGATAGGCAATGTAGCCTGAGTCCCGTACGGTATATCGAATTACCCTTGAACGATATAACTGTCTACAGAAAGCATGGTTCACCGACGAACGGTGATACGAGAAAACTATTAGTCGATACCATTATTTAGCGACAGCACGTTTCGCCGAATAACGCTACATAGAATGAATGGTTGGCCGATACCAAGATTTGCCGATGTCATGGTTCGCCGGAACATGCTTGAACTAAATAATCCTTTATCGATAGCAGTTTGCTTTATCGATTGCAGCAAAAAAAATATGACACATAATGAGATCAGCAAAAAAAAATATAAAATTAGATACAAAATTGTAATTTATTGAAGGGTAGTATTTAAACGTATAGTAATTTAGTTAAATTGGATATTGATGAAGAGTTTTTGTTTTGGTAACTGAATTTACCAACAATAGAGGGGTCCTGGCGCTCGGCGGCCCCTGCCGCGGCACGCTCGCTTCACTCGCTCGCCTTCGCGCGTTAATGGTCACTGTTCTAACCTAACCTAACCCAAATGATTCAATCTGGCAAAGAATGTATATACGCTCTGGGGCCCAAGTCTGCTATTTTTATAAATGCAGTCATTCCAACACGATCCCATTGTCATGCCATTGTCATGCAACTGCTATCGATAAAGGATTATTTAGTTCAAGCGTGTTCCGGCGAACCATGACATCGGCTAATCTTGGTATCGGCCAACCATTCATTCTATGTAGCGTTATTCGGCGAAACGTGCTGTCGCTAAATAATGGTATCGACTAATAGTTTTCTCGTATTACCGTTCGTCGGTGAACCATGCTTTCTGTAGACAGTTATATCGTTCAAGGGTAATTCGATATACCGTACGGGACTGATGTAGCCTATCCCACTTCTGATAACAGCGGTTGATAGCACTTTATTAAAAAAAAAAAAACTAACGAAATGACTAAACTTTATTCAATTTAAAACAAATACAATTTTAGACTTAAAAATATACAAGACTACCTGATTTAAAATAACGACTTTTAAACAATATTGCAAATTGATGTTATCACGACGGCTGCTTGAGACGGTGTAAGGGGCGAGCTCTTTTTTTTTTTTGATGGCATCTCGTAGTTGACCTTGAGAGGTCGTGACTACTTAACTGGACTTTCCTGTGGTTGCCTTAAGGGTAAGCTTAAAGCCTCCAGCCAGGGCGAAAATATATATAATAAACTAAACGACTGCACGCTAAGGGCACCCCCTGTGGGGTACGGCACGGTAGTTTGAAAATAACTTTTTACGCTAATAGTATATATATATTATATTTAAAGTTTTTAATGGGTATATGTATGTATATCCTTATATTTAAATAAATATTGATTTCACAATTTTCGTTATTGCACCTACCACTGCTTGTCTCAGCATCACCCAAAGGTTGACTGGAAAAAGAAGTTTTTAGTTAAAGTATTAAAATAAATAATAAATATCTAACAACTTACACTCATCTATTAACACTTTGCGGGACCGACCGCCTCTCGACGTTATCTCGGTATATCGTTACGTAACAGTACGGCTAAGGGCGGAGAACTTTATTTCATGTAATTTGGAAAACCGTCGATAGCCATGCTTGCCCAAAACATTCATAGGAAGCACATGATTTAGTGTCACCATGTCACTATCAAACTCTTTTCGAGTCATTTTTAAACACACACATACAGTGCTTATGCATCAAAACAAAACATTCACACCGCCGACAGGCGAAGACTGAGCCATACAAGTACAATAATGATGTGTGTCACGGCGTAAAAATTGAAAAAAAAAAAGGAATATTGTAGTACGGCTATAGACGGTATGATAAAATGTATGGAATTTTGAAATGTTATATCATGACATTTGCAAATAGTCAAATGTCCCGGAACGTGTTAAGTATGTTGAGAGCAATAGGAATGAGAAATAAACGAACAATGCCGATGTATTCTTTATTAACACGGTTCATCAAGGGCAAGTGTAACTACCATTCTCTAAATAGGACAAAACAACTGGAGTTAAATAATTAGGTATATCTTTACCATAAATGAAATCGAGATGACCAAAAGTTTTATCAGAAAGTACGCACAGTGAGGCGTTTTGTAATTTAGATACAAGCGTTTTTATGTCTGTAACGTTAGCAACATAGTCGTTGTCGCTCCCTATGAACACCCATGGCATCGAAATACCAGACAAATCGTATAGCGGCGGGCTGATCTGTCCATATGTAATAAGATTTTTAATTAAGCCATAATCGTATTCGGAAAAGCCATTATTCTGCATTTGCCCCCATCTGATAAAGTTTTTGAGAGAAGTTCCAGAGGGAGTATGACCAACTACTACAGGCAAAACATCCTCGGTGATCTGGAACTCATTGTAACCTAAAGCTGCGAATATGAGTACAGAGCAAAAAGGATATGCTAGGTCAGTGGTTCCGCACAATAATTCTCCTGAATTTTGCAGTAATCCATTTCGTTTTAATACTTCTTTATTAAGAAACAAGTCTATAAGTGATAATCCTGGGGCAATAAGACTTTGGAACTTTATCACGATAAACCTCGCATGTTCTAACCACGCCGTCGGTGATAAGCCGAAGCCAATCTTAATCTTAGAATTATATTCTGGCTTCTTGGAGCAAAGAATTAATAACATACTAACTCCTTGTGAATGAGCGATATATGATAATTTAGTTTCATTTGTCTTAAGTAAGACATAATCTATGGCTGCCGGTAGATCATAAATGGCCATTTCATCAACAGAAAAATCCCAGAATTCTGAATCTTGGTCGGGATTATACGTAGTATGGTTTCTACTGTAAAAGTTTCCTCTGGCGTTGGGAACCCAGATGTCGTAGCAGTTGTCAGAGTAGACGTAGCAGTGAGCCTTCCCAGGTCCCGGTATGAGGCAGTCATCACCACTGAGGTAGAGGCCGTGCATGAACATTATGACACCCTTGGAGGCTTTGCAGGATTCCTTGACAGGTATTCGGAAAAGGCCCAAGATGTATCCATCTTCTGTGGTCACAAAATGGTGTTCAGCTGTGTAACCGTCGTATTTAGCAAGTTCCACAAATGTTAAATCTTGTCTTGGTGAAAGTCCAAATGGAGACGCAACATCATCATCGCAGAAAACTGTGTGTATGGAGCAGAGCAGGATCAGGGCGTAGAGAAAATTCATGTCGACGTGAAGTTGCTGCAAAAATAAAAATTCCAAGATAAAATCGGTCTGTATCAATAATATATTTTTTATGCTTTATAACCGTAAAAATTATAAGTGTCTTTAAAGTATTGAAGACAATAATAATTCTTATTACTTTATTGACGTCATTACCATTATAGTAGTAAAATGTTGAATCATAGAATCATACATTACCTACATTATATGTATGATATTTTGATAACAGTCAAACAAAGTCAAAGTCAGTTGCAAAATATTTAATTATTTTCTTTTGATCGAACAGTCAGAAACAGTTTAATAATAAACGACTGCACGCTAAGGGCACCCCCTGTGGGGTACGGCACGGTAGTTTGAAAATAACTTTTTACGCTAATAGTATATATATATTATATTTAAAGTTTTTAATGGGTATATGTATGTATATCCTTATATTTAAATAAATATTGATTTCACAATTTTCGTTATTGCACCTACCACTGCTTGTCTCAGCATCACCCAAAGGTTTCAGTTAAAGTATTAAAATAAATAATAAATATCTAACAACTTACACTCATCTATTAACACTTTGCGGGACCGACCGCCTCTCGACGTTATCTCGGTATATCGTTACGTAACAGTACGGCTAAGGGCGGAGAACTTTATTTCATGTAATTTGGAAAACCGTCGATAGCCATGCTTGCCCAAAACATTCATAGGAAGCACATGATTTAGTGTCACCATGTCACTATCAAACTCTTTTCGAGTCATTTTTAAACACACACATACAGTGCTTATGCATCAAAACAAAACATTCACACCGCCGACAGGCGAAGACTGAGCCATACAAGTACAATAATGATGTGTGTCACGGCGTAAAAATTGAAAAAAAAAAAGGAATATTGTAGTACGGCTATAGACGGTATGATAAAATGTATGGAATTTTGAAATGTTATATCATGACATTTGCAAATAGTCAAATGTCCCGGAACGTGTTAAGTATGTTGAGAGCAATAGGAATGAGAAATAAACGAACAATGCCGATGTATTCTTTATTAACACGGTTCATCAAGGGCAAGTGTAACTACCATTCTCTAAATAGGACAAAACAACTGGAGTTAAATAATTAGGTATATCTTTACCATAAATGAAATCGAGATGACCAAAAGTTTTATCAGAAAGTACGCACAGTGAGGCGTTTTGTAATTTAGATACAAGCGTTTTTATGTCTGTAACGTTAGCAACATAGTCGTTGTCGCTCCCTATGAACACCCATGGCATCGAAATACCAGACAAATCGTATAGCGGCGGGCTGATCTGTCCATATGTAATAAGATTTTTAATTAAGCCATAATCGTATTCGGAAAAGCCATTATTCTGCATTTGCCCCCATCTGATAAAGTTTTTGAGAGAAGTTCCAGAGGGAGTATGACCAACTACTACAGGCAAAACATCCTCGGTGATCTGGAACTCATTGTAACCTAAAGCTGCGAATATGAGTACAGAGCAAAAAGGATATGCTAGGTCAGTGGTTCCGCACAATAATTCTCCTGAATTTTGCAGTAATCCATTTCGTTTTAATACTTCTTTATTAAGAAACAAGTCTATAAGTGATAATCCTGGGGCAATAAGACTTTGGAACTTTATCACGATAAACCTCGCATGTTCTAACCACGCCGTCGGTGATAAGCCGAAGCCAATCTTAATCTTAGAATTATATTCTGGCTTCTTGGAGCAAAGAATTAATAACATACTAACTCCTTGTGAATGAGCGATATATGATAATTTAGTTTCATTTGTCTTAAGTAAGACATAATCTATGGCTGCCGGTAGATCATAAATGGCCATTTCATCAACAGAAAAATCCCAGAATTCTGAATCTTGGTCGGGATTATACGTAGTATGGTTTCTACTGTAAAAGTTTCCTCTGGCGTTGGGAACCCAGATGTCGTAGCAGTTGTCAGAGTAGACGTAGCAGTGAGCCTTCCCAGGTCCCGGTATGAGGCAGTCATCACCACTGAGGTAGAGGCCGTGCATGAACATTATGACACCCTTGGAGGCTTTGCAGGATTCCTTGACAGGTATTCGGAAAAGGCCCAAGATGTATCCATCTTCTGTGGTCACAAAATGGTGTTCAGCTGTGTAACCGTCGTATTTAGCAAGTTCCACAAATGTTAAATCTTGTCTTGGTGAAAGTCCAAATGGAGACGCAACATCATCATCGCAGAAAACTGTGTGTATGGAGCAGAGCAGGATCAGGGCGTAGAGAAAATTCATGTCGACGTGAAGTTGCTGCAAAAATAAAAATTCCAAGATAAAATCGGTCTGTATCAATAATATATTTTTTATGCTTTATAACCGTAAAAATTATAAGTGTCTTTAAAGTATTGAAGACAATAATAATTCTTATTACTTTATTGACGTCATTACCATTATAGTAGTAAAATGTTGAATCATAGAATCATACATTACCTACATTATATGTATGATATTTTGATAACAGTCAAACAAAGTCAAAGTCAGTTGCAAAATATTTAATTATTTTCTTTTGATCGAACAGTCAGAAACAGTTTAATAATAATAAATAAATCTTTATTGGAACAAAAACACATTTTACAAATTGATTGCGTACGTAAATAGCCACATTAGTTACGAAACTGTGTCGCAGCTATTAACGCCCACCTCCAAGAGGGAGACACAGCGTTCCAGTACAGAGAAAACAAATAAAATAGTAAAATTTATAAGTAATAAACAATTAAAGTAGTAAATAATAAAAAATTAAATAGGTACCTAAGTGTTAGTTAAGTTGTGCATGCGGGAGTGTTGTATGTGAGTGTAGTGCGTGTCTGTGGGGTGTAAGTGTAGAGTGTGTTTGTGGAACCTCCCCACGAGCACACTCCTCGCTACGTGTATATGGTGTGCATGTCTGAGGAAGAAAGATACTTAGGGTTTAACTAGATTCTCCAACTCTTCGTATGTGAGATTATGAAGCCATTGATCAATTTTCCTTTTGCAATCCCGGAGAGTACATGGATAAATTGTTAGAACTTTATTTATTCTATTATAAAGCACGGGACTGAAGAAAATGAACTGGCGGCGGACAATTTCTAATTTAACGGCTGGTGCCAGGCAAACTCTGTCCGTTCGGCGTTTATGTTTTCTAAACTCTGGGTCAAAAGACAAGTTCGAATGTTTACGCAACATTGTACTTAGCGCAAAAGAGTGCCTTACCGTAGGTAGCCTCCATAGCGTGTACAATTCGCAGGTAGGGAAGCGATAGGGTTTGAAGGCCATAACCTTAAGAACAGCCCTCTGCGCCCTCTCCAAACGCAGCAGAAGACATTTACCAGCACCACCCCAAGCCGAAATACAGTACGTTAAAATGGAATGAGCAAGAGCAAAGTACACAGTTCTCAGGGTAGAGAAATTGGCGGAGGTCCTTAGATTTTTAAAAACAAAAATTAATTTTCTAACCCTGGATACCAGTGATTTGATCTGCTCACTCCACGTCAACCCGCTGTCGACCCAGACTCCAAGATATTTTATTGAGTCCGTGCGCTTAACTTCAGGACAGCCACAGATGTCAGTCCTAGTTGTATGGCACGCATGAGCAGTCAGACGGAAGGGTGGGGCTGGCTGTGACGCTTTCCTTGGACTAAAAGTGATAAATCTGGTTTTATCCAAGTTGAGGGTGAGCAAATTCTGTGTCAGCCATCTCATAGTCACTCGCAAGGCTGACTCTGCCTGAAGCCGAGCTTCGTTCCAGTCACTGCCTCGAACCAGGATAACAGTGTCATCAGCGTAAGCAATTACTTTGGAGTTTCTTAGATCAAGTTTACAGAGCTCGTTTATGTAAACCAAGAAAAGGGTAGGTCCTAAGACACTACCTTGTGGTACTCCATAGGAGAGGAATGCTTCTTTGCTGGTGTGGTTGTTTATCCTGACGATTTGCGAGCGACCACTGAGGTAACTCTTAAATAGATTAAGCGGTAGGCCTCGTATACCAATCTTTTCCAGTTTCTTGAGTAGAAGGGGGACAGAGACAGTGTCAAAGGCTTTAGAAAGATCAAGGAAGATAGCGATAGATTTATCCTTGCTGTTAAGGTTTTGAGCTACTGAACCTATTAATTCTAATATGGCATCCTCTGTGTTTTTGCCTGACCTGAATCCATATTGGTTATTTGCGAGTATATTTTGTGAGTTAAGGTAATCCAGCAGACGTTTATTAATTACTTTTTCGAGGAGCTTAGATAGAATTGATAATACAGATATGGGTCTGTAGTTATTGACACTGTCTCTGTCTCCACTCTTGTGAATAGGGTGCACAACAGCCTTTTTGAACACCGTTGGGAATATTCCAGATGTAAGGGCAAGGGAAGTTGTGTTTATCATGTGCGCATGTAAATAAACTGCTGTTTTGGCGTTGATGCCGTAAACGTGCCTGATAAGGCGTCATCAGCGCCGACAATTTTATTTTCAGGGGGTGCATCTTCAGCTCCACGAAGCGAGCTCGGTCATTTTTGTAGTTCACTTCGGATGTGTTAGATTATCGTTTGTCCATTCATACAAGGAGTCACTTTGTCGACTTATGCAGGAGAGCTTAGCAATTAAGAGAATGTAAGATGCAAAAACGAGCGAAGCGAGCTCGATAATTTTCGCAACCACCTCGAATGATTTATTTTGTCCATTCATACAAAAAAAGGACTAACTGTGTCGATTTATCCAAAGAAGCTTAAGAATTAAGATAGAGTAAGATGCAAGAGCGAGCGAAGCAAGCTCGATAATGTTAGCATCCCGCGTAGGGCCGATTAGATTTTCGGAAATAGGAGTAAGTACTTTGTCGATTAATGCACAGAACCTTTAGAATTGAAAGGAACATTTTAGGATCTCGCCTCGAATAGGTTAAGTTTTCTATTAATGTATTGTATTATATTATAAAATAAAATAAAGGTGTAAAAACATTCAGAACTATCGAAATCACGTGGTTTTCGGGTATTTTTATAGTTCTGAAAGTTTTTACACAATTATTTTATTAACAAAAAAAAAAGTAAATAGTTAGACAAGTTTACTTTGCTCTATGTCAATCGATATTAACTTGCTGTATTAACACATGGGGTGGAGCGGGTAAAACAAGGTTACTAACCATCGAGAGAGCTCAGAGGGCGATCCTCAAAGTGTCTACTTTCCGCCCTTTCCTTTTTCCTACCAACTTCCTATACAAATCTTGTGAAGTATTAACAGTTCGGCAACTATTTATAATGGGCATTGTATTAAAACAACACACAGCTCTACCCTACAGAACTGAAAATTCTAATAAAAGACGTAGGTAAAGATATAGTCTGCCCACAAAATACAAAAAAACATGCTTTTGTACCCAAATTTTATCTGTACCTCGGCCCCCTCCTCTATAATAGACTAAACTCGAAAGCAAACATTTACTCCCTGAACTACAAAAATGTTGTTCAGCTGTGTAACCGTCGTATTTAGCAAGTTCCACAAATGTTAAATCTTGTCTTGGTGAAAGTCCAAATGGAGACGCGACATCATCATCGCAGAATACTGTGTGTATATTGAGCAGAGCAGGATCAGGGCGTAGAAAAAAATCATGTCTGACGTAGTGTCTCTGCAAAAGTAGAAATCATAGATAGACTTGTACGAAGTGGTCTGAGCTAGAGTAATATTCTATCACTTCACTTCGTTGAAAGCGTGCCCAGTTTGGTTGTTTGGTTTTGATGGTCACCACTTCAGCTAAAAGACGTTGAACGCTAAGTATAAAAATATCTACATCTATTCTGTTAACAGAAATAAATGTAAGAAAAAACTCATTTTACTAAAATCACTTATATAATATACTAGCTTTAACCCGCGGCTTCGCCCGCGTGGATGTTGGAAAAAATCTCACGCAAACGTACTACCGGGATTAAAAGATTAAAATTACCCTATGTGTTATAAAATATGTGTGTCAAATTTCATCCAAATCCGTTCAGCTGATTTGCGCCAAACAAATGGACGAAAATGAAAAAAACTATATTTTCGGCATCAGACCTCGTACCTAGTAATTGCTTTTTCAAAATATTCAATGTACAGTTTTGCCTTGTTATGAAAGAAGATTTTTTTTCGTAAAAACTGTGTCCTCTCTTTTCATCCCCAAAGGGGTTAATTTTGTAAAGTGGTTTGCAACTTTTGCATCATTTACCGCGTAAGTTATTTATACCAATTTTCATGTTAATCCACAGAAAACCCCCATATCACCTCGTTGGGGGCAGATTTTTAAAAAAACCTGATACATTTAGTCTTTATTTTTGGTTTTAAGTATAAATACTGAGTTTTGAGTTAATCGGACCGCGCTTTAATATTCTTCTATACAAACTTTGACATCCCCCAATCCCCCTTTAGGGGTTAGTTTAAAAAAACAAAAAATTCAACTTTATAATTTACTTCAGTAAGCATTCGTGCCAAGTTTCAGGTTTATTAACTCAAGGAATAAGATTTTTCATACAAATAAAATCCCCCTTCTCACCACCATAAAGGTCGAATTTCCAAAAACGAGTTCTTCGCGGTTGCCTACGACATAATAACTATCTGTGTGCCAAATTTCAGCTCAATCCGTTCAGCGGTTTGAGGTGTGTGTTGATAGACCAGTCAGTCACGGTTTCCTTTTTGACTACCCCTTTTCACCCCGTTAGTGGTAGGTTTTTGAAAACCCCTGATACACGTTATTCTATATTTTTGGTTTTAATTATAAATACTGAGTTTCGAGTTAATCGGACTGCGCGTTAAAATTCTTTTATACAAACTTTGAAAAATGAAAATGAAAATGGTTTATTATTTTTACAAGTAAACCTTAACAACTAGTGATTGAAGTCTCCTTTTAAGCAGATATGCCTGTGTTAGGAGACTCCGCTCTTCCATAACTTAAATAAGTATCATTTACTTGTTTTATGCAAAGGTCTAAACAATATTAAATAAAAAAGAAAGAAAAAGAGAGAATTAAAGCTAAACATGCAGCACGCACGCAGGCATGCGAGTGTGTGAGTGAGAGTGAGGGTGTGTGAATGTGAACACGAATGAATCAGGGTGTATGCGTGAGGTTAAGAAAGTAGAGAGACAGGCATTGATTACGTGTAGTGTTATATCTTATTCCAGCAGCGCCTCCGTGTCGTCATAGGTAAGTGGTTTTATCCAATAAGTTAATTTCTGTTTAAATTCACTTTGTTTCACAATAAACAAGTAAATCTCTTTGTTAAATCTATTGTATAGCTGAGCCGAGCGATTTTTGTATTGTATATTAACTTGGTTTTAGTTTGAGGAACTTCCGCTATTATATATTTTCTTCTTTTCAGGTTAAGGTGGGGTCAAAAGGCAGAGTTTTGTGTTTCTTTAGAGCCGTTCTAATTATGTATAGTTTTCGCACAGAGAGTAAACCGCTTATTTGATAAAGACTTTGTGTGGGATATCTAAGGTTTTTAAAATAAATTAGTTTTATTAGAGCCCGTTGTCCTCGCTCAAGGTCTATTAATTTAGTCTTAGCTGCACCCCCACAAATTTAAATGCAGTACACCAAGACGGACTGCACTAAAGCTATATATATATCGTTGAGTAGATTTCTGGGGTTATTTGTACTGGTGGGTACTTTTTTTGGTACAATATACCTCAGCGTTTTGAATATCCAGCTCAGTTTTCTGGTTATGTTAGTGACCTGTTCAAGATTGGGGTACCACGATAGTCTGTGGTCAACAATAACACCAAGATATTTAGTTTGCGATACTTTGACCAGTATTGGATATTGACAGTTATTATCATCATTGCACGTATGTACTCTTATGTTAAAATCTGAATTTCGTTGAGTTCTGTACGATATACTGAAACATATGTTAATAATTTTTCTGCTGTGTTAAGCGTGAGCAGGTTATTTTTGAGCCATTCAGCTATTTGGGTCATACCAGTTTCAGCACTTTTGGCAACATCCTCCCAAAAATTCCCAGAAAAGACTACAGCAGTATCGTCGGCATAAGAAAACACTCTAGCGTTATTTTTATAGTTAGTTTTTAAGGTTGCAAAGGTCGTTAATGTAAAGCACGAACAACGTAGCGCCCAGAACACTTCCCTGAGGGACTCCAAATGTGACATTTGCATCATAACTTACGTTTTCTCCCACTTTAACCCTTTGTTTCCTGTTCGACAGGTAGTCTTTTAACATTTTGAGCGGAATTCCTCTCATACCTGACGCTTCCAATTTGTTTATGAGGATGGGAACAGAGACGGTGTAAAACGCCTTTTTTAAGTCCAGAAAGACGGTCAATCATTTGCTACCATTATCCAGATTATCAGCCACTAGTGAGCTGAGAGCAGTAACTGCATCCTCGGTTGATACTCCTTGCCTGAATCCAAATTGTGAGCTACTTAAGGTATTAAATTTGTGTAGGGATTTCAAGAGCCTGTTATTTATTAGTTTTTCAATAATTTTTGAAATAGCTGGAAAAATGGATATGGGTCCGTAATTGTTGACATCGTCTCTGTCCCCACCCTTGTGAACAGGAATGATAATAGATTGCTTAAGTGGTGCAGGGAAGATACCCAAAAAAAAAAGAAGAAGATATAGCCAAGCCAAAGTACCCAAGCCAAGAGCCAAGAGAGTAGCCAAGTGGGCTAATATAGGAATAATTTCCGGGCGTACGTGTTTCAAAAATCTAGTGGATATATTGTCCCAGCCAGGAGCGCTGTCCGATTTTAAGCTCATTAAGATCCTGCTCACTTCTTCGCGATCAGTTTCTAAAAGAACAAACGAGTTCACTTGTGTCGATAATGTATCCAATCGAAAAGACTATAAATTATGTGCAGAAGGTTGATTTTTTTGTGCTAGCTCTTTACCAACATTTGCAAAATAAACATTAATGAAATTTACGGGTGCGTCTCATAACGTATAAACTCCATTTGGTCTAATTTCATTTTATTATCGTTCATAAGATATAATCAACGTGAGATATACCAACTGTTGATATAATTTCTTTACATATAACATTTATTTATTCTAAAACTTAATTAGTATAACGTTGTTTGATATAACGTTTATGTAATCGAAAATCATTTGGTCTAACGTTTAATATGTATATTGTTTATTTAATCGAAAATCATTAGGTCTAACGTTTAATATATATAAAAAACGTCATTATGGTTGACATCCCGACTCAGAGTACCCCGACTCGGATAGGTTAGGTTAGGTTGGCCTACAAGGCGGCCCAGTGCTCCGCGGCACCAAACTGCAGCCTCTGTACAGCTGCAGGGAGGTCCGCGGGGCACAGGGCTGGCGGAAAGGCCTGTCGTGCGCCAGCAGCGAAGAAGAAGAGGGGAGTCATGGCTGCCGGGGGCTCTTTACCCCCCCCTCAGCCTGACTGCCCTACGGCCGACTCCCGGCCTGTGAATGGTGCGGAGGGGATGGACTGCGTCTAATGGCGCTGTACCATTTCCTCCAGGACAATATCAACCACGCTGCCAGAGCTCAGGATCTCTTGCTCCAGAGCATGGCAGAGTGGTCGATCGACGTGGCTGTGGTCACCGAGCCGTACTTTGTTCCCCCCAGGGATAACTGGGTAGGAGACCTGGACGGCTTGGTGGCCATCATTGGCGGGGCTCTCGTCAACCCGTCCCGAGGACACGGCTGGGTGGCCGCCCTCGCGGACGGCATTGGCACGGTTGGGGCGTATTTCTCGCCCAACAAGAGTCTCGCCGACTTCGAGAATTTCCTTGTCGAGTTAGGTGCCGTCGTGGGCCGACTCCACCCTCACCCGGTGCTGTTGCTCGGGGATCTCAACGCCAAGTTTGCGCCGTGGGGATCTCCGGTGACCGATGCTAGGGGTGAGGTGCTAGAGGAGTGGGCGGTCACGACTGGCCTGATCGTCCTGAATCGGGGCTCGGTCCACACGTGCGTGCGGCAGCGGGGCGGGTCTGTAGTCGACGTCTCGTTCGCTAGCCCTGCTGTCGCGAGCCGTGTACGCGACTGGCGTGTCGCCGTGGAGGTGGAGACGTTGTCGGATCACCGATACATCCGATTTGACGTCTCCGCCCAGACCACCGGCGGCCGTAGTCCATCGGCCCCGCGAAGGTTCGGTCCGCGCTGGGCGCGTAAGCGCATCGACAGGAGCTTCTCGAGGAGGCCGCTATTGTTCAGGCCTAGATCCGGGAGTCGGCAACGAACGGACCCGTCGACGTCGAAGAGGAGGCGCTGTGGTTCCGCGGGGCGATAACGCAAATCTGCGCCGCGTCTATGCCCCGCGTCCACTCATATCCAGCAAGGCGCCAGGTGTACTGGTGGTCTACCGAGATCGCACAATTACGTGTCGAGTGCGTAGCGGTCAGACGCCGGTACACCCGATCCCTGACGAAGAAGCCGCGCTGTATGAGGCGTACCGCGCGGTGAAGCAGGCCCCCACTTCCGGCGGCTGGCGCCCAAGTTGTTGGGCGCGGCTGGGGCGTTGTCAACGCTGCTTCCCAATCTGGGGGGCCCGAGCGCCGCCTGTAGGCGGCTCTACGTGGGGATCGTACGATTGATGGCCCTTTACGGGGCCCCGATCTGGGCGACTGACCTGACGGCCGGAAGCATCGCAGTCCTGCGAAAACCGCAGAGAGCGATGGCCGTCAGAGTCATCAGGGGATATCGCACGATCTCCTACGAGGCGGCTTGTGTACTGGCCGGATCCCCGCCTTGGGACCTCGAGGCAAAAGTACTCGCGTCACTGTATCGGTGGCGCGAGGAAGCGAGGGCGCGGGGCGAGTGGCTCATGCAGCGACATGTGGAGTTGCGTCGGTCACAGCTTCGCGCAGCCCTGGTGGCGGAATGGCGGGACAGGCTTTCACGCCCTACCGCCGGCCTCGCCACCATCGAGGCGGTCCGGCCGGTACTCGAGCCCTGGCTCGGCAGGAGGCACGGCTCCCTGTCGTTTCGGGTGACGCAGGTGCTCTCGGGGCATGGTTGCTTCGAGAAGTACCTGTGTCGCATAAACAGGGAGCCGGACGCCCGGTGTCACCACTGCGTCGACTGCCGGGAGGACACGGCGCGGCATACGCTAGCAGAGTGTGCCGCTTGGGAGGAGCCACGCCGTGCCCTCATCTCAGAAGTAGGCAGTGACCTGTCGCTGCCGGCCGTGGTCGAGTCGATGGCCGGCAGCGAGGAGTCCTGGGACGCGGTGGTATCCTTCTGCGAAACAGTCGTGTCGCAGAAGGAGGCTGCGGAAAGGGAGCGGGAGATCTCGTCCGCTCATCCGGCCCGCAGTAGGCGCACCGGGCGTCGGCAGAGGGCAGATAATGCCCTCTTCCGGCCCCCCTAAATGGGTCCAGGGACGGCGGACTCGGGGAAGTCCGCCGCCCCCCATCACACTGGACCCGAGGTGGCGGCGCGTAGTGTTCCACGCGCGCCCCTTTGAGACGTCGCAGGGGCGTCTTACACCTCACCCCCCGCAGACTTGAGGTGGCCCGCAGAGGCAGGCCGGCACTAGCCGGGGATCACGGAAGTAATACTAGCTCCCAAGATCCCCGGTGCAAGTGTGGGAAGGGAACACCGGGGTGGTTTTTAGTCAGTAAGAGTCTGACAGACCCCTCCGCCCACCCCAGGGCGGAGGATATCCATGAGGATTTTCCACCCCGGGCAACACAAAGAAAAAAAAAAAAAGGTTAGGTTGGCCTTCGTGGTTATTTTTTTTTAAACCACCCAGAAATAGGAGCCCGTCGACCTATCTTAGCGTAGGTGGTAATCAATTACTAGTTATGTTTAATATCTACTTAGGTTACTATTACATATAACTACGACAGAACTTACAAAGAAAAAATACTTTTAAATATTTATTAAACAAAATACAAAGTTATTGTTTTTTTAAGCTTAAATTAGAAGCCACAGCTCAAATTAGCATATTAGACCAAATAAGTTTTATATCTTTTGAGTGGTATGTCAAACGATTTTATATTTAATGTATGTTATGTCAAACGACGTTATATTTAATGTATGTTATGCTTATAAAAATTAGTTATTTTAAAATTATGTCAATCGTTCATTATATAAAATTAATCGCTATATTAAATAAAATTATAGGTTCCGTTGTTATATGTTGTTAATATTAGAGATTTTGTTGTTATATCATCTATTACTTACCCGAAATTTACAGACTCAGTTGAATTTGGTCTCATGTGTAGAAGTTCTGTGTTTTGACTCTTAGAATTATTTGTGTAAGATAAAGTTTGAATATTTTTCCATAATAATTTATTGTTTGTGACGGAATTAGCGAGTAGCACTCTTTCAAATTTACTTTTTAATTTTTCAATTAGGTTATTACAATAGTTGCCATATCGGCGGTAGGTTATTTTTAAGATGTCATTAAATGGATCATTACGGGTTTTTTTTGGAGTTTATTGCGGTTCCAAATACATCTTACTAAACCGGCAGTTATCCGGTTACGGTACGCTTTCTGTTGGGAATTATTTTGATAACAGTGTTTTAATAGGTTAGTTAATTGGTCCGGGTCATTACCACAACCAGAAAAACTGTGTCAGATGGGCAGGCTCTTTCTCGGATGTGTACAGGTTGCAGTGCGGGGTGAGACAGGGACGACTGACTTCACCGAAGCTCTTCAACCTGCACATTAACCGACTTGTCGGTGAACTCAGTAGTGCCTGTGTCGGGTGCTATATAGACGGCGTTGGTCCCAACAATATTAGTTACGCAGATGATATGGTACTGCTGAGTCCATCGATCGGGGGCTTGCGTAAGCTGGTACGGATTTGTGAGTCCTATGCGGAGGCTCATGGGCTCAGATATAACGCGAAGAAAAGTGAACTCCTAGTATTTCAGGGGCGGGGCAAAAATTACGTGACTGTACCTAAAGTCACCTTAGCTGGTACCTCCTTAAATAGAGTCGCTCAGTTCAAGTATCTGGGCCACTGGGTTTCCGAGAACCTAAAGGATAACGGGGATATGGAAAGGGCACGTAGGGCGTTGGCTGTCCGATGTAATATGTTGGCCCGAAGGTTCGCGCGTAGCAGTAATCAAGTGAAAGTGACTCTTTTTAAGTCTTACTGCCAAACACTTTACACGTGCAGCCTGTAGGTTAACTACACACTTGGGTCATACAATGCCCTACGTGTTCAATACAACAACGCGTTTAGGGTGCTGCTGCGGGTACCACGATTCTGCAGTGCTTCGACTGTGTTCGCAGAAGCGCACACTGATGGGATTCATGGTCTTATAGGGAAGCAATGTGCGTCGCTGCTGAGTCGTGTTAGTTCCAGTAGCAACAGTCTAATAAACGTGTTTGTGGACAGGTGGGGCTCTCCACTGCTGCGCCACTGGATACGTTTGCATACTGCACTGTGAGCAGTGGACAGTTCCTCCCGGTCCTAATGTGTGTAACTGTGTCCTTGACTGCTTTTATTTTGTGTGTGTTGTTAGTTGTGTATTAGTTGTTTTTAAAATGTGTGTCATGAAATAGGGATGTTATCTGAAATAAATGTTTATGATTATGTACACGTGTACTTATATTATTTTTTAACTTAAATACAAAATTTTGCAAATGAACAACTTCAATACAAAACTTTATCCCCCTTTTACCCCTTTGTGGGTTGAAATAAAAAAAAGTACACGATTTACGTTGTATAAGTTGATTTTAACTTAAAAAATAAAGATCTTTAATTAAATACCAAATTTCATCCCACTTTTCACCCCTTAAGAGTTGAAATTCTATAAACACAGTTGCGTTAGCTTCCGACCATGAGCCTAGATAATAAATTTAGTGATTTTTACTTTCTAAAATGAAGGACTTTCCATACACATCTTAATCCCCCTTTTTAACCCTTCGTGGGTGGAATTATCAAAAACGCTGAGATATGTGTAAATTAAATTTCAGTCGTCAGCCTAAACACAAAATTTGCAGAACCTAACTTCAAAACTGACGGACTTTCATATAAACTTCCATCCCCAATTTTATCCGTTTAGGGGTTGAATTTCGAAAATTTATTTCTTATTCCTTGTCTACATTATAAAGGAAACCTCTGTACAAAATTCCAGCTTTCTAGGTCCAAGGGTTTGGGCTAGGCGTTGATGAGTCAGTCAGTCAGTCAGGACTTGCCTTTTTATTTATAAATAGATGATGCAATAGAATAACTTATGGAAATTTAACATCTCGGAAAACACATTCGCTATACAACACACAGCCACACACTCTCTTGCTCAACATTAGGTACCGGCACTCATCTCAAATATATTATTTTCCTTTCTTTAAATATTTGTTAAAATACGTTTGTTATGTTTATTAGTCTTGGAACCCTCTCATAGGAGTCGAGCGTGTGTAGCTGCGTCACAGTTTAAACTATTGCAGCTATCATCGGTTAACATTGTTTGTCTTTCAATATATTTGTTTTTTGTTACCAAGAAACGATTCAATCAATCAATCAATCTTTATTTGTGAACATAGGTCGAGTAGTCGAGCTCTATGTCCTACCAATGAAATTGGTGTACACACGGTTACACATCAAGCTATACATTTCCAGTATACGCTGATCTCTCATTGTACGGAAATCCTACACAATACGAGATCAGCATAAACTGGAAATGTATAGCTTGATGTGTAGCCGTGTGTACAAATATATTAGTTTTTTAGTATATTATTATTTTTATGATTTGACATAACTCGGGACCCTGGGGTCCCGGACCTTTGGAACGCGTGGGGCCGAAGCCAACTCGCAGACGGCAACGTAGAGATACGGCGCGGCGTTGGGGTTATTATTATATTTATGCCTCCTCCGAGCATCGCCTTAAGGCCCTACCCTGACCAAATAACCTTGAAGATTCGTTCCCTCTTTGCCACACCTCACCTCCACAATACTTCGTAAAACATTACTAGGGCCAACTGGCGGACAACTTACGAATACAAGTAAAATTTACAGACCTTGGAATTCACAGACACGGCGTTCAATGAATTCACAGACACGGCGTTCAATGAATTCACAGACACGGCGTTCAATGAATTCACAGACACGGCGTTCAATGAATTCACAGATACGAGTGTGCACACACACACTCGTTTATAATAGGATAATGGAGTGCAAGTATTTATTGTATCTTTCAATTAGTTTTTTTTTGTTATTTTTTATTTTTTTCGACTTGGGTGTAGGCTAGGTGTTGTTTTTATGGTATCAAAATCAAAATTCAAGATGGCGCCACCGAAAATTTGCAAATTTTCAGATGCCGGAGATCGCAGTACACATTAAAGAGGTCCGAAGAGTATTGTGCAGTCTAGACGTGAACAAGGCCGGCGGGCCTGATGGCATTCCGGCGAGAGTGTTGGGGCAGTGTGCGCCTGAACTATCCCCTGTGATGACACGTTTGTTCCGCCTCTCTCAAAAAGAACGGTGCCTAAATCATGGAAGCTTTCAAATGCCAAACCAGTGCCCAAAAAGGGCGACCGTGCAGACCCTGCCCATTACCGTCCGATCGCCATTACCTCCATTCTGTGCAAAGTTATGGAAAGGGTGCTGAACTGCAAGTTGCTGGCGTACCTTGAAGACAATGATCTCCTCAGTGACCGTCAATATGGCTTTCGCCGGGGACGGTCTACTGGTGATCTTCTTGTGTATGTCACGCACTGCTGGGGCGAAGCCATCGAGAAACATGGCGAAGCACTTGCTGTATCGTTTGATATCACGAAGGCCTTTGACAGGGTCTGGCACAATCGTCTACTCAGCAAGCTTCCTGCTTATGGCATCCCAGCTGATTTTTGTAGCTGGATATCAGACTTCCTTAGTGAACGGTCGATCAGAGTAGTCGTTGACGGCTGCTCCTCTGACCTTATGGCTATTGATGCCGGAGTTCCTCAGGGGTCTGTTCTCTCTGCAACTCTTTTCCTGCTGCACTTCAATGACCTACTACAGACTGGTATTGTTGGGTACGCGGACGACAGTACTGTTTCAAAGAGATACTTGTCCAGCGCAAAAACCAGCGGGGCCGCAGTTTGTTCCTTGAGAGAGGCCATGGTAGAGCGGACAGAGTTGACCTTAAGCCTTGTCTACCAGTGGGGTGATGATAATCTGGTCACTTTTTACGCCACCAAAACACAGGCGTGTCTTTTTACCGCTAAAAGGAGTCGTTTCGACCAAACTCCTACTTTTCGGGCTACATCGGTTCCTGTAACTGGTCGGCTCGAGCTCCTAGGCATGGTCGGCTCAACTTCGGCGTCACCATCGAGTACAAAGCCCAAACTGCGGCCAAGAAACTAGGCATCCTAAATAGGATGAAGCGATACTTTACGCCTGGACAGCTTTTGACCCTTTACAAAGCGCAGGTCCGATCCTGCATGGAGTATTCTAGCCACCTTTGGGATGGCTCAGCTAAATAAAAATAAACTCGTTCGACGAACGCACAGAGCGGACGTGTTACTGTGTATTTTAATAAATTCAAAAAAGTTCTTTAGCCAATTACGAACCTTCCGGCAACTAATTACAACAAATTTTTGCAAAATCGAGCGTGGGTGACATACGGGCGACTTGAGTAACAAGGACGGAATATCTACCTCTGTATTTCCGCACTGTACGCACCTCACGGCGGTGCACGCGCAACTCCCACGTGAGTAATTTCATACATAGATCTACAATGAGCACACCACGCTTACCGCCTGGAGGTGGCATGTGCGCGGGACGCAGTGGATCTTGTCCGAATTTGTCAGAGTCGCATAAAGAAACTACACCACAGATTACTCTTCGTAATAAACGAAAATTACCCGACGATAATGAAGAGACCAAGTCTGATATTGCTGAAATAAAAAAGCAGATGTCTGAAATGCTGGAATTGTTAAAATCCTCCAAGAATGAACAAACTGAAAGTATAAATAAGCTCTCTGTAAATGTTGCTGCGATAAAAGCTGAGGTTGGTAGTATTAGCAGTACTATGCAAAATATTGTCTTGGAAAATAATAAATAAAAGACCAACTCTCAAAATTATCTGTTGCTGCCGAAAGTACAGAAAAGAAAGTAGAGGTTCTGGAAGCCGATGTCAATAACTTAAAAAATATGCCACCTTCATCTTCTATCCAAGCAACTACCACACATGATGAAATCTTCACCGAAATCGAAGAACGAAATTTCCGAGCCAAAAATATTATAGTTGTTGAAATTCCTGAATCTCAGGATGATACTGCAACCAGTCGGCAAGATTATGATAAGGCAGAAATACTGCGTATAACTGGGCTAATACATAATGGCTGCCCTCAACCTACTGGAATATTTCGTCTTGGAAAATATACATCAGAGAAAACTCGTGCAATAAAAGTATGTTTCTCGTCTGAAGGCACAGCAAAAAACATACTACGTAATAGGAATAAGATTGACAAGGAACACATCAAAATATTTTCGGATCAAACTCCATATCAACGGAAATACCTTCAAAATTTAAAAGAAGAGCTTCAGCAACGCACCTCAAATGGAGAAAGTGGTCTTAACATCAAGTATATCAAGGGCATACCCAAAATAGTCACATCTAAAGAAACGCAAGAAACAACAACAAAGCAAATCCCAAAAAACTAACGTCGTCCAAAGAGAAAATAACTTACCAAATAACCAACAATTATTCAAATGTTATTTTCACAATAAAATCTCTGAAATGTTTCTATGCCAACGCTCGTACTATTGTCAAACCTGGGAAATTCGATGAGCTTAGATGTATTATCGCTTCCCTACAAGTAACTGTGCATATTATTATACTCACGGAAACTTGGATTAAGAGCGAAGTTGAGGCAAAAATGCTCCAGATACCCTCCTATACCCATTATTATAATTATAGACAAAATAAAAGGGGAGGTGGAGTATCAATATTTGTGCACAATAATCTCAAACATCACCTTGTTGAAGAACAATGCGTGGATGATACTCATTATCTCTGGGTATACGTGAAAAAATTCTCTCTAAATATCGGTGCTATCTATAAGCCCAATAAAATGTATATGGACAACTTTCTTGAGATATATTCACAACAATTACACAAATTGAAACGAACAATAGTCTTTGGCGATTACAACCTAGACTTACTCAATACGGACTTAGCGACACGCAAGTATAAGAACACTTTAAAAGAGAACAACTACAAAATCTTGAACAAAATAAGTTCAAAACACTGTACCCGCGAAACAGCCACAACCAAGACAATGTTAGACCATGTTTCTTGCAACTTATGTGAAAATAATTTTCATTTTGTCACTGGAATCTTCGATGTCTGACCACAAACAAATACTTTTAGAGATAAAGCAATACCAACCACTAACTATCATAAAACAGAAATATAACGCAGTGGACTTCAATAAACTTTATCTATGCCTGGATGAATATCCTAAAAATCATGAAGACGTAGAGTATGATAAATTGGCAAGAAAATTACAATGTTGTTTAAATAACTGCAGAATCACAAAATTTAAACTTTTGAATCCTCCGCGGCAAGACTGGATTAAAAAAGAACTATTCGAAGAGATAAATAACAAGAACATACTATGGAAAAAATATAAAACAAATACGAGGGACACGGAATTAAAAGCAGAGTATGAACATATAAAAGCCAGAGTATCACACAACATAAGAAAAGCGAAAAGTGATTATTACCTAAAGAGGTTTGAAGAAAATTCAAGTAAACCACGAAAAATGTGGCAAATTATAAACGATTTGTCGAAAAACAAACTGCATGACAGAACTGGACCGGACAAACTTGAAACGGCAGCTGGTACAGTTACGGACCAAAAAGAAATATGCAAAAGTTTTAACTTATATTTTTCGACTATTGGCTCAACCCTAGCAAATATTATTTCTGAAAAATCAAAAGTAAGTCAAATTTTTGAAGAGTGTAGACTAACTGACAAAACAGAATTGCAGTTTCTGAAACCAGTAACTACGAAGGAGGTTAATAACATAATTAAAAATTTGGACTGTAATACTGCATCTGGCATTGATGGTATTAGTACAAAATCAATTAAATGCGTAAAAGACATTATTGCCACGGAACTAACAGTATGCATTAACTATCATATGGCACAAGGTATTTTTCCCAACGAGTTAAAAGTTGCAAAAGTTGTACCAATTCATAAATCCGGAAGTAAATTTGACCCGTGCAATTACCGCCCTATATCAGTTCTCCCGGTGATTTCTAAAGTTTTTGAAAAGATTCTTTATAACCGATTTGAGTCATTCCTTAATTCAAAAGGTTTTTTTACCGTAAACAATATGGATTTAGAGCTCAATCAAATACTCTCGCTGCTACAATAGACCTCGTAACCAAAACTTAAAATAAAATTGATCAAAAACAAGTTGCCTTAGGTATATTTATTGATTTTAAAAAGCCTTTGACACCATCAGTCATGACAAATTATTACAAAAACTGGAACTCACCGGTATTAAAGGCAAAGCACTTGAAAATTTTGAATCATATATGGAGAATCGTACACAAATAGTAAAAATAGGTAAATATGAAAGCAATCCCTATGTCCTGAACTTTGGCGTCCCCCAGGGATCAATATTGGGCTCCCTTATGTTCCTTATTTATATTAACAGTATCAGTGAACTGGGTCTCAAAGGAGACATCTCCCTTTATGCAGATGACACAAGTCTCTTTTACTTTGGACACTCAGTCGAAGCTATAATAGCCGACGCTCAAAATGATCTTAATCTGTTAAATGAGTGGTTTCAGTCAAATCTTTTAACTATTAATATTACAAAAACAAATTATGTAATATTCGCAGCAAAAAATAAAAAAATAAATGATAATTTCGAACTTAAAATAGACGGACAACTACTTGAACTAAAACCTAAAGAAAAATATCTCGGACTTATCTTAGATAGTAACCTAACTTGGAAACCACACCTAGAAAAAAATAAACTTAAGCTAAGTCCACTCACAGGGACACTACGCAATATAACAAATTGTCTCCCTCGAAAAGTGCGATATCTTATCTATAATTCTCTGGTTAAGCCTCACATTGACTACCTCATTGAAATCTGGGGTACTGCAGCGAAGACTAATATAGATCCAATTCAAAGAGTTCAGAATAGATTAATTAAAATTTTATTTAACTATAAACTTCGGACACCAACCGAAAAGATATACGAGAAAACAAAAATAATGAATATAAAACAAACGTACATATATTACACATGTATTCAAATACGTAAAATATTAAACAAGGAAATCCATTCCAATATAAGATTTGTAACAAAACAACAAACACGAAAGATTAACTAAAGACGTGCTAGTTACTTAGTGACCCGCCCTCCTAGAACTAACTATGGAAGAAGAAATTTGGAGTTTGAGGGTGTTACAATTTATAATAAATTACCATCAGTAATAAAAAAAGAACAAAGTTATGCCCGGTTCAAAAAGCTACTAAAAACTCACACAATCAATACATACAAATAAGTGAAACTTCATTATATATATATATATATACATATAATATATTAACGTAAATAAAATTACACATAATATATAGATTAACTATACACCTCCAAATGAAAACTATACATTAGTAATTACTTAAACTAAACAAAAACAAATAAAATCCAATACTCAAAATGTTTTATAAACCATGTAGGTATGTACCCAAAATATATAAATAGAACAATAAACTAAAAATAAAATAGTCTTATAATAACAAACCTGCTAATAACAGACTATGCCATCAATGCCACATCTAGTAGAAATCAAATTCATACATCCATGTTGTGTTTGGTTAACTTACAATCGAGTTTATGTTTTCTGTTTACCCACATCTGTGCGCTCAAATTATTAATCTTAGTTTTAGATATTGTTTCTCAGTAAGTGAATTATGTATGCAATTCTTATGAGAAATAAAGTTGTTCTTAAACCTAAAAATACCAACTTGATGCGCTTGACTCGGTGGAACGCAGAGCTAAGAGGCTCATTGGCGACGTAAAACTGGTGGATGCCAAGCTTCACAGCTTGGCCCATCGCCGCAAGGTTGCTTGTCGGCCTTCTACAGATTGTACTTCGGTGAGTGTTCCCAAGAACTCCACGACCTCATTCCACCGGCCCCCTTCTATTATCGAACATCTAGACGCACTGCAGGTTTTACCATCCCTTTCTGGTTGCTATTCAACCAATTCGCACTAAGCTTTTCCAATGTCTTTTATAATGCGCACAGCAAAAGAGTGGAACTCTCTGCCTGCGTCTGTGTTTCCGAACGCATACAACCCTAATCTCTTCAAAGTGAGAGTGAACAGGCTTCTTCTGGGTAAGCTCACTCCATCGTCGACTTTGTCTCTGTCACCTCTGACCTAGACTAAGGTCAAGAGCAAACCCGTCCCAAAAAAAATAAAAAATGGATGCAATTTCTGCCATTGTCATGCTTCGTTCTACAAAAACAATAACCAAAACAAATTCAATAAACTAATATTATTAATTTATCTACTGATAATGTGACTCGAGCGAGCAAGCTAGCCGACGCGAACACTAACGGCATGGGTTTCACCCTCGAGACCTTGCGGCAGACTGAATTTTGATACCTCGCTCATAATTTACAATAGTGGATACGCCCAGATTTTAGAATAAAATCTTTATTAAAATCAAATATTGGTTTTTTGAAAAAAAAATCTACAGAAATGTTCATTATTAAATTGTCTATCCATTAGTGTCAGTAGCAAATTTAAATATTGTTTACTTCACGTTATCAATCATTATTTCTCATTTCTATGGCTTCGTTGTACGGAGGTTAATTAAACATACATACCTTAAATAAAAAAATGGCCCATATAGAATCAAGATTATGTAGAAATTTAATATATTTTTAATTCGTTCATATTTCTTATACATGACGAGTAGATAGCTCCCAAAAACTGCACAAAAACGGCTGATGCGACATTTTGCTCGGGGTAGCGCCTTAACGACTAGTCCTGTACACTACCCGTATCCAGCGACCTCACGTGACCTTCGGTTCGGTCTATGCCATCGGTTCACCTTGTAGGGGGGCCTACCTACGCCAGGCGTGTTTAAAAAAGGCTTAGACCGTACTTATTTATTCCTATCTTATATCCAATCTATTTATAGTCAAGTGACGTACGTGCATTTCTATATTTAAGATTTTCTAGCGAAATACAACTTCACATGCACTGAATACAAAGGGATTTTGTGACCCAAAACAACCAATTGACCTAAAATAATCACTTTGGAATCCCTTACCTAGGATGCAGAATGCACACAGATACGAGTACCTAAGCAGATTCAGAAGCTGTCTATCCAAGGAATAAATATTCTAAAACCAAAAGCTGATCGAGAGCAACGATTTGTTATCAAAACCGGGTATAATAATTATATTGATGACCGGCCACACCAGAAAAAATGGAAGGAATTTGTATAATGTTTTCTGCCAGAATAACCGGAACTTAATTAGAGCTGGTTATAGTAATAATAATAATAATGTTGCAATGGTATTGTCAGCGGTACAAAGGAAAATACAAAGGGACTTACCTTTTCCTTTACATGAGTATATAGGATAAGATTTAGTTGACTCCTCAGATAATGAACTCGAACTATTAATTTTTCAAAATATCCGCCTTATATACTCGTAGCACCCAAAATATTATTGTATTCATTGTTTTGTAAGATATTTACTTTGCGGGCATTTTAATGAATAAAGGGCACCTACACACGAGTCATGGTCTATACTAGCTATAATTTTCATAGTAGGTAGTTCTCATAGCTTAGTAGAGCCGCATCGTTTAGAAGCATTCTTAAGGAAAATGGCCTCAAGAAGACCACTTTGAATAGTTAAATGGTAAGTTGAAACTGAATTTACCATAATATCTACTAACGAATCCTGTTTTTGTTCATTAGGACTCTCACTCGATACTCACAGTGCAACAAGATGAATCCAAAGAAGACTTTATTTAGGTTTCCGACGCGATACCTTGAGCTAGATTCTCAGTTTTGTTTTAGTAGCAGCCAGTAACACATTAAGTGAACTGCTGTATACCATTGTCTAGCCGTTTACTGTAAATTCATTCAAGACTCGTTGCCCCCAAATTAGACTCTTCTCTGGCCCATGCCTTTTCTTTTAGCAGCTTATTGGTCTCTCTTCCTTTACCTTTTCCTTCAGTTGGTTTGGTATATGTGCTTTCTTTTCGATCCATCTCTTTGGCTTATTTTTCCCTTTTATGGAATTAGGGGTTGGAGACAGTATAAAAAAAACCCGGTGTGACTGTCTGTCACCTACTCCTATTTAATAACAAAATATTATATTTATTTAAAACCCGCGACGTTCGGGCCACTTAACAGACCAAATAAATCACCAAAATCACCAAATAAACAGACAGAGACGTGTTACTGGGGGTTTGTTGCTTTCTTCTCCCCAGCCCAAACACGAGGAAGTGGTGAAGGATGGGTGCTGTCTATAGACCTGTGGCGAACCAACTAATTGTCTATGGTTCCCACTTAAGATATGAAGGACAACACTAGTTGGTCTAGACCAGTTGGTCGATGGTTCACATAAACACCAATTCGAATCATTCTGAATGTAAAATACACATCTTACTAACATTAGTAACATTACCGTAATCTGTGTAAATAATTAACAAGTTCAACATTCCGTGTTTGTGTATCTTCCGGTGTCGCGTGGATACTGTGTTGTGAATCAAATACAAATGTTACAACTGGATCGAGTTTCATTCCAATAAACAGGGCGCCGTAATGCGCCTAAATTGGTGACCCCGACGATAGAAGAATAAAATCAACGTAAAAGGAAGAACTGGAATCCAGTATTGTGCGGTGTAACGAGTTCACACTCATCCCGGGCAGCGGTTTTCTTCGTGAACGAGTCTCCAAGTCGGTGCCTACTCGCCGCCATTACTCGTGTTTACTTACGAAAACAGGAATTATTTTTTCAAACATTCGTGCTATTAGTTCATTGACTAACGACAAAGTGTTCGGCTGTGCTTAGTTGATGTGCCATATTGCACCGTATTCGAACTTTATCGACCTAAAACGAGAAAAATCATCTAATTCCGCGATAGCAGCGCCAATTTTTTCTCGTGCGGATCATTTATGAAAACTTCAAAGATAGCGCGCGAAGTTTGACACTTGACTGAGCCTGACATATGTCTCCTGTCATCATTATCTACGAACGTCAAACGTAAACCGGCTGCGTTCCAGAGAAATATTCCATAATCATAAATTATAATTTGACTGCAAAAGCCTGTAAGTTATTTTTTTCTTTTTTAACTCTGCATGGATGGACATTCCTACAACTTAACTCAAATACTACGGTATTTCGTTACGAACTTTTAGTGCTTAGTTTTCAAACCGAATGCTTCAACAATAACAACAACAACATTTAATTCTGTTCCTCCTCTATAAATGTTTAGTGCATTCTACATATTTTGATTCTAGTAAATATGCCGTTTTAAATGTTAAATATTCCATGGATGCAATACTGATAATTTAAAAAGAGGTTTTTGCAGAACAGTTTTTATCTTATTTTTTCCTGTTTACATTTTATTTTCCCGTGTGTTGCATGTATAGTTTTTCTTGTGTGCTCTTTATTATGAATGTAATTTCTCATGATAATTATTTAACTCTTTGATTTTACTGCTGTGCTACTATTGTGTAATTTATACTGTATTCTTCTTCTTAGTGTTGTGTGTTTTTGTTTGTGAGATAAATATAATTTGTATAGTAACGCAATGGCCACCCTGGGAAAGAAGATTTTCCTTGATCCCGAAACTGAAACTGGTGGAGAACAGTCCGTTGACCCTTCCACACCTAAATCTCAAACTATATTAGTCAATAGAGAATCCATCCGTGTTCCTCCTTTCTGGCCTGACCGGCCTGGCCTCTGGTTTTTAAGCTTAGAAGCACAGTTTCACATTAATAGCATCACACAGGAATTGACTAAATACTACTATGCCATAAGTCAGCTCGACACAAAATCAGTAACTGAAATTGAGGACTAAATCATTGAGCCACCTAAGGATCAACCTTACACTTGTCTAAAAAAGGCTCTTATCTCTCGTTTCTCTGAGTCATATGAGGAAAAAATTAGGAGGCTCCTTGAGAAAGAGGAGATAGGCGATAGGAAGCCCTCGTCATTCTTGCGCCACCTCAGGACTCTTGCTGGTTCGTCTTTTCCAGAGCAGCTCCTCCAAACTATTTGGATGAATAGGTTGCCTTATTACATGCAAGGCATTTTAGTAGCCCAAAAACATCCATCCCTGGAGGACTTGGGTGATCTGGCCGATAAGCTGCAAGAAATCAGCCCGCAACCAATGAATGTGCATGCAGCAGGTAGGGCATCAGCATCATCTAGTGATGACACCAACAAGCAACTAAAAATGCTCCAACAACAAGTTGCAGACCTGACACGGCTTGTGACCAACCTCACCACAAGTAATAACAGAAATAACCGCAGTCGTTCAGGCTCACGCTCGCGCATTACTGACGGCCAATGCTGGTACCACAGGCGATTCGCCGCGAAAGCTTCTAGGTGTATACAACCGTGCACTTGGTTTGCTCTTGTACCACAGGGAAACTCAAGCAACAGTCAGTAGTGGCAACCACTGACTGCTCCCTAGCAAGTCGACGTCTATTTGTTACCGACCGGTATTCGGGCTGACTTATGTTTAATCGACACCGGATCTGATCTTTTGTGCCTACCTAGGCGTTTCTCCCAAGGTAAAATGCAGCCACTTCCCTATGAACTTTTAGCAGCCAATGGAACGAAAATAAATACTTTTGGTCTTATCGAACTCAAATTAAACTTAGGTTTAAGACGCGACTTTGCATGGAAGTTCATAGTCGCAGAAGTAGGAACTCCAATAATTGGTTCAGACTTCCTGGCACATTACCACCTTTTACCAGACGGTGCTCATGGAAGGTTGCGAGACGGTAAAACAGGGTTGTCAGCTGCAACCGAATTCTCGTCAATCGATCAACCCAGCATTAAATTCATTCAATCACCTGATTCACCAAACTCGCACATTTTCTCTGAGTTTCCGAGCATATCACGCCCTCCTGGCGCGCCCAAAGAGGTGAAGCACACTACGGTGCACTTTATCAAAACTACTGATGGGCCACCCGTGACAGCGCGACCACGTCGCCTTGCCCCACTCAAGCTCCGAGCTGCTCAGAACGAATTCAAGGAAATGATCCGCGTAGGCACCGCTAGACTTTCCAGCAGTTCATGGTCCTCCCCGCTACATTTCGCGCTTAAAAAAAACGAGACCTATCGTCCTTGCGGCGACTACCGTGCACAGAATGCCCGCACGATTCCGGATTGCTACCCGGTATCTAAATCCCCTATATGGCGGATATAGGGGATTTCGGCCATAACTTATCCGGATGCTCAGTCTTCAGTACCCTCGATTTAGTTAAAGCATATCAGCAAATTGCAGTAAATTGTGATGATATTTGTAAAACAGCCATAATCACACCCTTTGGACTCTTTGAATTCCCCTATATGACTTTAGGCCTTAGAAATGCCGGACAGATATTTCAAAGGTTCATAAACGAAGTTGTGCGGGGATTTCATTTCTGTTTCGCATACGTCGACGACATACTCGTGTACTCGAGAGACCCCCAGCAACATGTTGAACACCTTAGGCTCTTATTTCACCGACTAGACCAGTATGGAGTGGTCATTAACCCGGCGAAGTGTGTACTTGGGGCAGCCGAGGTAACGTTTTTGGGTTACCGTATTAATGCTGCTGGCACATTCCCTCCCGAAGATCGTATCCGTGCATTAGTGGATTTCCCTCTCCCTAAGACCGTTCAAGGCGTGTGTAGGGTCTTGGGCATGGTAAACTTTTACCGCAGATTTTTGCCTGACGCCGCCAAGTATCAGGCTCCCTTAATCGACGCAGTCGCTGCCAACCGCAAAGGAGCAAAACCATTTCCATGGATGCCCGAGCTCGAACAATGTTTTGATGACTGCAAAAAGAGCCTAGCTAATGTTACCACTCTATCGCATCCAAATTGTGAGGCTCCTTTAGGTCTTTTTACCGATGCATCCAGCATGCACATAGGTGCATGTTTACAGCAGCAAGTCAATGATAACTGGCAACCCTTAGCATATTTCAGCAAAAAGCTAACCGAGAAACAATCTCAGTGGCCTGCTTATTATAGGGAACTTCTAGCTGTGTACGAGAGCGTTCAACACTTTCGGCACATACTAGAAGTGCAAAACGCAGCAGTTTTTACTGACCACAAGCCCCTGGTATATGCCTTCATGCAGCGTCGTGGACGTCAGGACGACTACCAAGCCCTTGCAGAGTCGTAAGAGAGAGACGAGGAACTCAAAGAAGCGAGTTCATCTACTTCTTTGAAATTGAGAAGAATCGTTGTATCTGGAACCAACACTTCCATACTTTGCGACACGTCGACAGGTAGACCTCGCCCATATCTCACCTTACCTTTCCATCGAGCAGCTTTCGATCGACTGCATGGGCTCAGTCACCCAGGTGTGAGAGCAACCTTACGATTGGTGGCTGAGCGATACGTATGGCCGCATATTAACACCGACTGCCGAAAATGGGCGAAGTCGTGCTTACAGTGCCAACGCAGTAAGGTGACCAGGCACACATCTGCACCGCTGATGTCCTTTCCGACCGCAACAAACAGATTCTGTCATGTCCACATTGATATCATAGGACCACTGCCGCCTTCAGATAACTTCACATATTGCCTGACTGCGGTTGACAGATTTACACGTTGGCCCGAAGCGTGGCCTATGACATCTGTTACGGCGGAAGAAGTGGCAGACACGCTGGTGACGTTTTGGAGTGCCAAGTACCGTGACGACCGACCAGGGTCGTCAGTTCAAATCCGCTTTGTTTCCTGCGCAAATGGCATGGTAGAACGACTGCCAACTAAAAGCTTCTTTAATGTGTCATCCCCAAACGTGCAGCAAGGCACTTCCACTGGTACTTCTTGGCATGAGGACTGCCCTCAAAGAGGACCTGAACACCTCGTCCGCCGAGCTGGTCTATGGAGAACCTCTCCGACTTCCTGGAGAACTAATCATGCCAGCAGAAGTACCCAGGAGCCCAAACGACATCACAGATTTCATCACGGAATTGAGGAGCCGGATGGAACTTTTACGTCCAATACCAACCTCACGACATGCTCGACCGTCAACCTTCATGTTCAAAGATTTGGGGACGTCGACCCATGGCCTACTCCGCGACGACACTGTTCGACGGCCTCTGCAACCTCCTTACACGGGCCCATACCGCATCTTGAGGAGAAGGGACAAAACCCTTACCTTGGAGATGAATGGAAGAGTGGCTACGGTCAGCATAGACCGTGTTAAGCCAGCATACCTAGACTCTGAACCGGTGTCCTCACCAGCAGCACCTGCTTCAATTCCCGTTCCAGTTCCTCCTTTCATACGCTCAACTCCCTCTACGCCAACTACTCCATCCCCTTCAGCCACTGTCACCACCAGAGCTGGCAGACGGGTTAAATTTAGGGACATTCTAGATTTATAGTTATTTTATTGTTTCTGGGGTATACTTTGTATTTCTCCTTAGGGGGGTGGTGTGGCGAACCAACTAATTGTCTATGGTTCCCGCTTAAGATATGAAGGACGACACTAGTTGGTCTAGACCAGTTGGTCGATGGTTCACATAAACACCAATTCGAATCATTCTGAATGTAAAATACACATCTTACTAACATTAGTAACATTACTGTAATCTGTGTAAATAATTAACATGTTCACCATTCCGTATTTGTGTATCTTCCGCTGTCGCGTGGATACTGTGTTGTGAATCAAATACAAATGTTACAACTGGATCGAGTTTCATTCCAATAAACAGGGCGCCGCCGTAATGCGCCTAAAGACCTTTAAGAGAGTTCTTCCACAACTCTATTTGTTAATGATTCTTGAATATTGATTAAATCAATGGGTTTGGATGACCACATCTATCTCATATCCAGTCCAAGGACTGATATGTCCATGTCTCCAAAAGAGCGTGATGCCGACGCAATGCCGCTGAAAAGCCGCTTGTGTCACGTTGTTGAAGTGTTGTTCTGAGTACTCGGAGTGCAGACTTAAAGTATCGTGTGAGTAATGACTGACCAAATACCTGTTACGCTAGCGTAAGGGTTACTCACAAGATTATGTAATAATATACTTTACATCCTCTATTATTTATTATCTTTCTAAAACCATATCCAATTTCAGAACTATGAATTCCACTTCTTTCAATCGTTTCCTTCGTCTATTAATGGGTCAAGGCATTGGACTTCTTCATGTTTGGAATTAATTTAATCTCTATCGGTGGGAGGGTTGACCATTCTGAGACGAGCCCTACAGAACCGTGCGGAAAGGAGGGGCATGATCCTTTACCCTAAGGGGGAAACCGACCTAACTACTAATATTAACAGAATTAGGTAAATCGAAAAAAATATTTTTTATTTCAAATTTTATTCTAATTATAATGTTATTATTATTAATCCATTTATTTTCAGGTAACAAGACCCAAATATACATACCTTAACCTAAGAATACATAACATGTTATAACGTTTGTGTTAGTATATGAGACTTAAAACTATGTTAGTAACAAACACCGTTTCATATCATTTTCTTGCTGTTGTCACTACATTAAGCATACACAAGATGGTGAACATCATCCTCAAGATGGTGTTGGAGCTGGCGCGGACCCTGCGCACCAAGGATGTGCACCGTTTCCGCATCATCGCATAGAAACAGTCAATGCGCGACTCAGCGAACATCCCCGACGCACTGCAGTGCCGAGGCAGCCCCAACAACACCCTGCAGGCATTGTTGAATTGGACTCGTAGGGCGCTGTACTGCTTTTGAGTATAGTTAGCCCACAGGGCGCTCGAATAAACACACGTGCAATACGCTCTAAAAAGAGTGTTTTATACTTCCTTCGAGCATCGTGCAAACCTGCGAGCTATCATGTTCGCTCTAACAGACAACGCCCTACGTTCCCGCTCTATGTCTGAATCGTCTTTCAGGTCAGAGGTCACCAGATGTCCAAGGTATTTGAAAGTGTCAACCCTCTTTAGCGGAACATTATTTAACTTAATGCTAGGGATACTATCTGGACATTTACCCTGGCCCTGAAAACCATACACTCACTTTTCTTGGCATTATAGAGCAGGCCATGACAGAGAGCATAATCCTCACAAATGCCGAGCAGCTTAGACAGGCCACAGACTGAGGCGCTGAGCAGCCCCATGTCGTCCGCATAGCTAATGTTGTTTACACAAACTCCACCAACATCACATCCGACACGCGTGCTGCTCAGCCTCTCGATGAGTGCGTTTATATAAAGGTTGAAGAGCGTTGGCGAGGTCAACCCCCCTTGCCTCACCCCGCACACCAACCTGTATGGTTCAGACAGCGTCCCCGACCATCGAACTACGTTGACCTGGTTCCCATACCAATATTTGAGAATACGAATGCATTCGCTTGGCAGGGGTGTGAATATTTTATTTTCTACGTGTATGTGTCTCTGCCTTTAATTATTGTAATTTTTGTAACAGTGTTAATTAAAGTTACAATAAATAAATAAATTATCAGCTCTAGGGTAATTTAGGAATAGTCACACCAACACACACAATAACATGGAACATTATAGGCTGATCATGTGGATCAGCCTATAATGTTCCCACTGCTGGGACACAGGCCTCTTCTCTTCGAGAGGGAGTGGGCTGTAAATCTACCACGGGGGCCCAGTGCGGGCCACAGCCACCGGCTAGAAAAAAGATCACCATCTCAGTGTGTTGGTCATTACTAGCGTACGATATACGTTCTCAAGATAGCGAATATTATTACAACAGCAGTATGTAAAAAAAAATGTCTTCCAAGTTTGTAGCTAGCCTAAGATAAGATAAGATAAGATAATGATTTATTTTCTCACTAAGTAACAATATATTTTATTTTATCTTATTTCTTCAGGATAACAAACAATTGCGCAATACTGCTTAATGGAATATATGAAAATAATTAATATTATGTATTTGCAGTCTCTTCCAATATCAACTTAGTTATTATTTGAACAAGTGCTATACAAGGTTCTGTTTACTTTTGTCAAAATTCAGAATAATCGTGACAATTTATTATTTACACAGAAAGCAACAGTAATTCATTTTATTAACCGACTTAAAAAAAATATGAGTTTCTCAACACCAACTGTGTTAGTAGTAGTAGAGAGGAGGCCTGTCTACTACTTTAGTTGTTGTACTTAGTTGTTTACTTCCCGTTTTTTGAACCTACTAGGATCACGGCATCTTTGGCGTCTTGTCTAGATTAATGGATATTTATATCTAATAACTTACGCTCATCTATTAAGTATGCTGACAGCAATAGGAATGGGAAATAAACGAATAATGACGGTAATGGATTGTTTTTTAACACGGTTCATCGAGGGCAAGTGTAACTACTATTCTCTAAATACGACAAAACAACTGGAGTTAAATAATTAGGTATATCTTTACCATAAATGAAATCGAGATGACCAAAAGTTTTATCAGAAAGTACGCACAGTGAGGCGTTTTGTAATTTAGATACAAGCGTTTTTATGTCTGTAACGTTAGCAACATAGTCGTTGTCGCTCCCTATGAACACCCATGGCATCGAAATACCAGACAAATCGTATAGCGGCGGGCTGATCTGTCCATATGTAATAAGATTTTTAATTAAGCCATAATCGTATTCGGAAAAGCCATTATTCTGCATTTGCCCCCATCTGATAAAGTTTTTGAGAGAAGTTCCAGAGGGAGTATGACCAACTACTACAGGCAAAACATCCTCGGTGATCTGGAACTCATTGTAACCTAAAGCTGCGAATATGAGTACAGAGCAAAAAGGATATGCTAGGTCAGTGGTTCCGCACAATAATTCTCCTGAATTTTGTAGTAATCCATTTCGTTTTAATACTTCTTTATTAAGAAACAAGTCTATAAGTGATAATCCTGGGGCAATAATACTTTGGAACTTTATCACGATAAACCTCGCATGTTCTAACCACGCCGTCGGTGATAAGCCGAAGCCAACCTTAATCTTAGAATTATATTCTGGCTTCTTGGAGCAAAGAATTAATAACATACTAACTCCTTGTGAATGAGCGATATATGATAATTTAGTTTCATTTGTCTTAAGTAAGACATAATCTATGGCTGCCAGTAGATCATAAATGGCCATTTCATCAACAGAAAAATCCCAGAATTCTGAATCTTGGTCGGGATTATACGTAGTATGGTTTCTGCTGTAAAAGTTTCCTCTGGCGTTGGGAACCCAGATGTCGTAGCAGTTGTCAAAGTAGACGTAGCAGTGAGCCTTCCCAGGTCCCGGTATGAGGCAGTCATCACCACTGAGGTAGAGGCCGTGCATGAACATTATGACACCCTTGGAGGCTTTGCAGGATTCCTTGACAGGTATTCGGAAAAGGCCCAAGATGTATCCATCTTCTGTGGTCACAAAATGGTGTTCAGCTGTGTAACCGTCGTATTTAGCAAGTTCCACAAATGTTAAATCTTGTCTTGGTGAAAGTCCAAATGGAGACGCAACATCATCATCGCAGAAAACTGTGTGTATGGAGCAGAGCAGGATCAGGGCGTAGAGAAAATTCATGTCGACGTGAAGTTGCTGCAAAAATAAAAATTCCAAGATAAAATCGGTCTGTACCAATAATATATTTTTTATGCTTTATAACCGTAAAAATTATAAGTGTCTTTAAAGTATTGAAGACAATAATAATTCTTATTACTTTATTGACGTCATTACCATTATTTGATAACAGTCAAACAAACAGTTGCAAAATATTTAATTATTTTCTTTTGATCGAACAGTCAGAAACAGTTGTGTTTATCATGTGCTCATGTAAATAAACTGCTGTTTTGGCGTTGATGCCGTAAACGTGCCTGATAAGGCGTCATCAGCGCCGACAATTTTATTTTCAGGGGGTGCATCTTCAGCTTCACGAAGCGAGCTCGGTCATTTTTGCAGTTCACCTTGGATGTGTCAGACTATCGTTTGTCCATTCATACAAGGAGTCACTTTGTCGACTTATGCAGGAGAGCTTAGTAATTAAGAGAATTTAAGATGCAAAAACGAGCGAAGAGAGCTCGATAATTTTTCTCATCCACCTCGAATGTTTTATTTTGTCCATTCATACAAAAAAAAGGATTAACTGTGTCGATTTATCCAAAGAAGCTTAAGAATTAAGATAGAGTAAGATGCAAGAGCGAGCGAAGGAAGCTCGATAATGTTAGCATCCCGCGTAGGGCCGATTAGATTTTCGGAAATAAGAGTTCGGTACTTTGTCGATTAATGCACAGAATCTTTAGAATTGAGAGGAACATTTTAGGATCTCGCCTCGAATAGGTTAAGTTTTCTATTAATGTATTGTATTTTATTTTAAAGCTAGGGAGATGCAAGTGCACCCTCTTGCAACCTGCTTGCAATTCCTACGGGGGCACACATTTGCCCGGTTTTTTGCAAATAAACTAGGCAAACCAATGATATTAGGAAATTCCACATAATCACTATCGGTACAAAGTTAAATGAATACCGGTACTAACCTTTTGCCTTTACATGAGTATGAAGTACCAGTTGACTCCTCAGATGATGAACTTGCTGTATTTGAGTTTCAAGATTTCCGCTTTATAACCGAAATATCACTGTTTTGCTTGTTCATTGCTGTGTAACATAGTGATAATAATATGAATTAAAGGCATGTGCACACGACTCATATTTCTGTCTAGGTACTCAAGAATGATTAAAAATAACCGTATGCCGTTGGTCCCGGCTGTCATTCTTGGATCTTTGACAGTCGACAACCAGTCTTAAGGGGTGCACAGTTACCCAGTAACTGGGTTGTGGAGGTCAGATAGGCAGTCGCTCCATGTAAAATACTAGTGTTTGTGCATCCGGTTAGACTGGAAGCCGACCCCAACATAGTTGGTTGGTAGTTTTCCTTTTATGGTCGGCGATAAGACCGCCCATTGTGTCACCCTATGTAAAATTTCAACATTTATATCTGTAACATTTATGGTGTACATAATAAAGAGTATTCTATTCTATTCTAATAATTTTGTCGATTTCCAAGTTTGTAGCTTGCCTTAGCAACTGAATATGAAGTGTAGTAAATTAATATATCTACCTAGGTATACACAATATATCTACCTAGGTATACACAATATATCTACCTAGGTATACACAATATATCTACCTAGGTATACACAATATATCTACCTAGGTATACACAATATATCTACCTAGGTATACACAATCTGTTGCGCACATTACTTTATTATACTGTGATACAGGCTTTGGCAAGATAATTTGAACAAATAAATGACTGATAAAAACCGGCCAAGTGCGAGTCGGACTCGCGCACGAAGGGTTCCGTACCATCACATCACATCACACTAATATTATAAAGGCGAAAGTTTGTGAGTGTGTGTGTGTGTTTGTTACTTCTTCAAGCTCAAACGGCTGGACCAATTTTGATAAAATTTTGTATGGAGGTAGCTGACACCCTGGAATAAGACATAGGCTACTTTTTATCCCGATATTCCTACGGGATCAAGACTTACGCGGGTAAAACCGCGGGGTGCAGCTAGTTATCTATAAAAACGGCAAAAAATCACGTTTGGTGCATGGGAGCTCCCCTTAAATATTTGTTTTATTTTAATTTAATTATTCATTTTTAAAGTGAATACTCGTATATAACTAAATATGCTGTGAATATTTCGAGCGTCTACCTGTTGCTGTTATCAATATCGTGCAAAAACGAGCAAAAAAAATCACGTTTGTTGTATGGGAGCCCTCTTAAATATTTATTTTATTCTATTTTTTTGTATTTGTTATTATAGCAGCAACGGAAATACATCATCTGTAAAAATTTCAACTGTCTGACTATCACGGTTCATGAGATACAGCCTGGTGACAGACGGACAGACAGACGGACAGACAGACAGACGGCGGAGCCTTAATAATAGGGTTCCCGTTTTACCCTTTGGTTCCGGAACCCTAAAAATGATAATTTTGCTATCTTTTCTAATTTTCTGAATTGTACCTAGTAACAATGTTATGGTTATGTCGCAGCTAAGTAGCTTAATTAGCCTTTCAGTTAGCATGCAGCCTAGCCTTTGGAAGTAGCGCTCGCCGGCCGCGGCATCGCTCGCGTGTTTCGCTGGGTTCGCGCACGGTTGGTCACTGTTCTAACCTTACCTATAATGAATATCATTCAGGCCGTTAGTAGAACGGCACCGCTTAGTAAAAAGGCTTGGCTGTTAACTGAAAGGCTAATTAACCTCGTTTTCTGCGATATTTATACAGTTAGCAGGTTGTGACTGTCTGTCACGTACTCCTATTTAATAACAAAATTTAATATTTATTTTAAAACCGTCACATAGTTCCGGTTCGGTTTAATTAAAATAATTAGAAATAACTAAAATTTGATCAGCCTAGGGTAATTTAGGAACAGTCACAAGATGTATTGCAAACAGTAGGAAAAACAAAAGGAATATGATCAAATGGTTATTTTTAAAAATTTTATCACAGTATAGATTTGTTAATTACATAAATGTTGAAGTTTGATAGTTAGGTAGATTTGTATTACAAATTGGGCTTGAAAATGTCGGTAGACCCTGTTGATTGTGTTGCATCTGGTGATTGATTATCAGTAGTGTTATTCTGTAAATATGTCAAGTGAGCTTAAAGTGAGCATCAATACATAGTGTCCATCCCTAGCGTCAATGGAATGACAGCTCACATCACCTGAGTTTTCACGGTGAGATTTTTACAGAATAGACCGGCTGATCAATGTAAGTCCACTCAAAAATCACCCAGTGTGAGATACCGGGGTATTATGACTTTTAACTGTTTTTTCTTTTATCATGGAAATTCAACAAACAAATAACAAATGTAGCTAAATCTACAATCTTTATACCTGCCTATCTATTCTGAAAACCTCACTGTGAAAACTTAGGGGAAGTGAGCTTGAAGTGATCTGTCATTAATTATAATATTAATGTATATAATATTAATTATAATTATGTAGATCGCCTGATCAGCTCAGTTTAAGCTCACTTCACTTAAGTTTTCACAGTGATATATATATTTTTTTCTACATTATAGCTCGGCAGTATATTTATAAAAGTGTTTAATTATTCCACGTCATTAAAAAAAAATCCAGACGTATACGTAATGGAAGCCAAACTGATCGGTAACACCTAACAAGCGCTGCTGGACTTTGCTCTACTACAGGAAATATGTACGAATTTAACTTATACTACACGTTATTGATAGAAAGTTGGATTTAATATTGTAATGTTGACAAATTGATACCAGTATTACCTAATGATCTAGGAAAAACAAAGACTTTTGACGATCTGCGTGGCCCAGCTGATGTTGAGCGGTAAGTAGAAGTAACCTCGATGATCACGGCCACCTAGGCTGAGTATAGTACCTACCTGTAGGTACCTATCAAACTCAAAGCATTTATTTCAATTAAACCATTTACAGGCACTTTTGAGTTGTCAAAGAGTCGGTCAGTTAGTCCGAGTATTGAAGTTAGTTGCCCATTCCAAAACACGTTTTCTATGAATAAGAACGGGCAAGAAACTCCAAGGACAATCTTTTAAATAAAGATATTACAAAATGTTGGGTACATTATTCTTGTTATATCTGTAAATAATTCAAAACATCAAATTAAACATAAGCTCTGCCAGGTTCCCACCACCACCACCTCACCTGGCAGAGGACTAGTCTCAACTGACGGCGCCGGTTCAAGATCATACGCATGGATCAGCACCATCCAGCTAAACCATTTTGAATGAAACCGAATGTTCAGATACACGCGCTACCATCTGCGAGACATATGAATGAGCATTTTTTTTTTTTTTTTTTTTTTTCGGGTGGGAAATCATCAAATAACTTCTCCCGCTCTGGGCGGAGCGGGAGGGCGTGTCAGACTTTTACTGACTAAAACGCACCCGTGTTCCTTCCGTTGCCTGTGTGCCAGGGCCACGATATCCCTTTCGGACAAACTCGCAACCCCGGCAAGCATTGGTCTTAACGGACCCCGTCAGTTTGTGCTGACATCTCTTTGAGGCGCGCGTGGAACACAACGCGCCGTCGACCCGGGCCTGGTCCTTATCGGACGGCGAGCTACCCATCGCTCACCGTCCGCAGGCCCGCGCCTACGGTAGCCGGAAATCGGCTTGCGACTCCGCCCGGGGCGTCTCCTGCGGCGACTAGGGGCATGAGGGCGCGAACCTTGTCTCACCCTCACGCGTTCCGCCTCCTCCTTCGCTAGCATAACTGCTTCGCAGAAGGAGGTGACGGCCTCCCATGCACTCTCGCTCCGAACCATGGCCTGAACCAGGCCCGGACGCGAGAGATCGCCGCCGCCGATCGCCTCCGTGAGGACACGGCGGTGCTCCGCCCAAGCTGGGCAGACCTCCACCGTATGCTCCACCGTGTCCTCCGGGCGATCCACACAGTGGTGACACCCGGGCGTTTCCTCCCGCTTAATCCTAAACAGGAACCTCCCGAAACATCCATGTCCGGTGAGGACCTGCGTCAGGTGGAAGGTGAGGACGCCGTGGCGCCTCTCCAGCCACTCCTCAAAGAGGGGACTTATCGCCACAATTGTGGCGTGCCCAGCGCTGGGTTGCGAGAATCGCACTCTCCATGTCGCCATGAGATCCCTCCGGAGCTCCGTCCGCTGTGCCGCAATTTCTTGCGGCAGCGGAGTTATGCCCCGGAGTTTCGCCTCTTCGCGCCACACCCAAATGTGCGCGAGGACTTTCGCCTCCAGATCCCATGGCGGCAATCCGGCAAGGAGGCTCGCCGCCTCACGGGAGACCGTGCGGTATCCCCGTACCATCCTGATGGCCATGACCCTTTGGGACGCGTTCAACCGCTGCGCTGGTCGCAGCCTCAGAGAACGCGCCCACACCGGTGCCCCGTAATATGAATGAGCATGACGTGCTCTCAACTGCCATTCTCTTTCTACTCAAATACACACCATAATAAACGGCTCCTTGGTACTCAGATTTACAAAATTGCTTCTAAATTATACAAAACTATAATTATCGGTGTCGTTAAGGCTCGTACAGACTGGTGCGATATCGTGGGCGCGACAGGCAGTGCGACCCTTGTCGCACCCGCGATATCGCCCCAGTCTGCACGAGCCTTTAAGGTGTATCCACACCGAAGAAATTCCGTCTGCCATTGTTACAGTAGATGTATACGTAACGTGTTTTACCCGGGATCCCTTCTTTTCGCATAATGTTCTTTGTCCTAACTACTTCGGCATAACGATTTTGGCACAATTTGTTTTGGCATAATAATACTTCGGCATAATTTTTTTAGACATACATTTTATGTTGGCATAATCATCTTAAAGACTAATTTGTTTTGGCATAAATTTGATTCGCATAACGTTAGTAGGCCTAATGACTATTAGCATAACGTTAGTAGGCCTAATGACTATTAGCATAACGTTAGTAGGCCTGATGACTATTAGACCCCATACATAATTCTGATTAAACCAATTTGCTAGTTAAAAATTTAATATGCTGTGCAACAAAAGTTAGTGACAGAACCGAATTGCTGCAAAACTGACTCCACGTAGTCTTGTTTGTCCTACCCCTAGAGTGTAATTTAAAATCGCGTAGGCGCGTGGGGCCGCCGGAGGCCCGCAGTGCCGTAGCCGTGACAGAAACCCTGCCTGCTGCATGCTGCATGCTTGCTTGCATGCTTGCTTGTTTGCTGCATGCTTGCTTGCATGCTTGCTTGCATGCTGTATGCTTGCTTGCATGCTGTATGCTTGCTTGCTTCATGCTTCCTACAGCGAAAAAAAAACCCACAAAATTGTTCAATACGTTTAAAAGTTATCTCGTAGGCATACAGTAAATAAATTTATGCTTTAGGATATTATGCTTAAAAAAGTTATGCTTTAGAACTTTATGCTTAATAAATTTATGCTTTAGAATGTTATGCTTAATCATTATTATGGTTAGAGAAATTATGCTTAAAAAAAATAAAGCGTAAGCTGTTATGCGTATTCATATTATGCGAAAATATAATTAAGCCAAACAAAATTATGCTAAGTAATATAAGGTCTTAAAATTTTATGCAAATGGATAGGGAACCGTTTTACCCGGACGGAACGGGACGACAGTTTTTGGAAACATCGTTTCATAGAAATTGCATAAGTCACGGGTGCACGCCGGACGGAACGGAGACGTGGCACCTAAGGCACGTCCCGCCTCGCGCACGCTACGTTCCGTCCGCTGTTCCGCTGCATATACGCAGTCGCTCCAGTCGCTCCGGCAAGCTAAGTAGTGACCATCTTTTCTTGTTCTCCACACTAGCGCGTTAGTTTCGCGTTACTGTCGCGGTGCGTATGCCTTAAGAGCCTATACTACCTCAAATGGCTTAGCATGATCCTCCGTTATGTCGAAAATACTGCAGCATTAATTTTGAAATAAATATAATGGTAAAGTTGAGGATTAATATTAAGTACTATGTTTGACGAAAACACGATTCCATAACATTTTCTCTATAGAAAAAAAATCCAAAGTTACCTCCAAAACGAACAATAACCCGCTCGTATTAGAAAAATACTTCAAATTAGATAATGAAACTCTGCATTTTAACTGCACAGAACTGCTATAAAGCAGGTCTAAAGTGTTTTTTTTTAATTATCATTATTTTCACCGTAAAATGAAATAAACTAAACTATCGGGGTCTTCTCCCTGCCACCCTGTCTCACTTGCTCGCGTGACCGCCAGCAGTAGGTGCGAGCGAGATAAAGAGTGAGGTGGCGCTGACTGAGATAGTATAGACTCTCAAACACCCGTCCGTCTTGTTATAACACCACGTTCCATCTCGCGTCTCCGCCCCGTCCACGTCCTAACGCCGTCCAGTATGCAGCAACCTTTAGTTGGCAACAAGGGATAGCAAAAAATATTTAGTTAACGTACTAAAAGTTGTAGAAAGTTACTTAATGTTATCAGGTTGCAAAACGTTGCTCCACAAAGAGTAACATCGGTGTGTATGCACCATTACTGTACTCACAATGAGCACTGTTAGGTAGGTACCGAAGCTATTACTTTCCAATAATTTCATAATGATTCTTGAGCAGTTCGTTGTGAATATTTATAACCATAACTCATCATCTGCCTAGCCTTTTCCCAACTATGTTGTGGTCGGCTTAGAGTCTAACCGGTTGCAGCTGAATACCAGTATTTTACATGGAGCGACTGCCTATCTGATCTCCACAACCCAGGGTAATACCATACCCCTGGTAAGACTGGTTGTCAGACTTTCGGGCTTCTGACTACCCGTAACGACTGTCCAAGATCCACGAATGGCAGCCGGGACCAACGGCTTAACGTGCTTTCCGAGGCACGGAGGGGTCTTGGTATGTTAAGATGGTCACCCATCCATGGACCAACTGCGGCAAGCGTAGCTTAACCTGATCGATCGACCCGTGTGGCTGTTATTACTTAACCACAAGCCCCACCACATGCCACATTCACATAACTATCACAAACAAATAATAATCCGTCGCCGTAAAACGGATAATTTTCTAGTTAAAGTTGCAAAATTTTCTTCGAACCTCAGCCAATCTTAAATTATGTAGTAATATCTTCCGGCTATCAGGACCACGATTTTGCACTGGTTTGCAAATGCAGGGGAGGCGAGGATGCAAGGCCAGCTTAACGGCACTTAATTTATAGGTAACATGCTGTGTGGCTGCAGCGACGCAATGGCGTGGAAGATACGGTACCGTAACTGGGGTAATGGAAAACTAACAGGAGTATACTGGTAACTGGGTAGAAAATTGAGCTTTATGACGTTAGGTGCTAGAGAAACTTGATGACGTCCAAAAGTTAACGTTTATGTCTTGTTTAAACATGAAGCTCCATAATGCCATGCATGGTCAGATCAGCTGCCTGATTATCTTCACATCGCTGTAGGTATTGCGGTCCTAGTTTTAGCAAAGATATAATGGACCTATTCATTACAATATTTGTTTTACTACGTTCAAGACACAAGGCAAAATTAATTTAATCAAATCTCACTACAAAACATTCCCTCAAATAAATATTCATGAGCGATTTCAAAACAAAGCCGTGTCACACAGTTGTAGTATGTATTAGAGGCCGTGGTGTAGTGCTAGGCAAACAGGAATGTTTGGAGGCATCGCCGCGATATTGGTGGACCTCCAGTGCGAAAGTGCGATGTGGTATATAAAGCAAGGTTGTTCACTCTTCGAAGCGGACAAAAAAAATCTATGAGTCAAAATCAATCAATCTACCAAGCCTTTACGCAACTATGTTCGGCTTCCAGTCTAACAGGATGCAGCTGAATACCAGTATTTTACATTTAACGACTGCCTATCTGACCTCCACAACCCAGGGGGTCTACTCCGAAGCGTTAAACCGAAGTATCGGCCGAGTGTTCGGCCTTTGCTTGACTACGGCTAACTATGGCTGACTACGGCGAAACAAAAAAAAATAACGACAGTCTAAGAGACAAGCCAAAGACAAAAATGTGACTCGGTGTCGGGTATGGATTCAAAGTCAAAAAAGGAAACTATGGAACATTTAAAACGGCCGAACATTCGGCCGATACTTCGGTTTAACGCTTCGGAGTAGACCCCCTGTAACTGGGTAATACGTTAACCTAATACAGTTTTGTTGGTATAGTGGTGTGTGCAAGCTAACATATCGCATATAATTTAATTTAATGTTTTGTGTAGTGTAATGTAAATAATTTTGCATACTATTGTGTAAAATCAAGTTTTTCCAACTGAACAGACAGCTGTGCTGCTGGGGAGTTTGTTGCGCCTCTTCCTCTTCCCAGCTAAAGCACTAGGAAGTGGTGAAGGGCGGGTGGGTTTGAGGGACAGTCTTATGTAAAATTTTACGTTCGGAAAGTGCCTCAGCCTAGTTTGAATATAGTACATTTTGATACAAGTGGAGAATGTTTGTTATTGCATTCGAGGCGGAATTAACACCCGAGCCGTAGGCGCGGTTGTTTTTGAGCCGAGAACTGCAATAACAAATGTCCACGTGTATCAAACGACGTTTTTAGGGTTCCGTACCCAAAGGGTAAAACGGGAACCCTATTGCTAAGGCTCCGCCGTCTGTCTGTCTGTCCGTCTGTCACCAGGCTGTATCTTATGAACCGTGATAGTTAGACAGTTGAAATTTTCACAGATGATGTGTTTCTGTTGCCGCTATAATAAAAAATACAAAAAAACAGAATAAAATAAATATTTAAGGGGGCTCCCATACAACAAACGTATTTTTTTTGCCATTTTTATAGATAATGGTACGGAACTCTTCGTGCGCGAGTCCTACTCGCACTTGGCCGGTTTTTCAATACACTTTTGAAGAAATAAAATAAAATAACGAAAAATATTTTTGTGATTAATTATTAGGAAACTATGATTTAATTTTCTTTTTTTTCCGCGCTTTGCTTTCGCCAGGTTGATGGAGAAGCAAAGGTATAAAGCCGATAAACAGCCTAATATGAAAAATAGCAAATTCAAATATTTTTGAATTTAGAACACAAATAAATGTTAATTTGTTCATAAACATTTTTTTTTATTGTTATAATCATGGTATTCTATTTATAAACATTATTTAAATATTCCAAAAACATTAACGCCGTAAAGACACATCTTTGCCGAGATTAAAAAAAAAAATATCATTTCCGAATAGAGAGGACCGTATCTGGCGCGAGACGGTGTAAATAGAGGCCAATATTGAACCAATTTGGACTAAGTAATATATATATTAGGTATAAGTTATCTGTGGCAATTTTAATTCCCGCACACGTGTTGGCAAATAAACGATGGCACGCGTGTGAAATACATTGCATTGTGAACCTAATCGCATTGCGATATGAACCAGTTTTCGAGAAAGTGTATTGAAAAAACCCCTTGGTAACACTGGGCTTCGTGGATCTTTGATAGTTGTTAGGGAAGACCCCTAACAAATATCAAAGATCCACGAATGACAGCCGGAACCAACGGCTTAACGTGCTTTCCGAGGCACGGAGGAGTCTTGGTATGTAAACATGGTCACCCATCCACGGACCAACCCCGGCAAGCGTAGCTTAACGTGATGGATCGACTCGTGCGGCTGTTATTACTTAGCCGCGAGCTCCTCAGTCTTGATGAGTAGTATAGATAATAGTATAACGTAAATAGTAAAAGGTTGTGAGACAGAGAAAGAAAGAAGAAAGAAAACAAATACATAAGAATTCCACGAAGGAGTTTCAAATTACGAGAATAAATAAGCAAAATGATCGAACCTCCTTGGAAGCGCTTTTGCTTAATAGGTTTATCTCACTTTATTATTAAAGAGAAAATGAGACGAAAGATGTAGTACTAATTTTCACCATGCGCACGTGGCGCCATTTGAAAATTCGCGCCATTTTCATATTAGAAACGTCAAAGACTTACAGACTGATATTTTATTTCATGGAAGTCTCGAAGAAATACTCAATCATTCTCTTAAAATGTTTTGATGTCTTGTTTCATTACCTATTTTACTGTTTTCTCGCAAATGTGTTGAAAAACGTTGTATGGCACACGGGCGGAAATTGGTATTTACAAACTCGTGACTATGGTAAGCCCCAAGACTAGTAAAAACCAACTTATCGCACTAGTATCATAAATAACTATTATTGTCACAGAAACACGTGCTTAAAAAAAGGACAAGTGAACTCGAATACTTACTTAGTAAAACAAACCAAAAATATAATTAAAAGCACGGAAAATGGAGTCAGCTGCTCCACGGCGTCGTGACTGTGACAAGAAGGCTTCCACTGAGCATGATGCTGTGCTATGGGAGATCCACAGCACAATAAGACAAACATGATTGGTTTGGTTTGAAGATTGTGAAGAAATTTTGTCTTATAATATCGTGGTTATCATAGATGCAACTTAGGAATTTGTCGACTTCAGTCTGTTTTATTATGATTGCAAGTCCTACCTGGTGAGGTGATACTCTAGAGCTATTTTCTATTTATTGATTTTTTATATATTTAAACCTTTTTACCAATGTTACTGTTGTTAAAGCTACTCTACTGTACTCTTATAATATTTATATAATTCGTAGTTAAATATTAATTAAAATATCTATTTATAATATCCAACAACTTAAAACATAGCAATAACTATTTAATATAATATTTACATAATTTTAAATACATTTATTCTAATCATAATAATTCATACAGCATAATAAAATACACCGATACATTATCATCAGTTGTCTAAGTCGATAATTACGGATAGTCAACATCTTGATTCATGACTATCAATTGACACTACCCTCATCACTATTTTCGTGGCGTGGAGCTGCTGCCGCGCTACGCGTACGGAATGGAAACCGCGCCTGGGGAACCCACCAGTCAAAACTTATCACAGAGGACTTTTATAAGACTTATGTATGACACGCTTCGTGTGTTTTTCTGTTTACATTTTGATATAATTATTGTTGCTTGTTTGTTATGGTTATTTGTGTTATATGCTATTTGTGTTTTCGCTACTGACTATTTAATCACTGTGTTTGTCCGCTTGCATGACTGCTCACTAACTTTGTGTCCCCATTGCACCTTCCAAACAATACTGTGAGTGTAACTGTGTACCTACTGTTTCTACATCTGGACTATTGAATAATTACATTGCCTAGTCTCATACCACATTTGTTGATTGCATCTACCAACTCTTATGGATATCTTGTAATTTTCTCGGTAGTTACTCATATCTCCTGAAGTCTTGAGTTGAGCTACACGATTACTGACAAATGCATGCATTGACTAGACAGGTCCACTCAAATGTGTGTGGTTCTTTCCTCAAAGGCCATTTTAGACACAGATCTACATGGTCCTGACACGATCTAACCAAGATTATTATTATTATTATTATTCGACTTTAAAATAGACTTTGACCCCTGAGTTTCTTTCGTCATTACTTCTCATGAGTAGTCAGACAGGAAGTTCTTTTTTTAATATGACTTGTAAAAGTGATTTCGATATCCTAATAAAAAATAAAATAGCATTAGGTATTTTAGTACTACAAATTATTCATAAAATTTAATTTTAAGTATTTAGTTATTCCAAAATAAATAGATTAAATGCAATTATTATTTACAGAATAATAATTTCATCCACTCGTATTCAGAGATATGTAGCAAAACATTCTGCTTGGATAGAACATTTATTCGGTACACACAAAAGACATAGCACAACACACAATAGCACAATTAATAGATAACAAATCACAGGAATATAAATAAAAACAAGGTGCCAATAGACAAACAATAAAAACATCCGTAAAGAAATAGACTGATAGTAAGTAGGTGTAATTAGTATTTCCACGTCTTTCCCAAGAAAACTTAATTTCATTTTTCTTTGTAACGGTATTACAAGCAAAGTGGTTGAAACAGACAAATTAACTTATTGTTTTTATTTCAAGAGTTAGCTCTCTTTTCTCTGAAGAAAGACTCGAAGTCCAGTGCCACCTCCGAGCATTAGTACATTCAAGTTTGAACTTGGAATCGATAGTATGCGCAGAATGTTGGAAATGAAAGCGTTCAGTGTTATTGGGTAAATTAACCGCTGCTTTGGCTGCGTCCGACAACTTCGGACCAAGTTTGTGTGTATGTTTGTTTGTTTATTTATCTATTTATGATATTCCAGCTATGTGGAATGTTGGTGGATTTCTAGACGTTTGCACAAGCTATCTGTGTAGCTTAATTATACAAATGTTTGAATTATGGTTAGGTAGGTTGATCTTGAATCTTACATTTATGAATATGTTTAATTTTCGCTTAGTAGTATTTTCAGGATCAACATGTGATTTCAATATTACTATTGCACTGGCTGCTAAAACTCATGCTGAGGCATGCAACCGTGGATTCAGTGCAATATTTATTTTCATCTAACAAGTAATTTACAATTCACACTGTGTACAGGCTCTCATAGCAATGCATAACCTCCGAATAAGTAAGAGGTGACTCCACCAATCTCAAGTAAATATGACACCCAATTTACAAACTAAAGGAGACGTTCACGAAATGTATGGGGCTTGGTACTAAAATAATTGAAAATTTAAACAGCCTTCTGACCTATATAGGCTCAAAGAGGGTAATTATTTTGATGTCTTTAGGCATTTAATTTTTTTTTACAGCCGCCCGTTTTTTTTAAAACAAGTGTTGAAAAATAAAATGTTCTACAAGCATTATTTATATTTTAGGGATGGCAGTCCTGTGGCAAATGACGTGTCAATGACAACAACAGTCAGCAGGACTCGGCTTGTCATTTACAGCGGATATTTAGTCCGAGTATACAGCTTTGACTTTTTTGGATACGTTTTGTTATTGCATTGTCATGATAATCAATATTTTTTGTCTTAATTTCATGGAGCTGCAGCTAAAATTATAATAAAATCTCAAAGTATTTAATAGAAACGGAAAGATTAGCCACATAAAATAATTATATTGCATAGAAATGAATAAATAAAGACTATGTGCGTTTTGTTTGTATTGAAACATTTTTCACTTTTTCACAAAAACGGGCGCCTGAAAAAATCTGATTTAACTATAATCGAGTAGCATAATAAATAAGCTTTCTAATAAGGTACATCACATTAGCGTTTAAAAATCGTCGGAATATTATACCAATTTTAACCTCTCCTTTGATATTCCCCACAATATAAAGCTCATATAGGCAAGTTATTAGCTCCGTAGCATGATGGATGATAGTCCTACGCGCCTCACATATTGGAGGCGCAAATTGTGTTGCACTGCAGCCGAGCTACTAAATGATGTTATAGTCTGTAATGAGCTCTTAATTTGTGAGGCCTTATTACGTTGCTGCATTATTGTATTAGATTTGAATGAGAGCGTAACTTCATTGTATAGCCTAATTTCTAAAACATACGGCTTAGATATTAGGCCATTATGAGCTTTACATGGAAAAAGGTTGAGGTATGTAGCTCTCAACAAACAATGCGCTATCCAAAATTCATAATTGAAAACACACATAACTTTGCTAAATTGCAGTTGGCATTATGTGGTAGCTTATAATAGGAAGATGTATAGAAACGCTAATCTAGGCCCCAGGAGTGCATCTCGAATTATCAAGAGAATGTTTGTCACGCAAAAACAGCTGGATCATAACTGATTTTGGTCTTTTCACTCCACTATAATCTGCTTCCATTCTCAAATTATTTTTCTTTTCAACAATCTGTCAGTGATGAAGGGTCGGGGCCTAATTCATCTCGGTTTTAATTAGTAGACAGCTGAATGAGCAGGTGCATTTCCACCAGTCTATATTATGTATAAGGAAAACTGACTGACTGATCGACTGATTGAGTGACTGACATATCAGCGTACAATCGAAACTACTAGGACTAGGAACATGGAATTTTGGAGATAGCTTCCTTTTATAATGCACAAGGGGTGAAAAGGAGGGATATTGTTTGTATGAAAAATCTTATTTCTTGGGTTAATAAACTTGAAACTATACGATATTAGTTTTAGTATATGCGAAACCCGAAACATGTGTCTAGTATTTTTATGTAAAGAATCTCTGTACAAAATTTCAAAACTGTGTCATGAAAAATCACAAAGTTATAAGGCTGTTGTGTTACCGGGTTGTCTGTACAAAAAAAAACATGCAAACGGCACCCCCGCGTCTCCAGGGTCGTCTTGCGCTCATTGATAATAATTTGGCGATAGGTACCTAACCGTCCGGCGATTGTATAGTAAGTAAATGGTGATAACTTTTTTCATCACACTTAAATATTTTTGGGACAAAATATAAAATGGTTTAAAAATTATTGAAATCGATTCAGTTCCTTATTCTGAACAAACTATTATATATTCCGGTTTCGCATAATACTCAAAATAATGTTGTATATTCTTTCTATTATAACTTCCCGGTCCATAATTTTAAATTAGACAAATAATCGTCCGACGCGGTGGTGTCCCAGTGGTAACGTCCCCGACTTACGAGTTGTAGGTCGTGGGTTCGAACCCAGGCAGGCGCTTTGCTTTGTGTAAATAATTTCATCACCACTGCTCTCATAACGGTGAAGGAAAACATCGTGAGGAAACCGGCATGACCTAGAACTAAAAATTCAAAGACATGTGACATCTACCAACCCGCGTGGTAGATTTACAGCCCACTCCCTCTCGAAGAGAGGAGGCCTGTGTCCCAGCAGTGGGAACATTATAGGCTGATTATGTTGGACAAACAGTCCATAATTTTAAATTAGACAGATAATCGTCCGACGCGGTGGTGTCCGTGGAAGCGAGTGGTCATCGTGTGTGGTTAGATTTCCAACAATAAGACTATTTATTGTCACCACCACGATTTTTTTTCTTAGCCTGCTCATTTCGATTCCTGAGTAAAGGCCTCCCGCCATTCCTTCCATCTTTGTTCATCCCGCCATCTTCTACGTGGCCTGCCGCGACCCCGTCTTACTCTCTCAGGGCACTAGTTCTGAGCTATTTGTGCCCACAGTTTGTCCGACATGCATGCGGCAGACATGTCCTGCCCAGTCCCATTAGAGTTGGGCAGCCGTTTGAGCCAGTAAATTTTGATAATATTACTAATTATTCTTATATTTTTCACGACTTGAACCCAGTATGGGTGATTTATTCAAAATCTAGTTTCGATATATAAAAACTGTTTATTTGTGGGTTCTATTTGTCGGTATGGATTGAGGAGCCATGTCTCATATTGAAACGAGGGTATATCTCTTATTGTTTAGTCAGCACACGTCATGTAAGCGCTCAAAGAAGCGTCTTTTTTACAACTTGACATAACTTACGTAAATTTATTAAATTACTAGCTGCGCCCCGCGGTTTCACCCGCGTAAGTCTCGATCCCGGAGGAATATCGGGATAAAAAGTAGCCTATGTCTTAATCCAGGGTGTCAGCTACCTCCATACAAAATTTTATCAAAATTAGTCCAGCCGTTTGAGCGTGAAGAAGTAACAAACATACACACACACACACTCACAAACTTTCGCCTTTATAACATTAGTGTGATGTGATATTAAAAACCTGCCGATATAAATTCTATAAATGTTGGTGAAAACCACTTCAAAATCTATTGCATAATTATTTTAAAAGAACAACGCGGTCACTCTGACAGACACAAAAAGCGTATTATAATTATTTAAAGATAGAGATTAGAGAAGAGATTAGAGATAGGGATAGAGATTAGAGAATATAGAGATAATGTTAAGAGATAACAGATTTAAAAATAAGACTATTTGGAATACTTAATCCTCTTTTAATTTATATTTCTTTTTTTATTCTATGTGTTTAATTACCCCACTGCCAAGGAAGAGTTATGTTTTCACGCGTATAACATATTATATATTCGTTTGTTTATAAATTTCTTTACTACCTCATATCTTCCAATCTGCTGTATGGATTTCCGCTGTGTGGAACAGTTAAGGTATCGTTATATTCGTCTTAAAAACCCAAGTGTTCTTAGATAGGTTTTTGAAAAAAAAAATGGCGGAATTTTAGCGCGAAATAGTACATAAAAACATACATACATAAAAATAATTTAAACAAACTTATCGATTAGGGTATCAAAATAAAGGAAATTAAAAGGGGATTACTAAAATATATAATAATATAAGTTATATGTTTAAAGGAGACGTTCACGAAATGTATAGGGCTTGGTACGAAAATAATTAAAAATTTAAACAGCCTTCTGACCTATAATAGGCTGAAAGAGGGTAATTATTTAGACGTCTTTGGGCATTAAATTTTTTTTAATGTTAATATTCTAATGTGATACATAACAATCACTGCATGATACGTCATACCCGGCGAACGCCTACTTGGTGTTGCCAGCTGCAGTCGTTCTACCGGTGCATCGCGCGACAAGTCGCGCCAGTCTGTACGAGCCTTGACACTCGGCCATCCTGTGTAGATCGTTTCCCACGACTCTCGTTGCATTCTTCAGCAGCAGATCTAGAGCCCTGGAATAGAAAACAACATCCAGCAGTAACTTGATAATAAAAGAATGATATACATAAATAAAAATGTTTATTTATTTACTTGTTTGAATTAAATATATGATTTTTATAGTTGATTTTATTAGTGGCTCCTTGTCTATTATATTGTACATTTACTTTAATATGTCACACAGTTTGTATTTTATCCATGTACATAATAATAAATATCTCACACAGCTATTTATGTTTTTATCGGAGCTTCACTTGGGGGAAGCCGCAGGCAAAAGCTAGTTTACTGTAAAACACCACTTAAAACTATTTTAACGAAAATTGGAGTAGGTACTGCTCATACATGGGCAAACCACAGTGGCTGGCACACGGCCAAGAGAATAAATATCAAATTGCTCTTGATTTCTCTCTAAACCCAAGGTCGAGCGATCATTTGTACACGTGCGAAAATATAAAGAAAGTAACACAACATTTTATGACCAGCATGCTTTTGACAATACACAGATAGGTACAGAAGGGTCGCTGTATACAAAAAAGTGTCTTCTACTGTTCTTTCTGCCCGGTTTTAAAGCTCGTGCTCGCCTTTTCATATGTCTAATGTTTTATTTCACATAAACCTACATGGGCACTTATGAAACGTCAGAAGCTTGTTGCACGGTTTCAATTGTTGGTTTCTTAAGAAGAACAGCCGGGGAGAAACTCTACGACACATTTTCATCTTGCCCAGAATCAATATATTATTTCGCAGGTTCACATAACTTAGGTGCACGTATGTGAGGCATGATGAAAGCAAACGTTTAGGTCACTAAGTAACTTTAATACTTCGATGAGACAAAATACACCTGTAAAAGTGTGGTAGTGATTCATGATTGCAATACTATGGCTTTATCTATATATACAGGGTGGAATTTTGTAATGCCACCTGGAGGGAAAGTACTCTTAACATTCCTTTATTTTTGAATAGAAAGCAAACTGCATTCAAAGATTTTCGAAAATTCTCTTCTCCCACACTCGGGAATCGAACCGGCTAAAATCTGAAAAAATTATACCCTGTACTTTTATTGCATCGATCGTTAGGGTCAATTATAAGGATGAAATCTCTCTAACAAACATGATAAATTAAATGAAAGGAAATCTTCAATTAATTTAATTATTTACGAAAAATGGTAAACTAACTAATTAGTGGCTCGAAATGGGCTCCATTCTCTTGGATGCACAAATTTGTTCTTTTAACGAATTCATTTCTAGTAACCTTTAATAAAGTGTTGTGGTGAATATTATAAATCGTATTCTGAACTTCAACTCTCAACTCGTTGTCATTCGCATAAGATTTCATGTAAATTTGATCTTTTACATATCCCCACAAAAATAAATCTAATGGGGTGAGATCTGGCGATCTCGCAGGCCATCTGATTGTGCCGTTTGTACCAATCCAGGTATTAAAATGGTTATTAATGTAGGCAGTAGTGATTCTGCTGTTATGTGCTGGAGCACCATCTTGCTGTAGAATTATTTGGTTTCGCTCTTCCTCGGGGAAACCATTTAACTCGTTTCTTAAGAGATTCAGTATTTCAATATACTTGACAGTGTTTAAATGACCTTCGTACACGTGGACTAACACTACATTATTTCTCATAATTCCGCACCAAACGTTGAAAGAAAATCTTACTTGATTGTTAGTTTCATGAACACGAACAGGATTCACTGGAGACCAATAATGGTTATTGCGTCGATTGTACATGCCATTATTGCTGAAGTTGGTTTCGTCAGACCAAACAATGTTACTCAAAAAATTAGGGTTTCGGTCAATTTCTCCAAGCATGTTTTCACAAAATTGTAATCGTCTGTCACGATCCCCAATATGCAATTTTTGCACCAACCGACCTTCACGATAGCATTTATACTTATACTTTTTCAGCACTTTAAGTACGCGAGTGTGGGTTGGTCCTAATTCATCGGCAGCATCTCTACTTGAAGCCTTTGGAAATGATTCAAAGTATGTTAAAACATCTAGTTCAAAATCGAAATAGTTTTGCTGAATAGTTTGCCGTCTCTTCTTGAAACCACCCGTATTCTTTAAATTTTCTACCATTCTTTTCAATACGAACCGAGTTGGTGCCGGTCTTGATATCTCTCTCCATACCACCGCAGAGCTAGATTCACGTTTTTGTTATTTAAAAAATAAGCTTCCATTAAATCAAACTGTTCTTGATAAGCCATTTTCACCGTGAGACAAAATGTGAAATGAGTTGTAAAAACAATCGAATGTGAATAACAACTATGACAATCTAATTTTCAAATTTTAATCTAACATTCCATATTTAAATTACCTCATACACGCAGCTACGAGTATGTCGCAAAGGAGTCTGCATTACAAAAGATGGATGTTAGTTAAAGAGCTTTAACTTGACTCATTGAATTTGTAACTTCAGATTTCCTGGTTTTCCTTTAATTTAATTTATCATGTTTGTTAGAGAGATTTCATCCTTATAATTGACCCTAACGATCGATGCAATAAAAGTACAGGGTATAATTTTTTCAGATTTTAGTCGGTTCGATTCCCGGGTGTGGGAGAAGAGAATTTTCGAAAATCTTTGAATGCAGTTTGCTTTCTATTCAAAAATAAAGGAATGTTTCCTTTGAGTAAAATTTTCTATCTGCAGTATTAAGAGTACTTTCCCTCCAGGTGGCATTACAAAATTCCACCTTGTATAAATAAACAGACAAGTCCTGACTGACTGACTGATTGACTGACTCATCAGCGCCCAACCCAAACCCTTGGACCTAGAAAGCTGAAATTTTGTACAGAGGTTTTCTTTATAATGTAGACAAGGAATAAGAAAGGATTTTTGGAAATTCCACCCCTAAAGGGGTAGAATAGGGAATGGAAGTTTATATGAAAGTCCGTCAATTTTGAAGTTAGGATCTTCAAATTTTGTGTTTAGGCTGAAGATTGAAAATTAATTTATACGTGTTTCAGTTTTTTTGATAATTCCACCCCCGAAGGGTTAAAAAGAGCGATGAAGTTGTGTATGGAAAGTCCTTCACTTTAGAATGTAAAAATCACTAAATTTATTATCTAGGCTTATGGTCGGAAGCTAACGCAACGGTGTTGTTAGAATTTCAACCCTTAACGGGTGAAAAGGGGGATGAAATTTTGTTTTTAATTAAAGTTTTTTATTTTTTTTAGTTAAAATCACTAATAGTTCGGCTTATGGTTGGCTTGTACAACGTAAATCGTTGTTTTGGGATGAAAAGGGGGATAAAGTTTTGTATTGAAGTTGGTCATTCGCAAAATTTTGTATTCAAGTAAAAATAATAAAGTTGATGAACTTGAAACTTGGCACGAATACTTACCTAAGTAAATCATAAAGTTATCCATTTTTAGTTTTTTTAAAGTTCCCCCCGAAGGGGGATTCGGGGATGTCAAAGTTTGTATAGACGACGGGATGTTAAATTTTAACTCGCAGTCCGATTAACTCGAAACTCAGTATTTATACTTATAACCAAAAATATAGAATAAAGTTTATCAGGGTTTTTCAAAAATCTACCCCTAACGGGGTGAAAAGGGGTAGTCAAAAAGAAAACCATGATTGACTGGTAACACACAGCTCAAACCACTGAACGGATTGGGTGGAAATTTGGCACATAGATACTTATAATGACGTAGGCATCCGACAAGAAGGGGTTTTTGAAAATTCGACCTTTAAGGGGGTGAAAGGGGGGGATAATGTTTGTATGAAAAATCTTATTCCTTGAGTTAATAAACCTGAAACTTGGCACGAATACTTACCGAAGTAAATTATAAAGTTGTCATTTTTGTATTTTTATACTACCTACCTAACGGGGGATTAGGAGATGTCAAAGTTTGTATAGAAGAATTTTAACGCGCCGTCCGATTAACTCGAAACTCAGTATTTATACTTAAAATCAAAAATAAAGAATAAAATGTATCAGCCTTTTTTTAAATCATTCCCTAATGGGATAAAAAGGTTTGTCAATGTTACAAAGGAGGATTTTACTGCGTGGCTTGATTAACTTAAAAATTGGTGTTAATACTTAGCAAAAAAAAAAAAGAATAACATGTATCAGTTTATCGAAAATTGACCCCTGACAGGGTGAAAAGGGGTAGTTAATTTGACAAGGGTGGATTTTCCATCCTTCGTCCATTTTGCATCCGTGTTCTCCACATCTTCTTCAACCAAAATTGCAGGGGAATGTGTCAAATAAATTAGAGAATCGACAAATACAGCAGAAAAAGTACTTTGATAAAGGATCAAAAAGACTAAAACCACTAATCATAAATCAAAAAGTCAAAATCAAAATGCATAATTATTGGAATAGTGGAGTAGTTCAACGTCTGCTGGCTAACCGATCTTATTTAATAAGAATGAACACAGGACAAATCTTAAGACGAAATAGAAAACATATAATAATTGATTCAGACCGTAATAACAAACAACCAAATGAATACTACAGACATACATATGACGATATAAATATAGACAGACCGCAAAATCATGCCATGCGCATGGATGAGTGACACAGCGGCTCCAGCGCTCCAACAACGACACACATAGACCATAATAGCTGTACCACTAATTGTTATAAAACTCGTTCTGCCAGGACAGTGAAACCACCTGATCGCTGGGGACAATCCACCTGAAGCAATCAAATATCAAGCCGCTGATGATTTAAAAATCATAAGTACATGTATAAATAAAATAACTTAACAGCAGTGTAAATACAGTATAAATCACAAGAATAGGCAATCAAAATAGCGAAAGTAATAACTAACTCTAAACTAGGATTCCAAAATAACAATAAAACAAAGGGGAATTAACGCATGTAATAAATGAACCAATTAAGCAATAAATACAGTGAATGTTAAATTATTATAATGATAAATAAATTATAAAAAGCATCAAATCATCATCAATTCTTGTTATTGTAATAGATTTATAAGGTGTGTAATTGACCATATTATGATGTTTTTGTTCTTAACTTAGTTAATATTGTTTATTTTTGTTTTCTTTCTTTATTGTTAAAGAATCTCAAAGTCAAAAATATGTACTTAAGTAATTAATTAAAAAATGAATGGAATGTAAACATTATTCGAATTAATTAATAAGAGGGTTGTAGTTATAAGTAAATCACTATCATGATGTTGTTGTTTAAAATGAAGTAGGTAAATAGTTTATTTATATTTTCTTTCTTTATTGTTGAAGAATCTCAAAATCAAAAATATGTATGTAATTAATTATAAAATGAATGGAATGCAAACTTGATTCAAATTAATTAATATGGGGGTTGTAGGTATAAGTAAATTACTATGAATGCGATTGTTTAATATTAGTAATGCATGTGAAGGTAGGCAGGACAAAACATACTCAACCACCGTGTTTCAATGCTGTGTCCCGTTCTCCCAACATAACACGTGGCTTGATTAACTCTAAATTATGACGTAGGCATTGGCCAAGAAGGGGTTTTTGGGAATTTGACCTTTAAAGGGGTGAAAAGGGGGAATTTCGTTTGTATGAACGATCTTATTCCTTGAGTTAATAAATCTGAAACTTGGCACGAATACTAACCTAAGTAAATTATAAAGTTGGTAATTTTTTGTTTTTTTAAAGGGGGATTGGGGGTTGTTAAAGTTTGTATGGAAGAATTTTAACGCGCGGTCCGATTTACTCGAAACCCGGTATTTTATATATACCTAACGCTTACAGAATATAAGCCTAACATGATTTTGGGTTTATTCAAATGTTACCCTTACGGGGCAAAAGGGGGTTTTTAAGTTTTAGGGAAAGACTTTACTGTGCGTCTTGATAAACTCCAAAGTAATTGAATAACACATGATTGAATATTTTTCAAACATAAACTCCTTTTGGGGTGAAAAGAGGGACACAGTTTATATCAAAATTATGTTTCCTTTGATCATCTTAATAAATAATACGACAATAAACGTACATTTTCAAAAACAACCTTTTAAAGGGGGTGTTGAATTTTCTGGGGGAAAATAATTGTATGGAAAGATATATCGCGCGGTTCGATTAACTTGAAACTCGGTATTTATATTTAAGATCGGAAATAAAGGAAAAGGTGTATCAGGGTTGTCAAAAAAACTACCCCTAACGGGTGGAAAGGAGTACTCAATTTTAAAGGGGATGATTTTATGTTTCGGATTGGCGCAAAAATGGCTGAACGGATTTAGATGAAATTTGGTAACATAGTTTATAGTTTATAATCTGCATTAACACATAGCTTACTTTTAATTCCGGTAGTACGTTCTCGTGACATTTTTCCGACATCCACCCGTGCGAAGCCGCGGGCAAAAGCTAGTTGAAAATAATTTCCATGGAATTTCCATGAACTTGCTTGCTCTTCTCCATAGGAACGCTTTGGAAGGGCAACTAGCTTCATCTTTCTGACTCCTTGATAATACAAATGCCTGTAATTGTGTTGTACAGAGAATTTAGTCCTTAAGGCCAGTTAACTCATCCAATACATCTGTATTGGATGAGTTTGTCAGAGAAGATTCTCTGAAAAAGTGCTCCTTCTACTATTTTCAAGTTTAGGATAACATTCTTGTTATGATTTTGGCGACACGATTATGATTTCGCCTTTATATCCTACCCCGGAGTAAAATGTCCTATGTCGTAAACTGACATTGACGTTTTTTATGATGAACTAGACTTTTATGCTCGTGCTGGCAGTTATTTATTTGTATCTATATACATGAGTTGTATCCGGGTTTTATATTTTAGTCGCTGACTTGATAGACCTTGTCCTGTCCAAACAATAATTCATACAAAATTCCAATCTTTACAATTCTTTCTTTTCGTAAAACATGATTCCGATGACTATTACGATAATTTAAAACAAAAAATATCTATTTCGGTCCCGCGCCGTTCTCTTACCGACAGCAATTAATTTTTAGGGTTTTGTAGTACTCGTAAACAAGGTACCCTTATAGTTTCACCATGTCCGTTTGTTTGTCTGTCCGCGGCTTAGCTCAGAGACTCTTAGTACTAGAACCAACCAGCTGTAATTTGGCATGGGTATACTATATTAACATATTAATCACGCCGACAAAATAGTAAAATAAGATCGCTTCGGTAGGGTACCGCTCCTACACGTAAAGTGGGGATGAGTTTTTTTCTCGTCTATCCCATTGTTAGGGAAATGTCGTTGGAAAGGTCGTTCAAAAATATTGAGAGAGTGTGAAATCATTTTTCGATTCAGGGATCCGTTTGCGAAATATTAAGTTTCAAGTGCTAATTTTTGTTCAAATATCAAAATCAAAATATATTATTTCACATAAACCTACATGGGCAATTATGAAACGTCAGAAGCTAGCTGCACGGTTCCAATGGTCGTTTCCTATGGAGAAGAGCCGGCAAGAAACTCCACGGTTAATCTTTTAAAAAGAATGGGCTTTTATAAAGTTTTTAAGTTACAATAGGTATGGGAGGACAGTGTAGTCCCATCACCAAGTACCAAGTACTTAACAAAATAGAGTGTTAGAGTCAAGTGTCAGCCCCCTGCCAGCTAAATGGTTATTTTAGGATATGTGTAATCACGGCAATAGCATATATAACGAACTTAAAATAAAAGAAAGCCTATCACAGCTGAGTAGGCTTTAGTTAAGAGAAGGCAGTCTACA